>OU426926.1:19236463-19948963 GCA_911387795.2 Apamea monoglypha | reverse complement strand
TACTTCCATTAATTTACACTCACTTATACTTAATTATTTACATTAATCTACATTTACATCACCACTAAGACTTAATTGCAATAACCCAAACAGTATCCCGAATAACTCCCACTTTAAAACCCAATATCTCGGAAACGGCCGGGAATATCGAAATTTTGACGAAATTTGCCCCCCCCCCCATATTACCCCCCCTCTCAGCTAGAACCTAGAGTGGGATAAGCCCCCCAGACCCCCTTTTGACCTCAAAAATTTTTTTTGACCCCCAATACTAATTATAAATATATAAATATTTAATCTAGAACCCGTTAAACCTATCGAGATACTGGTGACCCTTCTTTATCGCCCCCCCCTCTCTCGTGCCCCTCCAGGACTACCTCACCCCCCCGGGGTGTAGCGGCGTAGCCAGAGGTCGCAGACCCACCGAGTTTGATCTCTCCACAGTCGGGAGGAAAAGACCTTTCTTCTGACTGCAACGTAATCCCGAAATACCGCCCCTCCTCAAATCTAATAAACCTTCCCTCCTCATCCTTTAACGGGTCATATCTCGGGAGGGAGAGGACTTAGAGCCATTCTGACCTCAAAATCAGCCTTTGTGGTGTCGAAGACACCACGGCTAAAGTCGCACAAGAGGTACCCTCCCCCCCGTTTTTCTGACCCTTCCCTTCCCCTCATCCTTTAACGGGCCATATCTCGGGAGGGAGAGGACTTAGAGCCATTCTGACCTCAAAATCAGCCTCTGTGGTGTCGAAGACACCACGGTTAAAGTCGCACAAGAGGTACCCTCCCCCCCGTTTTTCTGACCCTTCCCCCCCCATCATCCTTTAACGGGCCATATCTCCGGAGATAGAGGACTTAGAGCCATTCTGACCTCAAAATCAGCCTTTGTGGTGTCGAAGACACCACGGCTAAAGTCGCACCAGAGGTACCCTCTCCCTCCAGATTGGACCCCCCACCCCTCACATATTAGAGCCGATATTGTAACCAGCGGTGAATAGAGAAGTTTTAAGCGCGGATTTACACTGTTCGATTTTGACACCCCATTTACAGGGTTGAAACGGAACTGCACATTATAGTGCAGTGTAAACAGGACAACGCTCACCCCCATATACAGGGTTAGACCTTGACAAACCGTTTGGTTAAGGCACTATATTAATATTACTTATTTTTATTTTATTATTATATTTAATATATTGACAACTTTTCCCGTTCGCTGTGCCCTATACACACAAGCCACACAACAAGTAGGTACACTATACAGGCGGAACCCAAACAAAAATGGTCTTCGGAATCCGCACCCCAGTGCAAGGGAGAGGTCCAGTGGCCGGCGCCGGCGAGTCGCGGGAGTCTTCGACGCCTACCCGCCCGGGGAATGAGGGTCCCTCTAGAGCCAGCGAAGCGCCGAAGGGGTTGACCCTGACGTTCGGCAGAAAAGACGGTGCTCGAGGAACCCTAGCGGAAACAGCCGGAACGCCACTGTCGTCGTCGGCGGGGACCTCTGGTGCTGTCGCTCTTGCCACCACTCCCAGCCCCGCAGCCCCGCCTGGACAGGCGCTGGATGCCGCCAGGACCTTTATCCGGAGACCGGAACGAAAGAGGAGATCCGTGGACAACATGGAGCTATACAAAAAGCAGACCGACACCTATGCTGCATCATCCAATGACAGACTTCTCCAGGAGGTTATGAAGACCTTCGAAGATATCCCAGCAAGAGTCAAAGAGTACCCTCAGATGAGGAGAGACATAAAGACCTTCCTGGAGACTCAGTCGGATAAAAGTCTGCGGATCCTGTTCGAATTGAGCAAACGGATGAAGGACCTGGAAACAGCGCCTAAAACAGCTCCGCCCACAAGGACTGACACCACGCCTAAATCACCCGAATCACCGGAGAGACTACTGGAAAGGCTGGAAAAGGTGGAGACTTGCATAAACACGCGGCTCAACGACCTCGAAGAAAAAATGACAAACGGCTTTCAAGTCACGACCGAACGATACGACGAATGCGGTGCCGACATCCTCGACAAGGTCATCGACAAGATTGTCGAGGTCAGCGACAAGGTTGACTCAGTGTATGCGGACATAGGCCACACGATAGAAGGGATGAAGGCCGTTGGTCATGCCGCGGCTGCCCTCGAGAGTCAGATCGGTGGCGTTGTCGGTGAGGTCGCCGCCAGAACCGACAGAATAAAGGAGGTCATCAGGGAAGTTGCATGCGGACAAAAATCAGATCCACTGTCATACGCCGACGTTACGGCAGCCAAGCCCGGGCGTCGGCCGGCACTCCACTCGATGGCGGTCACCTCTGAGGGCAGCCTGGAGACTGCTGACGAGGTGCTCGCCAGAGTGAAGGAGGCGGTCGACGCCAGGGGAACTGGCCTAAAAATAAACAAAGTCCGTAAGGCTAAAAACCAGACAGTGATACTGGGGTGCGATTCAGAGGCCGAACTCAAGATAGTAAAAGACAGGATTGAGAGCCGAGGTAAAGGATTAATAGTAGCGCCCATGAAAAATAAAAACCCGCTCGTCGTCCTAAAAGATGTCTTTTTGGACTGCGATGACGACGAGATGGTTAAGGCGCTCTACTCCCAGAACGAAAACATATTCAGAGATTTAGAACAAGAAGACAGAGAAATGACCGTAAAATATAAGAAGAAGACCAGGAACCCCAAGACCTCGCACGTTGTCGTCCAAGTCAGACCCAAGGTATGGCAGAGGATGACGGAGGCTGGGGCCCTTTACCTTGACCTGCAAAGGGTCAGGGTGGAGGATCAGTCGCCGCTCATCCAATGCACGAAATGCTTAGCATTTGGGCATGGCCGGAAATTTTGCACCGAGAGTGCGGACAGGTGTAGTCACTGCGGAGGGCCGCATCTGCGCGAGAAGTGCCTGGAGTTCGTTGCGGGTAATGAACCGCAGTGCTGCAACTGCTCGCACTCGAAGCTTCAGAGGACCGACCACAACGCGTTCAGCGTGGATTGCCCGGTCCGCAAGAAGTGGGACTACCTGGCTCGGACGACAACGGCATACGCCTGAACAGCTCCCAAGGATGTACGTAACACACGCAACACACAGAAACACGCACAGGAACACACATAGGAACACACTTAAACAGCAACACCATCAAAAAACACAGATATATAAAATATATAGTAAATATATACGAGTATATCATAAACACACGCATATCACCAAACACGTACCCTACACAACCCCTAAAACAAATAAGGAAAGTAAAAACCCCAGAATGAGAAATGTCAATAAATATTTATAATCTAAGTATATATATATATTATTGCCGCAAATCACCCTGTTAGTAAAATAATAGTAAAACGCATTCACATACACAAAATACGTACCCCAAACCGATGATAAGAACAGTAAACCGGAACCTATACCGTGTCAGAATAAATAGATAACTCAACTATAAACTAATAATGTTATAAATTGGCTAGAAACATCTGTAACTAATTATGTAATAGAATAAGAAAGTATATGTATAGTATAATATAGAAATAAGAAATAATATCTAAACCAGATACGAATAAACAGTATATTATAAGTCTTGTTGTTAAGAATAAATAAAAATTAGCATTTAGAAACATAGACAGTTAAGAAATAGATATAAGGAAATTAGTATATAAACATCTATGCAAATGTTATAAACTAATAATGTTAGAACTAGGCTAAAAATATCAGTAACTAATTATGTAACAGAATAAAAAAGTATATGTATAGTATAATATAGAAATAAGAAATAATGTCTAAACAAGATACGAAAAACAGTATATTAAATGTTTTGTTGTTAAGAATAAAAAAAATTAGCATTTAGAAATATAGATAGTCATGAAATAGACATAAGGAAATTAGTATGTAAACATCTATGTAAACTTAATAAAAGGAAGTTGTGTACTTAAATATTCCATGAATAGAATAAATAAAAACCTAGAAATAGGCTAGAAACATTAGTAACTAATTATGTAATAGAATAAGAAAGTATAGTAAAATATAGAAATAAAAAGTAGCGTCTAAACTAGATACGAATAAACAGTATATTATAACCTTTGTGTTAAGAATAATTAAATTGCATTTAGAAACATAGATATAGCAGATATAAGGAAATTAGTATGTAAACATCTATGCAAATGTTAATAAAGAAAAGTTGTGTACTTAAATACCCCATGAATAAAGATAAATAAAAATTAGAGTAGATAGAATAGCGGGAGTCCCACCCGGCTAAGAATGTTAGTATGAATGAAAGAAAGATACAGTATGAAGCATAAAAGTGCGAGAGGAATAAATGCGAGAACTGGAATGAATGAACAAATTAGATTAACAAGGTCCCGTTGTACCCATGAACGGGGAAAAGCACAATTTAAAAAAAAAAAAAAAAAAAAAAAAAAAAAAACCTAACCTAACCTAACCTAACCTACCTAACCTAACCTAACCTAACAAAACCTAACCTAACCTAACCTAACCTAACCTAACCTAACCTAACCTAACCTAACCTAACCTAACCTAACCTAACCTAACCTAACCTAACCTAACCTAACCTAACCTAACCTAACCTAACCTAACCTAACCTAACCTAACCTAACCTAACCTAACCTAACCTAACCTAACCTAACCTAACCTAACCTAACCTAACCTAACCTAACCTAACCTAACCTAACCTAACCTAACCTAACCTAACCTAACCTAACCTAACCTAACCTAACCTAACCTAACCTAACCTAACCTAACCTAACCTAACCTAACCTAACCTAACCTAACCTAACCTAACCTAACCTAACCTAACCTAACCTAACCTAACCTAACCTAACTAACCTAACCTAACCTAACCTAACCACTCTTAGAAAATGGCAGAAAGTTAGATGACCTGAAGGAAAAAATGGAAGAGCAGCACCAACAGGTCCGAAACACGCAGACATATGCCGAAAAGACGGCAGTCCGCTCTACCTTGCACCCGCCTCCCCAAAATGCACTGCATTCAGTGGTCGTCACGTCCCAGGACGAACAAGACACAGGAGACCACGTACTCGCAAAAGTAAGAGAGGCTGTGGGTGCAAAAGAAGGGTGGATCCAGGTGGAAAGAACTCGGAAAGGAAAGGACAGGAAAGTCATAATGAGCTGCAATACGGAAGAGGACAGGCAGAAAGTCAAGCAAAGACTAGAAAAATCGGGAAAAAACCTGCTCGTGGAAGAGGTTAAAAACAGAGACCCACTCCTAAAGCTTGCCGATGTCCTGGCAATAAACACTGATGAGGACATCTTAAGGGCTTTTAGGAATCAGAACAGGGGAATCTTCCACGAATTAAAGGACAACGATGACAGAGTCGAAATAAAATATAAAAGGAAAGCCCGCAACCCACACACGAGCCACATCGTCCTCAGTGTTTCTCCTGCGATTTGGAGAAGAGCTACTGACGCTGGAGCAGTCTACATCGACCTGCAACGCGTCCGGGTACTGGACCAGTCACCACTGGTGCAGTGCTCGCGATGCCTTGGGTACGGCCACAGTAAGAGGTTCTGCACAGATCTAGCGGACCTCTGCAGCCACTGCGGAGAACCGCACCTTAGGGCGCAATGCCCAGAGTGGCTTGCAGGAGGTGTACCCTCTTGCAGGAACTGCACGGCGTCCAAACTCGAGCGTAATGACCACAACGCATTTAGCCAGGAATGCCCCATAAGGAGAAAGCGTGACGCCATAGCTCGCATGTCTATAGCGTATTGCTAAGGGCGTCAATGTGGACAAACACCTGTACCGGGTGCTCCAATGCAACCTTCAACGTAGGAAGCTGGCTACCGAAGAGCTAATGATTGAAGCAACCGAAAGAAAGACTGCAATAGCGTTAATCCAGGAACCTTATGTGGGTGGGTCGGATAATATGAAGTCATACCGTGGTGTTAGGATATACCAGAACACCGGAGGAGGAACCACCAAAGCAGCAATCGCTGTCTTTGACCCTGACCTTGATGTCACACAACACCCGGAGCTCACCACAAATAACATCGCTGTGGTGAGCGTAAGCACCAAAGAATGGTATGTAACATTGGTTTCATACTACTTTGAACCCGACCTACCCATTGACCCGTACCTGGATTACATTAAAAAGATTGCAACGGCCAAAACACGGAGGCTCATCATTGGAGGTGACGCCAATGCCAAGAGCACCTGGTGGGGAAGCCCTGAAATCGACCACAGGGGTGACGATGCGGCTGGTACGCTTCACGAGATGGACCTCCATATTCTCAACAAAGGTGACACCCCTACCTTCGACACTATTCGTGGCAATAAACGCTATACCAGTTTCGTTGACGTGACGGCCTGCACTATTGATATGCTGGACCTAGTGGAGGACTGGAAAGTGGTAGTTAATCTCACGTGCGCTGACCACAGTGGTATTAGCTTTAACATAAAACTCAAAAAATCGGTTGGGGTAAGTGTCAAAAGAACAACTAGAATGTATAACACAAAGAAGGCAAATTGGGAAACATTTCACCAAAAATTTGAACAATCAAAATTAGAATACAATTTAGAAATCGAGGAAATTAAAACAATTAACGCAGTAGAAAAATTAGAATCATTTATTAAAAAATACCATAAAGTTATTACTGAATCCTGCAACGTTTCAATTCCATTTAAGAAAAACACAGAGACACTTACCCTGCCATGGTGGTCAGAGGAGCTCGCGAAGATGAAACAAGAAGTCACCACTAGGAAACGCAGAATCAAGAACGCCGCACCGATTCGGAAACAAAGTGTAGTGGATGCTTATAAATTCGCCAGAGACGAGTACGAAGCTAAAGCCAAGGAGGCCCAGATCGGAAGCTGGAAGGAGTTCTGCAGCAGGCAAGACAAGGAGAGCTTGTGGGAGGGTATCTACAGAGTTATAGGGAGAACGGCAAAAAGAGAGGAGGACATTCCCTTGGAAGAAGGTGGTATCGCTCTGGACGCAAAAGGTTCGGTGGAGTTGCTAGCGAAAACGTTCTACCCGGAAGACCTAAGGGAGAACGATAACCAGATGCACCGAGAAATAAGGGACCGAGCATCAGTAGTGAACCTACAGCCACCTGATGGACAGAATGATCCTCCTTTCACAACTACGGAAATGCTCACCGCTTTGGATTCTCTCAATCCGAAAAAAGCGCCCGGTGCGGACGGTTTCACTGCCGATATATGCAGCCACGCCATTAAGAGTGACCCAGAACTTTTCCTGGAAGTACTCAACAAATGCCTAGAGCTACACTATTTCCCAGTCATCTGGAAGGAGGCCACAGTGATAGTGTTGAGGAAACCAGGGAAGGAATCGTACACCACTCCCAAATCGTACCGCCCTATAGGACTCTTACCGGTACTGGGCAAAGTCTATGAAAAAATGTTGGTCGCCAGGCTCAAATACCACCTGCTGCCGAAGTTAAACCCCAACCAGTTCGGATTCATGCCCCAAAAAAGCTGCGAAGACGCCCTCTGTAAATTTACGCACCGAATCAAAACTAAACTGAACGAGAAGAAGATTATAACCGTCGTGTCTTTAGATATAGAGGGCGCCTTTGACAGCGCATGGTGGCCAGCAATCAGGGTCCAACTGGCAAATGCGAACTGTCCATTAAATATTCGGAAAGTGTTCGACAGCTACCTTGACCAAAGGAAAGTAACGGTGAGATACAGCGGTGAAACTTACACAAAGGCGACCAACAAAGGATGCGTCCAAGGATCCATAGGTGGGCCTATCCTATGGAACGTGCTGCTGGATCCCCTTTTAAACAGTCTTGAATCCGCAGGTCATTACGTGCAGGCGTTTGCCGACGACGTCGTCATGGTGTTTGATGGTCAGACTGCACAAGATGTGCAAAGACACGCCAATGCCGCCCTCGAACTTGTTCGGGTGTGGGGAGTCAAAAATAAGCTCAAATTCGCGCCTCACAAGACCAGCGCAATGGTAATCACTCGCAAGCTTAAATTCGACACTCCACACTTGAGCATGGGCGGGGTAGACATTGGCGTGTCCAAAGAAATTAAGATGTTGGGTGTGACATTTGACGAGAAGCTCACCTTCAAGTCACACGTGTCAAATGTGTGTAGGAAGGCCATAAATATTTACCAACAGCTTGCAAGAGCAGCGAAGGCAAGTTGGGGCCTAAACCCCGAAGTGATACGCACAATTTACACAGCAACCATCGAACCCGTCATTTTGTATGCGGCAAGCGTCTGGGCACCGGCTGCCGAAAAGCTGGGAGTGCAAAAACAGCTCGGAACTTTGCAGAGGGGCTTCGCACAAAAAATGTGCAAGGCTTATCGCACGGTCTCCCTGAACTCAGCAATGGTCCTTGCAGGAGTGCTTCCGCTTGATCTTCGTGTACGCGAGGTAGCCTCGCTATACAGGATCAGGAAGGGGGCGTCCCTGCCGGGACTAGGGGACAGGGAGATCGAGCGATTAATGCCAGCAATAGAAGCGCCACACCCTGCAACAGTGGCGAACTTAGAGCTGACATGCCTCAAAGAGCAGAGTGACGTAGACGCAAATAGCAGCTGCGCTGTAAAAATCTTTACAGACGGCAGCAAGATTGGTGGAGGGGTTGGTGCAGCGCTTTCCATCTGGGAGGGCGAAGCGGAGACCAAAGCCATCAAACTTTGCTTGCCGTCATATTGCACTGTGTATCAGGCGGAACTGCTGGCCGTCTGCGAAGCCACGAGGCGGATCAAGAAACACGGAGCATCCACATTCGGGATTTACAGCGACTCTATGGCGGCATTACAGACGATCGCAAACCTCGGCTCCCTCCATCCACTAGCAGTAGAAACCCGCGAGAACCTTACAGAATCATCTCGACAGAACAAAGTAATATCTCTGTTCTGGATAAAAGCACACGCAGGATTGGAGGGTAATGAGAGGGCAGATCAGCTTGCCAAGGAAGCCGCTGCAGCAACAAGAAAGAGAAAACCGGACTACGATCAGTTTCCAGTCTCATTCGCGAAGCGACAGCTCAGACAGGAGTCGATTCGCGAATGGGATTCGAGATACAAATCAGGAGAAACCGCCGGTATAACGAAACTCTTCTTCCCGGATGTGATTGCAGCATACGGCGTGATCCGTAAACTCGAGCCGACATGCCTGAGCACTCAATTACTGACCGGCCATGGGGGATTCTCCGAATATCTATGCCGCTTTAAGTGCAAGGAGAGCCCCTCATGCACTTGTGACCCAAGTGAAAAAGAGTCCGTTCCCCACATCATCTTAGAATGCCCAGTGTTCGGATACGAAAGATATAAGATAGAACAGACAATTGACACAAAACTAACAGTGGAAAACATTAAATTAATTATGATGGATAAACGAAGACAGAAGTTCATGGACTATTGTCTTAAAATTGTAGAAACAGTCGTAAAGAGAAATAAGTAGTAAAAGTATGATGACCATATATTATAGAATATACTGTACATCATACATAGAAATTTATTAAGGAAATTTGTAATTAAAGATATGAATAAGATTAGTCTAAGTTATAAATAAGTACTGAGTGTTAACCAATTAAGTAAAATAAATGTGTACGATAAATAGAGGTTATTGTAAACCCGGAATCCCACAAATTATGTAACAAAATATGTAAAATAGAATTAAAAACTAGTTATAAGAAAACTAATAAGATAGAAGTAAGCACTAGATGTGAACTAGATAATAAGAACCAAAATTAACAAATGTCTGCTGTCCATTATTTTAATAAAGAAACAGTGTATGTTGTACCCTGACACCCAAATTAAAGAAACAATATAAATAGAGTAGATAGAAGAGTAAGACCGGAATCCCACCGGAAATAGTATGACAGAGAAAGTAAGAAAGAAAGACAAAGTATGCGGAATAAAAGTGCGAGAAGCATAATTGATAGAACTGGAATGGAAGAGTAGCTTAGTTAATATAGGCTCTGATTTTGTGTCAGAGGAGGTAGAATTAAAAAAAAAAAAAAAAAAAAAAAAAAAAAAAAAACCTAACCTAACCTAACCTAACCTAACCTAACCTAACCTAACCTAACCTAACCTTTTTTTTTTTTTTTTTTTTTTTTTTTTCCCTGAGAAATGCTTTATGCATGCCCGCTCGCTCGGGGGACGAGACGGGGTATGTGGGACTCCTGTCGAAACCGCGCCGACAGTATACCCACTAAAACTCAGCGGTGTTCCCGCGTCGCCGTGATGGGAGGGCCGTGGGAAACCGGCTCAGCCTTTACTTCCACAGCCCTCCCGGCGCATGCCCGCCTAGCTGGCGGGCCCCGCATGCCCCCCTGGCTGGGGGGCTACGGGAATGGCCGGGAACACCTGGCCATTCCCGTCCGACACTGGTGGAGGCCTGTGCAATACAGGCAAGGGTGCCCCCGCACCCGTTGCCTGCTGGCCTCCACCTGGGAGGAGTCGGAGATGACCGTCAAACTGACGTCTTCTTCGACCCCTCCTCCGCCTTCGGAGCGCCGCCGCGTGAGGGTCGTCCTCCCGCGTGCGCTCCGCCGCCTCCTTCTGCGACATGACGTGTTCGCAGAAGGAGGCGACTGCCGCCCAGGACCCCTCATCCACCAGCATGGCGTTAACCAGACCGGGGAGTGAGAGGTCCTGTCCGATCACCGCAATGAGACTACGGCGCGGCTCGGACCACGACGGGCACACCTCGAGGGTGTGCTGCGCCGAGTCCTCCGCCGCGCCACAGTCGTGGCACGACGGCGTCTCCTCCCGTCCGATCCGGTGCAGGTACGATCCGAAACAACCGTGTCCGGACAGCACCTGCACCAGACGGAACGAGAGGAACCCATGCGACCGCTCGAGCCAGTCTCGCAGGACCGGCCCAAGCGCGTCGATGGTTCGGCGGCCGAAGGCTGCGGTGGCGAGGTCCGCCGTCCAATGGACGACGATGGCATCCCTCGCCTCCCGCCGGACGGCCTCCCGCTCTTCCGGGGCGGGGCGTTCTCCTCTCGCCCTCCGCCCCGCCGTCCATTCGTACACTCTGGCGAGCACCCACGCCTCGAGCTCCCAAGGCGGGGTGCCGGCCAGAGCGCAAGCTGCAGCGGAGCCCACCGTGCGGTAGGCCCGCGCCACCCGCTGAGCTATGGCCCTTTGGGGTGCCCGCAAGGCAGCGGCGTTCTCCCTCCTTTGGAGGGAGTCCTCCCAGATAGGGGCCCCGTACAGGGCCATACTCTTCAAGATGCCGGCGTAGAGTTGCCGGCATCGGGCGCTGGGCCCCCCCAGGTTGGGAAGCAGCCACGACAGCGCGCCCGCGGCCTTCAGCAGGCGCGACGACAGCCCGCTAAAGTGCGGGCCGAAGCGCCACCTGCTGTCGAGTACAAGGCCCAGATATTTCATCTGGGCCTTGACCCCGATTCTGACGCCCTCCACGAAGATGTGGGCGTCAGGCGGGGGGCGCCGCCGAGGTCCGTGGAAGAACACGGCCTCGGTCTTGTGCAGCGCCACCGTTAGTCCTAGGCGGCGGATCCTCCCCGCGACCAAGGATCCGCCCGCCGAGGCCAAGTTGGCCGCCTCCCTGAAACTCCCCCCCCGGGCGGTGAGGAGAGTGTCGTCCGCGTAGCAGACGACACTCGTGCCTCGGAGGAGAGTTCCCCGCAGGAGCCAATCGTAGCCGACGTTCCAGAGGAGTGGTCCTATGACTGACCCCTGTGGAACGCCGGCTTCGACGGCGTACCGCCGGACTTGGCCAGCCCTATTCACCAGGAGGATCGCCCGATCCTCCAGGTAGCTGGCCAGCAGACTGCGCAGGTATCGAGGCACTCCGTGGAATCGGAGCGCCTCTAGGATGGTGGAGTGGGGAACAGAGTTGAAGGCGTTGGCTATGTCGAATGACACAGCCAACAATCCGTCCCCCGCCTCCACCGCCTCCTTCACCTGGCCCTTGAGGCGGGCCAGCGCGTCCACCGTGGAACGCTCAGCCCGAAAACCGAACTGAGCGTCCGACAAGTCCGGCCCGGTGTCCCGCAGATGGCCCTTTAGGCGGGCGGCGATTATCCCCTCGAACATTTTGCCGACCTCATCAAGCAGTACGATGGGTCGGTATGCCGAGGGGGAATCTGCCGGGCGGCCCTCCTTGCGAAGGAGGCACAACTGCCCCTCCTTCCAAGGTTTCGGGAACCTCCCAGACGCAAGGCATGCGCTGAAGAGGTCCCGAAACCTCTCCTCCATTCGAGTGGCGGCGATCGCCACCACTCTTGCGGGAACACCGTCGGGGCCCGGAGCCGTCTTCTTGGCGCGGATGCGGAGAATCGCCGCGCCGAGTTCCGACTCCGTGACGGGGGGGGCCTCCTCTTCCTCGTCGTCTGGCGGTGGGCCCATCTCTGGCGGGGCGAAGCGGTCCCTGCACGGGAACAGGGACCGAACCACCCCATCCAGAAATGAGGGCTCCAGGGTCTCGGCAACCGGGGGACCGAAGGGGCGCAGTTTGTTGCGCGCTGCCTTGTATGGTCTCCCGTAAGGGTCGTTGTCGAGACCCTCCAGCAGCTCGGCTCTCGCCGAGTCTTTGGCGGCGGCGACGGCCCGACCGAGGACCGTTTTTGCCTCCGTGTATACCTCATAGAGGCGGTCCTCGTCGGGTCGGTTCCGTCGACGCCGCCGCCGGCTCCGCGTGTAGGCCCTCCTCGCCTCCACGCACGCCGCTCGGAGCCCCGCCAGCTCCGCCGACCACCAGTACACGGCGCGTCTGGGCGGTGGTCGGCGAGACCGAGGCATGCTGGAGTTGCACACCTCGGTTAGAGACCCCCTCAGTTGCCCCGCTACGGTGTCCACGTCCAGGCCGGCGGTAGGCGGCGACAGCCAGTCCTGGACGAACGCCGCCTCCCCCGCTGCCTCCCTGTCCAGGCGGGTTAGAGCCCACCGCGGGAACGGTGAGCGCCCCGAGAGGGGCTGCGCCGCTCCGGGGCCACTGGTGGAGATGTCGAACCGCACGTAGCGGTGGTCCGACATGGTCTCCCCCAGGTCCACCCGCCAGTTCAGCACGCGCGCGGCTAACGCAGGGGTGGCGAAGGTGACGTCCACTATCGAGCCACCCTGACGCCGCACGCATGTCTGGACGCTTCCTCTGTTCAAGAGGGAGAGTCCAGAGGAGGCTGCCCACAGCTCCACCGCCCGCCCCCGTGCGTCGGTGGCCCGGTTGCCCCAGGTCACCGACTTGGCATTCAGGTCTCCCAGCACGGAGACCTGACGCGGCACCGCCCTGCCGACCACGGCGGCCAGGACTCCGAGAAAATTCTCAAAGTCCTGGAGAGGGCGGTTTGGGGAGAAATATACCCCCACTAGGGCAAAGTCTCCCCACGCGGCGGCCACGTATCCCGGTCCCCTCTCTAATAGCGAGAGGGGAGGGGAGTCTGTGGAAGACCGCGCCGCTAGTGCCACCGAGTCGTCCTCGTCACCCAGCCAGCTGCCTGGGATCGAGTAGGGCTCGGCGACCACCGCTACGTTCACCAACCACTCGGCCATGACCTGCACTACCAGGTCCTGGGCCGCTCTGCAGTGGTTGGTGTTCGCCTGGAGGATGCGGTAGTCGGAAACCATTATTCCGACATTGCACCTGCATCCTCAGCTGCCGCCGCTGGAGCTGCAGCGGCGGCGACGACGGCAGCGGTGGTGGCAGCAGGGCGAACCTGCGCCGGCACTATGCCCTTCCGCACGGGGGGCTTGCAGCTCCTGCCCGTCATCCTGTGGCCCGCGGGGCGGCCACTGGCGGCACACGCCATGCAGTGTGGCGTGGTGGCGCGGCAGTTGACGCTCTTGTGTCCCTCTTGCCCGCACTGGTAGCACGCGTCTCCCCAGTCGGATTTGGAGGGACACGTGGCTCGGGTGTGGCCGAACGCGAAACACTTGAAGCAGCGCGTAGGCTGGTCTTCAAGTGCCCGGACCACAGCCGAGCCGAGCCCCACGAGCAGCCGCCCCTTGGTCGCTGCAAGGACGGCCCCGGCCGCGGCGACCGGGCACTCGACGCGGATGGTGCCCATGCCGCGGCGGCCGGGCCGGACGGCTCCGCCTTTCACCGCGCTCGACTCGCAGCCTCCAGCCGCCGCGACGGCCGCCACCACATCCTCCTTGGTGACCGAGTCGTCAAGATCGGCCACCTCCAAGGCTGCGGTCTTGACGGGCCTGACGACCGTCGCCGCGTCCGCGATGACCTCTTGCAACTTCGTTGCGAAGAGGTCTGCGTTGGTGCCGCGCTGCTGCCCCGAGAACTCGAAGATTCGAGCCCCGGTTAAGGTTCGGCGGCACGTTATATTGCTGATCCCCAGCTGGGAGGGATCAGCATTAGTACGAGCCCGTCTTAGGACGGACTCGTACGTCTCGCCCCGCTCCGCGGCCTCCGGGGTGATAGTCACCACGACGGCCGCGGTTTTGGGAGGAATCAGCTTCCTCCCGCCGGCTGGAGCCCTTTTGGCTGCGGGAGCAGTCGCAGCGGGCTTGGGGGCACCTTTCCCCTTTCCCCTCCTGACCACTTCCGTCCACGACTGGTTGGACGGGGTGGTGGAGGGAAGAAGGGCGTCTTCCCGCTGCGAGTTCTGGGGGGCTGCCGGAGTGGCAGACGACCCAGACGCTCCCTCCGCGCTTGTGGTGGGGGTTTGAGGAGCCTCCTTGCTCCTCTTGCCCTTCCCTTTCCCCTTTGAGGGCTTGGAGGCCTGGGTCTGCGCACCCGATGCCGGGCCTGCCACAGGCGCAGGTTCCGGCTCCGTCGGTGGACGGCTCTTATCCGCCGCTAGCGGCGGGCGGAGCCGCCTTTCCGGCAAGAGCCGGTCCTCGATACCTGCCAGGCAGGCTCTGGTGAAGGCTCTCTCCTCCATGACAACCTTTCGGATGATATCCTCAAGGTTGGAAGGGGAGGAGGAGCCTCCTACCACCGGTCCTGGGGCAGGTTGGGCAGGCCGGGCCGTGGCCTCAGCCAGCTTCTGGTGAAGCTGGCTGACCTCCGCCTGCAGGCGATCCACCTTCGCCTGCAGCTGCCGCGTCTCGTCCGTGGCCGTCCTCTTTGCCAGCTCCACGACGATGCCGTGTAGGCTGGCGGCCCGGCATTTGAGGGCCTTTTGGAAGGTCCCCTTTAGGTTGGAGGACTTTGAGGCGACCTCCAAGACCTCCTCTCTGTCCTCCCGCGCCATCCGCTCCAGTTCCGCCAGGGAGTGGTCAGCGTACAGCACGGTGGATGCACCGTAGCCGGCCCTCGACCTGGCGGATTGCGCCTGACGCTCTTTGGCGGCGACCTTCTCCTCCAGGTCCAGCTGGAGTTGCGCCCTCTTGGCCAGGTGTAGCTGGCGCTCGGCGTCCACCAAGCCCACATTGTGGGTGGTAGCCGAAGAAGAAGTCGTAGCCTTTTTGGACTTCGACTTCTTCTTCGCCTTGCCACCGACCGACTCCGAGGAGCCCTCGGACCCGAGCCTCAGGTAGGCCCTCTTCCGCCTGAGGCGGTCGTTCTCGGCCGCCGACGTGTCCATAATGGACTCGTCGGAGTCCGACAACTCGCCTGTCCTGCTGATGAAGCTGGCCGCAGATGGTGCGCGGTCAGCGTCCGACGCCAAAGCGTCGCCGGCGTGGCCCTGAGAAGGGCCGTTGGGTTGGCCCTGAGAAGGGCCGTTGGGTTGGCCCTGAGAAGGGCCGTTGGGTTGGCCCTGAAAAGGGCCGTTTGAATCGCTCTGGGGAGAGCGATTCGCCACAAAACGTCCAGAGACGTCACGCGTTGGTTTTCTCGTCATTTTCACAGATGAAGGCGTCGATATCTGCGAAGTCACAGCGCACTTTAGCCGCCGGTCTGCCACTCCGTTACGGTGGTCAGACACGGCGTTGCCCGGGGGATACTGCGAGGAAGTATGCACTGTGGGGGATCCCCCAACCTAACCTAACCTAACCTAACCTTTTTTTTTTTTTTTTTTTTTTTTTTTTTTTTTTTTTTTTTTTTTTTTTTTTTTTTTTTTCCCTGAGAAATGCTTTATGCATGCCCGCTCGCTCGGGGGACGAGACGGGGTATGTGGGACTCCTGTTACGACAGTATACCCACTAAAACTCAGCGGTGTTCCCGCATCGCCGTGATGGGAGGGCCGTGGGAAACCGGCTCAGCCTTTACTTCCACAGCCCTCCCGGCGCATGCCCGCCTAGCTGGCGGGCCCCGCATGCCCCCCTGGCTGGGGGGCTACGGGAATGGCCGGGAACACCTGGCCATTCCCGTCCGACACTGGTGGAGGCCTGTGCAATACAGGCAAGGGTGCCCCCGCACCTGTTGCCTGCTGGCCTCCACCGGGGAGGAGTCGGAGATGACCGTCAAACTGACGTCTTCTTCGACCCCTCCTCCGCCTTCGGAGCGCCGCCGCGTGAGGATCGTCCTCCCGCGCGCGCTCCGCCGCCTCCTTCTGGGACATGACGTGTTCGCAGAAGGAGGCGACTGCCGCCCAGGACCCCTCGTCCCCCAGCATGGCGTTAACCAGACCGGGGAGTGAGAGGTCCTGTCCGATCACCGCAATGAGACTGCGGCGCGGCTCGGACCACGACGGGCACACCTCGAGGGTGTGCTGCGCCGAGTCCTCCGCCGCGCCACAGTCGTGGCACGACGGCGTCTCCTCCCGTCCGATCCGGTGCAGGTACGATCCGAAACAACCGTGTCCGGACAGCACCTGCACCAGACGGAACGAGAGGAACCCATGCGACCGCTCGAGCCAGTCTCGCAGGACCGGCCCAAGCGCGTCGATGGTTCGGCGGCCGAAGGCTGCGGTGGCGAGGTCCGCCGTCCAATGGACGACGATGGCGTCCCTCGCCTCCCGCCGGACGGCCTCCCGCTCTTCCGGGGCGGGGCGTTCTCCTCTCGCCCTCCGCCCCGCCGTCCATTCGTACACTCTGGCGAGCACCCACGCCTCGAGCTCCCAAGGCGGGGTGCCGGCCAGAGCGCAAGCTGCCGCGGAGCCCACCGTGCGGTAGGCCCGCGCCACCCGCTGAGCTATGGCCCTTTGGGGTGCCCGCAAGGCAGCGGCGTTTTCCCTCCTTTGGAGGGAGTCCTCCCAGATAGGGGCCCCGTACAGGGCCATACTCTTCAAGATGCCGGCGTAGAGTTGCCGGCATCGTGCGCTGGGCCCCCCCAAATTGGGAAGGAGCCAGGACAGCGCGCCCGCAGCCTTCAGCAGGCGCGACGACAGCCCGCTAAAATGCGGGCCGAAGCGCCACCTGCTGTCGAGTACAAGGCCCAGATATTTCATCTGGGCCTTGACCCCGATTCTGACGCCCTCCACGAAGATGTGGGCGTCAGGCGGGGGGCGCTGCCGAGGTCCGTGGAAGAACACGGCCTCGGTCTTGTGCAGCGCCACCTTTAGACCTAGACGGCGGATCCTCCCCGCGACCAAGGATCCGCCCGCCGAAGCCAAGTTGGCCGCCTCCCTGAAACTCCCCCCCCGGGCGGTGAGGAGAGTGTCGTCCGCGTAGCAGACGACACTCGTGCCTCGGAGGAGAGTTCCCCGCAGGAGCCAATCGTAGCCGACGTTCCAGAGGAGTGGTCCTATGACTGACCCCTGTGGAACGCCGGCTTGGACGGCGTACCGCCGGACTTGGCCAGCCCTATTTACCAGGAGGATCGCCCGATCCTCCAGGTAGCTGGCCAGCAGACTGCGCAGGTATCGAGGCACTCCGTGGAATCGGAGCGCCTCTAGGATGGTGGAGTGGGGAACAGAGTTGAAGGCGTTGGCTATGTCGAATGACACAGCCAACAATCCGTCCCCCGCCTCCATCGCATCCTTCACCTGGCCCTTGAGGCGGGCCAGCGCGTCCACCGTGGAGCGCTCAGCCCGAAAACCGAACTGAGCGTCCGACAAGTCCGGCCCGGTGTCCCGCAGATGGCCCTTTAGGCGGGCGGCGATTATCCCCTCGAACATTTTACCGACCTCATCGAGCAGTACGATGGGTCGGTATGCCGAGGGGGAATCTGCCGGGCGGCCCTCCTTGCGAAGGAGGCACAACTGCCCCTCCTTCCACGGTTTCGGGAACCTCCCAGACGCAAGGCATGCGCTGAAGAGGTCCCGAAACCTCTCCTCCATTCGAGTGGCGGCGATCGCCACCACTCTTGCGGGTACACCGTCGGGGCCCGGAGCCGTCTTCTTGGCGCGGATGCGGAGAATCGCCGCGCCGAGTTCCGACTCCGTGACGGGGGGGGCCTCCTCTTCCTCGTCGTCTGGCGGTGGGCCCATCTCTGGCGGGGCGACGCGGTCCCTGCACGGGAACAGGGACCGAACCACCCCATCCAGAAATGAGGGCTCCAGGGTCTCGGCAACCGGGGGACCAAAGGGGCGCAGTTTATTGCGCGCTGCCTTGTATGGTCTCCCGTAAGGGTCGTTGTCGAGACCCTCCAGCAGCTCGGCTCTCGCCGAGTCTTTGGCGGCGGCGACGGCCCGACCGAGGACCGTTTTTGCCTCCGTGTATACCTCATAGAGGCGGTCCTCGTCGGGTCGGTTCCGTCGACGCCGCCGCCGGCTCCGCGTGTAGGCCCTCCTTGCCTCCACGCACGCCGCTCGGAGCCCCGCCAGCTCCGCCGACCACCAGTACACGGCGCGTCTGGGCGGTGGTCGGCGAGACCGAGGCATGCTGGAGTTGCACACCTCGGTTAGAGACCCCCTCAGTTGCCCCGCTACGGTGTCCACGTCCAGGCCGGCGGTAGGCGGCGAAAGCCAGTCCTGGACGAACGCCGCCTCCCCCGCTGCCTCCCTGTCCAGGCGGGTTAGAGCCCACCGCGGGAACGGTGAGCGCCCCGAGAGGGGCTGCGCCACTCCGGGGCCACTGGTGGAGATGTCGAACCGCACGTAGCGGTGGTCCGACATGGTCTCCCCCAGGTCCACCCGCCAGTTCAGCACGCGCGCGGCTAACGCAGGGGTGGCGAAGGTGACGTCCACTATCGAGCCACCCTGACGCCGCACGCATGTCTGGACGCTTCCTCTGTTCAAGAGGGAGAGTCCAGAGGAGGCTGCCCACAGCTCCACCGCCCGCCCCCGTGCGTCGGTGGCCCGGTTGCCCCAGGTCACCGACTTGGCATTCAGGTCTCCCAGCACGGAGACCTGACGCGGCACCGCCCTGCCGACCACGGCGGCCAGGACTCCGAGAAAATTCTCAAAGTCCTGGAGAGGGCGGTTTGGGGAGAAATATACCCCCACTAGGGCAAAGTCTCCCCACGCGGCGGCCACGTATCCCGGTCCCCTCTCTAATAGCGAGAGGGGAGGGGAGTCTGTGGAAGACCGCGCCGCTAGTGCCACCGAGTCGTCCTCGTCACCCAGCCAGCTGCCTGGGATCGAGTAGGGCTCGGCGACCACCGCTACGTTCACCAACCACTCGGCCATGACCTGCACTACCAGGTCCTGGGCCGCTCTGCAGTGGTTGGTGTTCGCCTGGAGGATGCGGTAGTCGGAAACCATTATTCCGACATTGCACCTGCATCCTCAGCTGCCGCCGCTGGAGCTGCAGCGGCGGCGACGACGGCAGCGGTGGTGGCGGCAGGGCGAACCTGCGCCGGCACTATGCCCTTCCGCACGGGGGGCTTGCAGCTCCTGCCCGTCATCCTGTGGCCCGCGGGGCGGCCACTGGCGGCACACGCCATGCAGTGTGGCGTGGTGGCGCGGCAGGTGACGCTCTTGTGTCCCTCTTGCCCGCACTGGTAGCACGCGTCTCCCCAGTCGGATTTGGAGGGACACGTGGCTCGGGTGTGGCCGAACGCGAAACACTTGAAGCAGCGCGTAGGCTGGTCTTCAAGTGCCCGGACCACAGCCGAGCCGAGCCCCACGAGCAGCCGCCCCTTGGTCGCAGCAAGGACGGCCCCGGCCGCGGCGACCGGGCACTCGACGCGGATGGTGCCCATGCCGCGGCGGCCGGACCGGACGGCTCCGCCTTTCACCGCGCTCGAGTCGCAGCCTCCAGCCGCCGCGACGGCCGCCACCACATCCTCCTTGGTGACCGAGTCGTCAAGATCGGCCACCTCCAAGGCTGCGGTCTTGACGGGCCTGACGACCGTCGCCGCGTCCGCGATGACCTCTTGCAACTTCGTTGCGAAGAGGTCTGCGTTGGTGCCGCGCTGCTGCCCCGAGAACTCGAAGATTCGAGCCCCGGTTAAGGTTCGGCGGCACGTTATATTGCTGATCCCCAGCTGGGAGGGATCAGCATTAGTACGAGCCCGTCTTAGGACGGACTCGTACGTCTCGCCCCGCTCCGCGGCCTCCGGGGTGATGGTCACCACGACGGCCGCGGTTTTGGGAGGAGCCAGCTTCCTCCCGCCGGCTGGAGCCCTTTTGGCTGCGGGAGCAGTCGCAGCGGGCTTGGGGGCACCCTTCCCCTTTCCCCTCCTGACCACTTCCGTCCACGACTGGTTGGACGGGGTGGTGGAGGGAAGAAGGGCGTCTTCCCGCTGCGAGTTCTGGGGGGCTGTCGGAGTGGCAGACGACCCAGACGCTCCCTCCGCGCTTGTGGTGGGGGTTTGAGGAGCCTCCTTGCTCCTCTTGCCCTTCCCTTTCCCCTTTGAGGGCTTGGAGGCCTGGGTCTGCGCACCCGATGCCGGGCCTGCCACAGCCGCAGGTTCCGGCTCCGTCAGTGGACGGCTCTTATCCGCCGCTAGCGGCGGGCGGAGCCGCCTTTCCGGCAAGAGCCGGTCCTCGATACCTGCCAGGCAGGCTCTGGTGAAGGCTCTCTCCTCCATGACAACCTTTCGGATGATATCCTCAAGGTTGGAAGGGGAGGAGGAGCCTCCTACCACCGGTCCTGGGGCAGGTTGGGCAGGCCGGGCCGTGGCCTCAGCCAGCTTCTGGTGAAGCTGGCTGACCTCCGCCTGCAGGCGATCCACCTTCGCCTGCAGCTGCCGCGTCTCGTCCGTGGCCGTCCTCTTTGCCAGCTCCACGACGATGCCGTGCAAGCTGGCGGCCCGGCATTTGAGGGCCTTCTGGAAGGTCCCCTTCAAATTGGAGGATTTTGAGGCGACCTCCAGGACCTCCGCCTTATCTTCCTGCGCCATCCGCTCCAGTTCCGCCAGGGAGTGGTCAGCGTACAGCACGGTGGATGCACCGTAGCCGGCCCTCGACCTGGCGGATTGCGCCTGACGCTCTTTGGCGGCGACCTTCTCCTCCAGGTCCAGCTGGAGTTGCGTCCTCTTGGCCAGGTGTAGCTGGCGCTCGGCGTCCACCAAGCCCACATCGTGGGTGGTAGCCGAAGAAGAAGTCGTAGCCTTTTTGGACTTCGACTTCTTCTTCGCCTTGCCTCCGACCGACTCCGAGGAGCCCTCGGACCCGAGCCTCAGGTAGGCCCTCTTCCGCCTGAGGCGGTCGTTCTCGGCCGCCGACGTGTCCATAATGGACTCGTCGGAGTCCGACAACTCGCCTGTCCTGCTGATGAGGCTGGCCGCAGATGGTGCGCGGTCAGCGTCCGACGCCAAAGCGTCGCCGGCGTGGCCCTGAGAAGGGCCGTTGGGTTGGCCCTGAGAAGGGCCGTTGGGTTGGCCCTGAGAAGGGCCGTTGGGTTGGCCCTGACAAGGGCCGTTTGAATCGCCCTGGGGAGAGCGATTCGGCACAAAACGTCCAGAGACGTCACGCGTGGGTTTTTTCGGCATATTCGCAGATGAAGGCGTCGAAATCTGCGAAGTCACAGCGCACTTTAGCCGCCGGTCTGCCACTCCGTTACGGTGGTCAGACACGGCGTTGCCCGGGGGATACTACGAGGAAGTATGCACTGTGGGGGATCCCCCTAACCTAACCTAACCTAACCTAACCTAACCTAACCTGAGCGAACCTAACCTGAGCGGACCTCGTCTTCTAAATCAAATATATACGTGCATTTATCTCCGTGGGTCCAAATTTACCCATCACCTCCGTTTTGTGGAAACGGTACCGAAATCAACTTTTGAAAATTAATACACGAACAGAATCAATCGACAATTCTTCGCAATTTTAACATAAAATTTCCTTCGGCTAAAATAAATTACATCTCCCCATCGCTAACCAAATTTCGAAACTAAGACAAGTACGAAATCCGATTCAATACACAAACCACGCCCTGCTGCATTCACATTTAAAGCATTAACCACGTTCTCTATCCTCAGACTCACCGGCAGGGAACCACACTACGATACTACACTCTTTTACGACTACATATCATACAGGGTGGCAGGCTATCGACGCACAAGCGTCGTGAAAAGATTACACCTGATGCCATAAATAAAATTACGAGTCTTTCATCTCGAAAATGACCGGTTCCAAAAAATTGTCATGAGTGCGCAATGTATTGCAAACAACGCGATCAAAACACTCCGCGGATGGCGCGCGCGCGCGCACTACCTACCGCGATACCGCACGCTGCCCTTTAGTTTTATTTACATTGCTATTTTAAGTGAAACAAGTGAATTTACTGTTTTCATTAAAAATCTCATTGGGTTAGATAGAAATAATGATAGCAGCGCCCCTTAGTGAACTCCACTGCGGGTGACGTAACCTACGACAAACTTATTATTTGCGGTTGGTACAGTAATCGGGTCTAGGGATCGAACCGCAAAATTAAGTTTGTTTTTTATTGTATATACTTTTCCGGGATAAAAAGTAGGTACCCAGTGTGGTGCCCAGGATATTAAAGAATAATTATACCAAGTTTCATCGTAATCGAACCGGTAGTTTTTGCGTGATGCCTGAACAAACAGACAGACAGACAGACAGACAAAACTTTTTTTAATCACATTTTTGGGTTCGGTGTCGGTCTAGTAACAACACCCCCTGCCATTTAATTTTTTGACATTATCAATATACAGAATTTTCACTTCTACAGATTTCTTATAAGTATAGATAATGTCTAGGAAGTATGAAAGAAGGACACTACGAGCATCATGGAGTGCGGATGACTTAGACAAAGCCATGTGTAGTGTCCTAAGCAAAGTAATGGGTGTTAATGAGGCGTCCAGAAACTTTGGCATACCGTCTCGAACTCTAAGAAGACACATTTTATCAGGAAAATCAAAGGGCCCTCTAGGACGCAAACCAATATTTTCTGTAGAATATGAAAAAAAACTGGTTGCCCATATAAAGAAATTGGAAAAAGTTGGATTTGCCCCTGACAGAAAAGATGTAAAAGAAATGGCATTTCAACTAGCTAAGAAACTTAATATTAAAATCCCATTCTCAGCAAGTTCAGAATCAGCTGGAAATGTATGGTTTTCGGGATTCATGGCTCGCAACTCAGAATTAAGTCAAGAAAATCAGAAGGCCTGTCACTTGCTCGAGCTTTTTATTCAAATGTTTATTTAAAAAGTCTGATTTGATAAAGAGACTGACTAAGCCTCATATTATTTTGAGTTAGTTTGCGCCAAAACGATTGTTATGTAATATAGAGTAAAATATGAAAAAATATATGATTAATACACTGGGGCATTTTATATTAAGAGTGAGTCGTATTAGCCAACGACCTCATTACAAAACGCCCCACCTTTGATTAAAAAAAAATATTAATATTATTTTATCCTTAGTTCCTATTAAGATTACAACTTGTGCCATTATTGTCAAAAGACTAAATATTGTTCCAAATTAAAAAGTTGGATTATATCTTGTAAGATTTTTTTATAAATGCAATTTTAAAAAAAGTAGGGCGTATTACCAAGTCTTACCCTATAGCAAGAGTAGCAAATGCTACGGGCCCCGCGCATTTGGGGGTCCCGCTCACCAACGCTTTCTGACCGTAAAAAAAGGATAAAAATATTTTTTCAAATCAATGTAACAGACGCCAGCAGGTCAAGCTACCCGAAACTTTCCAATTTTCTCAATCAACCTTGAACCTTAAAGATTTAGCGATAAAGTTGAAAATCTATTAAAGAAATTTGACAGATTGTAGCTTAATATGCTGGCGTCTGTACAATACTTAACACGAAAGAGTTGGGTATCAAATTGTTCATCAGCCATGTTGAAGGCCCTGCTGAATAACTCGCTGAAAGCTTATTAAATTTCTTAAGTGAGAGTGGCATTGGTATCAAAGATTGTCGCGGGCAAAGTTATGATAACGCCAGCAATACGAGTGGGAATACAGCGGCTTACAAGCACGTTCAATAAGTACCGTATGCAGAATACATTCCCTGTCTTGCACACTCATAAAATTTGGTTGCTAAATGCGCTGCAGACTGCTGTACAGAAGCATCAATATTCTTAGATTTCATTGAAAACACGAAGTTCTGAAACTGCAATTTTACAAGCTTTTGTTAAATAATTCTTTACATTGTTTTGAGTTCTATTTCGTTCATAAAGCCTCCTATAATAATTTTTCTTATACAATGTTCCATGCACAGACAGCTACCAGTTACGATTTTATTATACCTATGTATTGATTGATTGATGAATCTACTATAAACCCTATGTTATGGATACGTACTTACACATTATTTGGTGAATCCCCGAAACTTATGATAAGAAATTGTCACTTCGGGAAAGGTAATCCAAATTGTAGTTTTTTGTCTTGCAAAATATTACAATTTGCATTACCTGTGTTGTTAGAGTAAACTTTGAATCGGATTTTTTATTAGTTTTGACAATAAATATCAGTTGATATACTATATCGTGAAATGATATATGTATATCCATTTATATAATATATCGGCGAACCCTGATTTATACCCGCAGGTAAGCACTTGGTAATCTAATATTACAGTAGGTTTGTTCCGTGGTATAGTTCAATAGGGCAATCAAACACATCTGCACATATCTATGTAAAGAAAATCACGACACTCGTATACTTGTGTCGCTCTTCTTAAGTTTAGTTTGCCGCGTTATCAAAAGAGGCTAACTACCACGACCACAGACGAGATGAGATGACAGTTGTGACACTGACAGTTGATCTTCCTCAGAACGTGATATTATGGTGGCGATGGCGAATGTAAGCTTTTCCTAAGGAAATAACAAGACCCGAAATAAAGGCTTTAAATGTTGTTTCTTTCGTTTTTACAGAGAAAACGTAATTGCGTTTCTCTATAAAAACGCAATTACGTCTTTGTTTCGTTATTACCAATTGGTTGAAGTAGAAATAACAAACACCATTATATCTATTAAACTTATATTATCTAATGCATGAGATCTAGCTATAGGTACTTATAAGAAATTAAAAAAAAAACAAACAATCCAGTAGGTACTTAAGAAGTGGTCACGGTGGCTCTGACGTAATGGTTCATCTACTTGAACTTCTTCGGTTTACTATCGAACCGTTTGTTTTTAAAAAACGTTCGATTCTTTATCTTTAAATCATCTTTCACCTGCGACAGCGAAATAGACCCCTGTCAAAAAACATAACATTTATTTATCAACCTAACAATTTTCTGGCGTTATTTTTAAAACCAAGCCAGAAATCTCTACTAATATCTGCTAAAGGTTTACAACCGATTGCAAGATAAACAAGGGAAATATATATACATATATTGTTAATTGTAGTATTAAGTAATTGTTTATGCACTTTCTAGCCTGAAGCAGAGGTTAAATCTAGTTCAGGCAAATAACCAACTAGACTCTGACATTTATTGTAATAAAATATATACGATATTATTATAAGAAAAAACATGTTTGTCGACACAACACAAAACACACTCTTTCGCGTTTTTACTAAATGTACCTTGTGGAAACTCCCCATAGAGTTTTGGTCGGGTAAAGCTAGCAGCTTTCGAAATATACCCAAGTTGGAGTATTATAATCAGGTATATTTAGGACCTAGCGTTGCGTGATTACGTACTACTAAATATACCCGGCCGCGTAATGCCAGACTGTATATTACAACAAACATCCATAGTCTATGCTGGACCGCTTTGTGCTTGTAAGTGTCAGTCCAAGAGCGAGCGAAGCGAGCTCGGGACTTGGGGCACCCCGACTCGAACAGGTTAGGTTCGAAGGGGATAACGGGGGCTCAAATGAGCGACCAAAGCGAGCGAACGAGCCCCCGTCATCTCCTTCGTGTTAGGTTCCTTTAAACCCTGTAGACAGAAATAGAGGCCCCGCTTGGCGGGGCTCCGTCGACTACATCTTATTATTATTGCTTGTTAACCAACTTAGACCCGCCACGTGATCTTCCCCACCCTAAATACTCGCATTATGCACCAATCCCGCCATTATTCAAGCAAGTTATTCTATTGAAAAAAGGTGTAATTTAGTAATGATTCTTTTTAAATTGGTGCTATACCCGAGTAGCGGTGTCTTGGTAAGGTACATTTAGCGGTAGTCACTCGAAAATGTGATCTCTTAATTATACCTGAAATCGGTCAGGTCCGTGACGTCACTGGCGTTCAAACAAGGTACATTTAGTAAAGACGCCACGCAAATACTACTGAACGGATTTTGTATGACATTTTACAGCAATCTACATGCATATAGTTTACGCATCAGATATAATATGTATGTATAATGTATTGTGTAAATTGACCTTAGATACACTTAAAAGGGTTTTTTTCTTGTAATATTAATCCAACTTCCCCTTTTATATTTAGCACTATGCACTAGCGACAGACTGGCAAAGCGATGTTTGATTCGCTCGGCTCGCTCGTGTCGCGGACGTGCCAGTGCACAGTGCGCTCGGGTCGCGCACGTACCTGCGCCGCCAGCCGCGCGCCGCGCAAGTCGCCGCGCAGCGCCTCGAAGCGCCGCCCCACCTCGCGCGCCTGCAACACGACGGGCGTCAGCGGCCGGCCGGCCCGCGGCCGCGCGCGCGCCCGGGCACTCACGTCTAGCGCGTCGCCGTCCACGCTGCCGTCGCTGAGGAAGCTGTACAGCTCGGCCTGGCGCGACTCGGCCATGAGCGGCCTCGCCTTGCGCGCCCCGGGCGGCTCCGCCTCGTGCGGCCCGGCGTCCAGCTCGGGCGGCTCGCCCGCGTCCGCGGCCCCCTTGGGCGCTGCGAGGCGGCCCGTCAGCTCCTTCTGGATATTGTCGATCGTGTTCTGCATCCCCTGGATCCGCTCCTGCAACCGCTCCTGGGAACCGACTCGACTTTACGGCACGCGCCTCACCGCGCTCGGCACCGGTCGCGGCGCTAGCTCACCTTCTCGCCCCTCATGTCGAGGATGATGGTCATCTGCGCGCCCAACTCGTCATCCTTGGCCTGCAAGCAGAAGGGCCGTGAGCGGACGTACGGGACGGACGGTCGGCAGGCGCAGGCGGGCGCGGCGCACCTGCACGGCGAGCTCCAGGCGCGCGGCGGCGTCGCGCAGCTGCTGCTCCAGCGCGCGCGCGGCGAGCTGCTCGGCGTCGTGCTGGCGCCGCGCGGCGCCGAGCGCGGCGTCGCAGCGCGCCCGCGCGTCGCTCTCGCTCTTGAGATCGGTCATGAGGCGCGCGATGGTGCCGGTGTTGGCGTCCAGCTCGCGGTCCTTGGCGGCGGCCGCGGCGCCGAGCTCGGCGCGCTGCGCGGCGTCGGCGTCCCTGCAAGAGCGCGAGCGTCACGTGGCTGGCACGACGCGCGCGGGCGACGGGTCGGGACGCGCGCGGGCGACGGGTCTGGACGCGCGCGGGCGACGGGTCTGGACGCGCGCGGGCGACGGGTCTGGACGCGCGCGGTATACGGGTCGGTACGCACCGCTGCGCCTGGTGCGCGGCCTGCTGGTCGGCGAGTTGCGCGCGCAGCTGCTCGGAGGCGCGGGACAGGTCGTCGAGCGCGGTGCGTAGCGCGCCGCACTCCAACTCGCTCTTGTGCAGTTTTTCGCTCGCTTCCAGCTTCTCCGTTTCCAGTTGACGCACACATTGTCTAATGGAACTTATTTCTGCCTCCATTTCTTGCTCATTCTAAAATGAAAAAAATAATTATTTAGTAGGTAATTATATACGATTGGTAGTATTTTGTACCTCATGCCCGAAAACCCCTAGTAGATTAGTTGTTTTACCATTTTGGTATGGAATCCTTTTTTGGGTACTTACTTGACTTTTATCATTAATAACTTTCTCTAGGTTTTTAATCTCGTCAACTTGCGTCGCCTCCTTCTGTTTCATGTAGTCAATTGTATTCTTAGCGTCCTAATGGTATAAAAATAATTTTTGATAAGATAGAGACTTGAATGGACTTCTTTGTTAAGTTCATGGAACTGCAAAATGCGGAAAGAATCTCTGGGCCCTATACCACAAAACTATACATGTCTACAATAGTACAAAAAAATTAAATTGTTGGAAATATTGCGTGACACAGAAATGACAAACATGGAAATTATAGATTTGACACTACAATTGATATAGGTATTTGTAAGGTTTTATATAATTATAGATTATTACGTTATAATTATCTGGCTTAGAGTATTGTGGTATTGGCACTTGTAAGATTTATAAAAAGACATAATTCAAGTGTCGAACATTTTATTCCGTTACTCTTGGGAAGTCTGTCTGACTGAGACTCTACTGGACACAACGGCGAGTACTATTTCATCTACTAGCGGCAGATGTGCCAGGGTAACGAAGAAAAAGACTGTTCATCGGATACAACCGTTCACGTGGTCGGGAAGCCATAGCACATTATTATAGTACTGGCAATATAGGCAAGCGAACTGTCTTGCTACTCTCATACAATGTGTTTGGTGTGGTATATGCAAGACATGAAATCCCTCAATATTTTTGTCGTTATTACGGTTCCGTACCTCATAAGGAAAAACGGAACCCTTATAAGATCACTTCGTTGTCCGTCTGTCTGTCCGTCTGATAAGGCCCTTTTTAGAATTTTGGCATTTTCAATCTCAAATTGCAGCCGTGAGGGTTATCTGTAGACTTTGGTTGTAATAGTAAAAAATGCGCAAGATGTAATTTCCCATAAGAAAACAGTACTTCTTTTTTCTGGCCGGCAGTTTAATTTTTGGGCACGAAATGAATGATGTCTTTTGTTTGTGTATAACTCCAGCTTCCTCATATGTGATAGAATAATTCTACCTATGCCAATATTTAAGGCATAATAGCTGCAATCAAAGTACTCATTAGCTGTCACAAAAACTTCGTTAATATGAGTCGTTTAGTGTGTGTTAGCTGGAATGACGTCACCCCAGCTTCCTCATTCAATACAGACAAACCAGTGAGGTTAGGGTTTTGGAGTATAGTCAGAAAAACAAGGCATGATAGCTGCACAAGGAAGGAAAAAAACTGAACGATAATACTTAAAAAGTGTTGAAATTACGATCAAAAAAGTGTGTGTCAAGCTGCAGCTTAACCTCTCGAATGTCTTATGTTACACAGTCCGACATAAGCAATTGTCTTTCTATTGTGTCTCTAATTACGACAATCAAAAAGTTAATTGTAATAATGTAGCGCACGAAACGGCAACGCCGCTCCTTACCTTCTCCGAAGCAATAATTTGATGTTTCTGGCGCGAAAACTGTTTTTTTTATTTATTACGTGGAAACTACAAGGCCTAGAGATTTTAACATTTTACTGCTTATGACAGCTATTATGCCTAAATTTTTGAGCTATAATACATAGTCATATCTTCTTTCGTTCGGAAGATATGACATGAACAGCTGGGGTGCCGTCACTCCAGCTTACACATATTTATCGGTTTAATAACTCATAGAGTATTTTGACAAGAGATTTCAAAATTTTACTGCCAATGGTAGCTATTACGCCTTATTTTTAAGCTATAATACATAATCATATCTTCTTTCGTTTGGGAGGTATTATGACATGAGCAGCTGGGGTGACGTCACTCCAGCTTACACACACGTTTTTGATCGTAGTTTCAACACGTTTTAAGTATTATCGTTCAGTTTTTTCCTTCCTTGTGCAGCTATTATGCCTTATTTTTCTGACTATAGTCCAAAACCCGAACCTCACTGGTTTGTCTGTATTGAATGAGGAAGCTGGGGGTGACGTCACTCCAGCTAACACACACTAAACGACTCATATTGACGAAGTTTTTGTGACAGCTAAATTAAGACTGAGAACTTTGATTGCAGCTATTATGCCTTAAATATTAACATAGGTAGAATTATTCTATCACATATGAGGAAGCTGGAGTTATACACACGTCTTTTGTAAATGTTAACTGTAAAGTTTTGTGGTATAGGGCCCTAATTATTGAAATGTTAACATTATAAGGTGTACTATGATTTGGAGAACAGTGATATGGGTACAGTGTTTTGAGTAGGTAGTGATAAATAATAACTGCGCTCGCGACACTGGGTTGAGTGGCGACGTACCGCCAGCTCGTCCAGCGCGCGCCGCAGCTCGTCTTGTAGCGCGCCCGCCTCGCGCCGCAGTCGCACGCCCTCCGCGCCCGCCGAGCGCGCCCTGCCGACACACGTCACACGTCTCACGCCAGGACCACAGTGTACAACACGAGCAGTGCCGCATCGGTGTCGCAATCGTCCACGTAAACTAGTAAATAGATACTGACTCGTCCTCCTGGCGCGCGATGGTCTGTTGCATGTGCGCGGTCTGCGCGTCGAACTGGCGCACCAGACGCGAGACCTCGTCCCGCATGGCCGCCGCCGCCTCGTCCGCCTGCAACTCGCGCTCAGTGAGTGTGTGGGGACCTGTCCAGCTGGCGCACTGCGCGCCTCACTGTGCGTGCTGCACTCACCTGTCGCAGGCGCGCGGCGAGCTGGTCGCGGGCGGCGGCGCGCTCGTCGGCGCGGGCGCGCGCGGCGCCGAGCTGCTCACGCGCGGCCTCCAGCTGGCGCACCTGCTCCACGGCGCGCGCGGCACTGTCCCGCGCTGCCACACACACCACACAAAACTTACACGCCACGCATCAGTGTTTCTGAACTTAGCTGCACCGGATTTAACGGAGGTCGTACTTTCGACGCGACTTTCTCGACACCGTTCTCCGTTCTCGTTCAGATTTGAAGGACTTAACACAAAAATGCTACCTGAGCTAACTGCACAGACAAATATCCCAGACGCGTAATCAATGAACACATGAAAAGTGTTTTTGACAGACCCGTTGACTAAGAATTTTGTTGTTTTTTTTAATCATGCAATTTTCCAAAAGTAAATCGAGCTCATCGATTCCCGTCTCCTGAATAAAAACCATGCTCCATTTTACAGAATGTTTTCCAGCTACAACGGTGTGAGGCAGCATATTGATATTTTCTCCGGGACCTTAGTATCAGCCAAAATTAAACCATTTGACTAATAATAATTAGTCCAATAGCAGCATTATTAAATGCTGTCAAATACTATACCAAGCGTCATACTACAGTTCACGCATGCTTTCTTGATCTTTCGAAAGCCTTTGACCTGGTTTCCTATGATATTCTATGGAAAAAGCTACTAAACACTAGTCTACCACCGGAACTCATCAACATCTGCAAGTACTGGTACGGTAATCAGGTCAATGGCGTGCGATGGTCGGGAAGCATGTCGCAATTGTACAGGTTGGAGTGCGGAGTGAGGCAGGGGGGATTGTCCTCTCCAACCCTATTCAACCTGTATATGAATGATTTAATTGTGGCACTCAGTAGCACCCGGATAGGTTGTCACATAGATGGAATCAATGTAAACAACATAAACTATGCTGATGACATGGTGCTACTGAGTGCATCGGTATGTGGCATTAAAAAACTGCTTGCCATTTGTGAGGCTTATGCCGAGCAGCATGGATTAAAATATAATCCACTCAAAAGTGAGGTCATGGTCTTTGAGGCCAGAGGATATAGTACAGGTAACGTGTTTCCCAACATCATGCTTAAGGGTACAGCCTTGCGTAGGGTGTCAAAATTCAAGTACCTAGGACACATCCTTACCTCTGACCTCAGGGACAATGAGGACATCGAGAGGGAACGGAGGGCGCTGGCAGTGCGAGCGAACATGATAGCCCGCAGGTTTGCACGTTGTTCAACAGAAGTCAAAATTACACTTTTCAGGTCTTACTGTACATCATTCTACACGTGCAGCCTGTGGGCCGACTATACTCAAAAGTCTTTCAGTGCTCTCCGAGTCCAATTTAATAATGCGTTTAGGGTGCTGATGGGGCTGCAGCGATGCTGTAGTGCATCAGGGATGTTTGCTGAACATCGCGTAGACTGCTTTTACGCTACTATGCGTAAAAGATGCGCTTCCCTGGTGCGTGGAGTACGTGGCAGCGCCAACAGCATCCTTAACATGATCGCTAGTCGGCTGGACTGCAGTTACATCAGTCGCTGCAGCGCCATTTGTCATGGGATGGCGCAGCAGTGATTGTTGTGTTTGCTTTCTTGCTATGTACTTTTCTTTTAATAAATTGTTTCACTCTGTATTACTTACTAACACTAGTCTATAAGAACATTGTTACTAACAAAATGGACACCATGGTCTGAAATAAATTAAATTGAATTGAATTGAATTATTATTATAAGCTTGCACTTTTCCCGCGACCTCCTCCGCGTGTATTATAAAACTCCCTCTCCACCCTCCTTGAAAGGTATCATGTCTTTCCTATGAAATTGCCATTTTTGATACTGGATATTTTGAAGATTTTATTTTATTTAGAATTCCAAATTCAAATTAATTTTATAATATAGCATGACATTTACCAAACCACCAACCATATTTTTTTTCTTTTTTTTTAATTACTTATGCTGACCCAATGGGTGAACTTGTCGCTAAAAACGATCACTTACAGACTAATCTCTACTCAATTCCGGACTGTAATCATTCCGCGGTGTTTACGGTTAATGGCTGTGACTTCTTCCGATCCCAAGACACTGTCGCAGGGTTAACCACTACTATAGGTATCTAAATTAATCAAATTCACATGCATCACTGTACACCTTCAGTCACCCTCATACACAACGCACACCTCTCACTACACTTCACCCAATCGCGCCTATTTTTCCTTTTTGTTTAGATAATGTTTAAATCTACTTGCATCCTCTTTTCTAACTACATCTAATTCAATTTCATATATTTTTGGACACAATGATAAGTGGAGAGAACACCCATTGACTTTCTGCCTTCTGAATGTCTGTAACAACTGTAAAAGCTTTACCAACCCCAGCCGGGTTTAACGGCTTCACATAATATGCTTTCCGAGGAACAGACGGTCTCAGTATGGTTACCCATCGACGAACCGACCTCGGTTAGCATAGCTTAACCTTGATTGAACGGTGCGGCTTTTATTACATAGCCACGAGCATCCTTTTGATAAATTCTTCTATATTTTGTAAATGTGAGGACTTTGTAGAATTTGTAGACTTTAGATCTGTGGACCATTCTTCATGTTATCAAGTAGGTACCTGATACTTGTTGACAGACCTACGCTGTCCTCCCATACCTACTGTAATTTGAAAACATTGTAAAAGCCAATTAAAAGAAATTTTAAAAGAGTAACCATGGATTTTCTTGCCGGCTCCATAGGAAAAAACCAATTGGAACTGTGCACCTAGCTTCTAATGTTTCATAAGTGCCTATGTTGGTTTATGTGAAATAAAATATTTTGATTTGACCCTCTCCTTCGCGCATTTATAACTTTTGCAGGGGCGTTAGTACTATTACTATTAGTTATTCTGTGGCGGCGGTAACATTTCACGTTATCCCGACGCGTGCGGTACATACCGGCGTCGCGTTGGCAGGCCCGCGCGGCCCCGGCGCGCGCCAGCTCGGCCGCCAGCCGCCGCACGCGCGCGCCCGCCTGGCCGTAGGCCGCCTGCAGCGCGCCGCGGTCGGCCCGGCAGCGCGCCACGCAGCGCCGCAGCCGCGCGCCGTACTCCTCCAGCACGTCGCACACGCCGCGCGTGCCCGCCACCCTGCGCAGCCGAGCGTACACTACCTGCTGCCAGCGCTCCGCGCGCCCGGCCGAGCGACGTACTTGTTGAGCGTGTCGGGGCGCAGGCGCAGCTCCTGCGTGTAGTGCGCGGACGCGGCCTCGTGCTGCATCTGCACGTCCACCATGTTCTGCTGCAGGCGCTCGTGCGCGCCCTGCAGCTGTTGCAGCCGCTCTTTCAGGTCCCAGTACGCCGTATCCTGCGCCACCTGACCGCACGCACACCCATATATTTTAATAAAGTAAACATGATTCAATAAGAACTTAACGACTATCTTAATATCAAGAAGTATGTGACCAACCATTGATTTTGAACAAAATTGAGTAATACATTTTTAAATTGTACCTATCTTGAAACTCAAGCCCGTGCCGCGGTGACAAAACCTGTTGATTTCGGCCAGATGCAAGTCAGAATCAGAATCGCTCACTGTCAGTGAAAGGTGAATCCACCGATAGCTCTTTAGATTACTACCTCGCTGTGAGCGGAGCGACCGAGAATTTTTTATATGCATATGAAAATGTGGAACATTTTGGAATACCTACTCGAAATTAAAACAAAACAAACCTTCAGTTTAATAATTTTAGCGGTTTCACGCGATACTTTTTCTCTGAGCTTTTCGGCATCCGTGTTCATCCTTTTTCTGCTGGCGACTCTCCCAATATCAGTTACGTCCATTTTTAGTAACGTTAGCTTACTAAAAATAAAAAAATCTTAGATCCAACAAACAAAATAATACGTTATACTCGAATAGAAAGGAAAAGAATTCCCGCCAAAGTGAATCAATCAATTTCGAACATCGCACAATCACAATCACTTAATTCATAGACAAATATTTCTAATTTCTAGTCTATAGTCGCCTCGGCCTCGGCCAATTTGTTACACAGGCAAGGGTTTACAAAAATCATACAGCCTTAGTACCTGTTTTAAAAATAAATAGGTCATAAAATAATTAATTTATGTTCCATAGCACTACTAGAATTTTCGAATAAGTAGGTTAGCGGTAATCGAGCAAAGAGTATGATAGTTTTTAGATAGTTCTGGTTCTGTCTCCAATAAATCGCCATTCAGGCCAACGCGGTGGCAATTTTAACTAATGCCACCATCTTGTTCCGTCAAATCTGTGACGTAAAGGCGTTTCCCTATTACGGGCAGCGCGGCCTCAAAGCCTCGCGAGGCTTTTTCTTTTGTTTGCAACGCGTCCCCATTATAAGAACTCACGAGGCACAGCCGCGCGGCCCAAGTAAACAAAAGCTTGTTTTTTTAAAAAGGTTTCTTTTAATTTATTTTTTAGTTTTTAGTTATCGCTGGACACATTTCTCAGTACCTATGTTCATGTCATTCAATGCATCATTGTTTGCAAGGTCATTTGCCGATCGGCTTCGCGTTTTTAGTTGTTACTTTAGAAGTCCGCCATATTGGATTTAGAGTGACGTCCCTTTATTTTTAGAGTTATTCTTAGCAAGCCCTTTCATTTGATACTCATATTGTGGGAGTGCATTAAAAATAATTAGTCCGCCATCTTGGGTGTGCTGCCATGTTGGGATTAGAATGACGTCACACAGTTGACCATGCATTGTCATCCAAACTGAACGTGTATACAAAATTTCAGCTCAATCGGTTGAAGATATCTGCTTCAAAATTGAGTTGCAAGATACCACCCGAACAAACGTACATATAACATGTCAAGTTAAATAAAAGTTGCAGTTCAAGTCAGCGCCGTTAATTTCGTGAAATGTTTGGTCACAACTGTAACCTTTTTTTTTTTTTTTGTCCCTGAGAAATGCATTACGCATCCTCGCTCGCGGGGGCGAGACGGGGTATGTGGGACTCCTGTCGAAACGGCACCGACAGTATACCCACTAAAACTCAGCGGTGTTCCCGCATCGCCGTGATGGGAGGGCCATGGGAAATCGGCTCAGCCTTTCCTTCCACAACCCTCCCGGCGCATGCCCGCCTAGCTGGCGGGCCCCGCATGCCCCCCTAGCTGGGAGGCTACGGACGGGAATGGCCAGGTGTTCCCGGCCATTCCCGTCCGACACTGGTGGAGGCCTGTACAACACAGGCAAGGGTGCCCCCGCACCCGTTGCCTGCTGGCCTCCACCTTGGAGGAGTCGGAGATGACTGTCAAACTGACGTTTTCTTCGACCCCTCCTCCGCCTTCGGAGCGCCACCGCGTGAGGGTCGTCCTCCCGCGCGCGCTCCGCTGCCTCCTTCTGGGACATGACGTGTTCGCAGAAGGAGGCGACTGCCGCCCATGACCTCTCATCCCCCAGCATGGCGTTAACCAGACCGGGGAGTGAGAAGTCCGGTCCGATCACCGCAATGAGACTGCGGCGCGGCTCGGACCACGACGAGCACACCTCGAGGGTGACGGGCGGGGGGCGGGTCATGTCCGGACAGCACCTGCACCAGACGGAACGAAAGGAATCCATGCGACCGCTCGAGCCAGTCTCGCAGGACCGGCCCGATCGCGCCGATGGTTCGTCACAACTGTAACCTTTTTTTTTTTTTTTGCTCATGCATTCTGCACTACCACGGGGAGATAGTGCAGATATGTGGGACTCTAACCCACTAAAACTCCACGGTGTCCTCCTCTGCCGCTTACGGCGGGAACACGGGCACGCCTTAGCACTCATCCGTGAACCCGCCGCGGCCGTCCGTCACCGGACCCTCCTCTGGGGATTACTCCCCATCACCGGCGCACCAGAACACATGGCACGCCGTGACCACCCCAGGGACCAAACCAGCACATGGGCGCCAGACGACCCCGTATCTGGGCACCGTTGGTCCCCCTGCGACGGGTCAGGTCATTAGCCCCGCCGCCTGCCAATTTTCGGCCGCAGAGGATAGGGAGAGCGGCCAATGTCATACCAACACTCCTCTTCCCCTGCGGCCCCACCGCGTTCGCCATCAGACGTTGGCGACCCCGTCAAGGCCGCGGAAGGTAGGGAGAGCGGCGCACCGCAATACCGACACTCCTCCCCCGCCGCGGCCTCCAACCCTCAGCCGTGATGCCTCCCATACCACATCACGGCCCGCCTCAGTTGCGATGTCGCCCAAGCGGCACCGCAACCTACTTGTTGGCCGCTACGTCGTCGGCTTACAGGCAAAGCCCTGACGAGCGGCCCCTCCTCGGGTTCCTCTTAGCTTCACCGTAGTTGTCCAAGCCACGGCTACTGAGCCCCCCCGCCTCGACAATGCGGGAACCCACCGGGGGGGGTCACAACTGTAACCTGACCTAACCTAATGAGAGGAGTTCCCTAAACAATCCTTATTCAGTGCTAGCAGTTTGCCAGCCACTATCACGCCAAACTTGAACTACATATATCAACTAATGAATGGTGGTTGCATTCACATCAAGAATAATGATAATTTATTAAGGTACAGACGCCAGCAGGTCAAGCTACCCGAAACTGTCAAATTTTCCTAATCCTAACCTTAATGCTAATAAAGAAATTTGACAAATTGTAGTAGCTTGATGTGCTGGCGTCTCTACCATAAAAGGTTTTGTAGTACATACATGAGGGACTTACAAAGTATGCATTATTAATTTCATGGTATACGAGTAGGTACAATGAATAGTTGGGTGAATCGCTGCTCTCCTAGCTATATTACTGAGTAATATGTATTTAGGAGAGACAATCTAAGCTGACTTAGCGATGGGGTTCTCTAACTCAGCCCAGTGTAGCGAGCACAGTTTCATGACGAGTGAGCGAAGACCACAATCGAAACGACTGCGCCAAGTACGCCCGTTCAAGCAATGACCCCCACAAGACTAAGGAGTGCAACTCAAACATATTCTTAAATCGAGCGAGCGAAGCGATCCCACCTACGCCAATTCTCAGCTTTAACCCGAGAAAAGCGAGTGGAGTGAGCCTTCCACAAGCCACAAGACAAGCGAGTGGAGGAAGACTACTGTAAGACCTGCGCCTCGAGATGAGAGAGCAAAGCGAGCCAACCTTCGTCACGAGTGAGCGGAGCGGAGTTAGCTGGCTTATGAACGTAGTAGGTGGCTCACTAGTTTCGAAAGTGTGATCGCTTCGTTCGTTCGGCGTTAAAGTAGGCTCGCTCAACATACTTTTCTTGTAATGCGGGGCTCGCTTAGCTCTCTCTTCACATATGAAAGCGTGTTCCGCCCATTGGTGGGGTAGTTGAACTCGCTCGTTTTGACAGTGGGCTTGCTCTTCGTGCGTGGCTTGCGGAGGGGCTCGCTTCGCTCGTCCATTGTTGAGTCAGCGCGATCTTCTCAGCAGTGGCGTCATTGGTCTCACTTCGCATCTTGCCATGAGCAAGCGTGCACGCTTGCTTCGCTCGCTCTTGAGTAAGTGCGCTCGGCTCACTCGTGTTCGCTCGCTGGTCTTAAGTGCTTTATTATCTTGTGATTACGCGCGCTCTGCCCAATCGTGTCAAAAGTGGGCTCACTGTCTCGTGAGAGCGCTCGCTTCATTTGCTATTGGGTCAGCGCGCTCCTCATTCTCGGCTCGTGAGAAGCACTCACAGTTCTAAAACTGTGGCAGGTGTGAAGTACCGAGTAAGGTATGTATAACCGAGCTGTTATAATCCCTGGCTAATCGATGCAAGCCTTTCACCAGTAACTGCCGTGGTCTGCTCGCTTCGCTCACTCAGATCGAGCGTGGCTGTTACAGTTCCAATCAAGCTCTTACGTACGTATATAACCTTCTAATGTTCACGCATAATTACATGCACGATGACACGACGCCGAGTTTTCGGTGCTACCTTGGCTTTTGTATTCGCTCATAACATAACGTTCTAGGCTTTTTCGGCTTGTTATTATGTAAACTTTCTACGTTTGTCGTTTTTACTATTACGAGCAGATTTACAGCCGAAAAGAAGCAAAATATGTTTTACATAGTTATTTGGTAGTACCAAGTTTTCCTACGGTTTCTGATACTTCCGCAACCATTAGATTTGCTCGATACTATTAAGTAGGCTCAATGCATTCCTTAGGAAGTAATATTTTAGATACCAATTATGATATTTTTCAGTTCTGAGCCAATATAGTTGAGAAAGCTCGTCATAGGTGGTCCTTCAACGTCTACAAGCCGCTTTAGGTCGATCACAAATGTATTACACGATAACTAGATGAGACTTGGAGTGTATCACTATTAGAAGACGAGCTAAGGAAAAGGGAAGTGTCTACCAGTGGTAAAAAAGCAGCTTTAGTGCAGTATAAATAGGATTCCATACTGGTGAGCAGTATCCGAGATGACTGCGCACAAAAGCACATTATAGACATACGAAACTCAAAAAAACTGTACCAAAACTGTGTCAAAAACTGTATGGATACTGACAGCTAGCTGTAAATTTTTTGGACGTTGGATAGCAGTGACAGCTGAAAAGTAGGAAAGTAAAGTTTTTGTCCCCACTAAAGTAAAATTAATAAGTGTGCTGAATACGAGTATGATTTGAAATGTGATTCTTTAATTATTCATTGTGCTAATCTGTGAATTGTGTATATTTCCCACATGGGGCCATAAAAACTATACTTCGATAGTCATATAGACTTATATTTTTTGGCTTTCTCAATTTTACATAAAAAATATACCAATAGGTTTATTTCGTTTAATTTATGTGCAGGTGTATCGCAAGAAGGTGAAGTGGGTGATGGGTGGTGAGGTGGGTTCGCAAGGTGTATCGTATTACCTAATAAATAAATAAAAATAAATAAAATAGTTGACTCAAAGGCTAGGCAGAAAATGAAGATGGCCTGTTTCAAAAGTATCTGATGAAACTGTAATCAGAAAACGCATATACCTATCTATGGATGCTCATTTCTACTGCTACTTCCAAAGCCCTTTGATTTGATTATTTAAATACTTAAATCTAAGACGATTGCAATCATCACCTACCTATTCATCATACTTTATATCTCACCACTTTTTCCAACAAATATTGTTTGAACAACATTTTTAAATTGCAACTGAACTTCAACGAAAGTTAGTTATAAAAACCAACTTCCAAAAAAGACACTGCAAAGTGAAAAATAACTTTAATTTCGGAAGTCGGTGTCGTTGGGTTCGCATTTTCGTTGTTTAGTTTTTTTTGGAAGTCGGCTTTTTTTTTGCAAAAAAGTTTTTATTTTTCACTTTTAAGTTGTAATTTTCACCAGTAATTTTGCTCGATTTCTCGAGGATCCAATCATCAGATCCTGTCTTGGTGACATGCGACCACTTCAGAAGTATCTCCTTTCGAACAAAAAAATAATTTAGAAAATCGGTCCACAATTGGCGGAGTAATCGCGTAACAAACACACAAAAAAAAAAAACATACCGTCGAATTGAGAACCTCCTCCTTTTTTGAAGTCGGTTAAAAATTGACCTCTATTGTCAATGTGTAGTTGACTGCGTAAAAAAATACCTAAACAGAGTTTGCTTACATTTTCATCAGATACTTTTGGGACAGTCTATACCTAGTCTTGCCATAAATATTGTGACGAAGAAAATTTTTTTTTTTATTGCAAATTTAGAGGTACGAGGAACAGGGTGTAAAGTTCACTCATCCTTCATAGAAAAGGGAGGATCCTCCGACCAGACGGTTGTTGTGTCTGGCGGGCAATTGCCCAACGTTTTGATGTTGGGAAATTGGATCTATGCTAATTGCGCGGTAAACTCTGCTTGCGAGATGCAGGATTTGCGTGACGTCAGTATGACGCGTTGTTCGCATGTGGCGTTGTAGATACCGCTACACAAATAATATTTATTACTTTTACAGTGTGTTAGTTTAATACATAAATATAAAACAATTTAAAATATAAAAAGCTTATTCGAAGTGGTCTCCATTGGCCGCAATACAGTCCTTTAAACGTTGCGGCCAATTATGAATAGAAGCACGCACTCTTTCCATGGGAAAATTCTTCACTGCCAATCGTATGGATTGTTTTAGGGACTCCAAATTATCATGGCGTTTAGAGCAAGCCGTACTCTCTAAAACTGACCATAAATCATAATCCAGCGGATTAAGATCGGGACTAGACGACGGCCAGTCTTCAGCTCTGAGGAAGTCCGAAACGTTCACTTCCAACCAAGACTGCGTGGACCGAGCTTTATGACCCGGCGCCGAGTCTTGTTGGAAGGACCATACTTGGTTATTGAACATGGTGTTGTTAAAGGGCTTAACTACCTTCTCAAGAATGGTACCTTGATACACTTGTGCCGATGTTTTGATACCTTTTTCACAAAAATATGGCTCAGTCACTCCTTCATAGCTAACACCCCACCAAACCATCACTGAAGTCGGATAATGCCCACGTTGCACTCTGTCGACTAATTGGGAAGCTTCCTTAGAGCTTTGAGCATAATTACGGTCATTTTGTTTGTTAAAATGTTGCTCAATTGTAAAGATTTTCTCATCCGTAAACAAAATTTTTCTGTGACCTCCCTTTGCGTACCGCTTCAGTAGTTGTTTCGATTTTACCACCCTATTCTTTTTTAAATTATCGGTTAAAAAATGACCAGTGCGTCTCTTATAGGCTGCAAGTCCTAAGTCATCTTTTAAAATACGCGACATGGTTCTGGGTGCTATCTTCATCTCCCGAGATAAAATCTTTTGCTTTCGGACAGGATTTCTTCGAATTCTTTCCCTTTCTGCTTTGACCACCTTTTTCGTACGAACACTACGTGGACGGCCAGATCTTTTTCTGTCACAAACAGAGGTCTCCTTGTACCTACTAATAGCCCGGTACAGAAACATTTGACTCCATACCAACTTTGTGTAATGCAATCACAGCGATTCGGTTCTCTTTATCACCCAACTCCATTTTAATATCGCAAAATATTGTACAGACGCCAGCAGGTCAAGCTACCCGAAACTGTCAAATATTCCCAATCAACCATGAATCTTAATTCTTTAACGATAAAGTTGAAAATCTATTGAAGAAATTTGACAGATTGTAGTAGCTTGATGTGCTGGCGTCTGTACAATGTATTGGCGCCAAAATTAGAAAACTCAATGAACAATCGTATAAAAATGACAGATTCCAAATTCAAATGTAATATCTTTCTTATTTTTAATTGCAACAGTATTTATGGCCAGACTGTGTAGATAACGCCTGCTCAGCACGTAGACAGAGAGATAGAGAGTAGAATCTCTGGCTGGTCATACAGACCAGCAACTATTACAGGATGTACATGACGAGGCAGGACATATTATATTCTCTAAGGGCGGGAGCGAAGTTAGTAAAAAAAGTCTGAAATTAATTGACCAAGTTTGTAATCGCTACAAGTACATAAAGAAAATAGGCAGCGAGGGCGGGTGGCGGGGCAGCGCGCGAGCGGCCCGTGGCGGGCGACACGCGCGCCTGCATGTTGCCGGTGCGGGCCGTGGGCGCGCCGGGGTCGCCTGGGGCTGCGGGGGCGCCGGGGCCGGCGGGACTACTGAGCACGATTTCGGTGGACGTGGGCGGCGCGATGGTCTGCTCCGTTTTGGGGCTCGTCGGCAGCAGCGCCTCCTCGCCGCCGTACTCGGCAGCGTTGTCACCGTACTCGCCCGCCTTCAAGTACACGCGTGAAGTTCGCGCGGGTCCACCCTAGAAACACCCGGTCGCGGCACTGCGGCGCCCGAGACGGGGCGTCTCGCGGCGGACGCGCAGCTCATACTTTACCTTAAAGTCGGGCCGGTTGGGCTCAAACTCGAACGCGGGCCGCGGCGAGGCTTGCGCCGACGACGACTGCGGCACCGGCTTCAGGATGGCCTGGGTGGGCCCGCTACGCGTGGGTGCCTTCATGCTTAACAGCCGCATCGAACGCGGCACTAGCGCAAAACAAACCATTAAATACCTAAGTATGCTTCAACATTCCAAGAAAGTACAACATTCAGATCAAACCAAACTTGATAAAGTTACAGTCTGCAAGTGCGTATTACAGGTACCTGAAGCATAGAATAAGGTAGATAATTTGCCTAGTAGTAGCTACTTTCGATTGTAGTATAAAAGCGTTTAGGTAGGTAGGTACCAGATTCAGTATGCTTAGGCCGCATAGACGAGGGGGGCTGGACCAGCGGTGTCTCGGTGTCTGCGGTAGTCTCGACAGTTTCCATGGAGGTCGCTTCGGTGGCTTGGAGCTTCGACGTGCTGTCCGTGCTGTCCGTGTCTAGAAGGCGCTGCTCGCTGCACAGCAGTGCGCAGTCACCTCCGCTGCGACACAACAACATACAACACTCACACTCGCCCAATATCCACTTACCTAGCCATAATCACCGTTAATAATGCTACTAGTTCTCGACATTAAAAGCAAACTTCACCTTCCGCACGCGCGTAACGTGTGGGCGCAATGTAGGAAACGGCGCCAGCGCGCGACGCTCTGCGCCACGTGCGTGTCGCCACACGAGTCGTCCTGCGGCGCCAGCACCTCACTCGTGGCGCCCGCCTCCGTGCTGCCATCGGGCGCGCGCGACGAGCGACTCATCACTCCGCACAGCTTGCCCTCACACACCACGCCGGTGCCCCAGTCGCTCTGCGGACAGACACCCGTCACTCTCTGACCGGCAGGGACACCCTCGGGTCGCGGCGGACAGGCATACCTACCGAGCACAGCGTCGGTCCCACGAGGCACAGCGCCGACTCGCGCAGGCCCGGCCAGCCTGGCGAGCGCTCGGCGCACGCGTCGCCCGACACAAGCGTGGCATCCACTATGCGCAGACGCGGCGTGCGGCCCAGCGCGCGCACCACGTGGCAGGTGGAACTTGCCGCGCACTCGGAGGGCTGCGTGGCCATAAGGATAGGCCGCGCGCCGCCCCCGAAGGGCGCCTCCAGCTCCAGCACGGCCAGATCCATGGCGGCGCCGCTCCAGGCGCCATCAGCGCGCGTGACGTCCGCACCCGCCGCCAGCGCCACGCGCGCCACGCGTCGCGCCGCGCCCGCGCCCGGCGCCAGCGCCCACAGGTCGCTCGGCACGACGCCACCCTCGCCGCTCACGCACGACGCCGACGTGACCGCGGTGCGCAGCGACACCAGTGACCCGCCACAGCGCCGCCCACTTGTATGCTCCACTACGATCTGCGCACCCGCACATCGAACTGTTACCTAACTGCGCTCAGTGCGCTCTAGCACGGGCTATACTCGGAGTTTCTTCTAAAAAGTACGCCATACGAGGGCGACACTGACAGTTTTTAGAACTGGCCACTTGTAAACGATATAATAAAAAAAATAAGTTTGTTCAAATTTTGAAAATGGAATTCTTCCCAATATTATTGTGTGTGTATTTTATTCATTTGTCATTTGTTTATGATTTGGCGGCAAATTAAAAATTGTCTGAATCACGTCAGCATGAATTTAACGCGAGAACATTTTCGTACAATGATTTTTTAAGACTTTCAATGTAATTTAAGTCAACAAGAAAGTTACTACTGCATAGTGGTACACTAACAATTGTTTGCCACTTATCTTGGAAGAAGTTCGGGAGAAACGACCTTGCAGTAGGATCCTCCTTCACCACGACAACGCCTCGTCGCCGACCGCCAAGCAAACAATCGACTACTTGGCGACGTCAGACGTGAAATTAGTGGGTCACTCGCCCTGTAGCCCCGACCTCGCACCTTGCGATTTTTATTTATTTCCGAAAATAAAAGAAAAAACTTCGAGGAAACCGTTTTATGGACGCTGAGGAAGCAGTCACAGTGGCTGCGTTTCAAAGTGCCGTCGAAGAGACCGCTAAGGACGAGTGGGCAAAGTGCTTTTCTCAGTGGTTCCATCGGATGCAGCGATGTATTGATGTAAATGGACATTATTTTGAAAAGATATAATAAAACGAATAACTTACTAGTTTGTTCAATTTTTGATTTTCTAAGAACTTTTAGTTTCACCCTCGTATTTGGATCTCGATCCATCCTAAAACTAGCCTCGAACCGATGCTGATCCGGAGAACTAAACTGGAGTTAGCGACATAGAGAGAGAGTAAGCAAGCCAAAGTGACGATGCAGTGGGCTAATCATGTTTGTCGAAAGGCCAATAGCCGGTGAAGGCGACGACTTTAAGAAGGTGGCTGGGACAGACTGGACACGGATGGCGGAGGGTTTTGTGGCGCAGCTTGGGAATCGGGAAAGGCCTATGTGCAGCAGCAGACTACAACAAGCTGAGTCGAGTCTTTCGTACGTCCCGTACGTATCAAGTTCCTTTTTTAATCTAGGTAATGTTCCACTTTTTTATTAAGGCGAAAGCGACGGTCTGTCTGTTACCATTCCTCGGTTGAACGGATTTCGATTTATTTGGCACATAGGTAGACCCATGACCTAGGTTAGGACATGATACTTTTATCCCGGTAGTACGTTCCCGTGGGATAATTTTCAACTTATAGAAGCTAGATTTTTATATTTTCGGGGTTGCCATGCTATCCACGCACCTTAAAAAAATGCACCGTGTATTTATCTCAGTTCAATGATGCCTATAGATCCTATCCTACACCAATAAGTAAAAGAGCTGACCGCCTTCAAACGGACTAAACCACATAATTAAGAACGGAAAAGAGAACTTCTTTCTTTTTTCTGTGGTCCATCCGTTTAAGGCTTCGAACTGTATTCATTTTTTGCGGCAGGGGTTAAAAATATCAGTCATTCGAAAGGAGCGGTCGATGATCTTGCAGGTACACATGGCGACACATCAAGCTATACATTTCCAGTTGTATAGGTTTTTCGTACAATCAGAAGTCTGGTGGTTACGTAAAGATTGATGTGTAGCCGTGTGCACCAGGTTTATATTGCACATAGTAGTGCAATAATCATTAATTTAATGGTAAATAATGTTACCATGAAAGGTGCAGAGTCACTCTCTTCTTCTTGCTCGGGGTCGCGCTCTTCTCCCGTCGCCGGCGCTTTCACCGCACTGCTCTCTGGCATACAAAGAAACTCACGTACGTATACATATAGAGTGCTACAAGTGGCTACAAGGATCTTTTGGTGCCTGTATGATATTGACAAGAAATTGTCACAGAAATTGTATTGTCTAAACGAGATGGCGTCGTTAGTTCCGATTTTGGTCACGCACCAAAAGAACCTTGTAGCGTTGTACTGTCACAAGCAATAGTAAAATATTAGTGCCAGAACAGCAATATGACTGTTTTGCATTCCAACAAAACAGGTATTGGTTAAAACTTACCGAATTATCCATGGATTTATAGCTGTATCTCTTTCTCACCAGCATGCTTTCTTTTCTAATCTATGAGGACGCTTGGCGCGAAGCTGTCAATGTCATAGGGTCTTCAGCTCACCAGCTAGAGAATAGCTGCAACACTGTGTTTTATTCACACATAATACCTGTTTTGTTGGAATGCAAAACAGTAATATTATGTGTTTTATAAAACACAGTGTTGCTAGGTGAAGACCTGTTTGGTATCTGCTGGTGGTAAATACAAACGCTATGATGAAGGGATTATACAACTGTTCTAGAAAATAGATCAGTTTTATTGCAATTTTTACAATAACATCAGTCTGTGTATGTCCAAATTTAACAAAAAATACGTTTTTTTTTAGAGAGGGAACAGGGTGTAAACGCTCTATATGCTGTTAACGTAGGCTAAAACTTTACCGTAACGAGAACCGCTTCTCTACACTTAGAAAAATTCGAATGTTTCAAATTACTTTAAAAAAAAAACGATATGTCGCGGGTTTTTTACATAATGTCATGGTTTTCGACTAGAGTAACTATTTCTTTCCAGAAAAGATTTTCATCCGAGATACCATTTGGAAATATAGAGCGTTTAGTAAAAAATTTAAAAAATTAGATGTGTCTCAGAGCTTAAATGTTTTCTATGGACAAAGTTGATAAGGTGCTGCAATAGAAATGGCCGAAATCTGTAAAAAAAGAAAATCTCCGAAAACTTGACTAAATCCTCTGCCCCTAAGGATACGCAAGGTGAAAGATCGACCGACACTTTAAGTTTTTTTTTTCTCGATAATTCGCCGTTTTCTTTTACATAATGTCATGGTTTTTGACTAGAACAACAATTTCTTTCCAGAAAAGATTTTCATACGAAAATTTTAGTCCCAAAATTTTTACTTAAGTATTATTATTTTTTTTTTCTTTTGTTGCTCATAGTGCTCCTAAGCGTATACTCCAACTCCTAAAACTCCGCCCCTAAGATGACCCACTGACCGAAAAATTTAGATACAATGAATCAATATTAGTTACTTTACGTTACTTTCTTTCTTTTCTCTAGTTGGTATTATCAACTCTGTTTACTGGAAAACAGCTTTTTTTTTAATGTTTTGATACCAGTTTCCTTTGTTAAGTATTTTTATAACAGGTCTATTCTCCAACCAACTTCTAGAGGCTACTGCTGACCTAAGACTGCCTGGTAGGACATGAATATCAGTATCTTTAAAAATACTATGAATCCAACCTGCAATCATTGTTCTTGATGCAGGTTTTAATTTCCCTGATAGAGAAATAAATAGACTTGAGACTTGTCTGAACTTACGAGAAAGTTTCCCTCCTCCCTCATCGTCCGATGATGAAGAAGATGATGACAATGAGTCATTAGGTCTCATATTATTCGAGTGCTGAACTCCATCCGAAACTTCAACATTCGAACTTTGCTCACCTCCAACACTTACCCGTACAAATTCGTCCGGATTCATCGTGAAACACTAATCACGGAACAATAATACCTACTCCTAATGGAGTTTTCTATGTTTTACACTTATTCACAACGGAAAAACCAGACACGTATACTAAATTATCACTATGTTTTAATGTTATACGATAAATTATTGTATTTAACACATAATTTTTAAATTTGAAAATTTTTCGATGTTTTAGCGGCAAAATTTACAAACGCTGTGAAACGCTATGACATGAACAGCTTCGCGCCAAGTGTCCTCCTTGATTAGAAAAGGACGCATGCTGGTGAGAAAGAGAGACAGGTATAAATCTATGGATAATTCGGTAGGAAGTTTTAACCATAGATATCAATATAAAGGCAGATTTCCATCAGCTTCTTCACCTAACAACTGTGTGTTTTAGAAAACACATAATAGATATCTGAAGCTCAATTAGTCAATTCCCATAGTTAAAAATGTTCAAAATCTAGTCGCAATCTCATCTCAGCGACAATCAATGTCAAAAACTTCTCAAAAAATGTATGGAAATTAGCAGACTGTGAACGTTCTTAAAATTACGAAAATTTATTGTCCCTCTGATTTCATCATTCGTTCATTATTATCTATTCTCAAGAAGACATCAAAGTGTCGTTCAAAATATTATTCCAAAAAGTCAAGATCCTGTCTAGACGTATCTAGTTAATAAGAAATCTTGAACTTTTTGGATTTAAATCATATTAGATACGCATTATTATACGCTTTTGAAATTTCTTGGGACGTTGGGGCTTGGGGTGCTGGACCTTTCAAATGCGTACCTACGGGGTACGGGGGCCTTTATTTCTTTTCTAGTTTCACTTGAGCAAGACGACGCTTGTTTTCGTTCGCTTACTGTCAGTTATTTATGCGTCCAGTGCATTTTCCAGAGTCCAGAGTATTTTTGGCAATAATATGAGCGGCACAGATTGCGATAAAGAGGAAAACTCGAAATATTATACTGTCAAATGTTTATATCCAATATTTATGCATTCTGAGAGACACCACATCAGTTTGTAGCAGAGTTTTCGATATTTCTTCGATGTCACTTATGTACTCGTATGCTGCTACTTTTACGATTAACGCACAGATAATCAGGCTGTTTTAGTGAGTTAGGTATTAATGTTATTCATTCTTAAATATCGGTCTCAAGAACACAAGTTAATCAACTTGTATTTAATCTTAAAACATTGAAATTAGATACCTATTAATATTATTGCCGAAAAGCATTTGATGATTTCCTACCAAAAAAAAAAAAAATCATAGGTACCTAGTAGAATTGGCTAGTTGACAATTTTTTGTTTATTATTTAAATTGAAGCTTTTTTACCTCACCAATAGCTTGGTATAACCAGTTTTTTAATATCTTCGGAAACTAAAAATATATAGGTAAGCGTTCAAAACTCTCAATTAGACAGAGAGGGAAATACTGAATTGTGACATGATAGTTCAGTATCACCATATAAATTACATGCAAAATTTCGTTTTGCGAGAAAGAGATAGACAAAAAGCTTTTATAAGTTATAAGTTTTTATTTTTCGACCAATTTCAAATTAGGTTTCGAATTCTGTTATCGTATCACGCATGTGAATATATTATCTACTAGAATATATAGTATTCAATATCATGCAACTAGGTACCCAATTAGTCAATAAAAACGTTGTGGTTTACAGTTCAAACTTTTGAAACTAGAATTTTAAATCATAATGTGTAACAAACTTGACCGTTAGTAGAAGCAAGTATTGAGATAGGCCACTTCATTTTCCGCTTTAGCAGTCCTCTCTTTCTACCCTGTAGTCTGTCTCTTTCGCACACACCTCCCCTCCTACCAGGCGCGCGAGGTAACTGGTGATCCGAGCCTGTTCGTCATTGGCGTGATATTTCCCGCGCAGTTCACTTGTGCTAAGACAAATATTTTATTCACTATTTTAATACCTATCAGTGATTCCAAGGAAGAACTCACTTCCAAGTGCACAAGTGATTTTATATTAAAGGATGTGAAACACCGTTCGTTTTCAAAAAAAATGTTTTAACACGTTCTGGCGTGGTATAGGTACGGCTATAGCCGTAATTTTTACAATAAAAATTTGATTCAGTCTCGTTTACCGCGCGCGAACCTGTTAAAAATCTTTCGATTCATATAATTTTCTACCCTCAGTATTTCTTTTTAAGTATATGAATTCCTTTTAGAGATCGTGTCTTACTTAGGTTTTATAATATCATTTTAAGGTACCTACCTTACCTAAACCCAGGAGCGCTTAACATGGGGTCCGAGGTCCAATATAAACCAGTGGCAAACACTGACGGATCGGGTACGCAGAAATGTAAATCGCGTTTACGTGAACGGCAATCATCATTATGGAGCAGTGGTAGTAGTAGCAGCTGGACATCATCATCTAGCTAGCTCCTCAAATCAAAGTTCAAAGAAAAGGAATTCTAAGCGCCGTCGACGGCATCAGTCTAAAAAACGAAGGCGTAACCGTCATCTTATTGATAAATTATCGAAACATGTAGAAACGTTACAAAAAACCGTTCAGAGTTATGAATACTCTCATATGGCGAGCGATATTGTATCTTAAGATAAAATATTATGGTATCTTATCCGTATGCAGCGCCCCTTAGTGAATTCCACTGCGAGTGACGTAACCTACGACAAACTTATTAACATATAAACTATAACCGGCCAAGTGCGTATCGCACCACGGCACCACGCTCAGTGAAGGATTCCGTAGTTGGGATGAATAGTTACGTATGCACAGTATTGATTAGCGACCGCAAAAATTACCTACTTTCAATTATAGACAAAGTTATTACTTCGGTTGTAATTTCACTAAACCATTGTTTACAGGTGCACAAAATGCACTGTCTTTCCAATTGTCATCGATATAGTGCAAATAGTCTCGAGTAAAATGGTTGTATCTATCCGGAAGGACGCCTGTCGGACGTGACGATATTACAATACGTTACGTTTTTGCCATTTGGCTATGGAACACAAAGAATCACCTGCTGCATACATGTATGTTCGCCAACTCGATTTCACGGTCGACGGTCCCATGGTAAAAGTTGTTTCTAATGATGAGTACAATGATCACTTATTGCGATTACACCTTGTAGGTAGGATCTTGAATGCAAATAAATGATATGAATAGAAGATAATGTAGCGTAACAACTGCAGAGAAGTGTAGGAGTGTACAGAGCAGAACTAACCGCAGGCGGCGAGTGCTGCAGCCGACACCAGCAGAGCCACCAACAACGGGCTCTTCATGACATCGTCTCTCTGCAACGCTTAGAATCAAAATTACTTCCTAATACAAACACGTGTCGAACATATTATAACAAATGGCCTGCAAAAACTCTAAAATTCTTTATGTCAGTAGCATTCACACATCTGTAATTGTCATTTTCCAATCACATCTGTACCTACCGAAAGAACGTGAAAGAAGTACCTATTGTATTTAGGAATTTTATGAAAAAGAAGTTTACGTATTATGCTATGTACACACGCAGCCACTTTTAGACGCCAGCGACCCGCTGGCGATTTCAATATCACACGTCCACACAGATTTTGACACGCAGATTGTGTCGCTACCGATTTCAAAATTCGTGTGTGAACGTGAAATCGCCAGCGAGTCGCTGCGTGTGTACCTAGCATTAAAATTGCATTGCATTTGCATTTTTACCAAGGTGTTATCCAGAAACTGATTAGGTACAGTCGACTGAGTCGACCGCATGTCGTTGATAACAATTTGACCTTGAGCTGACCTGGAGTATTACGTAGTTTCAATAGAATATGAGGCGAAATTTATTTTATATATTTAGTTTATTTAGTATGAAGAGGTCTCTTAGAGGCCAATTTATGTTGGTTGTGTTGCCACTAACGTGCGGCCTCCTATACCTATTCTTAAACACGTACCTATCGAGTTGCACCGAGTAGGTACCGTGGAAGCAGTGCCAAGACAGATACCAGGGCTGCCCGGGCACTCGGCCGAGTGACTGATTGCGCCACTGCACTCGGCAGGTAGGAACCTACGTGTGCCTAGTACTCTACTAAACACTCGACCACTTTAATGCCTTGATTGCACGTAGATATTTACTAATAGGATAAACAGTTTTAAATTCATATAAGGAAACATCCATTCAGACGGCCCCGGGTCTCAACGGTGCGCCGAGCATATTTTACAGAAGCGCAGGCTCGCGTCATGCTGAGACGGACTCTAGGTAAAGTAACTTAAAACCTAATGTCAAAAATTTTTATTTACTAAGGAAGGTACGTGTTCACGCCGTTTTAAGATAAACCCAAAGAATCAGATTTTTATATAAGTACTAAGCGAATTGCCCCCTTTTCACTCGCTTTTTTTTTTTTTTTTTTCTTGTGGGAAATCATCAAATGACCCCTCCCGCTCTGGGTGGAGCGGAAGGGAGTGTCAGACTCTTACTGACTAAAACCCACCCATGTTCCTTCCTTCGCCCTTTATGTTCCGGGGTAGCGGTAACCCTTTCGGACAATCCCGCTGACCCCCTTGTCCGTGCCAGTTCTGAGCTGACCGTTGAACGGCGGTCGTACAGAACCGCGCTGATCGCGCACGAGACGAAACCGACACGGCCTTACGGCTAGGAAGATCCGCGGAAGGCCGGAACGCGGGTCCGGAGTCCGCCCTCGCGCCCCGAGAGACGCCAGAGCATCGACCAGGCCCGGCACCGGCCGCATCCGCTTCCCGTCCAAACCCGACACGCCCCGGTCCTCAGAGCCACTTTTCACCCCCTTAAGTGTTGATTTTCGCAAAATTCTTAGTACCCTCGATTTAAACTACATACAATTACGAATACGGGGTTAACTTTTGGAAGGCAAATCAGAACATTAAATAAAAAAAAGTTTTAAACTGTTCAGTTCACATGAAAGGGCTTACTGTGAGGATCTCAATGTTTTTTAAATATTTTGAAAATAAGTAGTTAAAACATTGATGAAATAAATTATAAATTACAGGGAAACCTATAGAAAGTCTGTGGTCTTAAAAAACATGATAAATCTCTCATTAGCGTTCGTCCAAACTTACATTTGCAATTGGAATGTATGGGAGAACATGTTTTTCACTACAATATTAAGTTTGTTCTTGGGATAAATTCATCCCAACTACGGAACCCGTCATTTATTTATTTTACTATTTTTGTATACACATATATAAACAGACAAGAAAAACAGAACAGAAAAAATAGGTACAGAGGTGATGCTTATTGCATCACCTCTGTACCGACGGTGACTCCCGACGTCCAGGGCGTCTCCTGCGGCGACTAGGGGCGTGAGGGCGCAGAGATTGCCTCTCCCTCACGCGCTCCGCCTCCTCCTTTGCGAGCATTACTGCTTCGCAGAAGGAGGTGACGGCTTCCCATGCACTCTCGCTCCGTACCATGGCCTGGACCAGGGCCGGACGCGAGAGATCGCCGCCACGAGGACGCGGCGGTGCTCCGCCCAAGCCGGGCAGACCTCCACCGTAACAACAATAGGACCTTAAAACGAAATTAAAACTAAATTCAGGAAGGAAAGGAATTAAACTACTGCGAAATCTAGTGTCACGACGTTGAATACTACTAAGAGTTACCTAATTATACATTGTTTGTAAAGTTATAGGTAATTATGGCTGCTGATAAAACGATTTTATTCTATAAATGAATTTTCAATTATAAAATTCAAATTATATGTCATGCAAACCTACGAGTAGGTATCCTAAAGCAAGTCATATAGACCCTAGGTTCTAGCCGGGCGTTTTAATATTGTACTGAATTTCATTATGACCCGCTGGTCATTGTGTTTGAATTTGGAACCCCAACTGAGAAAAGCGTATGGAAACATAAACCAAAACATGTACAGGTCGACCAGAGTTCTCACTTCATAGGTTAGAGTCGGCGTCGACCCCCGCGCTAGAATGATGGATTTGGGCTGATGCTCCATTGACGATATTATTTATTGTTTTTTAATGAATGAGATTAGATTGGAAAATTTTAAAAAACCTGGCAGGCGGTAGGTTTGTTATTTATTTTTTTATTTTGTCGTTTTATTTTAATCCTTTGTGTGTAAATTTTTGAACAGTTTTTCACAAACTGTTAAAATAATAAATCCGTTCGATAATCGAATTGGTTTTTATTACCTCGCAGTAGGTGTGAAAAGTAGAGTTCTCCGCGGAGATAAAGGTATCTTCGTCTTCGTAGAGGGGTAGCGAGCTTGAATTCCTCACTGCACTCAGGATTCTAGTCTTAACTCCCTCGCTTCGCCCAGAAGTTAACTCTAGAGCCCTAGAAATATTCGTCGCGTCGTGAATTAAAAAATAGCGCCCGCGACATTAAGACACTGCTTTATCCCCTTAGTGAATAATCTATTATTAAGTAATGTGAAGATAGTTATTATTGAATGTATTGTAAAATTAAAGAATAATATAAACTAGCATTTAAAGCATGCTGTAGCGGTAGGCGATTGCTGTATGTTTGTGGTATAGTGTAAAGGACGAGAACGAATAAAACGCACGGAAACCGAACAAGACTGAATTATTTATTTTACACGTTGCTTATAAATAACTCGTGCAGACCTACACTATGTACACTTATCTTGCTAACCTACATACAGTTTAAATGCGTCAGCACCTACAATGCCATAGGACGTAGATATTATACTCTAGCATTAAATACGTTGTAATGTTTTGCATGTCAAGTGTCTGACTATGTATTTAGAAACTTATAAGACTAACACTGTACCAATATCTATTGTAAATAAATAATTATGATTTTTTAACAGGGGTCCGTGGCTAAATAATAACAGCCGCACAGATCGATAGATCAGGGTAAGGTACGCTTGCCGCGGTTGGTCCGTGGATGAGTGACCATCTTCACATACCAAGACCCCTTTGTGCCTCGGAAAGCACGTTAAGCCGTTGGTCCCGGCTGTCATTCGTGGATCTTTGACCGTCGTTACGGGTCGTCAGGAGCCCGATACTGATAATCGGTTTTACCAAGGGGTATCGTAATATCCAGTAAATGCGTTGTGGAGGTCAGATAGACAGTCGCTCCATGTAAAATACTGGTATTTAGCCGCATCCGGTTAGACTGGAAGCCGACGTTAATATAGTTGGGAAAAGGCTAGACAGATGATGACTAATTTTAACAGAATAAAGTCTATAGCTAGTTCTGACATCAGTTTGGTCAGGGAGTTTGTACCTACTAAAGGACAACATCTTCGATATTAGACACTACAAGGAATATGTTACAACGGAGCGTAGTGACGCGTAAAATAGAAATGAAAAAGGCCGGCAAATGAAAGGAGCGTTCATGTTACGTAGAAGTTTATTGTAGCAGATCACGACGCGTGCGGCGGCGGCGCGAGCTCGTCCAGCAGCGTGTGCGCGCGCAGCTGGCGCTCCAGCAGCACGTCGGCCAGCGTCGCCGCCTGCGCCGGGCACCACGCCGCGCCGCGCACGGCCAGCCACTGCAACGCGACACACGTCAGGCGGCCACGCGCGCGCCGCCCGCCCGGCCGGCCGCGGGCTTACCTTGTGCTGCGGGTGGCGGTCCAGCGCGGCGTACAGCGCGGCGGCGGGGCGCGCCCGCTCGGCGCGCGCCTCGCTCTCCAGGCGCACGGCGTGCAGCAGCGCGCCGCCCGCGCCGCCGCGGCCCGCGCGCGCGCACGCGGCCGCCACGCGCGCCGCCGCGCGCGGCTCCCAGGCGGCGCCGGCGCGCAGCAGCGGCGGCAGCACGTGCGCCAGCGCGGCGCGGTGCGAGCGCGCGCCGCCCGTCATGGCGCGCAGGCGCTCCTCCGCCGTGCCGTCCTTCTCCCAGGCCCACAGCGGGGCGCCGCTGCAGGCTGCGGACGGACATACGGTTCACTGCGCGCCCGGCCCGCGCGGCGCTCGGGCGCGCGCTACGTACCTAATGCCAGCAGGCCGTTGTGCGGGAACTGCGGCGCCAGCGCGCGCGCGTACTGCGCCAGGCGGTGCTCGCGCGCGGCCTCGGTCACCAGCGCGCACGCGCTCTGCTCCCAGTAGCGTTCCGCCGCCGCGCCCTGCGACACGAAAAGGACGTCGGATGATTCCTATATGCTCACGGCCCGCACGTGCGTGCGGCACCCACCTGCGCGGGAGGCGCGGCGCGCACGCGGCGCACGAGCTCGGCGCGGCGCGCGGGCCCGGCCAGGCGCGCGCGCGCCGCCGCCCACTCGGCCGGCGCCGGCAGCAGCGCGTCCAGCACGTGCGCCGCGCGCCCGTCGTCCGGCTGCTGCTCCAGCGCGTCGCAGCGCGCCTCGCACGCCTGCAGCGCGCGCTGCAGCAGCTCGCGCGGCGGCGGCGCGGCCAGGCGCTCGTCGGGCGGCAGCGCCAGGCCCAGCGCGGCGCTGGCCGTGGCCCAGGCGCCCAGCGCGTCGTCGCCCAGCTCGCCGCACACGCGCGCCACGTACAGACACAGCGGCGGCGCGGCGCCGGGCTCGCGCAGCGCGGCCCGCAGCGCGTGCAGCGCGGCGCGGCGCGCGGCGGGCGCGTCGCCGGCCGCGTGCTCGATGCGCGCGAACTGGGCGAAGGGCAGCGGCGACGTGCCCGCGAACCTCTTCAGAGCGGCGCGGGCCTCGCCGCGCATGCGCCGTGTTTCCCTGCGCCCTGACTCCTCCTGCCGCAAAAGTATTTTAAAGAGAACCAGCTCTCGGGTCGTACGTCGGAAGAGCCTCGAGTGCGTCGTCACCTGCGGGTCCAGCAACAGCAGCAGCGCGTGCAGCCAGCGCAGGCGCCAGCACAGCAGCGCCACGCGCCGCTCGCCCGCCAGCCACTCGCAGCCCGCGTCCCACAGCGCCGTCACCCAGCTCAGGTAGCCTGACACAGAGCGGACGGGTCGTTGGTGAGTCCCATTGTTCACGCGAGGGGTTACAAGTGCGCGGGCGGCGGGAGCGACAGTCGATTTTTTAAGGGGTCGAAGCATGATAGCTAGCATTCGTCATTTTTAAGAACGAATGTGAATTTACCGTATCACATTTTATTTTATTACTTTTAGGAATACTTACATCTTATACATTTTAATATTTAGTACAATGTGTAAACGATGGCCAATTACAAGCTTACACTAACGATCAATGTGTGTAACATTAACAAATACGCGAAAACAGCGACGTAAGAGATACGCACATGAATTATCACACGCTCAAAAGGTACGATAACAAAAGAAGAGAAAAAAATAAATGGTTATACATCGAAGAAACAATTATTCAAACTTTGCTTTACTTCCTTAACACTACTAGTAAATAAATCTAAACGACATCCTGACACACCATATTAAAAGTACGACAAGCTCTTATCACGTACGAGTTCTGTCTGTAGATAGTTCTGACTTGAGGCACATGGAGAGGACGTGGTCTCCGAAAAAATGCACTCGGTACACGAAGCCCAATCTTGCCCACATCTTGCCAACTCAGGGACGTCAGTAGATCCGTTCATAACGCTAAATAAGAAAGCAAGATCTGCAATTTTCCTTCGCTCGTGTAGAGGCAGAATATGAAATTTTTTACACCGACTTATATAATTCGGGAGATAGGTATTAGAGCGATATTGAGTGTACCTCAAAAATCGCCTTTGTATACCTTCGAGCCGATTAATGTATACATTATAATTTGGATTCCAAATCTGAGAAGCATATTCAAGGTGGATACGGACAAACGCACAATAAAGAAATTTCATTGTTTTAACATTCTTAAAATCTGAAGAGACCCTAAAAATAAAACCCAAGGCCTTAGAAGCCTGGTTGACTATGTTATTAATATGTGCATCAAACAGAAGCTTAGAGTCAAAAGTAACTCTTAAGGTGGATCCACACATTGCGAGGCATGCGCTCCGCACGGCGCACAACGCATGCCTCGCCAAGTGTGGACCTGTATATTCGTGGCGAGGCATGCGCTCCGCACGCGCGAGGGCGAGCCAACGTATGTCGGCAAATGCTTCAAGATCAAAGTGCCTCAGTGCGAGCATTACGTTAGGTGTGGACGTAGCCGCGCATGCACGTTCGAGGCGTGCGCCGCGTACAATATCAACGCACGCCTCGACTGCGAAAATGAAACTGCGTTTGCTCGGGCCAAACAGCGCGCAGCGCATGCTCGGGCCGATCCAACCCACACAGCAGCAGTCAAGATGGCGCCTTTGCATCGCGTGCGCGTATCCGCTGCTGCTTTTATAATTATTAATTCAATTATTGAAAAGAAAAGGAAAGAAAAAAGTCGTCGTCGTGGGTGGGTTAAAAAGTTCTTCCGCCTGCGTTATGAACACGGAAATAAGCTTTTCGATGATCTCTCATTTGAAGAAAACATTACATTACATTACATTACTTCGTTACATTTACTTCGTTCGCGATTATACGCCATACGTCTTCTCTTTTATTTTTATTAAAATAATGATATGTTTAGGATCCCATAATAATCTATTACTTTCGTATAATAAAACTGCTTTTCTTAACATTTCTTTGTCGTTCATAATGCGCGCGTACATCCGCAGCGAGGCGGACACAACCATCCAAACGCAACGCACTGCTCGCAATGAGCCGGCCGCCACACGGCGCACAGCGAATAGCGCGTGTGCGGCGCACACGCGCTGTGCGTTGTGCGCCGTGCGGAGCGCATGCCTTGCCAAGTCTGCGCGCCTACTTGCCTCGAGCATTTGCTTCGCACGCGATGGCTCGACCCGAGCATATATATATATTTGACGGCACGGTTGGCGCAGTGGTTAAGCGATTGACTGCTGCGCTGCGTGTCGCGGGTTCGATTCCCGCACGGAACAAATATTTGTATGACCTACATGTATTTGTTCCGAGTCTGGGTGTTTTTCTATCTATAATATGTATGTATTTACAAAAAAAAAAATTGTATATAAGTAGTTTATCAGCCATCTTGTTACCATAACACAAGCATTAGGTTGCTTAGCTTGGGACAAATGGTGCTGTGTGAAATGTCCAGGGATTTATTATTATTTATTTATTTATTATATGTTGGTATAATTTGTCAACACGCACGCCTCAAGCCGAGGCATGCGTTGTGCGCCGTGCGGAGCGCATGCTCGCAATGTGTGGATCCACCTCAAGATGCCTGATGACACTCACTCTGGCTACCAAGGCATTCGAAAGCCTATAATCGAATTTAACAGGGTATGGCTTACGCGTAAATCTACACACATTTGGATACATTTAAATCCAACCTATTTCTAACGTTGTATTCGTGGAACCGGTCCAGATCATCCTGTAATAGACATACTACCCCAAAAGTTGCCACTTGTCCCAAAATCTTCATATCATCCGCATACAATAAGACTTGAGAGTTAAGGAAACAAGAGGCAACGTCATTTATAAAAATATTAAATAAGAGAGGTCCCAACAAGGATCCTTGGGGAACTCCCGACGGAATGTACATCGCTCTCGACGCATACTCATTGAGAGCCACTGTCTGGCATCTATTCTCTACGTATGACGAGAACCATCTAAACAAATCACCTCTCACATCATCCAACAAGAGTCTACGCATAAGAAGCAATGATCAATTCGATCAAAACACTTGCTGTACTCAGTATACAACGTCGACCTGAGACCGTCTGGACATGTGCTCTGTAAGATAGTCACTACAGACCACGAGATTGGATGTGGTCGAGCGACCGTTCAGAAACCCATGTTGATGTTCACAAAAACTTAATTTAAGTGATGAAGAAAGTTGTATGTGCACAATTTTCTCCATAATTTTAGCAAACACACAAAGTTTGGAAATTCGACTATAGTTGTCTATATTGGCCTTAGCTCCTTTTTTACGAATCCGCTAATTCAAATGGCCGCTCAAATAATATTGTTAACGGAAGGGAAAAACAAAGATAGCTGACGTGGCTCAACAGGCTGCCCAACTAAAATGGGACTGGGCAGGACATGTCTGCCGCATGTCGGACAAACTGTGGGCCCAAATAGCTCAGAATTGGTGCCCTGAGACAGCGTGGCGAGGTCGTAGGAGATGGCGGGACGAGCTGAATAGGTTCCGTCAAAATTGGAAGGAGGACGCGTGAGCTCGCGAAAGATGGAAGGAGTGGAGGGAGGCCTTTGCCCAGGAGTGGGACAGGGTAGGCTAACATAAAAAAAAAAAAGATATAAAAATTGTCGAAATGTTATCAGTGCCCGCAGTTTTGTTTAGGTCCACTTGTTTAAGCAACCGAAACACTTCCTCCTCCCACACCTCAATAGAGCTTATGTCTGATACGCAACCAACAGTCTGACTACCAGGTTCATCCATTACCACAGTGTACAGGTCTTCGTCACTTCGTTCTTGGAAATTAGAAAAGAAATAGTTTCCGAACATATCACAAATTTCCTCTCCACTGCTGGATGAAATTTTACCAAAGTTAAAAACATTTTACATAACGCCAGAAAGCCCTTGGATTTTTAGAAATGGCTGATTCAATGTTTGCAATATAACTATCGAACATTTCCTTTTCCAGATCAATTAGCCCGCTGACGTAAAGTTACTAAAGAATGATGATCAGATAGTTTTCCATACTTTTAAAATTTAGAGTGATATTTAGCCTTTTCCCTAACTATTTTAATAAGAGGGCCTTTATACCAAGAAGGATACTTGCCCCGAGGTATAATAATTTTAGTAGGTATATACTTATTGTGAAGCGAGTTGATAGTGTCATAAAAGAAATTGACAGCTTCTTCAAGAGTCCTATAGTTTAGCTCAGCTGACCAGTCTCTAGCCACCATTTTTTCAATTATGGCGTCATAATTCGCATGAGCATACAAGAATTTGACTCGTGGCCGAGAATGCAGCTGATGCAGTTGAACGAAGTCAGCAGTGATACAGAGTGCCTTATGGTGTAAGTCCTCCACCACTAAAGGATCCAGGCAGCAAGTGACAGTAACTTCGGTATTCGATAATATGAAGTCAAGAATCCTGTCATTCACATTACGATGAGAATTGTACTGTAATAGATTGCAAGCGGGAAGAGTATCTCAAAAGGAGGTCTGGACAGGTCCGTGCAAGTTACTGGGCCATACATAATCACCATCATTCGCCCCGTGCCAGTCAATATTCGGCTGATGAAGATCACCAAGAATCAAGAACATATCTGCTGGATTTTTGAGAACAATGTCAGCTAAATTATTAGCGAAGTTGTGTAGTTGTACACACGGCTCCAAAAGAAGCCCTTGTTGAGGAAATAGAAAAAACTGGGAATAAAGTCCATATTTCATAGATAAACCCGCAGACTCATCTTCAACAAAGCAACTCCTCGTGCGGTCGGGTGTGCGTCGCCTTATTTTTACTCGCGACCCCTCACAGACAAAATCGTCGGCCAATAGTCACCGGCGTCGTTCGTGAAGTAGTGCGGCGGGTCCAGGAACAGCGCCACGAGCGGCGCGGCGCGCGCGGGCGCCGGGCGCGCCGGGTGCGCGCGCGGCAGGCGGCGCGCCGCGCGCAGCAGCGCCAGCAGCGCCTCGCCGCCCTCCGCCTCCAGCGCGTCGCCCAGCGCGCAGTTGGCGGCGTGCGCCGGCGCCAGCGCGTAGCCGCTGCACGGCAGCAGCGGCACCTTGGCCAGGCGCAGCGCCTGCGCCAGCAGCAGCGCGGCGGCGCGCGGGCCGGCGGCCGGCCGCAGCAGCTCGGCCACGTCGGCCGGCTGCGGCGCGCGCTGCGGGTCGGCGTGCGGCGCGCCGAGCGGGCGCCAGTGCGCGGCGGCGCGCGCGCGCTCCACGCGCGTCCACACCGTGCTGAGCGGCAGGCCGCTGGCGATGACCTGCCCCGAGTTTATCGAATGACGTACGAATTATTTTATCACCACCGGAATTTTGAAAAAAAATACCCTATTTATAAGATTTTTCATAAATACGAAATCGCCCCTTTCCACCTCCTAGAGGTAGACTTTCCATCTCACGACCATTCCACATACAAAATTCAAGAGATATTTTTATACTTGTAACATTACACACTGATTGATATCATTTTTCCTATAAACACTATACTTTTAATACGAAATAACTATAGATTTAATTGTATTTTATTAATATATTTTATTATGACAGTTCTGACAACGACGTTTAATACGTCGCCATGACAAGTTTGCTTTTAAATTCTTATCAGCCTGTAACTTTTAGCTGAAAATATATTCATACTTCTACAAAACTAATACTGGCCATCAGCATATTTCAAATTCATATTTATTTCTACATGGTGCTATTCTACGAGTTCACCTTATGAATCCAAGCAATGCAAGGATCAGTTCGAGTTTCGCCTCTAAAGCGAACCCTTAAAATAGACCTGGTACTCCAGAGTCACCTATCTAGGGAACTCTTAGCGTGTCCCTCTCAAAAACTCCGGTACCTGACGAACTAGCGCTACACCTCCGTCCTCCGTCCTCCGTACCAGTCGGACCGCTGGCGTGCCTCGCCGGAACACCCTGAAACTACTGGGCCGCGCCTCAACCGAGGGCCGCCTCTCCTGGCGGGCTGACTGCGTCCCTGCCGTGTCTGCTCTCTCGTGCTGCCGTGCCTGCTCTCTCGTGCTGTCGTGCCTGCTCTCTCGTGCTGCCGTGCCTGCTCTCTCGTGCTGTCGTGCCTGCTCTCTCGTGCTGCCGTGCCTGCTCTCTCGTGCTGCCGTGCTGCGTCCTACTCCTGCCGCGTGGGGCCCCCTACGGGTATCCTCCGTGCCGCACACGCACCAGCACCTGACCACGCCTACACCTCCACCTGTCACCGGCACCTGCCTCCCATCTGCAACTCCACCACAGCCTCCTCAACCCACCTATCACTCATCTTCATCCTTCCTCACCCACACACTATGCACCACTGACCAGTTCATCTCCATCTTTTTATACCTTATTAATAAAACTGTAATTGATTTCTACCTCCCTTTCTTTAATTTTCTTACTTTAAACTTAGTTACTTGTCGCTACACGACATACTATCGACTTTTACATGCGGCTCATCCAAATGACATGTTTTTTTTTAAATTACTTTTTAAGTACCCAGACAACACATACTTGTCAGGCAGCAATCTAAGGCTACTAACGCCGATGTCTTGTAGTAATCTCTTTTCTACTTCACTACGAGCAATACCTTGTCCTCGAATGTCTGCAACTGTAGCTCCTGCTCCTGAAGTCGCTCCGGCGACTCGGGCGGCGGGAAGGCGGCCGGCGGGAAGTTCATGCTGCACACCAACTCCAGCAGCAGCACCAGCCGCTCCCACAGCCCCGCCGCGCGCAGGTAGCCGCCTGCACACACTCACACGGTCTCAGTAGGTGCGCGCACGCGCCGCGCGCCGCGCCGTCCGCACTCACCGTACACGTACAGCACGTGCGGGTAGGCCAGCGCGTGCGCGCGCGTGGCGCCCAGCGCGGCGCCGGCGGCCGCGTCCAGCTCGGCGCCCGAGCCGGCGCGCACGGCGCCGTCCAGCACGCGCAGCCACAGCTCCGTCACCTCGTCGCCCGCACCGCTCGCTCCTGCCGAATACCACATACTTTGTATCTGCGCCTAAATCACCGCATGTTTAGTTTGCTTGCTTCTCAGTTTAGTCAGTTCACAACAGAACACGGTGCGTGTCATGCAAGCTTGGATTTTGTATGAGGAGCTCATTATGTGTACGAAAATAACGAAAAATTTTTTTTTGCTAATGTTCCCAATCCTGGTCGGCCCGAAGACCGGCCTCTATCAAACACCCTGTATACTTTATGCTACACCGTGCAGCGTCCGAGTCCCGTCAGAGTCTTGGTTCCTACAAACTGAGCAGACACGGACGCGCCTCGCGTCCCTAACGGTCTGGCATAAATCATTCCTTAGTCATCCTTGGTTTAATAAATGCGGTCTCGGCACGGCGGCAGCGTGTACTGACCGGCGGCGGCCAGGTCCTGGCGCAGCAGGTCGAGGCGCGCGTGCGGCGCCAGCGCCAGCTCGCGCGCGCGGTGCAGCGCCGCGCGCACGCGCCGCGAGCCGCGCAGCCGCGCCGCCGCCTCGCCGGCCGCCGACAGAGCCGCGTCGGCGTCGCGCGACCGCTCCTGTTTCATATTGGGTATAAATTTGACTGCGAGTGAGACGACCACGGGCGACAGCTAGTCCGCTAATTATAATACCTCAGTGCATCTTTGAAGACCTATAAGACACACTGGTCATTATTTAACTGATAATTTAAAAAAGAATAGGGTGGTAAAATCGAAACAACTACCTACTGAAGCGGTACGCAAAGGGAGGTCACAGAAAAATTTTGTTTACGGATGAGAAAATCTTTACAATTGAGCAACATTTTAACAAACAAAATGACTGTATTTATGCTCAAAGCTCTAAGGAAGCTTCCCAATTAGTCGACAGAGTGCATCGGCACAAGTATATCAAGATACCATTCTTGAGAAGGTAGTTAAGCCCCTTAACAACACCATGTTCAATAACCAAGTATGGTCCTTCCAACAAGACTGGGCGCCGGGTCATAAAGCTTGGCCCACGCAGTCTTGGTTGGAAGTGAATGTTTCGGACTTCATCAGAGCTGAAGACTGGCCGTCGTCTAGTCCCGATCTTAATCCGCTGGATTATGATTTATGGTCAGTTTTAGAGAGTACGGCTTGCTCTAAACGCCATGATAATTTGGAGTCTCTAAAACAATCCATACGATTGGCAGTGAAGAATTTTCCCATGGAAAGAGTGCGTGCTTCTATTGATAACTGGCCTCAACGTTTAAAGGACTGTATTGCAGCCAATGGAGACCACTTCGAATAAGCTTTTTATATTTTAAACTGTTTTATATTTATGTATTAAATTAACACACTGTAAAAGTAATAAATATAAATTGCAATAAAAAAAAAAAATTTTTCTTGGTGACAACATTTATGGCAAGACTAGGTATATCTATGTTCTTGTTTTTCCATGTTTAAAATATGTGTAAAAGTAATTAATATGTGAGAAAAAATATTCTAATCAATAAAAAAAATATTCAGCATGTATTTTATGTGCATAAGATCAAATTTAGGGTGTCACACACCCCACGCGACCGTTTACGTAAGTTTTTAGGCGCGCCCAATTAAGGGTTTATTACGTACAGCCGAACCCAAAATAAACATACTTGAAATTCGATAAACCGTAGCCACAGAGTTTCGTCCGTGGGGTTTTCAGCAAGCATGTCGCGGAAAGCGCGCGTACGCTGCGCAAGCTCGGCGTCAGCGAGAGCGTCGGGAGCGGGCGCGGCTGCGGCGTAGTAGCGGCGCGCGCGCGGGCCCGCCTTGCCGCCGCGCGCCGCCGCACCCAGCGCCGTGCGCGGCGCCACGGAGTTGTATCTGTGCATCACGTTCACACCTTACTAGTCACTTGTAATTATACACATACATACACACCTCACTAATATTGTATTTGGATATCCGTAAAGGCAGCGCTCCCTAGGCGGCACCAGAGATTGTGGCAATCTATTTTAAACTTTCTAATCAAAAAAATACTTTGGTAAAAAAAAAGTGACACTTCTTGTTGGGAACCAGATAACCTTGAAAAGTTGATGTACTGAAAAAGTAGCTGCCCTTACTGGACTCTGTTATGACTGCTCTAAGAAAAGCCGAGAACCAAACTATGTGGAAGAACATAATATGAAAAGCCACAAAACTCTTTCAGGGATACAACCTTGAGTAATGAAGTCCGATACCAAGAAGAAGAAAGGTTAAGATTGAATGTTTATCCTTTTGCCTTTTGGTAGTCATTTTGAAGTCATTTTTTTTCCAGCAATCATCTACCATTCAGCATTTGTAGCATGCACAGTCCCATTTCAAAATTATCAAAATGGGGGAAAAGGCAGTCTAACTAACAAAATGGGACTCTGCATGTCATGAATGCTGAATGGTAGATAATTGCTGTGTCTTACACAATCTGAAATTCTAACTCCCAGTAAACTGAGCTCTATGAGTCACTGCGAAACCACAGGGACTATTTAAAAAATTGTAATTGACTGAGAGTTGTTGTCAAAAGCGGTAAAGCGATTTTAATTTTATTTTATCTGTTTTTAATGTCTGTGTTCAATTTAGTAGGTTTATTTCATATGCTTTGCCACTTCTTAATCAGAACCATAATTATTCACATACTGTGGTCTTCCAGGATAGTAGAGTGTGGAGACCCGCAAGTTACCAACATCAAACTTGCGGTCCAGGTAGTAGTCCTGCTGGTCGGTCAGGCCGCGCTCGTAGCTACTGGAGGCGACGCCCACCTCAATCGCCCCGGGAGGCTCGCACTCCTCGTCGTTGTCGCTGGCCAGCAGCTGCGCCTCCAACGCTAGGGACTCACTGCATAGCTCCTCTGCAGCGCAATGAATACTCAAACTTGTCAATTTGTATTTACATTAGACCAGTATTTAGTAAAAAAAAAAACCACTTGTTCTGAACAATCACCTTCATTTTCGGTTTTATTTCCACTTGAATCTCGTGCATAAGCCGGAAATAAAGACATCTCAATTCTTCCTTCTAAACAATGGTTTAATAATTGATATAATTAAGTAATTATTCAGTATTATTACGTTAAAATTATCTAAAACATTGATCTTTAACTGTGTTATGTTTGCTCCAATCATTAATGAAGGTTGGCTAACTATTATTATATTAACTTAGTAAAATGATAACATCTAAAACAAGAACACATTGTTGTTAATTGGAAATCGAAAATTCAGATAATCTGAATTGATCTGAATGCACCTCAAGCTTCAACTTCAAATCAAAAATGTACTCTACAGACACTGACCAGTGACAGTGACAGACCAGCAGCACTGACAGCATCACAATCTTGATTACAATAGAGTCCACAGAACATATATACCCTAATGGGGGTAGAGTCCGTTTCACGAAAGAAGTCCCACCCGCGGCAATAAACGGAACTAATTACTATTATATTATGTTGTGGCGTGCCTGCCGTGGCCAGATCTTAAGCCTCTTATACACTCAGCGGGATTGTCCAAAAGGGTTACCGCTACCCCGGAACATAAAGCGCGAAGGAAGGAACATGGGTGGGTTTTAGTCAGTAAGAGTCTGACACTCCCTTCCGCTCCACCCAGAGCGGGAGGGGTCATTTGATGATTTCCCACCAGAAAAAAAAAAGGTGGTGCTCGCTTTATGCACAGTTGGTCGTGCAAATCCAGCAAGTAAATAATAATAATTTCCGACGTATGTACAGATGCCAGCAGGTCAAGCTACCCGAAACTGTCAAATTTTCCCAATCCCATTTTGTACGTTTAACTGTTCATATCGTCAAAACGTTGAGTATTCTGGAGACCACATCATGACCAACGGTCGATGTTCTATTTTCTATTTCATGAAATACAACCATTTCATGAAATGGTCGAACACTTCATGAAATGAAATTATATTTCTTGTAAGTAACTCCTATGGGTATTTTTTAGTAAATTTCGTCATTTGAAAAGGGAATAGTTTTTGAATTTCGGTCAAAGATGAAAATCTTCTGTCAAGTCTTATTCCTATCTAATCGTGCAACAGGCTTGATTTGAAATTGACGTGGTTTCGAACTAAGGAATCCTAAGTGGTCATAATGAATTACGCACGCATGCTTTAACTTTATTAATATCCATGTTCTCCAGACGGATTTTGGACTCTGACTCAATGTTTTAACTAACATTTTAGTTGTTTTTAGAGTTCCGCACCTCAAAACGGAAAAATGGAACCCTTATAAGATCATTCGTTGTCCGTCTGTCTGTCCGTGTCCGTCTGTCTGTCCGTTTGTCAAAACCATTTTTCTCAGGGACGCGTGGAGTTATCTAGTAGAAATTAATATCAAATACTCAGCGCTGCAATCCCTTGAAGCAGTGAATAAATCAAACTTCTCAGTCTACGCAATCAAAAGATACGAGCGTTTTTGTTCCGTTTATGCCGCATATTTTGACACTCGCCAGGGAATTAAAACATATAGGGTACTTCCCGTTGAACTAGGATCATGTTGGCAAGAAGCAATGTCATGTAGCACAAGTAAAGGAAAAAATCCGAAAACCGTAAATTTGTAGTTACATACCTACAAATTTGTACGCGACCTGTTTTGACGTGACAACGTCTAATAAATCGATGAACGCCGGCTGCATCACGGTAATATTATCTATACAGTATTCCAACTTCATACAAACGGACGAAGCGCGAGTTATGCCTACGCGCCTCGATCTCGACTTGCGCTCGACAAATCGACATGCAGACAGTCGCGACTGTGCCGCAGTGACGAACGGACGATGTGTTGTTTTTTTAACAATAACCGCGCGATTTTCTCACTAAAAATAAGTTCAAGTACATATTTAATATGACGAGTAGGATATATTGTGCTGTTTTTGGTTGCATGAATTCGTCAAACAATTTTTAATTAAGCTTTATATTAGAATGCGGATTTTTTATACTTTAAAATTTAATAATAAAGCATTTCGTACGTCTCAGTCGAGGCGCAAATATTTTTCGGTCGCAAATTTATAAGACCGATTTGTTATTCAAACATAAACATGGTTTTTTTGATTAAATCTACCAATCAAAAAACAACATGCATTTTTATTGAACACTTCCTATTCAATTCACAAAGTATTTTATTTGTATATATAAAAAAAAGTATATTTACAATCACAAAACTAAATGGAACACAAAGTAGGCAAATGTAATTAAAATCTGGAGGCGGGCAGCCCTATCGCATGTTTACGTACCGCGCGGCTGTAGGCATTTATTTCAAAGATACGGCCGAGTTACAATACTGTATAGATAATATTACCGTGGCTGCATGCACGAAAAAGGATGACTCATTGTTACGTTCGCTCATTGTATGCTTGCGCGCTTGCAAAGTAGGTATGCAATCATTTCATCAATGTTTTGTTATGACGTTGTCACGTTAAACTATCGTCCAGAAACCAACTTTACAGACAACCAATTTTTTTTTCTGATTACTGTCCGGTGGTTTAGCGCACTACAATAACTAGGACGTTTCGCTTATCATATGCCCACCATATATAAAAAGCTAGGGAAGCTAGCGGGAAGTGCCTATTGAATATTGAATAAAAATACAAAAGCGTGTGTAGCCGGCTTAAAAAACTTTAAACTCAACAGGTATTGTGTAATTTTTTTGAAACTTAAGTTGTCAGTCCGCCCGCTTGACAGTGACAGTCGTTACACTTAGCTGTCACGATAATTATGTTAACTTTGACTATGATCAGTCTCTGTCTCTGTCACAGAGTACGTCTCTGTCTTCCTTTATAGGAGTGTAGTATTCTGGTATTCAGTATTGTGCACAGAGTACATTAGAATATATTGTGTGTATTGTGTTGACTTGTTGACACCGCTAGCTGGTTGTTCATAGATCGAGACAGACAAAGTTATGATGAGATATAATATAAATAAAATTATTTCTCTAACACGAGTTAACAATCAAGAAGTATCATTTCTAGCATCAAAACTACTTGTGGACAATTTAAACAGATCGTATAGTAATGTAAGTACAAACTTGGAAACGGTAGGTAAGTAAATAAAAGTTACATTACAGGTACTTAATCTTTGTAACTAGCCTGTATTGTCTCACTGCAGGGCAAACAGGCAAACGTTAATAAGTAGTAAATACAGCTTAACACGATCTACTTGCTTTGCCAGTTGCAGTTTACAGCATTTTAATTAATATGTGCACACATCAAACAGGAGGTCGGCACCGCGAGAGAGGCGCCGGCGGCGACACAGGACGCAGCGGCGCCGCTCGTGGACTCGTTCGGACGACGTCATAACTACCTGCGTATATCGCTGACCGAACGATGTAATTTACGATGTAAGTATTTACTAAATTACCTACTAGTTTATTGAATAATATACCCAATACCTGTTTAGTTCAGGTAGTCCACACTCGAAGTTTGCCAGAGGACTATGGAATGTAGTATTCTGGGTATTAAACTAATAATAATAAAACATGCTCAGGGGAAGAAAGTATCCCGGTAAGTGCTCGTAGGGACCTTGACCATCTTCCAGGCTCTGAAAGCTGTAGAATTGCTTCAGCCCTAAAGCACCTCAGGACATGTTGCCCCCTTGTCGCTTTGTCACAATGTGGTAACGACAGTTTCCGGGGGCCCATTATTTAATGTGCAAGTCACCCCCTGCCATTTTATCTGTGAATTGAAAATAAATTTTAAATTATATTATCATTGGTCAGGAAGGGAACATAGTCCTTCCATAGTTCAAAGTCCAATATATTTTGTTTCCATGTTCTGCAATGGTCCTGCACCAACTGGGGATTGTCCTTGGGTGCACGTGCCTCATCATTTAAAATTGTCTAAGAGGCCTCTGCGAGTTAGCTTTGGCCCCTGGCACACCTTCCAAAGGTCCGAGACCCCCAGGGTCCCAAGATATGTCCAAGACATTCAAATAATAATAATAATAATTAATTTTTTGAAGTTCCATATTATATAAAATAGTCTCGAGTTCTTAGTTTGATATTGATAATGATAATGATTCTAGCATATAAACCCAGTTTGGTAGGTTAAAAAAGTGATCAATTATCTCCCGGGCCCGATTCACAGTACTGGAAGGAACAGAGGGGTTTTAGTGGGCAGGAGTCCAACATAACCATCTGTTGTTTCCAGATGGAGGGTATCATTGCAATGCTCTGCATGCTGTTTAGCTTGAAGAGTGAATAATTTATCATATACCTGTAAATTACTTTGCCTTATAATATCAAGGACTTCCTAAATATCATGTGAACAAACATAAAAAAAAAAAACATTATTTGGTGAATTAATGTGGCTTCATTAACGTGGAACAAATTCGAAAGTGCTGATTCACTGAAGCGGAACATTTGTCTGACCTTGGAGTGTTTGTTAAGTAAAGTAGTTAAAAATTGATAAATTAGGCACTTAAGTGTATTATCCGAGAAGCGCAAGTGTGTGCAGGTGAACAGGTGCTGGCACTCTGGCAGTGTATAGTGTTTGCTACATATATGATAGTGTATTTAATGTACCTACTGTTTATCAGCGTGGTGTGGCTATCTATATCCATTTCAGCAACATTGTTTGAATCCTTAGCAATGTCAAGTTCTAAGACTTCTAACCTCGTCAAGATATTAACTTATTTAATTTGATGAGAAGAAGATCAACTATGATTTTAAAAGTGGACGATGATTGAGCCCAGCGAGCCTTGAACTAAGAAAGATTCATTATAGAAACTGGTGGAATGCATCTCTCGCAATCTCTTGTCTCAAGTAACTATTATAGAAAATACCGCTAACTCCAAGCACCATTATTAGTTAAAGACACTGGCCAAGTGCGTGTCGGACACGAAGGGTTCCGTACAACAAGGCAAAAGCAGCTTGGCCCCGAATCTGCCGGCAACGCCATAAAACCTCTTTTTAAATTCAGCAGTCTGAATTAAAAAAAAAAACCGGTCGAGTGCGAGTCGGACTCGCGCACCGAGGGTCCCGTACAAAGTTGATATGTAAATAGTTTATCACGGGAATCGTGTCTCGAACATTTTTGCCGTTTTTCCGATTATAATCTAAATGTTCCCCCCAAAATCAGTCCCTAAAACGACGATAATATTCATCTACTTATAAGTACATTGATTTAAAGAAAAGTCTATGTACTTATATGTATAATAGGTAATAAGTACGTATAACAATGCAAGCAGTTAGGTAATGTACAGCTACATTCACCAAAACAATTAGGTAACATTACTGAAATTCATAAATTATGAAAGCACTGAATATTGCTCTTACGAAAAGATAAACTGGATTGAGGGACAAACTTAACTAGCAGTTATATAATTACAATACAAATACAAAATGCAAATACATTTATAATCACAAAAAAATTGTGTTGTTGTGTTTTAATGTAACTACAAATTTACGGTTTTCGATTTTTTTTTCCTTTACTTGTGCTACATGACACTGCTTCTTGCCAAATTTCATGATTCTAGGCCAACGGGAAGTACCCTATAGGTTTTGATTTCGGAAAATACGCCCGTATCTTTTGATTGCGTTGACTTAGAAGGATGGTTTTTTCACTGCTTCAAGAGATTACAGCCCTGAGTATTTGATATTAATTTCATCTTGATAACTCCACGCGTTCCTGAGAAAAAAAGGTCGTGACTAACGGACAGACAGACGGACAACGAAGTGATCTTATAACGGTTCCGTTTTTCCTTTTGAGGTAGCTATGGAACCCTAAAAAGTGTTAGGAGGTGAGGCGGTGCTGATCCGATGCAGAGCTGAAATGTGTGGTATGACGTTGAAGGCCGCAAAATAACGGTTGTTCTGTAAATCCTTTATTTACACCAATCATATTATGGTTTCAAAAAATATTAAGTGACGGAGAAAAAGTCGGTCGTTTGTATCGTTTGTGTCCTCCGTTTCTTAGGAGGCGTTCATTTATTACGTGAGAATTTGTTTTGTTAGGGTAAATGCGGGATTAATTTTTTCGTACGCTGCAACGTTTGTCGAGTCGCACGTTTGGCTGGCTGGTGGCGTCTAAACAATCGAAGGGCTACTGTGTTGCTTTGCGGCGTTCGCATAACCACAATAACTATCATTGTGTAAGATTTGGCCATATTTTAGTGCAGAAATATGATATACTTTCTCGCTATTTTATACCTAGTGTTTCTCGCGGAAAAAAATTACGTGATATTCACCGATACCTCTCCTCCCCCACGTGAGATTGGAAGAGGTTCGGCCGGACCCCTTTCCCTCCCGTAAACGCCTCACGTACTCACGTAATTAATGGACCTTTGGAAGGCGTGGCAGGGGTCGAAGCCAACTCCCAGAGGCAGAGGCGTAGCTAGGGTGGGGCAGGCAGAGCACAAGCCCTAGGCGCCTATCGAAGAGGGGCGCAAAATCGCCAATTATTAAATTTAAAAAACAAGATACACTACAATAAACCATTTACTTCGTGATCCTGATCAGTCACAAATTCTGCTTACAATTGCAGTATCCATCGGAAGTTGTGAGTGATCTTTTAGAAAGTTAAAATTAATACTTTTGTTTTTGAGGGCTACAATGGGTCAAGAAAGCTTTGCTTTGCTTTGTAGAGCGAAAAGAACGTATACAATTAATTTCGAAAACATCATCGATATGTTTGCGTCGCAGAAGGCGAAGAAGGTGCGATTGTAAATATGTAGGTACTGGTTTTACGGACTTAGTTTCGTTATATACTTTTTTTAGTATATACGTTATATACTTCTGATAACAACTATTAATTTTAATTAAAATTTAGAAAATCTTATAAAAACTAATTATTAACAATCAGTGTTGCCACCTCTTACATTAATTACACATCGACATCGATTGTTCATACTTAAAATTAAATTGTCAATGGCGCCGATTCTCTTGTTCACAAACTAAACTAAATTTAAGTTCATTGCATCTTTTTCTTTCTATTTCATTAAGAAAAGGACAGAAGATAAATATTAGTTTAGTCCTGTCAAATTAGTCAGCGCCTGACGTAAATTGACGTATTTTTAGTAGGCATGTTTTTAATCACGTCTTTTTTGTCTATGGAATATCTTAATTTGAAAGGACTAAACTAATATTTATCTTCTGTCCTTTTCTTAATGAAATAGAAAGAAAAAGTTGCACTGAACTTAAATTTAGTTTAGTTTGTGAACAAGGGAATCGGCGCCAATGTCTTCCTGCGGTATGTATCTGAAGCAAGAGTTACAAGATATGGCGTGCCTCAGGGTGGAGTTCTCAGCTCACTCTTATTCTTACTATATATAAATGACCTACCCCATCACATTAATCACCCCATGGTCTTATTTGCTGATGACAGTACTACTCTAATAAAAGGCACAGACTTAGACAAATACGAACAAGACATAAATACTGCGCTTAAGGACATCGTGAATTGGCTTGATGAAAATAATTTAGTAATTAACCCGCAAAAAACCAACGTAATGCACTTTTATCAACGCACTCCAAACCCTAATATAATGATAGAATATAATAACTGTAGTATAGACCAAGTAAAAGTTGCAAAATTTCTAGGTATACTAATAGATAGCCAGTTGACTTGGAAACCTCAAGCAGAAGAAGTCTGCAAAAAACTAAGTAGGTATATCCGCGTCTGTCCTTTATAATTTATCGAAAAAGGTCAACGTCAACACAACAGTAGTTTTGGGGAAATTGTACTTTACGTGAACAGGTGTTCAAGTCCCAGAAGCGTTGCATAAGGGCAATACTTAATATGAAAGTGACAGATAGTTGCGTTCCCGTGTTTGTCCCTCAAACTTTTAACTTTCCCGTTTTTCCCACTAGTTCGATTCATTAGTTCGATCGTCGAACTAGTGAGATTTTTTTTTCTCATTTGTTCGACCGTCGAACTAGTGAGAAATTATGAAAAATATAATACATATTTTTATGGACGGGACCTTTAAATCATGTCCAAGTCCTTTTCAACAACTTTTTACTATTCACGAAGTTTAAAGAATATTATGATAATTACTGGATGAAGGGTGATTATCATAGAACTTGGTCTGCGTATGGCGAACGCCACCGAACAAATAATGCCGTAGAAGGGTGGCACCATAAAATAAATAACCTTGTAACAAAAGGCCATGTAACCCTATTGCAAATATTGCATATTTTACAGGACGATTCTGTATTGTCTTCATATCGAAATGATATTCTTCAGAGATCTTCCACATCAAAGAAAAGTTCTAAAAGGAGGAAAATTGATTTATTCAATGACGATTATATTATTGATATTCAAATGCAATTAACATGTGGACAAATTAGTGTTGGACATTTTTTAGAAAAAATGAGTTAGTTAATTACATTTAGTATTTGATTATTACATTTTTAAAATTTGATTATTAGATAAAAATCAAGGTAATCATATAATATTCAATATACATATCTTTGTTGGATTACATGTATTCGTAGTTCTTTTTGTCTCTGCTTATTGAGATAAGTAAGACAGACAAAATTATATTTGATCATGTATATTTCACCAAAGATGTACAAGTATGTTTCTATACGACACTAACAACAATTTTGACATCTCCCATTTGATTTTTGATCATTTATTATACATATAAACTAATTTTTGTTCTTTCTGGTTAAGCTTGTTGAGATAAGCAAGACAGAAAAATATTAGATAACATTTAATATTTCATTATTACATTATTTTTTGATAAGTGAGGAAGCCAGCTTATAATTTATAAGTTTTTCAACTGTTTATTTGATCAAAGATATGCTATAGATGTACAAATATAAGTACACAAATATATATTTTTTAACGAACGAAGCGTTTTTTTATTTTATTACGAAATTAGTAAAACATTTATATGTAGTAGAACTATTTTTAAATCTAATTAGTTCGACGGTCGAACAAATGAGGAAAAAAATTCTCACTAGTTCGACGGTCGAACAAATGAGAAAAAAAAATCTCACTAGTTCGACGATCGAACTAGTGGGAATAAACGACAAGATGACATTAAACAAAGATATGACCGTAAAAGGTGTAAGGTTAGGTCCTAGACAGTTGGAGCTTTGGTCCAATGGGCCAGAGGCCATGATGTAATAACAAGACACTATCACAGTTTGCAAAGTATCATTGTAGACGCACTGCTGATTGCTGGGACAATGCTAGCCGTGACCCCTGACCCTCCTCATGATAATTTGTTATTTATGCCATCAGTCATGATGTAATTCACAATAGTAATGATTTCTGGATTCTAATAGATGGTGTGCATGGCAACGGCCGTGGTGAATGATTACTAACTAGTGATATGAATGATAGTGATGTATCTGTTCTGTGGTGATGTTGGTGGGTTCCTTATTCCACACAGATGGATTCTTGGGCCCAGTCGGTACTAGACTTTGTACCAACTGGCCTAGTGGTAAGAGCGCTCTTTCGTCGTGTGCCGCAGGTCAGTACTGCATGCCGGCGGAGGGCGTGCCGCTGTCGGCGCGCGGCGCGCTGTTGTCGCGCGCGGAGCTGCTGCGCCTGGCGCGCGTGTTCGTGGCGGCCGGCGTGGACAAGGTGCGCCTCACGGGTGGAGAGCCCACGCTGCGCAAGGACCTCGCCGACATCATACGTGAGCACCGCTGTACCACTGAACCACATGCACCAACGAGCCCTCGTGATTTCAATTCTTAGCACCTTAATGGCGTAACACACGAACATACACAATCTAAATAATGTTGAAGGATATTGCTAGTCCATTGCTTCATTTTGAAGGATATTGCTAGTCATTGCTTCATTTTTCATAGAAAAGTGCAATACCTCCGCGGTCAAAATGTAAGTATTGCAGAACTAGTTTTTTTTTTTGAACCGACATGAAATTTATATGCAGCGGGGTTCAGAATCATGTACTGAATTCATTGTTACAGTTTGTGCACTGGTTAAAAATGTATCCTGTGTATGTACCTATGTAAAACAACTGAACAACCATCAGCGGTTTTCCATAATTACTGAACTTGAACACGCAGAATTGCATAAACGTTTTGAAAACGTCAGATTGTAGATTTTAGTTCTAAATTTTGTCGCTCGTGGCGCTGTGTCGTAAAGTAACAACAATAATCGCGTCCGAAACAGATATAAATAAAACGAGTAATATGAGTAAAAATAACCTTAACTCAAGTTTAAACAATGATTTTAAGGACAATATTAATTAAAAGTTATCAGAGTTTTATGAAAGACGCTCATTCAGCTCATTGTGACTGCAAACAAGCCATTCTGCATTACGACGAAACGACCGTAGCAGTTTCGTAAAACGTAACGCAATACAATCTAGCTGAACGTTTTTCAGTTGTTTTACATAACGGAGCTGTTTTGTAAAACAGCGGATTTTACAATTATCTATCTGCGACATATACATACCTATATTGTGGAGAGTGAGCACGTGTTTGTTGTGTGTGCAGAGGGGCTACGCGAGGAAGCGGGCGTGCGCTCGGTGTCCATCACGACCAACGGACTAGTGCTGACGCGGCGCCTGCCTGCACTGCAGCGCGCCGGCCTGGCTGCGCTCAACGTGTCGCTCGACTCGCTGCGCCCCGAGCGCTACGAGCGCATGGCGCGCCGCCCGGTAGGTCTCTACTAGCGTATACCTCGAAAGCGCGCCTCCGATGGGACCCGCACCCTAATTGCGTAATACACGATCAATCCCAATCTGAATGAGTTTGAAGGCCATTGCTAGTCCATTGCTTCATATGATCTAAAAAAAAAATGCTCAATAATAGCTTAGGCTTCCTTATTGACTGGACTATAAGTTGTATTGATGATTCTCATGGTTATAATTCTGTAAAAAACATGTTTTTTACGGTCGCGAATCACATTTCGATAACATACAACCTAGGTAATACTGTACTTGTTAATAGCAAAAAAAAAACCTAAGCAAATTTGAATTTCTCGGGCTACCTTGGCGGGTTAGTTTGTATATAACTTAACGTGTGCGCAGGGGCTGTCGCGCGTGCTGGCGGGTATTGACCTGGCGCTGCAGCTGGGCTACTCTCCCGTCAAAATCAACGTTGTACTCATGAAAGGTACCCACCGTCAGCAAACAAACACTGCTCGAATATTATCTTCAGAGATTTGAGTGGTACCATAAAAATAATTTGTACTTTATTTCAGGTTTCAACGATGACGAAATATGTGATTTTGTGGAATACACACGAGACCGCGACGTAGAAGTGAGGTATGTAATTAGGTGGATGCTCTTAGAATTATGCGTGGTCGTGACGTCGATGACGTGGTGTGTCTCGGCAGGTTCATCGAGTTCATGCCGTTCTCGGGCAACAAGTGGGACGACTCCAAGCTCGTGCCGTACCGCGCCGCCCTGCGCGCCGCCGCCGCCGCGCACGCGCTCGAGCCCGCGCCGCCACGGCCCAACGACACCGCCACCGTATGTACACCACACGCGCATACAAACACACACACACACACACAACAAGTGGGACGACTCCAAGCTCGTGCCGTACCGCGCCGCCCTGCGCGCCGCCGCCGCCGCGCACGCGCTCGAGCCCGCGCCGCCACGGCCCAACGACACCGCCACCGTATGTACACCACACGCGCATACAAACACACACACACACACACAACAAGTGGGACGACTCCAAGCTCGTGCCGTACCGCGCCGCCCTGCGCGCCGCCGCCGCCGCGCACGCGCTCGAGCCCGCGCCGCCACGGCCCAACGACACCGCCACCGTATGTACACCACACGCGCATACAAACACACACACACACACACAACAAGTGGGACGACTCCAAGCTCGTGCCGTACCGCGCCGCCCTGCGCGCCGCCGCCGCCGCGCACGCGCTCGAGCCCGCGCCGCCACGGCCCAACGACACCGCCACCGTATGTACACCACACGCGCATACAAACACACACACACACACACAACAAGTGGGACGACTCCAAGCTCGTGCCGTACCGCGGCAACCACGCGTTCGAGCCCGCGCCGCCCCGTCCCAACAACACCGCCACCTACCTACCTACACCATGCGCACACACACAGCGTACAACCGAAGGTAAACTACATAAAGTAATTTATCGCCCATAATTTTAAGAAATGACATATTAAATTTGCTAATTGGAAATCGAAGAAATCCCGAATCTTCCAAAATTTTATTTCTTATCTTATAGAAATCTATATTTTTTAACTTGCTTAGATCTTGTTGGATAGATGTTTGATTACTTTAAACTTTCAGAGTGATCATTTCAAACATCTATGCAACAGGATGTAAGTAAAAAAAATATGGATGTTACGTGAGCAACTTTGAATGTTAATATCTCGGAAACGTTACACTACGGGGTTTGGTCTTATTATGTTTTCTGTTTGCATTGATATCAGCTATCCCTGCTATCGTAAAAACCCTGTTATTCCTTTTAGGGACGTATACATTTACCTACAAGCACATTGATAAAATTGTAATTTAAAAAAATTAAGCATTGGCTAGTCGAGCGGTCAAAATCAAATAACTATTAAAATCGACAAATTCAAAAAAATGTTTAGAGTAGGTACCTGATTTTACTAGTATACAATCTGTAACGGAAAGGGTATATACATACCAAGGACACGGCTACTTTGGATGATATCAAACGATATTGGAAGGGTTTTTTAATCCTATCTCTATATGTTCGGAAGTTATGAGATTTTTTAATATGTACATTGATACCAAAAACCAAACTTTTAAAATTGAAATAAGCACATCACTAGCACTAAGTCAGCTGATCGGTGTCAGCGAACTATTTTTAAGTAAAAATAAACCTCTTACTTCTGGTAATTCTCAATAAAAGGTTCCGCATGTTTATTTTTTGTTTACAAAATTTCATTACTGACTTTTCCTAAACTTTGATTATGTTTGTGAACTAGCTACAATTAATTAATAATAAAAATAATAATAATAATAATAATAACCCCACCGCCGTATCTCTACGTTGACGTCGTGGTGGGGCTTGTGTGCTTCAATGAGTCCTAGTTCTGTGCCGGTAGAGTTTACTATGCCGAGACAGGTCTAGGGTGAGGAGCCAGACCAAGAGAGATACCATCCAAGCCAAGGTCGCACATGCCGAGGGCTGCATGGCTAGGAGAGAGCGCTAGTCGTTAGTGTGCCAACTCTGGAAAATAGGGGACCTCCAGTTTTACTCACCCTTGCCGCAGTGAACGCAGGGCTCTGCTGTGGTCGACATTTTTAGTCCCTAGCTTCTCGTGGGAATAATCATGATAACAAGGTCTAAAACAAAACATCTTATACAGGCAAATAAGCCTTCAGCAGATGATGAAACATCACCGGTTACATCATCATCCTCTCCGAGGTCCATCTTTTCATCAATCGTATCATCACCACCTTCATATCTATCACGCTCATTAAGATCATCATCATCGTCGCCAATGTCAGTAGACGTTGTGTCGGAGGCTAGTACTGCCATAAACCCTTCACCCGCTACTGTCACAACAAATACGCGTAAAAAATGGAGCAAAGACATGAACCAATTCATATGGCGTACCTATTTAATTCTCACCAATTTAGATACTGAAACAAATTCATATCTTACATCATTGCACCAACAATTCATTATCAGATTTCCGCAAATGAATGTCTCGAAGCAAAGAGTTGGAGATCAACGAAGAGCAATAGTTCATAAAAAATTACTTTCAGCCACTACACTTGAGAAAATTAGATTAGAAGTAAGCAGAGAACTACAAACAGACACCACTAACTTAGATACACACCAGTTAAATACAGATCAAAGCAACATACATTTACAATCGGGATCAAAAAGTAGAATGAGGTGGTCTAACGAAATGAACGAAACTCTAATAAAATGCTATTTCATCACTACGAAAATGGAAACAGATATGACAGTCTGGAGGAAAAAATTAAGAGAAATGTTCATTGAGTTCTATCCACAATTATCATATTTATCTGAGCAAAGAATATCAGATCAAAAAAGGGTCGTTCTAAATAACAAAATGATAACAGAAGCACGACTTCAAGACCTGAAAATGTATGCAGAGAATACACTAAATGAAGCGAATCCTTATAGGCAAACAGAATATCACAATTCACTTATAGTTCGAAACAATACCCCAACACAAGTATCCACAAATAATAACACAGAAACTGCATACTTTAATAATAATCAAACACATACACAAGAAACCGAAGTAGGAAACGAGCCCAATTTCTTGAATTGCATTGACTTAGGAGCATTGACATCCACCATTATAAACACAGAACATAATACCACAAATGATGACATAAGTCAGGAAAGAAATCAAGAACTAGAGGAAACATTCTCGCATACACTACATCATTTTACAAACGTTCATCCGACAAAAAGAAGTTATATACCTAAACAAAAACCATCAAAAAAATTTGCACAAATAGTAAGTTACATTAATAACGTCATCCTTCCAAAATATGTCAATGCAGATACAGACTACGAAACCCTGCAGACAGTAATATATACTGCTGCTTGGACAGCTGCTAAAACAAATGGAAGTAAACTTTCACATATCACCCCCGAAAGTACAACTTACATCTATCAGAAAAATAAGAAACCGAAATGGCAGAAAAGATTAGAATTAAGAATTAAAGACTTAAGAATAAAAATTGGAAGACTTACAGCGTACATACAAGGAAACAGAGGCTGGAGGCTTGTTAGGGAGGTACAAACAATACTAGAAAACTATAGAATACACTCAACTCATGAAGAACCGAACACTCAACTCACACATTTCTTAGATACGCTAAAACAGAAACTCACTCTTGTAAATAGTAGATTAAATAGGTACAATAATTGTACACTTCGCAAAATTCAAAATAATAAATTTAGGAACAACGAAAAGCAGTTTTATCGAACATTAAAAAATTCGACAACAAACCAAACAGCAACCAGTAGTAACGAAAATAACACCAACCATAGCTTAACGTCGGTAGATGCACTTCAACAATTTTGGTCAAGAATTTGGGAGAGGCCAATATGTCATAATACTGAAGCTGAGTGGGTTAAAATAGAAACAGAAAACCATATACACACTGAACAAATGGAGTTCGATCAAGTTCCGATAGAGACATTTCATGACGTGCTTCAAAAATTACACAACTGGAAAGCACCCGGTTCTGACTACATTCACAACTTTTGGTACAAAAAATTAACATACACTCACCCATACCTATATAATTACATTAACACCTTTATTACAAATCCAACAACGATGCCTACATACATAGCGGAAGGAATTACGTATATGATACCAAAAGACAGTAATGATAGCGCCAACCCAGCAAAATACAGACCAATAACATGCCTACAAACTATATATAAAATAATAACATCATGCATCACTCAAATCATTTACAAACACCTTGAATCAAATTCAATATTATCCGAAGAACAAAAAGGCTGTCGAAAATTTAGTCAGGGCTGCAAGGAACAACTTACAATAGACTCGGTTATTCTCAAACAGGTTCAGCGAAAGAAAAAAGATCTATATACTATGTATATAGACTACAAAAAAGCGTACGATTCGGTTCCACACACTTGGCTAATTGAAATTTTACATATATATAAGATAAACCCTCAAATCATTACCTTTTTGAATAACACAATTACACAATGGACAACACGGTTACATCTTACGACATCTACAGGAATTGTTGAGTCAGAATCTATCAAGATCCAACGAGGCATATTCCAAGGTGACTCGCTTAGCCCACTATGGTTTTGTCTTGCCTTAAACCCCTTATCAAACAAATTAAATTCACTAATGCCAGGATATAAACTCAATTATAATGACACAATAGACGACATACGGACGGACAGACAAGACTGTAAAATTAACCACCTGCTGTACATGGACGACATAAAATTGTACGCTGCTTCACCAGAGGACTTGAATGAACTCGCCAATACCACAGATAAATTTTCGAATGATATAGGAATGGATTTTGGAATTGATAAATGTAAAATCAATTCAGTCAGGACAGGTCAAACATACGAACATTCATATACCACACAGTCAGGTGAAACCATCGATTCCTTAGATGAAAATGGAACATACAAATACTTAGGATATATCCAAGCGAAGCAAATTAAACATAAGACAATAAAAAATAAACTTACACAACAATTTAAACACAGACTAAAATCCATTCTAAATACTCAATTGCACTCCAAAAATACTATCAAAGCAATAAATACCTACGCGATTCCCGTCCTTACATACTCCTTTGGCATAATAAGCTGGACGAAGACGGAACTTAAGAACCTTCAACGCGTGATTAACACCAGTTTGACTAAATACAGAAAACACCACCCTCGATCTTGCGTACAGCGACTAACACTACCCAGGAAAGAAGGAGGACGAGGAATAATAGATATAACGAACCTACACAATAAACAAATCAGTATCCTTAGAAAATATTTTAACACGAAAAGTACAATGTCTACCCTACACAAAGCAATAGTTTATAATGATCGTAAACTAACCCCGCTAAACATGTCCGACAAAACAACACAAATGAATGAGAAACAGACTGATAGACAGACTAAAATATCGGAATGGACCCAGAAGTCACTCCATGGAAGACATCGCCATGACCTTTGCCAACCTAACGTCGACAAGTTAGCGTCGAACGAATGGCTCAGACGCGGAGATTTATTCCCTGAGACTGAAGGGTTCATGACAGCAATTCAAGACCAAATTATTGAAACCCGTAACTACCAAAAGCACATCATGCGAATCCCTATTTCAACAGACATCTGTAGGCGATGTCATAGTTCTTCTGAAACTATTCAACACATTACTGGAGCATGCAAAGCAATAGTCCAGACTGACTATAAACACAGGCATGATCAAATAGCCAACATAATTCATCAAAAACTTGCCATTAAATTTAAATTAATTACTACTCCTCCAGTACCTTACTACAAATATACTCCAGAAACGGTTCTTGAAAACACAACGCACAAGTTATACTTTGATCGAGCCATCCTCACAGACAAAACAACACATTATAATAGACCAGATATAACTTTACTAGATAAAATTAATAAAACTGCGCAAATTATTGATATAGCAGTACCAAATACACACAACCTACAAAACACAATTGCAGAAAAGCTGTCAAAATATATAGACTTAAAGATAGAAATAAGTCGAATGTGGCGATTAGGTAGCGTTGCCATTATTCCTGTAGTACTTTCAACCACGGGTGTCATTCCCAAACAACTTCATCAGTCTTTAAAAACGCTGGACGTAGCTCCCTCCACCTATCAAACCCTACAGAAAGCTGCTATCCTGAACACTTGCAGAATTGTTCGGAAATTCCTGCAGAACGACAATGATGCACAAATAGCACACCCACAAACATCATTCACCACCGCAACACAAAGTGAACACATTATATCACCACGCCACATATCATCATCAATTATCACTTAGGTTAGGACTCTCAAGGGTAGCACTTGGCTTTGGCCCGTGTTACCCAAAAAAAACCGGCAGATCAGTGCCGAGATACAAAAATGTATACTAACAAATAATAATAATAATAATTGTTTATTGATCAAAAGGTACAGATGATGAGAAAAAACAAAACTTATACTAGTAACTAGCAAGGTATACAAGGTGTGTTACTACAATATATGGTAGAACATGTTGATGGTACATCTGTTGACAATTAACGTTACCCTGTCTCTTAAACTAGGGTATACCTGTATCTTAAGAGACAGTGGACGGCCATAAGGTTATGTATTAATATTAGCAAATTATTAAGTGAAGACTCTGTCGGTCTACCCACAATAAAACAATTAAGAAAATGGTAATGGTAAGTAAAATAGAATAAGATTAAATAATGAACTTAAATCTAGTGAGTGTGTATGTGTAATGTGTATGTATGTAAGGGTGTGTGTGTGTGTGTGTGTGTGTGTGTGTGTGTATGTGTGTTTATGCATGTATGTGCGTGTATGCATGAGTGTGGATGTGTTAGGTTAAGTAGGTTAAAATAGACTCTGTGCGATCATAGTCTTGTTGAAGTAGCCACTCTGTAAGTTTATGTTTAATTTCCCATTTCAATTCAATTTTTCAATTGGTCTTGGTATCAAAATTTAACGAAATAATATTTAGTTTCCTGCTCGCATTGTCACGTATCATTTACACACTTGTTGGTTTTTTACTTAGTTGCCCTTTTGTAGAAGATTACTTTTTAGATAATTATTATCTACATAGTAATCTTCCACCCACCTTACCATCGTACCTACAACACAATAAATACCTAATTCAAAAACAATATTCCTGTAAATTTCCTAACGTTATTATTTTGGTGGCCATAAGGATGAACGATGTTTTGCTTTAATTCGATGTTTTATTCGATTCAAAGATCGAATTCCGTGCTATGAATCATCTTCTAAAAATTCATTAAAAAATCGTAATCAAAAAAAATTTAAACCCCATTTAACACACCTTTATTTTGTTTACAGTTGCCAGTCAGGTAGGTACGTCTAAATTTTTAATAAATAATAATTGATAACCTTTCCGGCGTAATTCAACGACTTTCATTCAGATGGTACAGATGTAGTCGGTTAAAATCACAAAAATATGAACTTCAACTATTGTGTGCCCTTATCATAATAATTTTTACACATGCGATCCAGGAGTAGTTTCGAAAAATCATCAGCTCGTACCATTGAATTGATCATAAAAGTCGAATCCTTACGTGCATCCAGGAATTAATTGCTTAAATAAACATTATTATTTGCCATTAGAACTTAGAATAGAAAAAGGTTTTAATAGTAACAATTTATGCCCAACTGAACCCAAAACATCATTTCAATTCACCTCTTCGCAACTTATTCTTCTCCTAGTACAGTCGCCAGCACATCAAGTTACCCCACTTTGACCTTGAACGCGTTATGAGCAACTACAGCGAGAATCGTGCGAAGAGATGTATAGCTTTTTGTCATTCTTACTTGTAATGTTTCGTGCTGCAGTGCGGACATGAGGGTGTGTGCGTGTGCGCATCGTGGTGTAGAATAAAATACTATGCGATAAGAAATCTGCGTAACAGGTTTGAATACTTGAATCGAATCGAAATAATGGCATGGTAAGAAAAGCACACGGCCCGCGCAATGCTTAAAATACTTATGAAAGTTTGTAATCAATTTGTTTTATTGAAATGATATTTTACTTAATCCTTCATTTTTACATTATTTGTTTCTATTACCTATAAGTATTAAGTAGGTATTACCTACTCATATTACATTTAAACAGGTAGGTAGGTACGGTGTACACCGTTACACAATTAATTTGCGAAATTTTACGCTCTCGATGAATGTTGTTAAGTAGCCAGGTGAGAAAAACATTTTTTTATTTAATTTCAAGCAGGTTTTAATAACCTTTTCCGGGTTTTGTTACCCACTTACTGGCGGGCTGGCGGTCAGCGGTTTTCGTGCGTTCCTTGCTCTTCTAAGTATCTTTACGAAATTTAATTCAAATTTACGAAATTTCTTCTAGGTATCTTTACGAAATTTTGAAAAAAATATGGATACTTAGGCACCCTATCACGAACCTGTGTGAAGTTTAGCCAGTTAATTATACCTATAAAAAGTCTCTTGTCAGTCCGCCGTGTTTGAGATTACCTAACTTTACGTCTGCGAAACGATCTTATTACTAAAATAATACTTAAAGTTTGAACTTAGTAACGGAATTATCTAAACCTACCGAAGTTTGCTTTTACATGCAAGTTCAACCTTACTGCGCTAGTAATAAGATACGATTTCGAAGATTATGAATTTTCAAATAAAATTCTAATCTATTATTATCGTTACTTCATCATCATCATCAGCCTACAGCAGTCCACTGCAGGACCTATGTCCAGCAGTGGACTGCCGCCTCTCCTATTGCACGCCATTTAACTCGATTTTCGCAAACTCATCCAGCTGCTACCAGCCATCCTACGAAGATCGTCGCTCCCCCTAGCCTAGCGTTACTTCTTTACATCCTAAACATTTTATAAATGAGAATATGAATTTCTTTGTTTGTTACGCATCATCATGAAATGTTGCATGTAACACGTTGTCAGGGGTACAGAAAAGGATCATGGGATCCCATAGGAACCTATTCCTATGGGAACTCTGGTGTAGCCGCATAAAATGCGAAATTGAGTTTGTTTATTTGTTACGCTTTCAGTTTTCACGCAGCGACGTAGGTAGCGTAATGGGGCCCATATCAAATAATCTGGGCGGGGTCTTTTGCAAAAAGGACAGTGACGTTTTCAACAGACTTCAAAAAAGGAGGAGGTTCTCAATCCGACTGTATTTTTTTTATGTTTGTTACCTCAGCCCTCCGTTATTTATAAGCCAATTTTCAAAATTCTTTTTTTATATGTAAGGATATACTTTCAGATTGGTCCCATACAAATTTCATCAAAAACGGTTCAGTAGTTTGGTTTTTAAACCAAACTTACTGGTAAAAATTACAACTTAAAAGTGGAAACTAAAAACTTTTTTCCAAAAAAAAAACAACCGACTTCCAAAAAAGACACTACAAAGTGAAAAATAACTTTAATTTCGGAAGTCGTTGGCTTTCACTTTCTAGTCTTTTTTGGAAGTAGGTAGGTTGTTTTGTTTTTGTTTTGAAAAAATTTTTTTTTAAGAAATAAATATGGCGTCGGTGCCTCGTATAATAGATACGGCTGTAGCTCTCTGCTTTTGGCGCCTTAACTACACAACCGATCATCATGGAATTTTACATATTTTTGATAGGGTAGCTATCAGAAAAGGACATAGGAATAGGATAGGTTACTATGGTTAAATAAAATAAAATGCGGAATAACAATCTTCATTTTTTTATTTAATATAATAAATGGTAAAATAAATAATTATTTGAAAACTTAAAAACAAATACCTACTCTAAATTAAAATATACTTCAACAAAATTTATAAAACCAAACTATACAATAGACTAAAAATAAGTAGATAATATTCATTTTTTACAAGCTTTTATTTGTAGAAAGAAAAAAAAATAAGTTTATTTGCGGTAAACATGACGCATAAAGGAACACAAACACAAAAAAAAACAATTATTAATATTACTTTCATTAATATTTGCAACACATTAATAATATACAGTTACATCTGTCACCAATGTATAGTATGTCGGGTCACCCTCCAGTATCCGGTATCCAGGGTTTTGGATTTTTAGTGGGTTCATCTCATCTTTTACCTTTCAAATTCACTCACAAACGCTTAGAGCGCTGACACATAACTTTTGCATAACACATTACATCATTGGCCATTTTGTAATTCCTTACATTGTTTTTGGTGCATGTTGGGTGCGCGTACGTCAAATAGGACGTTTCGAAATGTTGCCACTACATAAAGCGTAATATGTTTATTGAGGATGATATTCTCGTAGCATGTATATTTCGTTTTTTATATTCCTGTTTGTTTCTGTCATATTTAAATTGAATTGTATTATTTTGCTTTTTGTACGCTGTATCAGTACAGCGTCCTAATAACTGGTTGCTTTAAAAATATAAGTAATTATTTTAATACTTGTTGATGGATAATTGTTTGCTGCACCGTACGACGTCATTACGTCGGCGCCGGCTGTCGCTGAAAACCAGCGCTGGGGCTCTGTCTTGCATAGGGTCGCAGCATCTGCATAATGCTGAGCGATAGCCGTTTTGCGTGGATGTGACGCATGTCAACCTTTTCTTATTGTTTTTTTTTGTTTTTTATGTTCTTTTTTGCGTCATGTTTACCGCAAATAAACGTATTTTCTTTCTTTCTTTCTTCTTTCTTTCAATGGTTGCCAAGCAAAATCTAATGCTGCCGCCAAACAAAAGTAGGCTTTTACCTAGGTTAGTATAATTTGACTGGGCTGTATAAGGCCCGGTACCCACAGGGGGCACGGCGCGACAATTTAATTGATACGTCTCAGCCTGCTTTGGCGTCCTTCGGAACGTTCTGGCATGCCGTGGTATCCCGAAATGTGAATGCTAACCATAATAAAATAAGATCTCAAATAATTTGCGCTTACTAAAATCCCTTGTCATGCCATGCCGCCAATGGGTGACGGCCCTAAATTAAATTATCACCAACAATTAGTAAAGGAAAAATGCTCAAGAATGTAACAATGGTGCGAAAAGAAGTATACAATTTCAATTTACAGTATCTTTAACACGTTATTAGAAGAATTATCTAATAACTTTGTCTGTGTGTTACGCCTTCACGGCCAAACCGCTGGCCAATTGTTATGAAAAATATGGAGATAGTTTGAAGCCTGGGGAAACCAGGGAGGAAGCTAGTTTATTATGACACAACATCAACGAACGACATGTCTGGCGTCTTTCCCAAATCGAGCAATGGAAGAATAAGCGTTTGAGAAAGAGTGGTTGGAAATACCTAGGTTTAGGTTTAGGTTTAAAGAAATTTTATTCTCAATAAAAACATAACATGTCACTTACTTGAGAACAATAAATATTACTTAATTAAATACTTATATTAGGTTCGACAACATCCGTCACAGACTAAATAAAACTACTCGAAACTCGACCCACCCAACGCATTCATTTTTCAAGTAATGTCCGGTTAGCGGTTAGATACAGGCTAAGCTGGTACCATACCTAAATACCTATACCTAACTATTTTGATAAATAAAATAATTACAATATTAAAATACAACTTATGGATTGTAAAACCCTCTGGGTAGTGCAGGCGCACGGTGGGATCATCACGTCCCGTAAAATGTCGACGTCCTGTTCCCCAGTCATGCGCCCGCTAACCTCCACCAGTCCAGCCGCTCCCATTGAGCTCATCCATCCCCAAAAATTGAGAGATATTCTTCCACTTGCCCGATTTGGCAAAGTATTCACCTCCACATAGCGCTCATTGCTATTGCGCGTATATTTTTCTTCCGTCCATATCCGACCGGAAGCTTTTTTCGTCTACGAATATGACGATATTGTTTGCCCAGTCAAAATTATAATATTCTAGGCAAAAACTTACTCTTGCCTCCTTATGGGCCTGGGTCATCAATATCTTCTTGACAGGGCGGCAGAATTTCTTTCCGGCGTCCTTAAGGTGCCTCCTGACTGTGTCCATTGAAATCTAAAACAGAAAATTTTGTCACTTTTAATACTTACGGCCAACTTAACTAATCTGCATTCGCGATTTATTTCCCAAATATGAGTTTATGAAAAAATAACTAATTCCTACACAATAAAGTTCAGTTTACGCTACAATTTCAAACATTTTTATAACTGCTAGTCTAGTAGTGCTAGTCACTCTGAAATCAACCTAATTCGCATTACAATAAAGTTGATATTTGTTTAACTTGAAATAACATCAATTTGAAACAGTTTGAATAAACTTTAAATGAGTATGGGACGGTTAAAAATATTCTTCAAAATATAAATATAATCAAATAAACAATTTGTCGAATTGAGAACTTCCTTCCTTCTTTGTTGAGGTGGGTTGTAAAGAACTGAAGATTTATCTAATAGTAATACTAATAAGTAGTAATAACAATCACTGACACGGGCCGCGCAGCGCGCGTAAAACCGGTTTGCGTGAGCGCCGAGCGCCCTTCCAACTACCTACATGTCTATTATATTATTATTGTCATTTATATTATTATTTTACACCTCATTTGCTAAAGTTCTTTGCGAGTTACCTAAGTGAGCGCCGGCAGTACGTTGAGTATGCGTGTCCGTTACCCTGGCCAGATGTTGTCGAAAATGGTAATTTGAATCTTATAGATAATTAGATTTGCGGCTTCTGTAATTGTTGCGCACATTTTTAAATTTGTTGCGCTTATAGTTTTTTAATTATTTCACAAAAACATTTCCTGCTGCGGTAACGTTACCCTAGCCAGACCTTTTTCTTTCTAATGGGAATATTTAAATAAAAACTAGCTATAAAATTAGTTGTCTAGATGAAGTAAATGTTGTGCCTTATTTTGTATTCAAGTTTTCTTCGGTTGCGAAGTTATTCGAGATTTTGCTGGAGTAACGTTTCTGGTTTTGCTAGATCTTTGAAACGGTTAAACGGATTCTTATCATATTTTGTATATGACTTCTTAGGAACTAGTTTAAATTTGTTTTTCAATAAAAAAACCAAAATAATACATAGCTTAAAGGTTATTTCATTAAATAGAAAAACACTTCAATTGGTCCCAGCACTCTCAATAAGAGGTCTAAAGACTTACTTTAAACATTATTTTGAAGCTTGTAACTGCCTTCAAATGTATCTGAAGTTTCATTAGTATCCTGTAAGTATTTAACAAGTTATGATGATATTCAGTTCCTCACGAGCACGGTCTTGATGCGCGCAGTGTTATTTGGCCACTGGATTGGATATATGAACTGAATGTTATGTCAATTATTAGTTTTTTAGTTCAGTTGTATAACAGTAAAATTTCAGCTCAGTACGTTGGATAATTAATGAGATAATACGATTAAAGTCATTAGGAAGTGAATGACCGTTGTAACCCGACCAAGTTTAGGTGGTTACGAAAAAGCGAAAACGCAGAACATTATACTATCTTTTGAAATGTTTAGTATAATACACCTTACAATTTCGGTACAGACGCGTACACTGTTAAATACACAATAATATAATAATATTTTCTGTACTATGAAAACATTATTATTATCTTCCAGTTGCACAGACATAACAAAAATCACCGATTTAACATGTAGTTCGGTGGGACGCGGGAGGGGTGGGGTGAAGGGATAATACATTGTTTGCATAACGCACTAAACATGCTCCATAATCACATAATTCATCTTGTAGAGAGTGCGCGTGCGCTTCGGCAGTTCCGTTTCCTGTTTTTGCAAATATTTATCGAGTGCGTGAGAGCTATTTATAATAACAAGTGTGGCGAATTACTGCTGCTAATGTGGAGTGCTTCTATTGATGATCATATTAATTATGGTGCGGGCTGCTTGCTGAATTCACGAACAAGGTAAGCTTGCATAATGTAACTACAGAAATAGTGGCAAAATTATTAATAATATGTAGACTGTTAGGTACTTATCTAAAACTGTATTTATTTTAATGCTTAATTATTTGATTTTAGAACCTTTCTTATTATTTTCTTTTTTTCTCGTACTTAGTTATTACCTGGACTGGAATTCTCAACAATGATAACGACATATTTATCCTTCGCTACATAGTACCTATAAAACAAAGTCGCTTTCCGTTTGTCGGTACCTGTTTGCTTAAATCTTTAAAACTACGCAACGGATACTGAAGCAGGTTTTTAATAGATTGATTCAAGTGGAAGGTTTTTGTGTAGTACATTGTCAACATATGACTTGAAACTTGATTAATGAAATTCATGACTTAGCGACCGATTTTTACCGTTATCCCCATTATGGATTTAGACAAAAAATGTACTCTTTCTTTTTATTGTAGGTATAAACAGAATGGCAACATAGCAATAGCCGTGGGCCGCGATGATGGACGCGGTGATGGCGACATAATACTTACGTATGAGTGTGGTGGCGACTATGGCTGCGTGGTGAAGTTATAAAAAATATCGTTTGACATTCTCTACGTCTGTAACTCAGAAACTCTCAATCTACGGTGAGTACGTACTTATATCTAACTACGATTTAGGTAGGTTGACCTGCTGGCCACTGTACAATCTGTATTATTATGGATCAGGACTTGATTGATTGTTTTAAGTATAAGTTTATTAATACTTTAAAAGTTCAATTGAAATGATTATTTTACCTGTAAATAAACATTTTTAATAATCATGTAGTTTTTTTTAAAACTTGTGTACATGTCTGTACTAAATTTGCAACACTATCCTACATATTTTAGAAGGTACCATAATGTTCTGCGTTTTCGCTTTTTCATAACCACCTAAACTTGGTCGGGTTACCACGGTCATTCACTTCCTAATGACTTTAATCATATTATCTCATTAATTATCCAATGTACTGAGCTGAAATTTTACTGATATACAACTGAACTAAAAAACTAATAATTGACATAACATTCAGTTCATATATCCAATCCAGTGGCCAAATAACACCGCACGCATCAAGACCGTGCTCCTGAGGAACTGAATATCATCATAAGTTGTTAAATACTTACAGGATACTAATGAAACTTCAGATACATTTGAAGGCAGTTACAAGCTTCAAAATAATGTTTAAAGTAAGTCTTTAGACCTCTTATTGAGAGTGCTGGGACCAATTGAAGTGTTTTTCTATTTAATGAAATAACCTTTAAGCTATGTATTATTTTGGTTTTTTTATTGAAAAACAAATTTAAACTAGTTCCTAAGAAGTCATATACAAAATATGATAAGAATCCGTTTAACCGTTTCAAAGATCTAGCAAAACCAGAAACGTTACTCCAGCAAAATCTCGAATAACTTCGCAACCGAAGAAAACTTGAATACAAAATAAGGCACAACATTTACTTCATCTAGACAACTAATTTTATAGCTAGTTTTTATTTAAATATTCCCATTAGAAAGAAAAAGGTCTGGCTAGGGTAACGTTACCGCAGCAGGAAATGTTTTTGTGAAATAATTAAAAAACTATAAGCGCAACAAATTTAAAAATGTGCGCAACAATTACAGAAGCCGCAAATCTAATTATCTATAAGATTCAAATTACCATTTTCGACAACATCTGGCCAGGGTAACGGACACTGAGTATGCCGGGCACAAATCTAAACCATTTCATACGTTTTCTGGGGTAAGCCAGGGCAGTAATTTGGGTCCACTGGAATTCATTATTATGGTTAATGATCTCCCTGGGGTCGTGAGCAGTGCGAGGTGTTTGCTATTTGCTGATGATCTTAAAGTATTTATCTCGGTAGCGAGCGCCTCGGACTGTGAGCGACTTCAGAGGGATCTCGATAAGGCGGTACAGTGGAGCCAGCAAAACAAACCGGTCTTCAATGTGACCAAATGTTGCGTGATGACGTACAGTCGCGCGCACGTCCCGCTACACAATCAGTATGAGATGGACGGCACAGTGATGCCGCGTGTCAAGCATATGCGTGATCTTGGGGTTCATATGGTAGCCGAGTTGACGTTTCGCAACCATATTATGGACTTGTGTAGCAAATCCTTCAGAAATTTGGGTTTTATATTGAGACAATGTACGGATTTTAAAAGTATAGCAGTGGTAAAAATTCTTTATAATGCTTTAGTTCATAGTCATCTCGAAACAAGTGCCATTATATGGAATCCGCATGAAGACAAATATAGTCTAATGATAGAAAAGATACAAAATAAATTCACGATTTATATTTGAAGCAATATGGAGTTTAGCCATTCTACCCGTTGATGTATCCGAGTCTGTTTGTGTTGGGCATGGTCGGGTACACTAGGCTGGCGGTTAGGAGGGACGTCGCATTAATAAAGTACGTGGCGAGGGTGCTGCGCGGGCTGGTGCACCACCCAGATGTGCTGGAGGCGCTGCGGCTGCGTGTCCCGGACAGGTATGTGGGGGCGCGCCGCCGCCCCGCTTTGTTAGATGTGCCACGGGCTAGGACGAATTTACTCAAGTTTGCTCCTTTATCAAGAGCTGCACGTATTATAAATAATATGCCGTCGGAAGATGTGTTCGATAGCCTGCCGAAATTTGTGTTAGGAGCGCAAAGGTGCATTGAAGGAGGCATAATATTGTAATTGTTATTAGTTTATTTTTATTGTTGAATTTTATGTTTGTATAGTTTATAGATAGTTTGTTAAGTTTGTATAACATCGTCTTGGACTACTGATGTACTGTAAGATGTTGTACTTATTGAGGTGAATAAATAAATAAATAAATAAATAAATTAGGTAGTAGGTATTATTTTAATCAATTTTGTTATTCACTTTTTAAGAAAACCATATTTTATGTAAGTGATGAATAAGTTGAGGTGATAAGTGTGATTAAAAGCTACACATGGACTCACGCTGTACGAAGTTGATGTTATTCGTGTGGTCAGAAAAGGATCGGCAGAGTGTGCAGCGACCATAGCAGCATCGTCTGCCGCCGTCGTGGATCGCGCATAGTTTTGGCGGCGGTGGGCTTCTATGGTTCCTCTTTCTCCCCACCGCCGAAGCCTGAAGTAAACAGTTTTTTTCTGGAACGAAACAAATAGCTATAGTTTATTGCCCATTATTACTCAATTACTATAGAAAAATATGTATTAATACTTATATAATTACTTATATTATTTTTATAGGCTATATTTTTGAAAACATGGACAATCGTGTGCAAACTGATACTGTGTACACGGACTTTCAAAAAGCTTTCGACAGGGTGGATCACGAATTACTTTTAGACAAAATTGCCTTCAATGGCATTCGCGGAAATCTATTAAGATGGTTTACCTCCTACATAACAAACCGTACTCAAAAAGTTGTTATTAACGGATTTCAATCGGAGCCGATTTCTGTCACATCCGGAGTTCCTCAGGGCTCAATTTTAGGACCTTTGTTGTTTACGTTGTTTATAAATGATATCAGCGCTTGTTTCAAGCATTCTAACTTTTTACTATACACAGATGACTTGAAACTCTACAAAACTATAAAGAGCATTGATGACTGTTTGAAGCTTCAAAGTGACTTAGATCGACTGTCTAGCTATTGCACCTTGAATAAACTCTCATTGAGCTTATCCAAATGCAATTCAATTACTTTTACTAAAAACATAAAGCAACACACTTACAGCTATCACTTGTTTAATACACAATTACAAAGAGTATACTCATTGCGGGACCTCGGTGTGGTACTAGACTCGAAACTTCACTTTAATATCCATGTACCTAGACAACGTGATCAACAAAGCTCTAAATATGTACGGTTTTGTTATGCGCAACAGCAAGGATTTTAAGCAACCATCAACCTATAGATATTTATATATAACGCTAGTAAGGACTTGTTTGGAGTATGCTACAATGATATGGAATCCCTATTACGCAAAATACATTGACTCGATTAAGATTGTCCAGCGCAAGTTCCTAAGAGCTCTGCATTACAGATGCTGCCACAGCCACGGTTCGCATAATATGCTGCTTAAAAAATATAAACTGTCAAGCCTGGAATCCAGAAGACTGCTACTCGGAGTGATGTGTCTACATGGTATTGTGCATAATAAATATGATTGTTCCGACTTAACAAATAAACTATGTTACATCGTTCCGAGGACAGTAGTGCGCAGACAAGCGCGGTCATACCCCTTACTATCCACTATTATCAGACAAGTTTGCAACTCAAAGGCTGGTTTTCGCGCTCCTCTGCGCCAACTTGTGGATTCCTACAACACTAGATTTGAAGAAATTGATATATTTAATCTGACATCATACCAATTTAGAAAATCTACAGTCGATTCTATCCTAGCATTGTAAGTTATTATGTATTGTAACTTTTTTTTCTCTTCTCGTTACGTAACATCATAAGAAGGCAATCATTCTTGACCTCTGAATTTAACTGTTCACTCATGTATTTTGTTTTCACGTTTTTATTTTTTTTTCATTTTTGGTCTCACGTAGCATTAATATCAATATATTAGTAATAAGTGGATAATGCTGCTAGTAGTATAATAAGTATTCTTTTAAGTAGTAAGAAGTATGTATTACATTTAATTGTACTCCTGTTTTTTATCCCAAAATAAAATAAAATATAATTCCCTTCAATAATAGCTTATAGCGATTCAATTATTTATTTACACACAAACATCGTTATCATTACAGGGTTACACCCAATGCGATAGCGTGGTAACTAGATTCTAACTAAGCTGGGCCCGCTGGGCACGAGAACACGATTGACTCAGCAATGTTTCAATGGACAAAAAAAAGTTTGTAATTACTTAGGTGTTTACTTTAAAATCCAATCACTACCTACTGGATTAACTTTTGTTTAGAATGTTTCACGACTAACTGGAATCAAAAACAATAGTTCATCGAATTCTGATTACTTAAGTTTAAGTCTGAATTTAAGCTTTCACGGCTACTCTACATTTTAGTGACGCTTGCGCGCAGCGTTAACTAATTTCACAAAACACCATTGACACCTTTTTTCAATATTAGCCTTTGTTTATTTTAATTCAAAAATTATAATTACAAAAAAATATTACTCACCGTTATGCCCGTCTGCCGATAAATATCTATCACCCGGCATCCACTCAATCGAAGCGCTATGGTGCGCTCTCTCTGAATTTGCGTCAACTGAGGCGCCATAGTATTATATTTAAAATTATTTTAAATAAATTTCACAGCACAGCACACAGTATAAAATATACGATTCCAAATGCTGCAACTGACGTAAACGAACGATGTGACGAGTGACGTTCGTTTAACTTCGTGAAGGATCGGGAACACTCGCGATAAGTGGCGGACGCGCATGAACGAGTGGGTGTGGCTTATTCCTAGTGAGCCATGATAATTGGCTCCCAATTATTAGTATGTGCAACCTTTGGGCAATTTTAAAAACGTTGAAAACTCCACCAATCTTGCCAAGGATACTTTCTTTCTAACACTCCACGGCGCGTCGTAGTTATAGATATGTATAGGGTTTCGGACAATCCCGCTGCCCATATGTATAGGGTTTACGTTGACGTGCTGCCGTGTGTACTAGGACCGCATGAGTAACAGGAATTGTTATTGCCGAATTGAAAATCGTTTGCTTACAGAACCCTTATTACGTCGTTACACACACAATGAAGCATCATAATGTGTGTAAACAAAATAGGTACAGCTGAACTGTACCAGTATAGCGTATTTTTTTATGACATTTATTTTATTATTTTATTATATTATATTATTAGTGTGAAATGTTTTTGTTATGTTTTGTAAATTGTCTTCTATGGGCCTAGTTACCCGAAATAAATTAATTTTATTTATTATTTATTTATATCAGGGAATAGGAGTTTTATTGTTATTGTTTTGCTCGTCAGTCGACGTCTGACCCGCTTCTAGTGCACTCGTTTCTATCCCTGTGATACGCGCATCAGTTCCGTACGGCTACACCTAATTGACTTTTTTGTTGTGTTTGCAAAATGTCGTTAAGTAATAGCGAATATTACGAAATTTTGATGTGTGTCGGTGCAGAAGATGGTAATCATCTCAGTGGGTTGGGCGTGGTACTAGAAGCGAGACACGGCGCGGCATACGCTGGCAGAGTGTGCCGCCTGGGAGGAGCCGCGCCGTGCCCTCATCTCAGAAGTAGGCATTGACCTGTCGCTGCCGGCCGTGGTCGAGTCGATGGTCGGCAGCGAAGAGTCCTGGGACGCGGTGGTTTCCTTCTGCGAAACGGTCGTCTCGCAGAAGGAAGCTGCGGAATGGGAGAGGGAGATCTCGTCCTCTCACCCGGCCCGCAGCAGGCGCACCGGGCGTCGGCGGAGGGCGGATAACGCCCTCTTCCAGCCCCCCTAAATGGGTCCAGGGGCGACGGACTTGGGGACGTCCGTCGCCCCCCACACATCAGGACCCGAGGTGGCGGCGCGTCGTGTTCCACGCGCGCCCCTCTTAGACGTCGCGGGAGGAGTCAAACACCTCACTCCCCCCCCCTGACCCGAGGAGGAGGCACCAGTCGGGGGTTGCGAAAGGATCTTACGTTCCCGCGACCCCCGGCGCAGGTGTGATGTGCAGATGGAACACTGGGGTGGTTTTTAGTCAGCAAGAGTCTGACAGACCCCGTCGCCCGCTCCAAGGCGGCGGACATCCATGAGGACTTTCCACCAGGGAAAAAAAAAAATGGTACTAGAAGCGAGGCTTGGCCTCCGCGATCCCCAGACCTAACCCCGTTAGACTTTTTTTGTGGTGGTACATTAAAAATGTAGTGTACGCAGTGCAGTGTGATACAATGGACCAAATGAAAGTGCGGATTGAGCCCGCATAAACAAGCGGGCCACCTCGCGCCTTGTGCACGCCTTGTGCATACAATAGGTACGAAGGTCGCCACATCGAACCCCATCTTTAAAAATGTAAGTCAATTTACTAAATTAAGCAAAGCTTTACGATTTTACTATTTACTCGGTAATAAGTGGTAATAATGGCTGAAACTAGTTAACCTACCTAAATTTTGTTTCGATTTTTTACGTAAGTTTTGTTATCTCAGTTTTTACGTACAATTTTTGGCTTGATATTGACTAGTGAACTGTAAATCAATAATTACGCATTCATTTTTCCATCACGGTAAAGTAGGTATGTATGGTTTATTGCGCGCGCGCGCAATGTCGGCGCGTCGGGCGCCGACAAAGAACACCGCCGCCTGCAGTAGACCTACGATACTAGGCGCGTAGAATTCGCGCGCAATCTCTTTGGCGGCGGCATCTTTTATTTCGTCAGTTCGGGCCGACAAAGAATGCGGTAGACGTACTAGGCGCGCAGAATTACGGAAGGGATTTATCGTAATATTGGCCATTAACGTGGAAGTCGCTGACCTACTTAGTGCGGTGACACGTTTGTTATGATTTGAATTTAAGAAACCGAAATTTTGGTATCAATTTTTAGAGTAATTTATTTTGAGTTGAAACCCTTCCAATATCCTTTGATGTCATCCAAAGAAGCCGTGCCCTTGGTATGTATACACCCTTTCCGTTACACGTTGTATATTTATTTCGCTAAATAGCTTATGAGCTCGGCAGTTTTCTATGATGCGATAGGAGATGCCGCCAAAAACTACCGCGGCGCACGGCCCCCGGGTCGGTACTACGTGCCTACCTACTCCTTTACCCTGCCACCCGCCGCCCTGCAAATCACTTCCTTTCTTAGTCTCCCGCGCAGCTTACTTTCGAACGGATATTATTGTTGACCTACGTAGTGAGTAACTTTGTGTTTTGTTTACATAAAGGTTTTTTTTTTTTTTTCGGGATGGGAAATCATCAAATGACCCCTCCCGCTCTGGGTGGAGCGGAAGGGAGTGTCAGACTCTTACTGACTAAAACCCACCCATGTTCCTTCCTTCGCCCTTTATGTTCCGGGGTAGCGGTAACCCTTTCGGACAATCCCGCTGCCCCGGCAGGCTTCGGCCCTGAGGGGCCCCTCGTTATGCTGACATCTCTTTGAGGCGCGCGTGGAACACTTACGCGCCGTCCGGCACGGGCCTGGTCCTGATCGGGCGGTGAGCTACCCATTGCTCTCCGCCCGCAGGCCCGCGCCTACGGTGGCCGGTAGTCGTCGCTCGACTCCCGACGCCCGGGGCGTCTCCCGCGGCGGCTGGGTCGGGAGGCTCTCTCCCTCATCCGTCCCGCCACCTCCTTCGCTAGCATGACTGCTTCGCAGAAGGAGGCGACTGCCTCCCACTCCCTCTCGCTCCGGACCATGGCTTGCACCAGGGCCGGGCGCGAGAGGCCGCCGCCGCTGCCGATCGCCTCTACGAGGACACGGCGGTGCTCCGCCCAAGCGGGGCAGACCTCCACCGTGTGCTCCACCGTGTCCTCTGGGCGATCCTGGCAATGGTGACACCCGGGCGTTTCCTCCCGCCTGATGATGTGCAGGAACCTCCTTGACAATGTCTTATAATAATAATAACTCCACCACCGTATCTCTACGTTGACGTCGTGGTGAGGCTTGCGCGCTCTAAACTCTAGGTCTGTGATGCAAGAGTTTACTTTGCCGGTCAGTGGGACGACTCCAAGCTGGTGCCGTACCGCGCCGCCACGGTCTAGGGTGAGGAGCCAGACCAAGAGAGGTACAGGAACCCGCAGGGCAGCATGTGACGAGCTGTTGGGCAGTACCGACCCCACGGACCCTAACTCCCGGGAGAAGTCTTGTTCCTCACCTCTGGCTTGCCTTTATTGGCCGGCTGGAGTGAACACTGACGAGGAACTTCCGGGATTGTCCTAGTAGCCGTGGAATACCTCTCCACTCCTCACAAGCACCTCAGGATATGTTGCCCCCCTTGTTGCTACGACACTGTGTGCTAGTGATCGTTTTCGGGGGCCTATTATTGAGTGTGCAAGTCACCCCGTGCCATTTCATCTGTGAATATTATATTATCATTGGTCAGACAGGGGACATAGAACTTCCATAGTTCAAGGTAACCGATCCACTATAGCCACCCAAACCCATAGCCGCGCAGGTATGTTTTGTTTCCATGTTCGCCAATAGTCCTGCACCAACCGTGGGTTGTCCTTGGGTGCACTTGCATGGTGCTTACAGGGATAATCATTTAAAGTTGTGTAAAGGGCCTCTGCGAGTTGGCTTCGGCCCCTAGTACGCCTTTCAAAGGTCCGGGACCCCAGGGTCCCGAGATATGTCAAAGACAACTAAAATAATAATAATGTATTTATTTAATTTGAAAACATTGGTCCAATGGTTAGTACAAAAATAACTTATCAACTAAGGATTAGTAACATTAATTAAATTAAATTAAATCAAATCAAAATAAAACAATTTATCGTTTTCCTACCGCACAAGCAACCCGACAGCGTGTCTAAGTATTAGTGCATCGTGTTTTTCGGCTAGGGTTCTGAGTATGCTGTTGGTGCTAGCCCTCATTCTGCTTATTAAGGATGCGGTCTTTTTCCTCCGAATGGCAAAGAAGTCGTCGGTTCGCGCTACAGCAAACATGCCAGGCGCGCTGCAGAATCGGGGCAACCTCGCAGGGCATCTAGTGCCCTCCGCGTGTAGTTGCCCCACAAACTACCCGTATTCTACCGTAGAATATTTGGCCATCAAGTGGCCCGCAAGATCACCTGATCTGACGCCTTTAGATTTTTTTTCTGGGGCACTCTTAAGCAACAGTTGTTCCAAAAACAGCATTTCGACGACGAAATGCGTTCACGCATAGTAGCAGCATTTGACCTCATAAAGTCCCGATACCTCCGTTCTGCGAAGCGTACGTGAGAATATTAATAAGCGTTGCAACAAATGTGTAGAGGTAGAGAGGTGGTCATATCGAACAACATCTGCGTGGCCGTCCAGTAGACATCATAATAAAAATGCAAGTAGGTACATACGGTTTTATGTGACAGACGCGGCGACTTTGTTTTTTTTAATGTAGTGGTACAAGGTAGTACAAGGTCACGAACTTGCGTAGAAAAATAGGTAGATATGCGGCGGCGGTGCACCGGCGCAGCGGCACCGTGTCTCTTTCTGGTTTCGCGTCATGCAGAGGTAAGAAATCAGTTAAACATTACAAATATTAATAATTAAATTCGTATTTTTTTTTAATTATTTTTGTTGAACAGTTTTTTTTTATAAATGACGCCTTATTACGTATGTACTCGTATACCAATTCTTAAAACGTAGGTAGAAGGAACAACAGGGTTTTTGTTACATATTGTCTAGGATACATGTGTGGCCGATATTTTGTTGCATATTGTATAGGATATGTAGCGGTATCTACAACGCCACATGCGAACAACGCGTCATACTGACGTCACGCAAATCCTGCATATCGCAAGCAGAGTTTACCGCGCAATTAGCATATACACAAACTTTTCAACATCAATCGTTGGGCAATTGCCCGCCAGATACAACACCCCTCTGGTTGGAGGATCCTCCCTTTTCTATAGAGGATGAGTAGACTTTACCTACACCCTGTTTCTCATACCTCTATACATGTGTGGCCGGTATTTTGTTACATATTGTATAGGATAAATGCGTGGCCGGTATTTTGTTACATATTGTATAGGATAAATAAGTGGCCGGTATTTTGAAAAAAAATAGCGGGCAGATAGGTACGCCACGGATCTTCAATCAAACCCCCCTTGAGAGAAACACATTCTCTGTCTGATAGAAATCCTCGACTTCATCAAAAAAATTAAAGGTTATTGACTCATCGAAAAGTCTTGTATAAACATTACAAAAATAAAATCATAAATCATTTCTTAATGACACCAAAGGGGTTTGAAGGTTTTTATATGGAGCCTGGCATACCTACTGTCGCGCCATTTTGAAAATGGCGGCCACGCATGAGACCTATATACTCGTATGTAAATCGATAGCTGACATCAATGCAAACAGAAAACATTATCCGACTAAACTCCGTAAAGTATCACGTTTCCGAGATAATTAACGTTCAAAGTTGATCACGTGACTCAATCACCAACTTTGAACGGTCTCATGCGTGGCCGCCAGTAGGTATGCCACGGATCGTCAAAGTCCTTAGATAGTGGAAGTCCTACAACTACAAACGATGTTGCATTAAGCTGTGATACTTGTCCACTGAGCCCGCTCCCCCGCAGGTGTGGCGCGCGCCGGGCTACCGCGGTAGCGTGGGCTTCATCTCGTCCATGACGGAGCACTTCTGCGCCTCCTGCAACCGCCTGCGCCTCACCGCCGACGGAAACCTCAAGGTGAGCGCGACTCGGCTGTCTGAACTACTGCATAGTGTGCATGCTTTTGTACTGTATCATATATATGTCGCAGATGAATTGTAGAATCCGCTGTTTTACAAACCAGCTCCTTTATATAAAACAACGTTCAGCTGGATTGTCACTGCGCTACGTTTTACCAAACTGCTATCGACGTTTGTACGTAATGCAGGTTGGCTTATTTGCAGTCACAATGAGCGTCTTTCATAAAAACTCTGATAACTTTTAATTAATATTGTCCTCAAAATCGCTGTTTTCACTTGAGTTATGGTAATTATAATTTAAGTGTCCTCAAGGCTAGAGTGAATAGGCTCATAATAAATTAGTGCGCTTTACCATCTACGATTGCATCACTGCTTTCCATCAGGCGGGATTGCAGTCAAGCTCTAGTTTATAACATTAACAAAAAAAAAAAGTCGTTTTATTTATTTCTGTTTCGGATGCCATTACTGTTGTCACGACACACAGAGCCATGAGCAACAAAATTAAGAACTAAAATCTACAATCTGACGTTTCATTTCAGGCTGTTTTAGAAAATCGCTATTCGTTGACCCGCTGCATTGATAAATGCAAAACGTTTATGCGATTCTGCGTGTTCAAGTTCAGTAATTATGGAAAACGGTTGGAACGTTGTTCAGTTGTTTTCTAAAACAACTAGCGGTTTCGTAAAATAGCGAATTCTATAATCCACCTGCGACATGTATATTATTAATTTAATGATACGTAGCGTTCAAAAAGACAGTTAGAAATTTCCTAGCAGATAAAGCTTATTATAATTTAAATCTGAATTTTTCGATGAGAGATTTTGACCATGTTTATTAATTTAATTATCTATAATATTTTTAATGTTCTCATATTTTTTTTTTTTTTTTTTTTGGGATGGGAAATCATCAAATGACTCCTCCCGCTCTGGGTGGAGCGGAAGGGAGTGTCAGACTCTTACTGACTAAAACCCACCCATGTTCCTTCCTTCGCCCTTTATGTTCCGGGGTAGCGGTAACCCTTTCGGACAATCCCGCTGCCCCGGCAGGCTTCGGCCCTGAGGGGCCCCTCGTTATGCTGACATCTCTTTGAGGCGCGCGTGGAACACTTACGCGCCGTCCGGCACGGGCCTGGTCCTGATCGGGCGGTGAGCTACCCATTGCTCTCCGCCCGCAGGCCCGCGCCTACGGTGGCCGGTAGTCTCCAGTGGACTCCCGACGCCCGGGGCGTCTCCCGCGGCGGCTGGGACGGGAGGCTCTCTCCCTCATCCGTCCCGCCACCTCCTTCGCTAGCATGACTGCTTCGCAGAAGGAGGCGACTGCCTCCCACTCCCTCTCGCTCCGGACCATGGCTTGCACCAGGTCCGGGCGCGAGAGGCCGCCGCCGCTGCCGATCGCCTCCACGAGGACACGGCGGTGCTCCGCCCAAGCGGGGCAGACCTCCACCGTGTGCTCCACCGTGTCCTCTGGGCGATCCTGGCAATGGTGACACCCGGGCGTTTCCTCCCGCCTGATCATGTGCAGGAACCTCCCGAAACTTCCGTGTCCGGTGAGGACCTGCGTCAGGCGGTAGGTGAGGGCGCCGTGGCGCCTCTCTAGCCACTCCTCAAAGAGGGGTCTTATCGCCGCTATCGCGGCGTGCCCTGCGCTGGGTTGCGACAGTCCCCCCCCAGTGGGTTCCCGCATTGTCGAGGCGGGGGGGCTCAGTAGCCGTGGCTTGGACAACCACGGTGAAGCTAAGAGGAACCCGAGGAGGGGCCGCTCGTCAGGGCTTTGCCTGTAAGCCGACGACGTAGCGGCCAAAAAGTAGGTTGCGGTGCCGTTTGGGCGACATCGCAACTGAGGCGGGCCGTGATGTGGTATGGGAGGCATCACGGCTGAGGGTTGGAGGCCGCGGCGGGGGAGGAGTGCCGGTATTACGGTGCGCCGCTCTCCCTACCTTCCGCGGCCTTGACGGGGTCGCCACCGTCTGATGGCGGACGCGGTGGGGCCGCAGGGGAAGAGGAGTGTTGGTATTACGTTGGCCGCTCTCCCTATCCTCTGCGGCCGAAAATTGGCAGGCGGCGGGGCCAATGATCTGACCCGTCGCAGGGGGACCAAGGGTGCCCAGACACGGGGTCGTCTGGCGCCCATGTGTTGGTTTGGTCCTTGGGGTGGTCACGGCGTGCCATGTGTGCTGGTGCGCCGGTGATGGGGAGTAATCCCCAGAGGAGGGTCCGGTGGCGGACGGCCGCGGCGGGTTCACGGATGAGTGCTAAGGCGTGCCCGTGTTCCCGCCGTAAGCGGCAGAGGAGGACACCGTGGAGTTTTAGTGGGTTAGAGTCCCACATAACTGCACTATCTTCCCGTGGTAGCGCAGTATGCATGAGCATTTCTCCACGTTAAAAAAAAAAAAAAAAAAAAAAAAAGGGTTGCGACAGTCGCTCTTTCCATGTCGCCATGAGATCGAGCCGGAGGTCCGTCCGCTCCGCAGCAATTTGCCGCGGGAGCGGACTTTCCCCCCGGCGTAGTGCCTCCGCGCGCCACTCATACAGGCAATGTTCTCATATTAACATGATATTTATTTTGAGTGAAATTATACTTAAATTTTATTAATATTTGCTTGCCAATTTTTAAGGCAAACGTGATGATCTGTGTTATCCCTACTTTTCAACATATCTTGCATGCTGACAATTTGTGTTGTATGTATTGTACTCATGTTTGAGCAAATAAATGATTATCTTTATCTTTAATGATAGACCAAAACACGATTTTCAGCCGAAACCGAAACCGTAACCGAACCTTCGACGCCTCTTCTAGTTCAACCGAAACCGAATTCAAAACTTATTTAAAAATTAAGAAAAAGTTAATTAATGAAATGACATTAAAATAAAAAGAGTACAGAACATTATTCTGAATATGGTGCTTTAGGGACTAACCACACCTTATTCAACCCTTGTCCATAGAAAATAGCGATTTTGTATGGAATGCGTACGCATCCAATTTTTTTTGGGCTTTGTACAACATGGGTGGAAACGGGACCCCATTACTAAGTCTACGCTGTCTGTCTATCGGTCAGTCATAGACGAACGCCATAGGCCAGTTTCGGTCGGGCCGAAGATTCCGCTAGTTTTTGGTCGAAACTGAACCCTGCTTCGGTCGGTCATTATTTATTATGAGCCTGTTGCATCCCATTGCAGGGCAAAGGCCTCAATTCCCTTCCGTCTTTCCAGTTTTCTATCCAATTGTAATTTTTCGATCAATCAGAGCTCAAACCTTTAGGTAGGAGTCTAACTCGTCATGCCATCTCCTTCTGGCGTCGCCAGTTTCTGCTGTTCGGAACCTAATCTGTGGCTACTTTCGCCCAGTTCTGGTACTAACACTAACTAATGAGACGTTCAACGAGCGGCTAGCGCTCGTAGCGGGGCGACGTTTGACGCACTTACGTGGCTGCGCAGGTGTGTCTGTTCGGCGCGGCGGAGGTGTCGCTGCGGGACCGGCTGCGCGCCGGCGACTCGGACGCGCTGTTGTTGCAGCTGGTGCGCGCGGCGCTGGCCAACAAGAAGGCCCGCCATGCAGGTACCTCCCCACATACACACCTCTCCTGCTAGAGCTGTTCTAATTGGTTGCTTATGCCTGAACTACAATTCAAAATCAGCTACATGTCATTTTGGGCAACTGAAAAACAAAGTTATTTCTGTAGAATATGTGTACAATACACACATTCTACAGAAATAACTTTGTTTTTGTACGATACACACATTTTTTAAAAATATTATATGCTATGAAGTTCAAAGGACAATGGACAAAAATGCATGGAACCTGGTACAACAATCAATAGTAATGACATATATGTCGTTGGATAGACCTTTTTACTTGGCACAAAACGTTTTGTGGCGCTTGACTGAAATGTTTGTCCGCTTCGAGTAATAGGTACCCATATGAAGGGTTAAAAATTAAAAACTATATTTTAATGATTATACCAGTTTTAGGGAGAAGGGTGGCTTAGGTTAGATCAATTAGATAATACCTGTGCATATGTTGCGCATCCGCACAGCTTCAACCGGTTCAAGGAGGGAAAAAAGCTCCCCGCGGTCGCCCATCACAAGACGACATATTTTTTCTTGTTACATTTAAATAAAAGTGATAACCGCAATGTAATTAATATTTTGATATACGAGTTAGTGCTCATACACACGAGCGGCACGCGTTCACACATGTCGCTCGTGTGATTTATTGCACCAGCAATGTTCCTAAATGATGTTATTATAGACAAATAAATAATTACTGAGTGCAATAAACTACGACATATTATTAATATTTAAGGTGTCTTTTACATATCTCGGGACTCACACAGCACTTAGTGGAATAATTCCTTCCTCCAAGCAAGCTTCCTCTTGCGAATCTCCACTCAAGCCGGGCAATAAGGGTAAGAAAGAGGTGGGAACTCTGCTCCTCGTCAGTGTTCACTCTGGTCGGTCAATAAAGGCAAGCCAGAGGTGAGGAATAAGACTTCTCCCGGCAGACGGTCCGTGGGGTCGCTACTGCCCAACAGCTCGCCACATGCTGTCCTGCGGGTTTCTGTATCTCTCTTATATTCCGACAAAGTAAAATTGACGTCAACGTAGAGATTCGGCGGTGGGGTTATTAATATTATAGTTGTTATTTGCTCCAAATAGTATGATAATAAATGAAAAAATAATTCATTTTTACCCTGATCGGGTGTCTAAATTTCCGAACGGATAAACGTTTCAATAACGCTGCCATAACAAATATTGTTTCAATTAAAAACACGTATTCAATTACATGTCACCGTAAGAATGTGAACACCGTTAGTTTATAATCTATCTCGCGGGATTGTAAACTGTCGATAGATTGTTAACTGTATCATACTGATATATGTAATATATCGTATTCATTTCCGATGGTTTATAATATACCCATATCAAACCGTCAAATTGTGAGCTGGCATCATACTTGAATGCGACTTGGTTGAAAATCATGTGCCCCGCGCGACTATCATTGCCTGTCTTTAGTCGCCGAACATAAACAAATATTATGTTTTTGTTGTTTTTATTAGTTTTCGTGTTGAAAATAATTAAAAGCTACAATAGAGTTACATTTAAGAATAAAAATAAACTACGATTAAACAAACAAGTGAAGTTTCAGTGAAAAATAACTGTTAGACGTGAACTTAACCTAAGTTATAATCCTACTTTTCGTGCCTTCATTTTTTTTGTGTAACTAGTTTGATAATTTGTGAAGTTATATCCAATTGACAATGTCGAATATTGAGTCTGTTCTTATACAACTCATCTACAAAACAATTGTAGCAATAACTGAATAAGTAATTTGTTTTGTTTTTCTTTATTTTGATTTTTATTTTATTACCATACGTAACGTTGTTATTGCTGCCCCGTTGGTCTCGTGGTTGCAAGCGCGACTGCTGAGCGTGGCGTTCTGGGTTCGATTCCCAGGTCGGGCAAAGTGTCATTGGATTTTCCGTAAGGAATTTCTTAGTAACAACCCGGAGTTTGGAAGTTGGCGGTTTAATACCCGTGCCTCAGAAAGCACGTAAAGCTGTGAGTCCTGCGCCTGATCTCTCCCCGGTCGTGTCGGATCGCTGTCCCATCCACTATAAGAGTAAAAGGAACAGAGAGTGCATCTATGTTTGCGCACACACTTGTGCTCTTTAATATCTCCTGCGACCTGCGGCTAATCTCCATTGAGATCGACCACCATGACCGAAATCGGCCGGAACGCTATTATTATCATTGATTATTTAAAAAAAAATATTTTATTGACATACTTGATCTCAACAAATAAATATGCATCTCCTTTATTTGACTCTTTTCCATTTCTATGGACACAGAACGAGCTACCGCCAAGACCGGCCAATCAGGGACGGTTTACAATTTGACGGTTTGACATGGATAGATTATAAACTGTCGATAATTAATACGTTATATTGTAAGCAGTATGGTGCAGTTGACAATTTATCTACAGTTCAATATCTCGCGAGATAGATTATAAACTAACGATGTTCACAATATTACTGTGACATATACATGTCATCGCTATTGGAGGGTTTTGACATTCTGACCATCATCCTTTATTTTTGCGGTCAATAAAAATTGTTTTTGTCAAAAAGTCGAACTTTACACACAAAATCGCAACCCTAGCATATTTAATTGCTTGTTATGAATATCACGATATTACAGTCGGACGATCACATCACGGTACAATCATTACAAAGTGTCAATAGATCAACAGGTCGGGCCCAAAGCCCTTCTGTGCCAGTGCCGACATTGGCAGGAAGATATATAGATCAGACACTGTTCGAGCGATTTATCGGGGTCGATATGCGCTAGGCGCCGGTAGCCAGCTCGGCGAGTTCCTCGTTCGACGTGTATTTTTAGGCATGGAGAATCTGGCCACCATGGAGAACCGACCGATGATCCTCATCGGCGGCTAGCGCTCCCCGCGCCCGGCTCCGCGCGCCTCCTAGTGATGTGGACACGTTCACAGCGCGGAGCTCGGCGACGCCGCGCCGGTCGCTGTGGGCGCCGGCGGGGCTGGCGGGCCTGGCGGGCCTGGCGGGCCTGGCGCGCGCGCCCGTCGCCGCGAGCCGCCCCGCCGCGCGCGCCTATAGCTCGCGGCCGCCGCCCGAGGACGACGAGGAGGCCGGCAGCCCGTTCTCGCACCTGGACGCGCACGGCCGCGCGCGCATGGTGGACGTGGGCTCCAAACCGGTGACGGCGCGCGCGGCCGCGGCCGAGTGCTCGCTGCTGGTGAGCGGCCACCTGCTGCGCCTGCTGCGCGACGCGCGCCTGCCCAAGGGCGACGCGCTCACCGTGGCGCAGCTGGCGGGCGCGATGGGCGCCAAGCGCACGGCCGAGCTGATCCCGCTGTGCCACCCGCTGGCGCTGGACGTGGTGCGCGTGCGCGTGCGCCTGCCGCCCGGCGAGTGCGCGGGCGGCGGCGCGCTGACCGTGACGTGCGAGGCGCGCGCCACGGGCCGCACGGGCGTGGAGATGGAGGCGCTGACGGGCTGCGCGGTGGCGGCGCTGGCGCTGTACGACATGTGCAAGTCGGTGGACCGCGGCATGCGCATCACGGAGCTGCGCGTGCTGCGCAAGTCGGGCGGCCGCAGTGACGTCACGCCGCCGCCGCCGCTGCGCGCGCCCGACCAGTCGCCGCTGGGCGAGGGCGAGACCTACGCGCCCACTAACGTCATGCACTTCTAGCTGTTGTTGCGCCGGGACTACGACTGAGTGAATCTAGATCTTCAGGTGTACCACAATGAATGTAGGTCACGAGCTATTCCAGCTCTAGTCGTGTAAGTTTTACATATCTTATGTTTTGTTTTTTTTTTTACTTAGATACTAAGGACAAATTAGCATTCCTTCAGGTTAGTGAATATGTGATGGTAAAGCATAATAGCGGGCACCCCAGTGAACGTTTTACATAGTCAACCTGTAATACAGGATTACAAGAAACACACCACTTATGTAGGTACTGTCAGCCTCATAAAGATGTATAACATCGACAAGAATTAATTTGTCTACAATCTTTGTTCCTTAATATTGTATCAATGTGTAGTACTTAATTGTAGTTACACATTGATACAATCAAATGACTTCTTGTCGATTTTTTAATCTTTTTGAGGTTAAATATAAGTACTATCGCCAAAATCTATATCTGACCACCGTAAGAACTATTCTTGCTTGCAGTGCATATTATTAGTCGACCTAAAATTGATTCTTTTTTGTTTTACTTACGGACGGAACTGTGGTCATCATGTGCACGGGATTTTGTTTTCAAAATGGACTGATATAGGTTTTGGTGGACTGAGATAGTACCTACATACATGGTTTTTTTTTTTTTTTTTGGGATGGGAAATCATCAAATGACCCCTCCCGCTCTGGGTGGAGCGGAAGGGAGTGTCAGACTCTTACTGACTAAAACCCACCCATGTTCCTTCCTTCGCCCTTTATGTTCCGGGGTAGCGGTAACCCTTCCGGACAATCCCGCTGCCCCGGCAGGCTTCGACCCTGAGGGGCCCCTCGTTGCTGATGCTGACATCTCTTTGAGGCGCGCGTGGAACACTTACGCGCCGTCCGGCACGGGCCTGGTCCTGATCGGGCGGTGAGCTACCCATTGCTCTCCGCCCGCAGGCCCGGCTCTCCGCCCGCAGGCCCGTACATACATGGTTGTACTTGTTTCCGTATCTTCTTAAAAGCACGCCTGGCGCTGGTCGGCTAGTATCAGTGAATCTCGTAGTCAAATAGATTACGTGACTTCAAATCATACTTAGTAAGTACAACAATTATTTCAGAAGTAAGCACATATAGTAAAATAATAATGGTCTATGAACCCTATTGGTTCAGGTATGACATATATAATACATAACACAACTACGTTGTATGAGAGTCCCATATACTTTGCCTTTGCAATCTGTAATGGATGTTATGAAACCTATAAGTACCTACAATATTGCATCTTTATCTTTAGTGATGTAGACTGTTCATCGTCCGTCGGTCACGGAACTGTTGTACTTATAAATAAGTGTAATAAAATCTACATAATAATGTGCTATTGTCACAGCTGAATGTTGTGCTAATGTATGGTACGCAGTACGAACAGTAATCCTCTGATTAAAATTTATATCTTAATTTCCTCACAAAATAAAAACCTAAAGAAAAGGGTTTGAAGGTCCGTGGCCTACCTACCTGTCCGCCATATTTTTTTTTCAATATCGCTGCTCGCATGAAACCTATTAAATCGATAGCTGACTCACTAGTCAGCTATCGATACAGTGGTTTTTTTGTCGTTAGATGAACGTCGTATTAACCGTATCCAATGTTTAGGAAAGATGAAAATATAAGAATAATGACAATGCACTGTAAAATAATTATGGCAGACAGGTAACCATAGTTCTGGACTGCCTTTAATACAATAGAGGTAGGCAGCATTTGTCGCAAGTTACCAGACTGTACACTGGGAGTGTACAGTCATACATGAGGCGCTGAGATCACTTCACTAGATACAAATATTTGGGGTCAGAGTCAGACTATGAACCAATCAGAAGCTTGTGAAGTACAATAAGGTACTTGTTCAATCCGTGTGATAACATTATTGTAAAAACTTTCTTATTTTATAGGTTGTTTGGTGCTACATATTTAGGAAAAAAATATATAAAATTATTAAAATATCTAGAAACAGTTTAACTGTTCTTAAGTATACTTTTGTAAGTAATGTGCAAATCATATTGTTGTAGCTATTAATATTGAGATGTTATAATATTGTTTAGGTATATTTTTTATTATATTGTATACAATGCAATAACGGGTGTAGTTTCAATATAAATATGAGCATCATCCTTGACTACAGGTATGCACGACGACATATCAAGCTGTAATTTCAAAACTTCCCATTGTACGAAAAACCTATACCGTGCGAGGTCAGCTAAAACTGGAAATGCTTGATATGTTGCTGTGTGTACAACCATTCACTACAGTTTTTATTCTCTACCAGCTTATGCCAGCGCCTTCTCCATAGCATGGGACCATACTACTGGGATACAACAAGTTAGCTGCACAATTTTTTTTACTTTCACATTTAAAATACTAGTAGGATCTGAGACTCTCTTTCCATTAGCAAAATATTTACAAGTAACCTTTAATATTCAAATGGAAAGTTATTTCATGCCAAAAAAAAAAAATGTTGTAAGGCACTATTGAAATGCAAAATAAAAGAGAACTTCCTACAGCAAAATGTGGTTTCTAAAGAGATTTAGGTATTTGATTATTTCTTCTGTTGAATATATTTCGGCCAGCCCACCTAGCCTGCTACAGTAACAGGCAGATTTGTGTTCTCATTAATATTAACAAGTATTTATTAGAAGTGTGCCATGAGTTGTTTGCCAAAGTTTATTGAATCCTATGACACGTTTCTGTCCATATGATTATGGGGTTTATTCATAAACATTGCTTAAAGTTAAGAGATGTTTAAATATCGAAAATGTCAGTCACTAATCATTACCTAACTAGGCAACATTTATAAACAAGAGGTGTGTACACCAGGACAGGCTTTCAGAAGGAAGGATAAAAAATATGCTGTAGTAGTGTTATTATGTTAATTTATATTTGTAGGAAAATAACAACTGTTTGGATGTTATTGCTATATGTGCTCAAGCAGATTATACAATACAAGCAAACAAATTAATATGCTATACAGGGTGGCCAGAACATTGACGTCCAAAAATAAAATTTAGGTCCCTCGTATCGTGGGGTATCCGAATCACATGTATGTTCCGCGACTTTTCATAGTTTTCGAGTTACGAATTTTTTTCTGATTTTTTGAGAATGATCGACCTGACCAATCTAAAAAATGGCTTTGTCGAGATTTTTTTTTTGCAACTGAATCTTCGTGAGTAGGTAGTACTTTTATGCATAAAATAATCAGCTTCGTAACTGTGATGAAAGTTATGAAAAAGTTGGTCTAAAGTGCTAATTTTTTTATGATTATGAAAGCTGAGAGTCTGGCGCATTCTTGAAGCCTACTTAGGAACCATGAAGTTTCCTGTTTAAATTTTTTATTTAAAGTTAAAATGCTAAGCCATAATTTACCGAACGTAATTTTTTCACTTTAGACCAACTTTTTCATAACTTTCATCACAGTTACGAAGCTGATTATTTTATGCATAAAAGTACTACTCACGAAGATTCAGTTGCAAAAAAAAAATCTCGACAAAGCCATTTTTTAGATTGGTCAGGTCGATCATTCTCAAAAAATCAGAAAAAAATTCGTAACTCGAAAACTATGAAAAGTCGCGGAACATACATGGGGGTGATTCGGATACCCCACGATACGAGGGACCTAAATTTTATTTTTGGACGTCAATGTTCCGGCCACCCTGTATATAGCTTTGTACCTAAAAATCGTAGCATATTAAAGGAAATAGTACATAAGTACATACTGTATGCATTAGTGAACACAGTGTGACATCATCAATTAACAAACAGATGCGACACTCTCAGGAGCTTTGTAACAATGGATAGATATGCCTCTCATTAGTTGATGCTTGAGCTATATAAATATAACTACTACTTTAGTAAGTCGTAAAGTTAAAATATTTACACACACTGCTTTTACAATGTAGACAAGCTTGAGAGCAATCAGTATAGGTTACATAAATGCTAAACAGTTCAATCCATATCCTATATTAACCACTAGCAACCAGAACATTAGACTTGGCAGGCTGCTCCGGTGCTACTTCAGCAGGGGGGCGGTCCACGCGCTGCAGGCGGATGTCGTGACACTCTATGTATTCATTAATCTCTCGACCCTTTTTAGAGAGTTGTTCTTCCAATGCTTTGAGAGCTTTAGGCAACTGTTCACTATTGTTCTCTAGCTCGGGCAAAACTTCTGCCACCGTGCGTTCAACTAGCACACCACCCACCATTCGAAAACATTTACGAGTTTTATCCACTCCTCGGAGAGTTTCGATTACTATTCTGAAATATAAACAAGTTGTTTAACATCAGCAGCACGAGTACAAGCAGGGACAAATCAATGTAGCGTGCATGATAGTCAGCAGTGCGGACACTTACTTATGCTCGTTGAGATCCATCTCTAACTCAGAAATTTTATTTGCGAGTTGTCGCTGTTCACCGCGAAGAGTTTGAAAGCCAGAAAAAATCTCCTCGCTAGATTTCGCTTTAGGGTTTTTGGCAGCTGCTTTTTGAGCCATTGTTTCAAGTATAATACAATTTTCACCTAACTAGTATTCTTCCACAAAGAAACTGCAGTTATAATAAGCGAATTTAATAAATTTATTGTAAAATGCTGACCATTTGTCTCATTCGTTTGACAGATGGCATATGGAATTTTAGGTTAGGTTAGCAATTAGCAAATTCTAGTTTGTGGTGATCGGAGAGAAGCACAAACTGGCACCATAGACCATAAGAAAAGTATTATAAAAATATATTTGAACGCCAGCAGGTCAAGCTATCCGAAACTCAAATTTTCCCAATCAACCTTGAACCTTAATACTTGAATATATAAAGTTTAAAATGTATTAAAGAAATTTAACAATTTGTAGTAGCTTGATGTGCTGGCGCCTGTACTTTATTAACCATTATTACTAAAAATAAATAGTGCCGCCTTTATTAGGCGTAGCAGGAACGATAAATAGTGCTACAAACTTATTCTACCCGGTGGCCGAAAGTGGTAACTATCGAAATCACTGATCGAAAAGTTTTTCTGATTCCCTACCGTTTTCCTTTTTGAAGAAACTTAATTTCTTAGTATAGAACAATATACTTTTAAAAATCCCTTTCCATACCCACAAGGAAGTTCTAAACTTCGGCTACGAAGATATAGTAAAAAGGCGTCTCTTAGGCATTGCCCACCCATAGTGCGCCAGCGTGCTAGCTAGATGTAATCGAACGAATTAAATTAGCGCACGCGTTTTATTGATTTTAAATTAAAATGCTACCAATTTCATCAATGATGAAGATCTTTTCAGCAGCAGCAGAAGAGAGGAAAAACTAGGAAGAGGTTTTTGGATTTTTTTTTATCATAACGTGCAAATGAATGATATCATGAAAGTTTTTTTAATTTTTGTGTTATTAGCCCTTAATGTCCCACTGCTGGGCAAAGGCCTTTTTGCTCTCCTTCTACCTCTCTCTGTCCACAGTTGCCAAGGACCAACCTCTATTAAAGGAGTCCAGTCCACACACGATCCTTCGGATTACATGCTTGATTGCATATAAACTCGCTGTATGCATTCATCATTTATTAGAGTCTGTGTCGGAAGTCGAATGGACGCCAAAATGAATCATGAAACAATTTCACGATTTAATCAAAGATATAAGTCTCACATTTGTCTGTGGAATGTATCAAATGCGGACTTCATGAATAAACAAAAACGTTTATTCTGAATGACAATTTTTTATTATCCAAAATCTCTTCCAATCTTTTTTTCTTTTCTGCTACTGCTGACAACATCAGAAAAACTCCCATTTTTTGGCGTTTTGAAAAAACTAGTGGAATTTTAATTTGGGCTTACTACGTTCATTCGATTACACCACATTCCAGTACTCTAGCAGGCTGGATGCGCGCTTGATTCTGTGTATACTACGTCCAACACCGCGGCCGTGAGCGGACGTATAGCTGGGATGGACCGTGTATAAGAGGCTTTATATCCCTTTTAACCTACGTGTATGGTTGGTCAGTTATTAGTTTGACTTTGACATTGACAAGCAATGAATGACAGTGATGGGTGACAGTGACATAGTCTATCCAGTATTATATAAAAAAAACTGTCGATACACAACAATCCAAATTTTTAATAAAATACCAAAATCTATTCGTGAATTGCCCCTTACGCGTTTATGACATAATTATATTATAGAAATGACTTATTGAAAAATGAAGTTATGGATCAATTTTTGTATTTAAGAAATGTCTTAATGTATTTATAATAGTTGCTAAATTTATTAATGACATGTGAATAATAATAATGAAATTTTAAATTGTATCAATTGTACAGACGCCAGCACATCAAGCTACTACAATCTGTTAAATTTCTTTAATAGATTTTCAACTTTATCGCTAAAGCTTTACGGTTCAAGGTTGATTGGGAAATTTTGACAGTTTCAGGTAGCTTGACCTGCTGGCGTCTGTACATACATGACATACGGTGACATGACATGAGTGCATACAGTGAGACATGCTGAACTTCTACAATGTCTAATGTAACGTAACACCCTGTAACCATGTTTCTGGCAAAATAAATTATTCTTATTTTTTTTTCTATTTTTGTTATTTTTTTTTATTTATTGCCACCTTAGCTCTTTTCGGGCTAGATCTGGCTCTTTTTATACTGGTAGAGCCCGTTTTTCATTCCTTTAGCCCGAAGAGGGCAATCTAGCCCTAATTGATAATAAATATATTATATTAAATAATATTTATATATTATATAAATATTGCTTAGAAATATTCACGAAATAAAGAATTACCTTATAATACAGAAACCCAGCAAGAAATAATTCGTATCAGGAGATTTGCAATTTGGCAAAAATCATTTAATCTTTACCACATACAAATGCTGATGTTCAACGTGCCTTCAGTTCCATGAGCTTGATAAAAACAAAAAATAGCAATTAAAAACAATGACATCGATTTTGCATATTGGGTGGGGATGATGGTTTAAAACAAACCTGTTGTTATCACCAATATTACCTCATGAGGTAATAAAAAAGAGTAGATGTAATAAGTACTGAATGGTCCTGCAAATTAGGAACTAGCAACCGCAACCCTCAACTTTAACAGCTACTGCTACTAGTATTGAAAAAACAAATTCTCTGAGGATGATTTTATTTTTTAATATACACGGTTAATTACTATTTTTACAAGCTAACACTAAAATATATATACAAGTATATTAGTATATAATACAAAGAAATATAGAAAAAGGCAGGAGCTCATTGGGCATCAAAAAATTCGTCCGCATCATTGTCAATGGGATAAGTGCCCAAAAGGCTGGCAGCATTACCACGTTGGATGGCAATGCTGATTCTTTGTGCTAAAAATAGGCCAACCTTCTGGTCACGTGAAGAGTCAACCAGCTGCTTCGCGATGTCCCGAAAAATTCGATGAGCACTCGGACCCCAAGGTCCTAGTGTTGCAACCCCAAACGGCTCAAACATATAGCTCCCAATAAGGTTGTTTTATTTGCGCCGTTTGAGGTTTTCTGCTCCTGCAGCAGCCGCCCCAGCACAGCCCACCGTGCTAGGAAGATGGGATGGCGCGAGCACATTAAGATGTAAGAGTACTGCGAATAATATGATTGATTTTGTCCAAAAGGTGTGGATGCTTCCATAAAGAGGAAGAGCAGAGAAAATACATAAAATTTGGACCGAAACAACATAAGGGTGAATGCCGAATGTAAATTAATTTTAGAAAGTCTATCTGAAATAATGTTTAATTTTTCCGTCGATGAATGGTGAAAAACTGTTGTAGCGGTATCTACAACGCCACATGCAAATAACGCGTCATACTGACGTCACGCAATTCCTGCATCTCGCAAGCAGAGTTTACCGGGCAATTAGCATAGATACAATTTCCCAACATCAATCGTTGGGCAATTGCCCGCCACACACAACACCCGTCTGGTCGGAGGATCCTCCCTTTTCTATGGAGGATGAGTGAACTTTACACCCTGTTCCTTATACCTATAAACTGTCTTCTAAAATTGGGGAACATCAGAGGTGCAATGAACTTTATTCCAAAACTTTGATGTTTAGGGCTACTAAATTAAATTTCTGTATAGTCGATTGTCTGTCAGTATGGTCACAAATGTAAATTTCACATTTTGGCCGATGGATTGGAACTGCTGCTTTAGGAATTGAAGATCTTTTAGAACGGTGTCTATGTCACCTCTTAGTGTTCCGTCATCTAAATACCACACATTGAATTTTGAATTTTAGTTGTTGTATTATGACTGGATAGCCAAACTAAAAATGACTGGCCCAAGAGGATCACCTTGTTCATCTGGTAACTCCTTTTTTACTTCAGCCAACAAAGTGTCCCTGTTAACAGAGTTGAAGGCGTTCTGAACGTCAACCTTGAGGATGGCCTAACCTATACTGGCATTTAAAAAACTAGATAGGGCATGTACGGCAGCCTCGCAGCCCCCTTTGGAACCAAAGCCAAGCTGTAGGGGCTGGAACTTGTTGGACAGAATGTCGCCATACAATTTGCAACATAATTTGGCCTCCATACGCCTGTAGGTGCACCCAACGGCAATGGGACGAATGCCACCGTCCCTCTTGCGCAGAGCACATAAATTGGCCCCATACAAGACATCGACGACGGCATCATTCACACCGCCGTTGAGCATCAGGTTAATTAGAGCCGCAAGCTCCTTCAAAAGCGACTCACAAGCTTTCCCGGCGCCTGAACTCAATAATTTTTTTAAATGCTGAGGAGTCAGGCCGCAGAGGCCGCCGGCGGAACCACTTCGGAAGGAGCTCACGGCTGCAATATCAGCTGGGGGGCAGTGACATTAAAAGGCGTTGAATCCTGATCGAGGGGGGGGGGGGGGGGGGTTGGGAAAGGTGAGACCATCTGCAGGTGCCGGATGTTTACTCTCCAGGGCAGAAAGGGTTTCTGGAGAGTAGGGCGCTGGGCACATCTCACCTGGACATCGAGTGATGTGGCAGGTTGACTGGCCCTATTTCCGACGTCGCTACAGCCGGCATTTAGCATAAATATAAATATACTTACCCAAAAGATAAATAAATATTATGTTCATTTTATTGGTTTTCTTAAGCCGTTTCTAGCCCTTTTCTTGCATTCGTAAATAGCCCGTCTTCATAAAGTAAGGTGGCAACACTGAGTCTACTTTATGGTGATTTGGTCATAGACTACTATTTGAATTTGATGAATCGTGCGTGACAGACGACTGACTGGTGACACTGTGACAGACCAGACATCACTGATGGATGACAGCACAGTTTGTTGATTAGGGAAACTAAAAACTAAAACTGAATTGTTATTTGCGTACAATTTTGCTATGTATGTCTGCATTACACCGTGTTTTAATGTATTTCAGAAGCGAAGTTAATTTAATAACAATAGTACATTTTATTTGACAAGTAGCGGCATCTAAAGCTGAAACTGAGATTAGTCTTCACAGTATTATTTGTTATTATAACTCCGACAAGCAAAGCTTCTTAGAGTCATCTTGAGCTTCTAACAACATGAAGTACGAAGAAACAGCACTGCAACGTGAATGGGAGAACAGCAAGGAGCAGCCTTGTGCCGACGTGGTGAGCTAGCGCTGCCCCCTTGTTACGACGTGATTCATACGATTACTTATATTATGACTGCCTCACGCCTACACTATGTGTCCGTCGATAATCTCTCTATATTCCATCTTATGTTATTCTGTATATAATTTATATTATGTATATCAAAGGAGAAAGTGACCTATCTATCACTAGATAGGTCACTTTCTCCTTTAATAAAGATTTCTTTTATATTGTAGCATACTTTAGCACTGAGGAGGGGTTTCTGGAAAAGCAACCTCTATAGGTACAGACGCCAGCAGCTCAAGCTACCCGAAACTGTCAAATTTTCTCAATCAACTTTGAACCTTAATGCTTTAGCGATAAAGTTGAAAATCTATTAAAGAAATTTGACAGATTGTAGTTACTTGATGTGCTGGCGTCCGTACTACGTATTTCTCAGTACGGCCATACTGATTTAGTATTGCTACACTATTTTAAGTGGCTTGATTATAATATTGCTGTTAGACATTATGGCAAATCATATCCAAATAAAAATGCAATCTTTATTTTTTTTTTAAACTTGTTATAATACACACATACAGATTGGTTCCGCAAATATGATGCATGGGCATTGCGGTGTTCTTTATATTACTTTTCACCAGACATTATTGCCACCATTTATGTTAAGATTATGGCTCATCTGCTAAATGATATTGAGGAGGAGCCCAGACATAATCTTGGAGCATGTGATTGACCAGATTAGTGTCTGAAATGGTCTTTTGGGGAAGGAACCACACAGATTTGAGTGGATTTGTCAAGTCAGTACACACATTTGTCAGTAGTTCTATAGCTCAACTCAGAACTTAAGGAGCTCAACAACTTTACAAAAAACACCATAGAAAGGACATTTGGGTAGGCCAAATGAAGTAGTCAAACTGCCAGATCATTATTAAAGCTAACTAAAAAAAATCTGATGCCCTACATAGTCCTCACATTTGCAATAATTAAATCGTGACAGTATAAATCAAGTTCAAAACTAGTGTGAATTCGGCCAGAAGGTGCCTAAGCCTCAAATTTTTCAAGTAGCAGTGTCATAAGTATTGTTTCTGTTATTTTTAATTGAGACGATGCATTTATTATTTTTTTTTTTTATTTTGTTCTCATTGTGCTCACATAAAAATTTGTACTTATCCTAAGTCTATACGTGAGGATTTGTAATTGGCTCTCTGGTGACTATTGTTTCCTTTTTGTCTATGTTTATTAGCTGTAAGTCCTCCATGTTCTTAAATAAATAAATAAATAAATAAATAATACGTTATAATTTATGTATTTAATATTCATCATAATGGTATTTTTTTTTTTTGTGAAAAAATCAATACTCATTGTGTAATTTTATTTGGAGAAGCTCATTCCCAAACCTATGCCAGGCCATACATTTTTAATCCAGATTTGAAAATATTGCAGCCACATTACAGTAAAAATGTGGCCCATTCTGAAGGGCCTTTGTGTGCTTGCCACAGGCCATTATTTTGTTTCACATTTATTAAATATGAAGATTAAGATATTAAGTATGATAATACAAAAGGGGGCGTGGCAGGGCGGTGACGATGTGACGCCATCGGATGCGGCGCTCGGCGCGCTGCTGGAGGACGCCGAGCCCGCCGACGCCGACGCCGAGCGGCGCGTGCGGCGTCTGGGCAGCCGCCTGGCGCGCCTCGACGCGCTCAACGTGGCCGGCATGCTGGCCGCGGCCACCGAGAGCGGCGGCGCCGGGGCCGCGCTGGCCGAGCGGCTCGAGGCCGGCCTGGGCGCCGGCGCCGCGCTGGCGCAGCGGCTGCGGCGCTACGACGAGCTGGCCCGCGCCGCGCCCGCCGCGCCACATGCGCGCTCGGACGCCGCGCGCGCCGACGCCAACGCGCGGCTCCTGCTGGCCGAGCTGGGCGACGTGTACAGCTGGCTGGACGCGCCGCCGCTGCGCGACCTGGACTCGCTGGCCGAGGTGTCGCTGACGTCGGCGGAGGGCCGCGCGCGCGCGCTGTGCGCGGGCGAGGCCCTGCGCGCCGCGCTGCGCGCCGAGGCGGCCGCGCCCGCGTCGCGCCGCCGCCTGGCCGCCGTGCGCGAGCGCCTGCGCCGCCTCACCCGCGCGCGCGACCAGGTGAGGCGCAACTAGTACAGAGCTCGCATGAATTTTGATACCTTCCTCTACATATACTATGCAGAAAGGTTGTCGATCGGTCCAGTAACTAGGCATGGTAACAAGGCATATTCTCGACATGGTATGACGCATGTGCCCGCAGCTGGCGGCGGCGCTGGCGCGGCACCTCAACAACGCGCTCATCCACCTCGGCAACGAGGCGGCGCACGAGTCGCGCGCGCACCGCCACCACGCCGAGCTGCTGCCCTACGCGCCCTTCATGCGCTGGCTCAAGGACATGGACGAGAAGGCGTTCGACGCGCTGGCCAAGGTACGTGGGCAGTGCGCCGTGCGGCAGTGCGCCAGGCTGGCAGGCCGACTGACCCCGTTGTGTGCAGGTGTACGTGGGCACGTGGGCGCGCGTGTACGAGCGCGAGGTGCGCGCGGCGTGCGAGCTGGCGCGCGCCGGGCTGGCCAGCGCGCCGCCCGACCGCGCCGACGAGCCGCTCGACACCGTGAGTGAAGCGCCACTGCGACTACAATAACCGACGCAAATGTTTCTCCACCGCTCAACTCGCCGCCCCATCTGTCGGCAGGTGCTGAGTCTGGTGGAAAGCTTGTGCAACGCCGAGCAAGACTTCTGTGCGCAATTCTTCTTTTTGGACATCGACGTCAAGGTAACATCGCGATTCGCGTAAATATCCAGCGGTAGATGTTCGCAACATGCTATGAAGCCTAAAGTTTCATTTTAGGGTGAAGGCGGCGACGGCGAGCGGAGCGAGGGCGGTGAGCGTGGCGAGGCACGTCGCGCGGGCGGCGAGACGCGGCGCTTCATGTGCGAGCTGTTCCCGTCGCTGGAGAGCGACCTGGTGGCGCTGGTGGCGCACGTGGAGCGGCACGACCCCTAGTACGTACCCGGCCCGCACGAGCACGCGCTCGGGCGGCCGCTCTACGAGTGTCTCTGTGCAGCGGAGCCATGCGCGCGCTGGCGTGTGTGGGGCGGCGTGTGCTGGGTGCGGCCGAGGGCGCGGGCGGCGCAGGGGGCGCGGGCGCAGCCGGGGGCGCGGGCGGAGCCGGGGGCGCGGGCGGAGCCGGGGGCGCGGGCGGAGCCGGGGGCGCGGGCGGAGCCGGGGGCGCGGGCGGAGCCGGGGGCGCGGGCGGAGCCGGGGGCGCGGGCGAGGCGCGCTGGGCGCGCGCGGCGCTGGCGGGCGTGGCGGTGGCGGCCAAGCGCGGCGCGGACCGCAGCGTGGCCGAGCGCCTGGCCGCGCTACCCGACGCCGTCAAGCAGGTTAGCCGCCTATATCGTCGACAATTTGAAAGTTGGATGTGACGACACATGCACGGTTTCTGAAGACCTCAGATCCACTCTGGAAACTACGAACTGAATAAACTCCGAGAGTTCATGTCCCACAGGCGGCCAAGAAGCCCAAGTGCGGCCTGCTGAGCTTCCTGCAGGAGCTGGAGGCGCTGAGCGCCGCGTGCGAGCGCATCTTCGTGTCCAGCGGGCGGCGCGCGGACCTGGACCGCTGGTACGTGGCGCTGGCCGGCGCCATGCTGCAGGCCGTGCAGCACGCCGAGCACCCGCGCACGCCGCGCGCCGTGCTGCACATGGGTGAGTGAGCTAGTGTGTGTGCCGACTTTTTAATCTTTATTTTTATTTTTGGGAAACATAAATTATATATTAAACGGTCCGTTTTTGTAGCTGTCAATATTTACGGATCTTCATGAGCTGTGGCAAACATCAAAAACAAAAGACTATGTTTACGGTATAAGCTATACAGTAAGCCCATTTTAGTCCATTATTAATTTAAAAAAAAATCTTAAATTCAGGGGTATACGGGACAAAAGTTTGTATGGTAATTCGCCATTTTTGTTGATGTGAAATACCATCGAACACACGGCTTGTTTACTTGGTAAAATTGTTAAATTCACTGATAGACAACGCACAGCCTGAACCGCTGTTTAGGAGCATGCAATTTTGCATGAGAGTTCCTTTTATAACGAACGAAATTAATACTTTGATATATTCTATCAAATTACATTTTGCGTGACTTTCGGGACACCCAGTAGTGACGGAACCATTGCGATGTTAAACTTTCACTTTACTACTCGTACCGCAAAACCATGTTTATCAGTAGCTAGCTTCTGCCCGCAACTTCGCTAAACTAACAGCCGCATTTTATAAAACTTCCCTGTACACTTCTACGTTTGTAGTTTTGATCTCAGCAGCCAAAATATGCAGAGGGTTATGGACTGGTGACGTGGTAGCAAGCGACATACAGTTGTCCGTGTGAGAAGCAGCTCGTCCTGAGGTCGAAGACTGCAGCCTTCAGTAGCAATAATATACTGCAGACGTTATATTATAAATGCGAATGAATGATGTGACAAGTAACTCTGTGTCTTGGTCTATCTGTTTGTTATATTTTCAAGTCTTAAAAGCTGATCCGATTTCGATTACATATTATTATGGCACACCATGACCTAGGTAAGGACCTGACTACTGTTTATACAGGCAGTATGATCTCGTGGAATCTTTTCCAAGCGCAGCATCACATTAGCCGATAGCGACACCGACACGTTATCGGCGGTCAGATAATCGCATATGTTTAGTACTTTCTAAACGCTTTTCTATACAGGGTTATTGGTAAAGCACTAACTACCTTGCAGGACTGGATTACTAATATCATACAAAACAACTTTTGTTCTATGACTAAAATTTACCAAAAACAAACCTTTAAGATTTAGTTGTTCTATTAATCCCCGCGTCCCTCCACTGCATTTTGTACTAGACGGCAGTTTTTTTACCCAACTCGCGCTTTCTTTTGCTTCGCGTAGAGTTCGCAACAGAAAATCGAATATTTCAATTGATTGAATTGAAATATTTTTATTTTTGTATGAAAGTCTGATGAATTAAAATCTGATGAATTAATAAAAGTCATAGAACAAAAGTTGTTGTTTATGATGTTAGTAATAAATATTCCTGAGAGGTTGTTAATGTTTTACCAATAACCCTGTAAACATTGTTTTGTTGTTGTCACCTATACCGTCGCAAACAGTGATCGACAGCGATATCGGTACGATATCTACCGACGAGGACACAGTTCAGGGATAGAGTAGCGGGCGTTTTTTCACTGGAACCCACTTTTCCCCACTGCCGACGTCGATACTTAGGATTGCGGTCGTTTGGTGCGTCGCGATGGTCATCGATATTCACCAATATCATCTGGGCTAAATAATATATCGGTATCGAATCGGTGTAGCTATAGCTAACGACATATCGGAACCGGGTTGGTGTCGTTGTCTCATAATGTGCAAACACTCTAGGTACAGGACATTTTAAGTAATAATTTTAGTTCACTACACCGTAGTAAAAAAGAAAAAAAAATCGAACCTAAGAAAAACGAATTCAGTTGATCGAATGCAAATATTTTATACTGTGGCATGAATTTTCCGTGCAATGGTCGATGGCGCATCGTACATAGATACGTCGCGCTGCTTTTGGGGAGGCGGAGGTACCGTTTCAAAGGCGTACAAGCTCGGAAAACTTCGCCTCAAATACATTTTTTTTTTTGTTTCTATACCTTATTTACCAGCTATAAGTGTATCTCTTAAAATATTACGTGTATGAATAGATACACCTTATGTATTCACTATCAGAACATAACTGATTCGCCCTAATTATTACATACTTTAAAAAATTGTCTAAATCTGAGTTTTTAAAGTCATCAGGTTTAGGGAAAGTCACCATTTCTTCATCTGGTTTGCCTATTTAAGTCATTATGGGTTAGGCCGCACACGATCATACCAAAATCAACGGCTCTGAAGATCACTTTATTTTTGGCCCTTGTTTGAAATCTGAAAGTAGATTCCTGACCACGGGGCTCCTATAACAAAACTTTCAAATATATTGTCAGTGTTCTCTCATCATGCCGCACCTACTCCTACTCAGCTATCAACTTTCGGCCCTGCATATGCTTGCTCAAAAACCCCTGGGGCTGCAGTCTCGACATTCATAGCGATCGATTTACGACCGAATTCGGTCGCAAAGTCGTATGGCAATGGAAAAGGCTATGCTTGGAGTTTCCCTACGTGATCGAATCAGAAATGAAGAGATCCGCAGGAGAACCAAGGTAACCGACATAGCCCGAAGAATTGCCAAACTTAAGTGGCAGCGTGCAGGGCACATTGCTCGCAGAACAGATGGCCGATGGGGCTGAAAGGTTCTGGAGTGGCGACCGCGTACCGGTAGACGTAGCGTTGGAAGGCCTGGGTGGACACAAGGTGGACCGACGACCTTGTGAAGGCCGCAGGAACCCGTTGGATGCGAGAAGCACAGAACCGGTCGAGGTGGAGGTGCTTGGGAGAGGCCATGTCCAGCAGTGGACGTCTTTACAAGAGACTTGTTGCATATCAAGTATTTAGTTTTTGTAATTTGTTTAAATGTACAAAACTTTCATGCTAAATTAATTAGGTGGAATGTACAGACGCCAGCAGGTCAAGCTACCCGAAACTGTCAAATTTTCCCAATCAACCTTAAACCTTAATGCTTTATCGATAACGTTGAAAATCTATTAAAGAAATTTGACAGATTGTAGTACCTTGATGTGCTGGCGTCTGTACATGGATTCCTCACAAGTCACAACTGCTTCCAATATGTACATTCTTTGCAATTAAATATATCTATTCTTTTCTATTGAAAAATACTAAAATAATACACAACCACAAATCGAGTTTTTAACTTTATTAAATCTCCAATAACAGAATCATTTCCTAAGTTCACACATTCTTATAATCTACAACTGTTTACACGAGGAATGTTACATACTCGTACCTATCGAAAAATCTTTGTCAAATGTTTAAACTTTCACTATTCACTTAGTTCAATTTTTTTTTTTCGTCTTCTTCTACTTCGTTCTCTTACTACAGGAGATAGAGATCACAAATGAAGCATCTCCAAGCTATGTGGCCTTCCGAAGTGTGGACCGCTTGCTTCATCCTGCCTCTGTGAGTCCTTCGACAGCCTTGCTATGGCTATGAGACGACGGCAAATAAAGTGAAAATCCCTTGGACTTCTTCATATCTGTACCTTTGCAGAATAACAGGATACGTGTTTACTGAGCTCACAGAGCACTTTAACTGAGCTCCTTGGTTAACGTTGGCGTTTCTTCAAATACGACAGCCTTACGGACTTTTACAGAAAGTCCGTAAGTAAGGCTGTGTCCCAAATTTCATTACGCAACCATAGATTTAAGTACTCGTATTTACTTAGTTTGAAAATTATAATAGTTAAAATCAATCACAGTTATTTAATTTACTTGTTTATCTACACAAGTAAATCTCGCGACAAGCCTTTATATCATATAAATTGTGTAATAACGTTATATGTTGATAGTTAAAGTTTTAAAGTAAAAGTTTCTTTTTTTCTTTTTAGCGCATTTATATAAAAAGGTTTTTTTTACTTTTAATTTATTTTTTACTTTTTAGTTATATAAAACTCGCATTCGTATTCTCAGTAAGTCCCTTCATTTGATATCCAAATTGTAGGCAAGCATTAAAAACTTAGTCTTAAAAATAAAGTGAAATCACGCTAAATCCAATATGACTATTAGATTTAGAGTGACTTCACTTTATTTTTCGACTTATTCTCAGCAAGTCCTTTCATTTGATACCCATATTGTAGGAATGCATTAAAAATAACTAGTCCGCCATCTTGGGTATTCCACCATGCATTGTCATCCAAATTGAACGTGTATACAAAATTTCAGCTCAATCGGTTGAAGATATCTGCTTCAAAATTGAGTTGCAAGATTCCACCCGAACATACATACATTGCAAGTTAAATAAAAGCTTGTAAAATAAATATCGAGGATTAGGTGACGTGAGTTAGTGAACACCGTTCGTCACAAATTATTTGTAAGAATGCGTTCGTCAGTGTATCAGTGTAGTGACATTAGGCAGTATATGCAGGAAGGAACGCAGGCGCAGGATGGCTGCTGAGACCAAAATAACAAACGCAGTAAACGGGGGATTGTTATAAAGATGTGGCTGGAGGCGCTGCGGCGCGAGTGTCGCGCGCGCTATTCCGACGTGTATTGTATTCCAAGCTGTTGTCCCTTAGAGAACTACCACCGGCTGCACGGGGTGCTGTCGGCGCTGCGCGTGCCGGCGCTGGAGGCGCTGCGGCGCGAGTGTCGCGCGCGCTACTCCGACGTGTATTGTATTCCAAGCTGTTGTCCCTTAGAGAACTACCACCGGCTGCACGGGGTGCTGTCGGCGCTGCGCGTGCCGGCGCTGGAGGCGCTGCGGCGCGAGTGTCGCGCGCGCTACTCCGACGTGTATTGTATTCCAAGCTGTTGTCCCTTAGAGAACTACCACCGGCTGCACGGGGTGCTGTCGGCGCTGCGCGTGCCGGCGCTGGAGGCGCTGCGGCGCGAGTGTCGCGCGCGCTACTCCGACGTGTATTGTATTCCAAGCTGTTGTCCCTTAGAGAACTACCACCGGCTGCACGGGGTGCTGTCGGCGCTGCGCGTGCCGGCGCTGGAGGCGCTGCGGCGCGAGTGTCGCGCGCGCTACTCCGACGTGTATTGTATTCCAAGCTGTTGTCCCTTAGAGAACTACCACCGGCTGCACGGGGTGCTGTCGGCGCTGCGCGTGCCGGCGCTGGAGGCGCTGCGGCGCGAGTGTCGCGCGCGCTACTCCGACGTGTATTGTATTCCAAGCTGTTGTCCCTTAGAGAACTACCACCGGCTGCACGGGGTGCTGTCGGCGCTGCGCGTGCCGGCGCTGGAGGCGCTGCGGCGCGAGTGTCGCGCGCGCTACTCCGACGCTCTGCGCGCCTACGTCACGCAGTACTTCGGCCGCCCGCTCGAGAAGCTCACGCAGTTCTTTGAGGTGAGCTAGCGCGCGCGTGTGTGTGTGTATGTGTGGGCACGGACTGACGGGCTATTGTAACTTCAATTCATCATTAGTGGCTTCTGTGGACATGCATTCATTAAAATTGTCTAAATAGTTGTACCTATACTTCGGCTTTTAATTATAATCAGTAACTTGACAGTTGAAGGGTTACCAGATTTTGACAAAAAATAAGATAGTGAGGTGATGTACCTACGAATGAACAAAATTGAATGAACTTAAATAAAAAAAATATATATAACTTGTCTTAAAAACACGATATACCCTATTAAGAATTGTAGAATTTGTTATATGTATTGTGTCTTAGTAGTACAACTTAGTTAGAATGCATTGATTATTATTATCATTCAGCCACTCTTGAATGTCTTTTTTCTTCCAGGACATCTTGGGAATTGTTTCAATTTTTCGAATATTCGATTGTTCGACGAATTACGAAAAAAATACGAATATTTATTTAAATGAAACCATTTTTATCATTCGTTCTTTACGCAAAATCGTTCACTATCCCAACACTATTTTAGAGTTATATAGTTTTAGAGTTTTATAGTGTTAGATTTTATAGTTTTAGTATGGTTACATTATTTTTCTTTGAATTGTCAAGTTACTGAATGCAATTAAAAGTCTAATTATAATACAAATCGTCTCATTTGGTTTAAATAGATTTTAGGCGGCCACGTATGAATAGGATTCATACGTGGCCGCCTAAAATCTATTTATATCGATAGCTGACATCAATGCAAACAGAAAACATTAAGAGACCAACCTCCGTAAGGTGTCACTTGTCACGTCTCCGAGATATTAACGTTCATAGTTCATCACATGACATCCATAATTTTTTAAACTTGCTTAGGTACAGATGTTTGAATTGCATTGATGTCAGCTACCGACTTATTTAAATGTCATGTGTGGTCATGACCATTATTTATGAAAAAAAAAACAAAATGGCGTGACAGTAGATAGGTATGCCAGGCTCCATATAATAATCTTCAATCCTCTTTTAACCTATTTCTATTGTCGTATCGAAATCAAACTTTGTATGTACACATACAGAGTTGATACGACAGAGGGGCATTAAATTACACTACGTATACTATACGTTGTAGCGAAATTAAAAACAGATCTTCACTTGTACACGTTATAATTTGATTAAAAAAATAAAAGATATTCAAACAACGAAAATATAAAAATATAAGACAAGACACAGGGCGAATTATATTTTTAAAAAATGATGTCGTGACGCCGTAGCGGATGTTTTTGGTATTCGACTGTTTAATAAATTTTACGTATTCTTGTTACGCGTCGATTAAGATACGTTTGCAAACGTTCCTAAACTTACGTAACTGTTAAATACGAGGATGACCTAACGGGTAATTGGCACCAAGTAAATTCGATATTAAGAAGCAAGATGATAATATAAATTACCGCCTGATCAAAATTGTAAAAATGTTAGTAATACTAAATAATAAAATATTATTATACGGCTAGTTGGTGGTACATCAAGGTATAGATTTCACTGAAAACTAAGCTACGTAATAAATGAAACTCCGATCCTAGGCTCCACGCTGACAATCGGAAGGCACCTCGCTGGCCGGAATCAGAACCCTCAAGTGCAGATCTTGCGCAGGGTGTGATATTTGGTTCGATTCCCAACAGGAAGCTTGTAGACGTCTGGTATTAGGGTGGCGGGTAGGGCGAATTCTATATCGCCCTACAGTCTCCGGACAAATCGAATCGTGACGCTTCGCCTTGAGACCACTTTCCAGTGATGTTATTACTTATCAATATGTTTATTTTCGGGAACACTGCCCTTGGATCTAGTGGATGACCGCACAGAACTCGGTCGATCAGTCTTTTATTGTTTACCGTAAATTATTTCAATAAGAAAGCAGAAAAAGACAATATTGTCTCGACTTCCGTCCTGTGTCCAAAAAATACTTCAAATGAAAAATCTCGGTCAGAGACAAGACATGCCATTTTTTTTAATTCAAAATTCAAAACCAATACGAAGAAAAAAAACTTTCTGGTTAAAAATAAGGTTGGATTTGTTAAAAAAAAAGGTTGTTCGTGATAAAATTATTATGTAGCATTAGCCAATGCTGCAACGTGTTTAGTATTAATTCGATACGGTATAAAAATAAAAAGCGCCAAAAAAGAGAAAATATTTTTTTCAAACAAATTAAATAGCTTACAAATCAGAATAAAACGTAACCACCCTTTGTAAAGAAATTTGACTGACCTTAGATGCCTAGGTGGAACAGAGTGGCAACGTCGCGCGCGCGCCGGCGAGCGCGGCGTGTGTTATCTCGTGATTTTTCTAATTAAATCACTGTCCGTCGCTAAGCGCTTTAATTTGTGAAATGCTAAAATAATCTTATTTTTAGTTCAACAGTTGTATTTACCTCTGAGGCATACACACTTTAATTACACACACACACACACAACCAAAGTTTAATTACGTGTCCTATCACAATAAAAAACAGTCAATCACACAAAAAAAGTTATAGTGTCCTGCAAAAAAAAAAAAAAGAAATACTGTCTTAAAATTATTTAGTGTCCTATCACCATAACAAAACAAAATCACAATTGTCAGCGCGCAAATTCGACAAATCGTACGTTCCGAAAGGGCAGCGTCGGCGCACTGAAAAAACAAGTTTTTTAGAGGCCCCACTTACCGATCGCAAAAGTTTAGGATGCAACAAACTGACCTATTTTTGTCTCTTTTACGCGCGGGATATTTTGCTACGATTGTCACTCTCGTAATGAAAGTGCAAGTGTGTGTGTATTTATTGCTTCCTTGTTTGCATTGCCAACTTTTTAGTGACATGCGTCAGAGCGGCAACAACGCATCGTAAATTTATCGTTGTAAGGTGCATGACCTATGCTTAGACATAATCAGCTGTTAGGAAAGATACATCGTGTTCAAATGGTGCAGAAACTTAAAAAATCATTTGCGGCTAAACTACTGCTCCTATTTACTTGATTTTTAGTACAGAGCTTTAAAATGGTACCTAGTATAGGCAGTTTAAAGGAAAGCCCCTCTGTCGTATCAACTTTGTATGTAGTTCAGATGACAAAACTATTATTTGGTGTCTTTGAGTTGATCTGATTATGGAGCCAGGAGGTGGATAGTGGAACTCTTCAGTGGCTACTAGTAAACCACTCGAGTTTGGGCTCATATGATTCGTTTTGATGAGTTCAATATCTTGCACTTGGTGTCAAGGGTCTGATGATGGAGCCAGGAGGTGGATAACGGAATTCTTTATGGGTTACTTGTAAACCCCTCGAGTTTACTAGTAGCCCTTAATCGTCATAGCTTCGTTAATTTTATACTTATCTTATTGAAGAATAGACGCAAAAGCTAAAAATATGTAGTTTAATTAAAGTAAAAAAACACGCTTTTATCACGCACTAAAAATGATAAAATAATTGTATTGACTTCAATTAAATTCAAAAAGCGTGGAGCGCACTTATAATTAATTCAAAAAGCGCTCCAGCGTCTTGCCGGCTCTCCACGAAACGACAAAATGGAACCGTGCACCTAGCTTCTGACGTTTCATAAGTGCCCATGTAAGTTTACTATGTGAAAGAAAATATTTTGAATTTGGTGCTTTGTGCAGGGCGTGTCGGAGGCAGTGGCGCAGGGCGTGCGCGAGGACGAGGTGTGCTACCGCGCCGCCTTCAGCAAGCACGAGCTGCGCCGCGTGCTGGCCATGTACCCCGCGCAGGAAGGTATGCCAGCACTGCTGTACCACTGTACCAGGCGGGCGCGAGGGCGAGGTGTGCTACCGCGCCGCCTTCAGCAAGCACGAGCTGCGCCGCGTGCTGGCCATGTACCCCGCGCAGGAAGGTATGCCAGCACTGCTGTACCACTGTACCAGGCGGGCGCGAGGGCGAGGTGTGCTACCGCTTCGCACCAGTAGGTACAAAAGGCCTGTCCCTTTGTGCCTGGTCGAATTCCCAACAGAAGGACATTGTTCAAAATGTTTAGACAAAAATCCCAGCTCAAGAATCACGGTCATTAACGATCAGTGAGATCGTGAATGCCTTGCATGGGACATCAGTGTCTTAAAAAATGCGCGCTTTATTTGGATGAAAACCGCTAACTTGCGCTGTCAGTCGACACGCAAGTCGTCAATATTTTTCCTACAGATATACAACATACCATTTGTACTCACTAGTCTTAAAAAGTTATCAACATATCTATTTATAACCACTCGATACGCATCCGTACCGTATCGAACATCAATCGATGTTATCGTAGGAGCCCTCTAACCGCTGTTCACAAATCCAAAACCCGAGAATTTTGTCAATTTAAATCGAATAGACGACCGCTATTCTTCCGAAAGCTGTTTTCTGTCGGGGGCAAGGCAAATCAGGTTATCGAAATGTGTCATTTTCGATACGATAGCCTGCCGGATGGTTGTGAATAGCTATTTTGATCTAAGATAGAGCCAAGCCCTAAACTCTGTTCAGGACAAGGCTTTAGGAAAAGCCAGGGTGTCACCACTGTGTGGATCGCCCGGAGGACACGATGGAGCATACGGTGGAGGTCTGCCCGGCTTGGGCGGAGCACCGCCGCGTCCTCGTGGCGGCGATCTCTCGCGTCCGGCCCTGGTCCAGCCCATGGTACGGAGCGAGAGTGCATGGGAATCCGTCACCTCCTTCTGCGAAGCAGTAATGCTCGCAAAGGAGGAGGCGGAGCGCGTGAGGGAGAGGCAATCTCTGCGCCCTCACGCCCCTAGTCGCCGCAGGAGACGCCCTGGACGCCGGGAGTCACCAGCCGACTCCCGACCACCGTAGGCGCGGGCTTGCGGGCGGCGAGCAATGGGCAGCTCGCCGCCCGGCAAGGACCAGGCCCGGGTCGACGACGCGTTGTGTTCCACGCGCGCCTCAAAGAGATGTCAGCACGAACTGACGGAGTTCGCTAGGCTCGATGCCTGCCAGGGCCGCGGGTTGTTCGAAAGAGATACCGTGGCCCCTGGCATAGGCAACTGAAGAAACACGGGTGGATTTTAGTCAGCAAAAGTCTGACACGCCCTCCCGCTCCGCCCAGAGCGGGAGAAGTCATATGATTTCCCACCCAGAAAAAAAAAGCCCGAAACTCTACAAACAAAATGTATGGCTTGGCTGTTTCACGGACTACGGACGTGCTTAGGGAGCAGCCCCCAGGCACCCACTAGTCTCGAATCTCGATGCTACACTACTACACGAGTATTATTGCATTTTCGCGCCCATATCTAGTAGTAAGTAAATGGAATAATTACCGCTATGTCGATATCGATACCCAAAACAAAATAATAATAATAATAACCCCACCGCCGTATCTCTCAGGGTACTTGCGCGGTCTAAACTCTAGGTCGGTGACGAAAGAGTTTACTTTACCGGATCAGGTCTAGAGTGAGGAACCAGACCATGAGAGATACAAAAACTCGCAAGTCAGCATGTGGCGAGCTGTTGGGCAGTACCGACCCCACGGACCCTATCTCCCGGGAGAAGTCTTGTTCCTCACCTCATTCTTGCCTTTATTGGCTGGTTTGAGTGGAGATTCGCAAGAGCAAACGTGCTCGGAGGAAGGAAGTATTTCAGTAAGATGCTGGTAGACCGTACTTCCGGGATTGTCCTGGTAGCCGTGGAATACCTCTCCACTCCTCACAAGTACCTCAGGACATGTTGCCCCCCTTGTTGCTACGACACTGTGTGCTAGCGACCGTTTTCGGTGGCCCATTATTGAGTGTGTAAGTCACCCCCTGCCATTTCATCTGTGAATATTATATTATCAATGGTCAGGCAGGGGACATAGACCTTCCATAGTTGAAGGTAACTATCCATCCACTATAGCCACCCAAACCCATAGCCCAGTATGTTTTGTTTCCATGTTCTGCAATAGTCTTGCATTGCACCAACCGGGGGTTGTCCTTGGGTGCATTTGCATGGTGCATACAGGGATAATAGTCGATAGGTGCCTTCTCATCTTTTAAAATTGTCTAAAGGGCCTCTGCGAGTTGGCTTCGCCCCCTGGTACGCCTTTCAAAGGTCCGGGACCCCAGGGTCCCGAAATATGTCAAAGATAAAAAAAAACTTTATTTGCATCATAAAAGTACAACCATATAATTAGGTATTTTTAACATTTGGTAGTTAGACACTACAAACGCAAATAAATAGGTTCCTGCACTTAAATACTAACCAATAATGTGATATTATATTTCTCACCTTTCTAACGTCTTATAAATGTTGACCATATTAAATATCTGGTCAATCGTTAGCTTTGTGTCAATCTATTATTACCTACTGTATAACGTCCTGGGGTGGTGCCGCTAAATCAATTTTACTGCACCTAGAACGCACTCAAAGAGCTGTTTTAAAGGTTGCTACTTTTCGTCCATTTAGATTTCCTACACACGAGCTTTATATGGCATGTAAAGTGCTAACAGTACGTCAATTATTTATTTGGAATGTAATTTTATTCCAACACACTGAACTTTATTTTAACCCAGTACCTTCAGATAGGAGAAGAAAAGACTTGGTTTGTGCTAACTCTCACACTAAACATGCTTTTGCTAATCGATTTTATTTATTTTTAGGACCCTATTTGTATAACCAGTTTAACAGAGTGCTAAAGATTTATAGTTTAAGTTATAATAGGTGTAATTTACTAGTACAGGAATATTTGGCAAAACTCAATTATGCAGAATTTTAACTTTCCTCGATTGTAATTAATGTAAATCATATTTTTACTTTACTTTATACTTGAATAAAAATTGTATTTGTATTGTTCGTTAAGTACTTACGTCATGATGTACTGATAATTATTTAGTACGTAATTAAGCACTAATCACTCACCAAAACTTACTTACACTGATATTGTTATTTAGGTTGTAGCATTAGCGAAACACTTGTTTAACGTTTAAAGTTACACCAAGACGTCGTCGTTTGGTAGAGAAAGGTGAGGGATTAGTGATTTTTTTTTTTTTGTAAAAAAAACGTTGCCCCACACTAGGAATTTCTCCTGTATCGTGGGTGCGTTTACAAACATTTAAACTCACATACACAAACAGCCAGACCCGGAACAACTACTTGTAGGTCATACAAATATTTGTTCCGTGCGGGAATCGAACTCTGGGCAGTCGATGTCGAAGTGAAACAAAAGCGTCACGCACTCGGCCAGAAGGAAAATCTGACATGAGGTTTATTTTTTCCTATCTAATATTAGTATTAGCACTGAGCGGCTCAGTGTGAGAGAGCGCGGTGAATGAGTAGACTCGTAGTGTGTCGAGCAACGGTCTTCGCAGGGCGGCCGCTAGCCCCGGATCTTATGTCTAACAGTAGTGCTATAGGCTGATGACGACAATGTGTTGGCAGTGCGCAAGTCGCTGCACCGGCTGTACCGCACGGTGGAGAAGCACCTGAGCGAGGAGGGCGGGCTGCTGCAGGTGGTGTGGCGCGCCATGCAGGAGGAGTTCATCGCGCAGCACGTGGCGCTGCAGGTGAGTGCGACGCGTCGTGGTCGTGTGCAGTAGTGAAGGAGCACGAGTCCCTGACGTGTGTGTGTGTGCAGGCGCGCATCGCGGCGTGCTACCCGGCGGCGGGGCTGGCGCTGCCGCTGACGACGCAGCACATCCTCGACGCCTTCTCCGACATCGCGCGCGAGCACTGACCGCGCCGCACTGCACGCGCTTCCCTCGCTACGACGGCGCCTTTGTGTCGTGGCAGTAAGTCGACGTCGGGCGTAAAAATATCGCGGGGGTTTTTTATAGCGCACTGGATTATCAACTCTCGGTGTTGAGTCGAGCATTGAGAATCCAGTGCGTTCGAAAAATAAAAAAATCGCCGCGGGAAAAACGCGCCCGTGTAACATGGACTAAGAGCAGGTGCGATGTACCGATGCGTACCTATGTAAGTAGGTGTACCTATCTATGTACTGCGAACTACAGTCGATTCAACTAGCAATGTTTGATGTAAATAGTCCTAGGTCCTTATTTAATACCTAGATACTTTAGCAACGTAACTAGTTGTTATGCTGTTAACATTTTTATATTTTGTTTGTATTATAAAACCGGTTATACTCATACATATAGTTTATTTTTTCCTTTTATCTTATCTTATTAAACTCCTTGAGGCTACGTTCACGTAGCGTTGATCTGTACGATAGTGTTACTTATAGTAATAATGTTGCAAACACCCGGGACGTTCCGCTGTTTATTCAAAAACCATTTCTTTACCATGTTTGTTTGGTAAATCGCGAATGCAGTATGTAAGGCCGTGTTAACGTAGCCACTTAATCCCCCTTTCCTCAGTGAGTCTCCACTGCCACGAGTTTGTAGCGTTATCCATACTCTGCCTACTGGACATGGCCGCGGATCCACATCACACGCCGCCACCGCCCACTACCGGCCGCCACCACCGGTCTTGTACACCAGTTTGTTTTTAAGTTTTCGTAGCAAAATGGCAAACTTAAACTTCTGTATGTAATTCCATTCGCGGTCGCAGCCCAAGATTTGGGGGGGGGGGGGGGGGGTCACCGTGGGTGCCGAGGCATATTTTGGGGAGGGTCACCATGGGTACCGAGGAATATTGGGAGGGGGGGGGGGGGGATGGGTGTCCAAGTCCCTTACTCAATGTGAGCTCATTGCCCGGTGATGACATTGAAGTCTTGGGGTTAACTCCGGATAATCTTTTAAACTAGTTTGTAAGACAACAGAAGGTACCAGTAAGAATATTTTTATACCTAACAACAACAAGGTATCTTCTTGCTCTAAATTAAGAAAAGAAGATCAGCAGAATGCCTTGAATTATTTCATCAAAATATTCAAGATATTTCTTCCAAATTATTAGAAATTGAAATATTTTTAGAAAAAACAAAGTTTGACATTGTTTAACGGAACATTGGTTAGGGGATTACCAAATGCTGATAAATTATGAGAACTATAGTGTTTGCAGTTATTTTAACCGTAAATCTATGCTACGTGGGGGTTCTCTAATCTTGATAAAAATTGTTTAAAATCCAAACAACGAAACGACATAGTGGATTTATCAGTTAAACATTGTATCGAACTGTCCTGTGTTGAGCTAGATAAGCATGTTGTAGTGTGCGTTTACAGACCCCCTAATTATCAGAACTTTTCTTTATTTGAGTCAATAATGGAAGATGTCCTAGCGAAACTTGCACCCAGTAACAAAACCGCAATTATTTCTGGTGATTTTAATATTAATATTTTGGAAAATAATTCAAATAGCAGTAGATTATTATGACTTTTTAAATCGTTCAATTTATTTAATGTTTTTATACAACCGACTAGAGTAACTCTAACTTCTGCTACTTGTATCTCTATTGTCTTCTACGATTGTGATTATTTAGATAAAGCCATCGTAAATTATCTGCCGTCCTGAGTTAACTCTAACGCGATGGTGACGTTAAAAAAACTCACACTAAGCATACTGATCATAGTGGACAAACGGTAACTTTTAAGTTTAAAACACCTTTGCAAAAATTGCAAATACAATTTAGACCAATAACAACTGGCAAGTTAAATAGATTTAATAGTGCCCTAAATAATAAGTTAAATGTTCTGGATCATAATATGGAAGATGCAAATAAATTGTATGAGGATTTTTTTTCAACAGTGTGTCGTGTAGCGACAAGAAACTAAGTCTAAATTATGAAATTAAAGAAAGGGAAGTAAAATCAATTAAAGATTTATTTATAAAATAACAATGGAGATGAAAAGACAGTGGTGTGTAGTGTGTGGGTGAGGCAGGATGAAGATGAGTGATTGGTGGGTTGAGGAGGCTGAAGAGGTAGACGCGACGCGAGGCAGGTGGCGGTGACAGGAGCAGGCAGACGTGGAGGGGTGCTGGTGCGTGTGCGGCACGGAGGATACCCGTAGGGGGCCCACGCGACAGTAGTAGGTCGCAGCACGGCCGCACGGGAGAGCAGGCACGGTAGGGGGCCCACGCGACAGTAGTGAGTCGCAGCAGGGCCGCACGGTAGGGCAGGCACGGTAGGGGGCCCACGCGACAGTAGTGAGTCGCAGCAGGGCCGCACGGTAGGGCAGGCACGGCAGCGCGCGGTCAGCCCGCCAGGAGAGACGGCCCTCGGTTGAGGCGCGGCCCAGTAGAAGGTGTTCCGGCGAGGCACGCCAGCGGTCCGACTGGTACGGAGGACGGAGGACGTAGGTGCAGCGCTGGTACGACAGGTACCGGAGTCAGAGAGTTCCCTGGCTAGGTGACTCCGGAGTACCAGCACTACTTTGAGGGTTCCTTTTAGAGGCGAAACTCGAACTCCAACTCGAACTCGAACTAGAACAGAACTGGCACTGGAACTGAACTGTCACCGCGTTGCTTGGATTCCACAGGTCAACTCGCAGAACAGCAACTTGAAGAAATAAATATGAATTTGAAATATTATGGCCAGTATTGATTTGCGTAAGTCTGAATATATTTTCAGCTAAGAGTTACAGGCTGATAAGAATTATTTTATAAGCAAACTTGTCATGGCGACGTATTAGACGTCGTTGACAGGACTGTCATAATAAAATATATTAATAAAATACAATTAAATATATAATTATTTCGTATTAAAAGCGTATTAAAAGTATAGTGTTTATAGGAAAAATGATATCAATGAATGTGGGCGAAATTTCCAGCCCTTGGATGTTACTAAATCGTCATAGTGTTATGTTGAAGTTTAATGACTGTCTGTGTACTGATTCTGGATTAAACTTGACCTGGTGTCGTGAGGAATAGTCAGATCAGCGCCTAACGGTAACGGCATGCTTGTCTGATCTGGAGGAATGAATGTAGATAACCGTGAGTATGTACATTACGTTACAAGTGCACACTGAATTCAATAAAACTTTTGAAAAGAAAACAAAAAATATTTTCCCTAATTTTATATTTAGTGACTGGGCAACTAGAGGTATTAGGATTAGTTGGGAAAGACTGTTCGAGCTGTATGGTCTTAAGCTTTATATCAACACTAAAACTTTCAACAAGTATGTTGCTATGTATTCCAAAACTTTTAGAAATACCTGCAAGATAGCTAAAGCCCTGTTCATTAGTAACAAAATCAAAACAGCAGATAAGAAAATAAAAATAGTTTGGAAAGTTATACATAACGAAACTAGAGGGAATAAAATACGAAACAATGATTACACATTTGAGACTTCACGTGGTGCGATAAGCTCTAACTTAGAAGTAGCTCAGGAATTTGTAAATTTCTTTACTAACTTCTTTACTTTCTACATGGTATACCATGTAAAACGACGGAAGCTTTAAATTCCTCGCCCATTGTCGCAATTGATCTATTAAGAGCTAACGTTCCAGGTTGCTCGGTTGAATTTCAATTTAAACATATAAACCCTATGATATATAAAAGCTTTTCGGCAAATCAAAATCAAAGTGACCGAATATTTATGGGGAATGTCTATCAAAGTTTGTATATCCATAATCGAGACTATAGCACCATACTTTTTTTTTTTTTTCGGATGGGAAACATCAAATGACCCCTCCCGCTCTGGGCGAAGCGGAAGGGAGTGTCAGACTCTTACTGACTAAAACCCACCCATGTTCCTTCCTTTGCCCTTTATGTTCCGGGGTAGCGGTAACCCTTTCGGACAATCCCGCTGACATAGCACCATACTTAGCTTTATTTGTGTGTAGATCAAGGAGTCTTCACGGATTTAATGAAATACAGTACCTAAGGTTATAACGCTTTTTAAATCTGGGGACAGCAAATACACAAACAATTATAGACCAGTATCCGTGTTGCCCGTATTCAGCAAGGTGTACGTAAAGGTAATGCTCAATCAAATGCTTAATCATTTTAACACAAACAAAATCTTACATGATTAGCAATATGGTTTCACCAAAGGACGTTGTACGACTGACGCCGGTGTCACCTTATTAAAGCACATATTTACAGCGTGGGAGGAGGCCCAAGATGCCATAGGAATCTTTAGTGACCTCTCCAAGGCATTTGACTGAGTCAATCACGAAACCTTACTTTTAAACTTGAGCATTACGGACTAGGTCAACTTGCGCTCAGTTTAGTAAAATCTTATTTAAATGATAGACAACAAAAAGTTCAAATATATGGTGTCAATTCTATTGCTATAAAAGTAAAAATGGGTGTTCCGTAAGGCTCGGTTTTAAGTCCTTTCCTCTTTTTAGTATAAATTAATGATCTACCCCATTTATTAAAGAACCAACCACAAATGGTGTTATTTTCTGACGATCCTTAATTTTTAAGATAAATAGACGTGCTTCAAATCTTGACGACGTAAATAACGCCCTACTGCAGGTACAAAATTGGTTCACTGCTAATAATTTGGTATTAAATGAGAAAAAAAAAAACTGAATACATAAAATTTGCTTTACCGATTGTTAAAAGTAGTGATTATGACATAGTATTGAACAAAGAGAAACTAGAATTCGTCGATACAACTGTTTTCCTGGGGATCACGCTCAACTCAAGGCTGCAATGGCCCTCATTTAGCATCTCTTGCAGGACGGCTAAGTTCAGCAGCTTATGCTGTAAGAAAAATCCATCTATTTACTAATGTAGATACCGCGAGGCTAGTCTATTTCAGTTACTTTCATAGTATCATGTCTTACGGTATTTTACTATGGGGACGGGCTGCAGATATCGAGTCCATTTTTATTCTGCAGAAAAGACCCGAGCAGAGCAATATATGGCCTCCGCAGGCGCGATTCTTTAAGGGAACTGTCTAAAGATATTAACATCATGACGGTACCTTGTCAATACATCTATGAAAACATCCTATGCGTTAGGTACGCAAAAAAATCTATTCAATAAAAGAGGTGAAATATGTACACAACAAACATATGTAGTTGTGTACATATGAAACCTGTTTGAACTAATTGGTACAAATAGGGACCAATTAGTTCAAACAGGTTTCAGACTGGCTAAAGTAGACTCATCCTTCATGGGGTACTGTTTAAAATGTCACAATAAAATTCCTCCCCACATACTCCAACTGAATGAAACGAAATTTAAATCTTGTATTAACGCACACTATGTAGCCAAGCATATTATAAGTTAGGGGATTACATCGCTGACAAAAATGCTTGGCTCAATGCTAGTCCTGCTCTACAGGGGCGCATAAACTAATTAGCATTCGGAAACATTGTTGGAGCTGCTGAACATTGGAAGAAACTATCTTTGCATTGTATAAAGTATATTTCTTAGTATTGTATAATTGCATAGCACACGTGTGAGCAGTATGTACTTTCTATAAAGCTACCAATTACTAGGTACGTCTTTCATTGACTTGAATGTGCCCTGGCGGCTGAGACTATGTATAGCTCACTCTAGTGTCTTGCTGGTGTGGTGGCGTGTGTTTTATCATTACGTTCCCTTCAAAATAGTTGAGCTGAATGGTGCTGATCCATACGTCATGTTCGTGAACGGGCGCCGTCTGTAGGTACTGGTCATCTCTTAGCTGTCACGGCTTATTTTAATTTCTGTTTTTTTTTTAATGTTTTCTATAACGGATGCTATTAACGTACACGTCTTTCTACATCGTTCTCACATGGTTAATTTCCACACGAATGATGTAATCAAATATTTTGTAACAATTTTATGATATAAGAGAGAGATAATAAAAGAGTGTCCGTAGAGTTTCTTGCCCGTTCTTCTCCATAGGTACCTACGCTTTGGAATGGGCAACTAGCTACATATTTCTGACTGACCGACCCTTTGACAATTCAAAAGTGCCTGTAATTGGTTTTGTTGAAATAAATGATTTGAGTTTGAGTTTGGTGCCGAGGAATACCTTAAGGGAGCATCTCCTCTTTGTTCTAGTGGTCGCCATGAGGTTCTAGCTGGGTTCGATTCCTAGGTTGCGTAAAGTGTTGAGTTTTTCCATCAGAAATTTCTCAAATGCAGCCTGGAGTCTAGATTTGTGCCCGGTCGGCAGTAGGCTCGAACCCTATGCCCTATACACTTAAGTACTATATGAAGGTACACCCCTGTCATCTCCAGCTCCACAGTTTTGGAATCTGGGCTTAACCTAAGCATTTCGAAGTTTCGAATCTTACGTTCGAGCGGGGTGCCCATAGATATAATAGGAATGAAGGAGGTATGCCCCGATAGTTGAAAATGTATCAGAACTCGATGTCGCTAAGACATCCCACTACTAGTTCAGTAAAAGCAATAGATACAAAGTCGCGCACACACTTGCAACTCATAAATCGGAACGTACGACACAATCAATTATAAACCTTAACTCATCAAACATAGCGTGCATTTACCATACACCGTACAACTTACTCACACAAAAACATCTGTCGCTATCGTTGTGCTGTGCAAAAGCCATTTATTTTACATATATGCTAGTGATTGACTAAATCGGAAAGTTATCGACTCTCCCATTTATTATTGTGCTAAAAAAAATGGGGTTCTGAAAATAAAATAAATAAATATCGATATGTCCAGAAAATATTATATATTATCTATACTTATAATAAACCTGTAGAAGTGAAAATTCTGTACATTGAAAATATCAAAAAAATAATTTATGGCAGGGGGTGTTACTAGACCGACACCGAACCCAAAAATGTGATTAAAAAAAATTTTGTCTGTCTGTTTGTTCAGGCATCACGCAAAAACTACCGGTTCGATTACGATGAAACTTGGTATAATTACTGTTTAATATCCTGGGCACCACACTGGGTACTTTTTATCCCGGAAAAGTATATACAATAAAAAACAAACTTAATTTTGCGGCTTGATCCCTAGACCCGACTACTGTACCAACCGCAAATAATAAGTTTGTCGTAGGTTACGTCACCCGCAGTGGAGTTCACTAAGGGGCGCTGCACACGGCTAAGATACTATAATATTTTATCTTAAGATACAATATCACTTGCCATTTCAATGGACTATCACACACGACGAAGATAATAAATAATATTTCATATTTTCGTATCTTAAGATAAATTTGTATGGCGAGCGATATTGTATCTTAAGATAAAATATTATAGTATCTTAGCCGTGTGCAGCGCCCCTTTTTTTTTTTTTTTTTTTTATAACGTGGAGGAATGCTCATGCATTCTGCACTACCACGGGGAGATAGTGCAGTTATGTGGGACTCTAACCCACTAAAACTCCACGGTGTCCTCCTCTGCCGCTTACGGCGGGAACACGGGCACGCCTTAGCACTCATCCGTGAAACCGCCGCGGCCGTCCGTCACCGGACCCTCCTCTGGGGATTACTCCCCATCACCGACGCACCAGAACACATGGCACGCCGTGACCACCCCAGGGACCAAACCAGCACATGGGCGCCAGACGACCCCGTGTCTGGGCACCCTTGGTCCCCCTGCGACAGGTCAGGTCATTGGCCCCGCCGCCTGCCAATTTTTCGGCCGCAGAGGATAGGGAGAGCGGCCAACGTCATACCAACACTCCTCTTCCCCTGCGGCCCCACCGCGTTCGCCATCAGACGGTGGCGACCCCGTCAAGGCCGCGGAAGGTAGGGAGAGCGGCGCACCGCAATACCGACACTCCTCCCCCGCCGCGGCCTCCAACCCTCAGCCGTGATGCCTCCCATACCACATCACGGCCCGCCTCAGTTGCGATGTCGCCCAAGCGGCACCGCAACCTACTTGTTGGCCGCTACGTCGTCGGCTTACAGGCAAAGCCCTGACGAGCGGCCCCTCCTCGGGTTCCTCTTAGCTTCACCGTGGTTGTCCAAGCCACGGCTACTGAGCCCCCCCGCCTCGACAATGCGGGAACCCACCGGGGGGGGGGGGGGGGGGGGGGGCTGCAGCGCCCCTTTTTTTTTTTTTTTTTGTTCCCGGGGTGGAAAATCCTCATGGATGTCCGCCGCCCTGGGGCGGGCGACGGGGTCTGTCAGACTCTTACTGACTAAAAACCACCCCAGTGTTCCATCTCTCACCTACGCCGGGGGTCGCGGGAACGCACACGTGTGGCGCGCGGCCGCCACGGATCGCTACCGTATATAAGGACGGAGTCTGAGCGCGCGCATCATACATTTTTTGAACTTTGATTTGATCGGACGTGTCGAGTGGCGAGCGTTCGTTCTTATTAGCATTCTATAAATTGTATGTTTTAACTGCTACTTGCAATTCTAAACCGTGCTTTTCAATGCGACCTTTTTATTCCTTTTAGTTTTTACTAAGTACAGTTTAAAGTAGAGTTATTTAGGTTTATTTTTATAAGTCGTAGGTATAGATTAAATAATACTGTTAGGTAGGATTATTCATTCGTACAGATATTAGTTTTTAGGAATTTTGCTTATTTATTGAGTTTAGATTAGTTATCATCAGAAATAGGTTTGTTTAGGTAGGTAGGTATTTTATTTTTTGTTATTGAGTTTTTTTTTAATTAGGTAGGTATTTAGGTTTACTTTTATAAGGCGTAGACCGTATAGATTTTAATTTCAAGTATAGGTAGGGGCCCGCGCCGGGACAGAAGTATTAATACCGGTATGCTCGATAGATAGCGTTCTACACAAATAGCACTTTACACAAAAAACTCATTGATAAGTTTCGTCATCCACGCGAACGAAGTCGCGGGCACAGCTAGTAAAACAATAAAAAAAGAAAAAAAAAAACATTATTTTACATCTTCTCAAGGGTCTTCCAACCGGATTTAAACTTTATCTTTTTAGGTCTTCCAACCGGCAGCCTAATTGCGTAACACATTTTCGGCAAATGATTGAGATTAATTTTATTGGTTTCGTTTCGATCGCTTTTTGTTTCATTTTACGATTTTCGTATTGCGTAACTCCACTATCGTGTAATAGCAACAGCTGTTGGTTTGAAACGCTAATGAAGTGAACGATATGTGCTTAAGAAAATCGTAAGAAGGTATTCGTTGGATAATCGACATTGTTGTCGATAGCTTATGTTAGTGGATCTGCACAGCCACATCACTAGCTGGCCGCAAGAGCCAAGAAGCAGCGGCCGTACCATGTGATGCACCGCATATAAAGTATAGTTTTGTGATTTTTACATTGCTTGTAGTCATTTAGCGACATACTTAGGTAGTGGTTAAGGAGCAATGTATTTACTGCGAAAATAGTACAGTCGCTGCGATATTTGAAAACAAAATTTAACGTGGTAAAAGCAAGAAATATTTTGCAATTTGTTGTTTTTCATGATTTGAAAATGCTTTTATTTATATGTAAGTACCTCTATGGTAAGTGATTTCATGATTTATAGTTTTGGTTTCGATTTTTACAAGAAACCACTCACCAACACGGCATTCTTATATTTTTTCACGATCACGGTCGAAAGCGCACTAGTTCGCGGAGACGGCCATTTGACTAGAGCCCATGTTCATCATCATTTTTAACATACCGCGACGACACCGGCACGCCCCCTTGCCACTTCTCCTATTTTTTACATTTCTGTGGAGGTGCCCAATATCCCGAGTTTTCTTCGCTGGCTCTTGCGTCCTAGATTCTATATTTTATAACAGGCTTTTTAAAGTAAAATCATTTTTAGGCGCTTTAAAAAAATGCACTGTTATTTCATAGCTATCTTATAGTACTCTTTGTTTCATAGTTTTAAGTTTTTACTTCTGTCGGCAGTCCCCATGTCTGCTATGTTCTTAACCTTTTGAACGCCATTGTCACATATATGTGACAAACGAAATCTTACCCTGAACGCCAACGTCACAAATAATGACAAAATACATGTCGCACCATATTATGAAATAAACAATTAAATCATTACTTTTGTGTGTTTTTATTTATATAATTTAAAAGTTTAAGCTTCCGTCTATATTGTATTGCATGAAACTAATATAAATAAACCACCAATATCGAGAAATTTGTTGTTTTAAAAGTAGATATTAAACGCGTATAAAAGGAGTGTCTCACACGCCGTAGTCTGCTATATGTGACAGCTAGTGTTGTGACGTATGATTTTAAAATCAATAAAAACTTAAGAAGATGAATATGAAATTTTAGTCCAGAGTATACTATTTGTGTATAAGTTGGAATCAGGAGAAATAAAACGTATTTTTAAAACAACTCGGCCTTATACTACCATGCCTCTAGCTACACAATCAAAAATAAAATATGCAAATGTCTAATATCGACACTTGTTAAACTCATCCCTTGCGCATCCCTAGCGCAAACCAATATTATCAGTCCCTTGTACGCCATAGGTAGTCATAAATCTATGACACAACGGTGACGTCGTAAGCGCAGGCGATTAAGTTTAGTGAAGTGCTTTAATTTCTTTTTTTGTATTTATTTATTATTAAAATATCGTGTAAGTTAGTTATATTATAAACTGCGATCATGAGTCTAATGACTATCAGCGGGATTGTCCGAAAGGGTTACCGCTACCCCGGAACATAAAGGGCGAAGGAAGGAACATGGGTGGGTTTTAGTCAGTAAGAGTCTGACACTCTCTTCCGCTCCACCCAGAGCGGGAGGGGTCATTTGATGATTTCCCACCAGAAAAAAAAAAAAAAGTGTAATGACTAAATACCGAAGAACTTCTTCGAATATTAGAAGGAATTGGAGATGACGAAGAGTTCTCGGAAGCGGAATCAATACTTATTATTATTATTAGGTACTAAACTGATGTTCTTCCTAGTATATTATTAGGAACATTTTGTTACAGATTTGTGATATTGTAAGATTGATTCGTAATAATAATTATTAGGTATATGTAACTGTTGATTTTTAAATTATTTCTGCGTATTTTTTACATGTAAAAAAAACAATAATTAAAATACTGATTTCAATTTTTTTTTATTAATACATTAAAATCCTTGCGTATTTTAGATATGGATAGTTATTATATTAGATAAGAATACTTATTAGAATCGATAACCAACGTGTACACTGCTACATCCCTAATTCAGATGCGAGAATGTCATAAAATTGACTGGCAAGCAACGCCATTGTCACAATACCAAGACAAGTCATGTTGAATAGTGTTGTAACCATATTGTAATAAATATATTTATTTAGTTTTCTAATATCTGCTTTTTCATTGATAGTCTCTGTTAAATGCTGCGTAAAGATTACTATATTTCAGCGGGATTGTCCGAAAGGGTTACCGCTACCCCGGAACATAAAGGGCGATGGAAGGAACATGGGTGGGTTTTAGTCAGTAAGGGTCAGTTCACACCGAGACGCGACGATACTGGAAGAGGCCAGTGATTTCGCGCTGCTGCGCCGCGCAACGTCGCGAGGCGCATCGTAAAATCGTTGGCAACACGACGCAGCAAGACGCCGCGCGGCGCAGCTAGACGCCGCGCGGCGCAGTGGGACGTGTCTACATTCGCTACGTGCTCCCGCTCCGCCCCGCGTCCACCCGCAGTCTACCATTTGCAAGCGCATGAGAACGACGTATATTTGGCGGGTGCATTATGGAGATCGTAACTTTTTGTAATCCATTTTGTAATAATCATAATTTTTTTCTGGATAATTGGCAATGTGGTCATAAGCCAAGGTATGAAATTCACCATGAATTAATCTATTTCTCCATAAATTATGCACCCAAATACTCCTGTATGATGTCTTCTTTTTAATTTTATTTTTGTATTCTTCTTCCTCTTCCTCTTCTGCAAGAAGTCCGATTATAACAAGATCCCAGTCTATCATTATAATATCACTCGATCACTCGACCGTACTGCATCAATTCTGCACGAAGTCTGGACGGAAATAGTAGAGACAAGTCGCCACGGCGGACTCGGCTGCGGCGTCGCGCTGCGCAGCGCCGCTATCGCACGCCGCGCGTACCGGCGAAGTACCGCTGCGTCGCTTTACGCCGCGAGGCGTCACGAGGCGCAGCGCTGCACCGCGCAACGTATTCTGAACTCTCACAATGCAATGTGTACCTTTTCGTGTAGAAAATAAAGTATATTTTGAGTCACTCTTTTAAAGTGTGCGCGCAGCGTCGCGTCTCGGTGTGAACTGACCCTAAGAGTCTGACACTCCCTTCCGCTCCACCCAGAGCGGGAGCGGTCATTTGATGATTTCCCACCAGAAAAAAAAAAAAAAAGATTACTATACCATTGGAATATAGTGGCAGGTTAAATAAAAAAAACTCAGTTGTATATCGATATAAGTTTTGGAATCCCTATTTTTATGAAGGTCATTTGACAGAAAAAGTGGCCTGGCGTTAGGGGTACGGCGATACATTTATACTCTGGCGTTCAAAAGGTTAATGTTATTGTATATAAAACTTTATAATTTCGGGGTTTTCGTGGCTCAAGTCCAGTTTTAAGTTAGTAAGGCAAGTAAATCATGCAGACTCTCGACAGCTTGAATGATTTGGGTGGGACCCCCCATGGACCGCGCCTGTGTAATTCTACCATCTTCCGATCGCGATTTGATGAAAGTTTATGCAGGTAGGTTAGAACTAAAAAAAGAAATGGGTAGCTATCATTCTTAGAACTGAGGGATGATTTTTGCGCAAACCTTTTTGTGTTTTGATAAATAGTTTTAGTAAAGGTTCCTTCCTTGGCAAGGATTTAGAAACACAATTAAAAAAAAAACAAAGTACCTATTTATATTGATTATATTAAACTATCACATTGATATTGCTCAGTTTTTGTAACTGTCAGTGTTATGAAGGGAGCTTTGACGTGAATGCTGTGCAAGTACCATGTGTCCCACACTGGTTTTACAAAAGCTGAACTTCTTGATGTATGCATTCACTGCAACGTTTAGTCCAGGGACTTCGGGGGCGAGTAGTTCAGGTACACTAGTCCAGAAGCCTTAGCCTGAAACAAACAATTCAAATTTTAGAATACATTCTTAGCACAAATAAACAATGCTAATATTTTATTAGTTTCGGTTCATTGGTGACAAAGATTTGTATAGATCCTAATGATCTGCATACTTGAGGTCTCACAAAAGGTGACAAAAGTAAAATTCTTTGAAACATTCCTATCCATTAACTTTACTTTTTCCATTTTGAAATTCCTCATGGATTTGTGGTTTTAAGATGTTAGTTTGGAGTACAAAGTTTTTTTTTTTTTTTTTTAATAAACTGAAATACTCCCCTGCAGTTACGGAAGATCTGCTTGATATGTTTACACATTATAATGATACAAAAAAAATAAAAATATAATTTTTAATAATTATGTCAAATACGAATTGCGCCGACTCAAAATAACATGGGACAAGGGCAGGCAGATGATGACGATTGTCAAATTTAAAGAGTAACAAGAACAATGGTAATTTCATTGTATGAGTATACGCCCACAGAAGCACTCCATCAGAGGGTGACATCAACTAAATAATTACATACAACAACTAAGCTGGCAACGGTGAAGGAAACTCCGAACAGCAGCGCCAGGTTGTAGCGGCGCTGCTGCGCGTCGTGGTGCGCCTGCCACGAGCCGCGCGGCACCGGCAGCTCGTCCATGGTGGGCGCCTTGAAGTGCTCGTTGTGGTAGCGCCGCACTGCAACACCACAGCACAACACATACTTTATTTCTTAATTACCAACTTATAAACAAACAATAATAATATAATCGTGACTTTCAAGCGGTTGTTATGGGTCAAGCTCTCATGTTTTGAAAGAGTGTTGTCCAACCTTGCACTATTATTTAATTAATTTTATACAAATCATTAAAGTAATTTGACCTACATGAGCTCATAAATATGTAATAGAATAAATAAAAATCTCGACATATTCTGTTACCGGAAATGAAAGCAAGGAAAAGTTTGGCTAAAATTTCACACATTTACTTACAATACATGATACAACAGAAACAATTAAACATACACACGGCACTACTCATTTCATAATTTATTATGATAATATTTTTCTTTTCTTTTAAATAATGGGTTCAACCTCCCCTCAATGTGGAGGACAGGGTGTCGTCATGCAGCTCAGGAAAGGCCTATGTCCAGCAGTGGACTGCAATAGGCTGAGTTTATTGATTGAATTGAATTTGTTGTTTTTTTCCCATATTATTATAATATTATTGCAAACAGGACACATCCGGTTTTCGCAAGTTTAACCAAAATTACTTTCTGAGTTAATGTCAACTTTATGATTGATTTATTTACTAACCAACTTCAATATAAACAACAAAAACTTTACTTAAAACAGATAATAAAAATCATCTTTCCTAAATGGGTAAATTTATTTATATTTGTTGTTAGGTCTTGATATATTATTATCAGGGCGTGTCCCTGACTAGGGTTTAATATTTGTTCTTGATTGTCTCCTCATGTTGTACATTTTACCTTATTACATGATTCAATTGCACTGGATGAGTAAGTAGTGTGATTGCCTTCTGGCTATAAGTAGCTGTCCCTATTCCCACATGGACCTATAAAATATTAGTAAGTATAGGATTCTGATTTGGTTACGGATCTGGTGTAAGAGTGAACGAGATATTCCCTCAAGTAATTAATGCTCCCTGAAAAAGGAGCAACTGAATGTTCTGATTATGTACAGCCCACAATCTATTTCCAACATTTACCATTACCTAGGGTACGGTAGTAGGTATGAATGTACCTAGTATGTGTGATATTTGTCTGAATTGTTGAATTATAATCCTCAAATAATATTTAGCTCTATGAAAGTGTTTTTGGTTTCCTAAAAAGTAGTTACGAACCTACTATTTCATTCTTCAAACAATAATTTAGTATCGTAATACCAATAAGTACGGAAAAATATGTACTTAGTCTTGACTGTCAGTTAGGTTATCTCTGCAGATGTTATGTAACGTTAAACTTTAAAAAATCTATACATTTAGCCACACACCAAACTACATTAAATTTAAGGCTTTCAGAAAAACAAGTAACTTTCAATAAATAAAACAAAAGCATATCTGTAGGTAACCGTGTTTGCGAAAAATAATAAATATCGATCCACACTCAAATATAGAATTCGAATGGCGCAGATAACTTACCAGATTGCTGGAATAGCCTGGATACAATAGGTCGTGAGACATTCATGGTTATTAAAAATTAAAGACGAGTGTAATTTTCTTGAACTTGCTGAAAACTGAATCACTATCAGTCAGTGCAGAAAATTCCTCGCAGAACGTATAGTGGAACTGCTGAAGAGTAGGGTTAGGGCTAGACTACTGACTGAGGAGTCTAGTGTTGCCAGTTTTTCAATAGTCGATTATGGATTAGACGAAGTATATTTTTTCATAATCGTTGATAAACAAATAAACTTGTAGATACACACTGCACACACGCCGTTATTAGATAAGGGTAGGCAGAATCTACAGATTGCTACGTGCTCGGTCCATCCATGTTCAGTGGCATCTTAGCAAAATAAGAATTTAAAACCGCTTTTTTGCTGAGCCCTTCTGCAACAAATATACACAAAACCAGACAAAAATCTGTTTTGTGTATATTTGTTTAACTGGACTTTTTTTGCTTCTAAGACATTTGAATCGCAACAAAATACTTAACTACAGACAATTCAGTTACTTACCAGAAAAATGTGGGAACAATTAGAGGTATTTTTGACAGATAGGGCCTGAGATCTGACTGAATGTTCTTAAAATTACGAGAATTGTCCTGACTGTTGATAATTTAGTTAACTGATAACAGCTGTGAAATTTCATTCGGTGTATTCCCCGCATATCCACAGTAAAGTTAGTATGCCTACACATGACGACGTCTGCCAGGTTCGCTGGTATTAAATGTCGGAATTATTTCTTTATTCGGAACGCCAGCGCCATCTCGTGGCGCTCGACAGAGTCTAGCCTGAGTTCGTGGGGACGAGAGCTACAGTTACAAGTGTGTGGAGCAGAGCTCTCGGGATCATCGAAAAATTGGACATCGTACGGACAACATGTGCTTAGAAATTGTCTCGCGTTCCGTATCGTTGAGTTGTGTACCTACAGTGTGTGATTCGCTAGTGTGACTAAGTTGTTCGTAAATTATAATCTGATTTGAACTGCAAACCGTTTTTCTATTGCGCTATAACCAACATTACCCATAGTACACACGGCTACACATCAAGCTATGCATTTCCAGTTTTAGCTGACCTCGCATTGTATAGGTTTTTCGTACAATCAGAAGGCAGCTTATACTGGTTTTGTATAGCTTGATGTGTAGCCGTGCGTACGCCCACGTAATTAAAATATGATGTTAACGAGAGACAGACATACCATCTCCGACATATATTGTTAGCTTATAATTTGTAATTGTTGTGTCTGTGAATAAATATAGATCACTGAAATGACACTGACCAAACGAACGAAGCCAAAGACGAACGTAAAAATCAAAAATACATTCAATTTGGTAATAACTTATTTTTAAATAAGAAAGTGTCATCCATAACAAACCTTTTATAGAGGTTTGTACACGTAGTCAATGGTGGCACATCACAAAGAGCACAGAGACATTGTTTTTGGGCTCTAAATATCCTTCTTATTTATAAGAACATAATTCTCCCATAGCACAATTCCGTATCTAATGTTAGAAGCTACGTAACCATGATACGCTAAAAGGGCTGTTTTGAGGTTGGTTATTTTACAAAGTCTCCACAAGGCAAAAGCGAAATGATTAATCTTATTTGTGATCTTTAGGCAGTGAGGTTTCCATGTCCACTGGTAAACCAAGAAAAATTGCTTCGTGTGCTTCGTTAATTCTTGGATCGAAATAAGTGCTCATAAGGTCAGAAACAGATAGCGAAGGAGGTGGCGGGACGGATGAGGGAGAGAGCCTCCCGTCCCAGCCGCCGCGGGAGACGCCCCGGGCGTCGGGAGTCGAGTGACGACTACCGGTCACCGTAGGCGCGGGCCTGCGGGCGGAGAGTAATGGGTAGCTCACCGCCCGATCAGGACCAGGCCCGTGCCGGACGGCGCGTAAGTGTTCCACGCGCGCCTCAAAGAGTTGTCAGCATAATTTGAGGGGCCCCTTAGGGCCGAAGCCTGCCGGGTCAGCGGGATTGTCCGAAAGGGTTACCGCTACCCCGGAACATAAAGGGCGAAGGAAGGAACATGGGTGGGTTTTAGTCAGTAAGAGTCTGACACTCCCTTCCGCTCCACCCAGAGCGGGAGCGGTCATTTGATGACTTCCCAACAGAAAAAAAAGGTCAGAAACAGATTTTATATTGTAGAATTGAACGAAGGAGGTTTTATCAATGTACACTTTTAGATTATTATTACTTAGCTATTGTATAATAGCATTAACGGTTTCATTATTTTCCATATTTACTAAGCATTTTATTCTCTGTAATAACCACCGCCACATGTTTCGCCGACCCCAAATAAATTGGGATAAGGGCAGGAGAATGATGATATCATCCGCAAACAGTGAGTAAAAGTGACTAATAATATTTGGTAGGTCGTTAATATGTATAACAGAACGAATAACGACTCCGTTACACTACCTTGCGGTACTCCTGTATTGTTGCTCCTAATGTTAGACTTACATAATATTTCTTCTTTCAGACCCAAACCAAGCATTTGATGAGTTTTATGAATTATTCCATCTATTCTAAAATCTTTGTTTCCCCACTATACACATAAAAATATCAACAAGATCTCGCCCTCGGTGGATTAAAAAAGGTCTAAGAATGTACTGTAAACGTAAGCAACAACTTCTATGGGACTATAGAAAAAAACCTACAGAAAATAATAAAACTAAATTCTTTTTATCCTCACGATTAAATCAGATCATTAAGTTAACGCAAAAGTCTTGCAATGATAATTACATAAAAACTGCCCGAAATAAATCGCAAGCCACTTGGAAAATTATAAATACCAATTAACTAAATATACCAAAGGATCAAATACAAGAGATTACTGTAGATGGTAATATAATAACTGACCCTAAACAGATTGCAAACTATTTTAATAATTTCTTCATAGATAAAACTAAAACTTCCACATCAAACCATTCAAAATGTCAAATCTCGTTCCAACCAAACTCAATTTTTATGCGTCCAACTATACCAGAAGATATATACAAAATAATTAAAGCCCTAAAGAACACAAATAGTACCGGAAATAACAATATATCAACAAAAGTTTTAAAACACGTATCCATTAAGTGGAGTCTACCCAGAAAAGTTAAAATTAATTCTAATTAAACCTCTATTAAAAAAAAAAAATACATGAGCTGCTATCGTCAAATAGCGCTTGTACCAGTCATATCGAAGATATTCGAGAAAGTGATCCATGATGGTATTTATAATTACTTTGAAAGAAAAAAATTACTTCGTAAAGAACAGATTGGCTTTCGTAAAACTAGATCAATTAATATAGCAGTACATAATTTTCTCCACGACATTAATGGATAGAGGTAAACAAACGTGTGCACTATTTATGGACCTCAAAAAGGCTTTCGATTATGTAGACCATAAAATACTCCTAAATAAATTATACGCCTATGGTGTCAGAGGAAACATTTATGACCTGATTAAATCTTACCTAAGTAATAGAACGCAAATAACACAACTAGCAAGGAATTGTCCCTTTGTGAAAAAAATGATAACTTATTCATCCTCGTGTAGACAAGTTGCATCTGGCGTTCCACAAGGAAGTGTATTGGGTCCGCTTCTTTTTATAATATACATAAATGACCTTCCAAAAGCGACAAAATACAACACAATCCTATTTGCTGATGATAGTACAGTAGTGTTCACAGGAGATAATAAATCACATATGGAACCTGAGTTAAATATCACTTTGGATAGCATTATAAACTGGTTGGCATCAAACAATATACACATTAATCTCGACAAAACAAACTTCATGACATTCAGAAGTAGAGTAAGTAAAATAGCAAACATGAACATAAACTACCGAAATAATAAGATACAGGAAGTTGACGTTACGAGATTTCTGGGTATGAAGATAGATAATAATTTGAATTTTATAGAACATAATATCCATACATTATGCACTAAATTGAATACCTTCTCTTATGCATTGTTTAAACTTAAACAAACGGTCAGTACTTCTACAGTCCTTACAGCCTACAACGGCTATGTTGCACCTATTCTAAAGTATTGTGTTATTTTTTGGGGTAACTCTACTGATAAGGAAGCGGTATTTAAAGCCCAAAAGAAATGTATACGAGCCATAACTAGTATAAAAGTAACTGACAGCTGCAGACTATTATTTTTAAAATTAAACATTCTTACGTTACCATGTATATACATATATATTAGAGATTATAATGTTCGTTAGGAAAAATACAAACTACTTTAATAAGTTAAATAGTAAAAGATACAAATTCAATATATGTTTACCAATCAATAAAACAGCGTTATGAAATAAAAGCATATTATGTATAGCTCCACGCATATATAACCATTTACCAATTTCATTTTTGGAGATAGGTGATTTAAATATATGTACATATTTAAAAACAATATAAAACACTGTTACTAAAAAAGCATATTAATCTATCACTGAATATTTACAGGATAAACTTATATAATGTTACTCCATACGATATTTTAAATAATGTCTTTTATTGTTAAATTCTAGCTTCGTAGATTCCTGTGTATTTGTAACTTTGCATGCCATATGGTAGGATATGGCTAATGGACACTATTGTTTGTATGAGACCTTTTCTTATGTACCCATACTCGCAAATGATTATGATTATGATTATTTCAACTTTAGTGAACAAAATAGCGTGGTCAACAAAGTCGTAAGCTTTGCTCATATCGAAAAACACAGTGCAGGTTCGTGTATGTTTATCAACATTGTCTGTATTTTTTGACAGCAGTTTAAAAAGTAGCTAAGGTTTCGATTTGCCTTTTTGGAATCGATTTTGTTCGGTTTTCAGTATTTTATGTTTAGTCAAGAATTGAGTCATACGAGAATGCATTATCTTCTCAAATACCTTAGATAAAACTGGTATTAAGGCATTTGTTTACACGCGTTACGTCACCTTTTTTCAAAATCGGAGTAGTCAAATTTGCAGACAGTTGTTATCCGACAGAAGAAGTACTGTTTGAAGGAATGTATAGTTCTAAATGTTTCATCATCACTAACTGCATAAATGAAGAAGTTGGCGTTGAGTGGTGAAATTAAATGATGATGTCCCGTGGTAGATGTCGTTTCCTTTTTTTCGGCGGTCATCTCGATAAAATAATTATTAAACGCGTTTGCAATGTCATTAGTATTCGTCAAAATCACATTATAACATTTTATTTTTGTAATAAATTTTTAATCATAACTTATTTCAATTCGTCAGTGTATTTTTTTATTATTGTAAGATGCTTTACAAATGTTTTTTTGATTTTTTAATATATTTTACATTGAATAGGTTTTGAGCTGCAAAGATAATTTTGTTAAAATTGTTTATTGTATTTTCTGTAATTAGTTTTATAACCTGATGTTTTGAATTTATAATACCTAAATCGCAACGTTCGCTCTGTGTAGGTACTTGTCCTATTTGTAGTACATACTTGTAGTTTGTACTGTACCCCTCCCCTCCTGACCTATACGTGACATATTTACAAAAAAGACTCGCTGCTTGTTGCCACACTAACAACGTAATGAACGCTATCAGCGCGGTGACAGCGAGTCTCGAGATTATGCGGAGGGAAACGATGCCAACGAACGACATCACGTAACGTAAGTGGGGTCAGTTGCGAGAGGCGCGGGCGGCGGAGCGCTTGCGCAACACAGCTCCGTGCGCCGATGCGCCAGAGCTTCTTTGTTTACTTCGTGTTTGTGTCTCGAACTCGGCGCACTACTCACTAGTCGCGAGATGCATCTCCTCGGCTCCGGAAGCAGTCTGTACGTGCCGCACTGCATCGCTTGTGAGGTTCTGTAGACAAGTGCTGGTGTGTGTTTGCGATATGGAGTGGTTTAAGGGCCTGGCGGGGCGGGTGCGGCGGGAGCCCGCGGGCGAGGAGGACGAAGCGGCGCCGACGACGGGTGCGCCGCTGCTGGAGTCGGCGCAGGAGCGGCGGGAGCGCTGGCGCAGCATCTACGTCATCTACTTCACCATGTTCCAGATGTCGCTGGGGTTCAGCATCGTGTTGACCGGCGTGTGGCCCTACCTCGACAAGGTGAGCTGCGCCGCACATGCCTCACCACGCTAGTGAGACAACCCGTCAAGGTTTTCAACTAGCCGATGTCGTTCATTTGGGGAAAGTGTGTGAGGTCACTGTGTACCTACACACTACGCCTGGGTTAGACCGAAGCGGGCCCATTCTACGTAATATGAGTTTGTTGGAAGTGAATTAAACGTTTGCTGCCGTTCTGTAGTTGACCAGTGTCCAGTTAGGTAGGTATACCCACGTACACTGATGCTAGACAAGCCCCTAGGTATAGAAAAAATGGGGAACCCAAAGTAGGCGTCGAATTTCGTTCGAGATTAATAATATACTGTTTCGATACGGAATATAATAACAATCCTAAACGTTTTGAACTAGGTATCAGGACTTTAAATATTTCCCGCGCCTTGCACTAATTTAACAAAAATGAAGAAACGCTGAAAGATAAAGCTAGTTTAGATACTTAATACATAATATTAATTTCACCGAGTCATTGTTGACTTCAAAAAAATCATATTATTTTGGTCGACTTTGGCACAGAATAACTAATACTTTGGTAACAATAGCGTTCATAGTAAACTGGTAAAATAATTTCCAAGATACGGTAAATACCTACCTGCATAAAGAAATAAATAAAGTAATATCTGTGTATATAATAGACCGTAATGATGTGAATCTAGTTGTAAGTATTTTAGTTTTGGAGAATTGTTTGCTGGAAATCTATCTTTAAATAGGTAAATCTCACTTAATACCTACTCTTTGTTTTTTTTTTGCATGAATTATATAATTATAATATTCATAACAGCGGTAATGGTAACCTTGCCCATTAACATTTATCGGGTGTAAAAAAGACCCTTAGCGAAGCCGAGAATCACTTGTCCATTCCGTCATTCCGGAACCTTCAGGTTGCCGAGATATTGAAGGGTTTTAAAATGTATAACTTAGTAGCTTCTGCGACTTCGCGTAAAATTTCTTGTTCCCCCGACCCACCCCATCGCATCGCATCACCTGACCGCGCAGTGTTCTATTTGCTCGGCTCCTAATAAGGGTCATTGCGTCATGTTTAATATCTAGCCTACCTCAAGAATTGGGCAATCAAATGCAAAAACAATTTTTCAAATTCGACTGGAAGTTTCAGATATACCCCCTACATACAAACAAACGTGTTTTACCTGTTTATAATACTAGTATAGATATGTGAATACCTCCACCACCCTACCAGCCCCACGACCCATAGGTACATGCATCCATAAGCACAATCTTTTGAGTGCGTTACATTGCGCGCTACTGTAAACAGCGAATTATTTTAACACTAATGCACAGCGTTCATATACGACGGCTTTGTGATGAGTATTTCTACACTTAGTATCACATGTCAGTACGTGTCTATGTGATATAGGTACGAGGGTTGAGCTCAAAAGTGTTGGAGGAGTTTATTGTTTACTAGCTCCTACCCGCGACTTCGTTCGCGTGGAAGGCGTAAGACACCACAACATACTATCTATATAATACAACAGCCACATTTTTATAGAACTTCCCTGTATTCTGCGTTTGTAGTTTAGGCCTCATCAGCCAAAATGTACAGAGTCAGGACGCTCGTCGCTCGTTCTGATGTCGTCACTCGTCACACGCAGCCGTGTGTGTCAGTAGCAATTTCCCCATTGCTTGCGAAGTTTTTCGTTTTTAGTGAATTAATTTCGTTTTTAGAGAAAGTTGGAGTCTCATTTCTTACGAAATGTACGGGAAAAGTTTTTTGTGATTTCGGACTTGTCTATTTCTAGTACTCGCACCTCAGTTGGTTTAATGAGTTTTTTTGAAACAGGATAGATTGGCATCAAAAAAAGTTTTGTGAACATTGCCCATTGTCCTGCTGTCTCTTAAGACCGTTTTCCTGTAGTTACAATGGTTACGGTACCTGCCTTAACCGCTGCGCCTTAATCCATCTAAAAAATCCACCCTGTCTAAGTGTGTCATGATTGATTAAAAAATGATTAATTAAAATATGAATAAAAACTTACTATCGAAGTAAAATAAATAAGTTAATACTAATAACAACAATAAAACCATGGTCAGCAAGAAACCAGTCACCAAAAGCAGCACCCGTTCACGAGCATAACGCGAATATCAGCCATAACCCCCCTCGCCATATTTGAGGGAAGAAGGCAACCCGACCCCCGACGCTTTCCGCAAGCAGTGACATCTAAGGGAGCATGACGAACTTGCTGCCTGTTGTTCAGGCAAGAATAATATGATCAATCGCCGAGGTCACTAGCTAACCACGTATTGCAATCAACTCATTAAAATGAGTAGATTATGCCAATAATACATTAAAATAAAATTAAACTGAATTGACTTATACAGTCAAATAAAAACAAAGAATTATATGAACTCATATAACCTGTCAGTAAGCTAATTCTAGAGAAAGAACATAAACATTGTCTTGAGATTGACTCAAGACAATGTTTATATTCTTTCTCTAGGGCGACCAACTATTCTTATCATGTAAATAGTCGTTGATGGAAAGGATGGATTTTACTTGAGCTTTAAACGCATTATAAGGCAAGTCTAGCAAATAAGAGGGTATAAAAGATTATACCAAGCCCAACAAATGAGTTATGAACCTTATGAAGCCGGTGAAAGGGGGAACGTAGTTTGTCCTTATTTCTAGTGTTAACACTGTGAATACCACTGTTTTTAGTGTACAAGTGTAAATTTTGCCTAATACATATATAAGATGTTGTCGAAACAGAGTTGTGAAGCAACCGTGAGAATACCAATATCCTTAAAGAAATCTCTTAGAGAAACTCTGGCACCTAGCTGATAAATTGTTCGAACAGCTCGTTTTTGAAGGACAAATATATTTTGTATATTGCTTTGCCCCACAGCAGAATACCGTAGGACATAATGCTGTGAAAATAAGTAAAATAGACTAAACGAGCTGTATCAACGTCAGTGTATTGTCTTATTTACCTGACGGCGTAGGCAGCCGAACTGAGCCTTCCTTCCTTCCTTAGACTTGAAATATGAGGTCCCCACTGAAGTTTGGCATCTACTGTTAGTCCTACGAAAAATGCCGAGCCTACAGTTTCAAGCACCTCTTTATCCAAGACGATGTTGGGTCATAGATTTATAACATTCGGTAAGGCGAACTTTACACATTTCGTTTTCTTGGCACTGAGAACTAGGTTATTCGACGTAAACAATCTGTAACTATTGAGAGTGCACTGTTTACGTCGTCAAAATATTGTCTATTCCTGTCTACTTTAAAAATAAGAGAGGTATCATCTGCAAACAGTACAGCATTACAGATGCCCTTTAAATGGAATGGTAAATCATTGATATATACTAAGAACAAAAATGTACCCAGTATTGAGCCTTGCGGTACACCTAACTGAACTGGTAGCCCGGAAGATTTCACACCATTAACATGTACACATTGGACCCTATTATGTAAATAAGAAATTATTACGTTGACAACTTCGTTTTGGACACCGTAATGACGAAGTTTACGCAAAAGCGTGTCATGGTGCAAGCAATCAAAGGCTTTGGAGAGATCACAGCTTCAGCATCAACTCCAATAGCATTTTGCGATTTCTCCCATGCGTCAAATATGTGTCTCAGCAGAGCAACACTCGCATCTGTAGTTGAACGACCTTTTGTAAAGCCATATTACTTATTATGAAGGAGGCTATTTAAATTAAAATGTCTTAGCAACTGCTTGAGTATTAATTTTTCAAATATTTTGCTAAATGCAGGTAAGATAGAAATAGGCCTGAAAATGCCAACGTCATTTTTATTACCTGATTTAAATAATAGTATGACTACTACTCTTCATGAGGTCAGGAAATGTTCCTAAGTCAACACATTTTTTAAAGGTAACAGTTAGATAGGGGGCTACGATGTCTATTATATTGCTTAAAAGTTTAATGGAGATGCCCCAATAATCACCGGTGTTTTTAGACTTAAGTGTGTTAAAAACATTAACTACATCACGCGGGGTTACATGTTTGAAACTAAATAAAGGACTACATTTAGGTACATTACTATGCAAAAGGTTTTCAGCTTTAGACGGGGACGAATTTAAGGAGCGAGTCGTAGTTATAGGTATGTATGTTGGCAAAAAACTCATAAATGCCTCAGCTACGTTAGCTGCTTTATTAACTAATTTGTTGTCGAATATAATCTCAAGTTGTTTTTCTTGTTTAACAAATTTACCAATTTCATTGTTAAATATTTTCCAAGTGGTTTTTACTTTATTATTAGAATTTTTAATTATATCGCCTAAAAATTTTGTTTTAGCAAAAGCACTAATCTTTTTGAATAATTTTGAATAATTGTTGCCATACTCTGGGAAAAGAGTATCAAACTTGTATTTTTTCAAACCATATAACTCATATAGTCTTGCTCTACTTTTATAAATACCTGGAGTAGCCCATTAGTTAAAGCCAACAGAGGATCCATTAATGTTAATAGTTTTGGTCTTGAAAGTACAGTCAGTTAAGTAAAGAAAGTAAAGTCTTTTTGCACAACATCAAAAAGGGCACCATAAATTTCATTAGGATTCTCGTATTCTGCTATAGATGGTGTAATTCTATGAGCTATAATATTATTTTCAATCATTTTGCAACGACTAGGTGTATAAGGCCTGCATTCAAGTTTGTGCGGCTTTTTATGTAATGGCGTGGGTAAGCTAGCTAATAAACCACAGTGGTCGGACGTTAAGTCAGTTAACACTAATTTATTTTTGGCATCACAATCACTAAATATATTATCAAGACAAGTTGACGAAGATGCTGTGATCCTAGTAGGTTCAAAAAACAAGTTAATTAATTTATAAGACCTAAAAGGATTGAGAAGTCTAATACTTAATGGAGTAACATCTAAAATATTAATATTGAAATCTCCACATAAAATAATACTTTTGTTACTTGATTTCAACCTATTGAGAGAATCCTCCATTACCGATTCGAAACTAATAAAATCCCCAGAGGGGGGTCGATAAACGCAAATTATAACATATCGCTCAAGTTCAACACAAGACAACTGTATAGTGCGCTCGATTTAAAGATTAAGTAAATCTAAACGTTGTTTACATTTCAACTTGTTTGAAACAAGAACTAAAGAGCCACCGCGAATAGCACTTTTTCTCACAAATGCACTCTGTACGGTAAAGTTTTCATCATTGATAAACACTACTTCATGTTCCTTCAACCAGTGGTCAGTCAAACATAACACCGGAATATCATAGTTCTACATAAATAAACTTAATTCTAGCTCTACAGACCCTGCATATTTTAATGTACAACATTCAACATATGCGGCTAACCCGTTGTCGCACCTAATAGTTTAAGAGGCCTCTTACAGTCCACTAGCGCCGCCAATCGAAAAAATGTCATAACTCGTAAATATAATCAAAAATACAAAATATGTTCTATTATTACTGTGGAAAAGGCAATAACGTAATTGTATAACACCTTATCAACACTTGAAATATAGCTGTTTAGCTAAATCGTGCATTCAAAACATAAACGGCCGTTTTTGTTATAAATGCACGATTTAGCTAAACAGCTATATTTCAAGTGTTGACAATGTGTTATAAAATTACGTTATTCCCTTTTCTAGAGTAATAATAGACCACATTTTGTATTTTTGATTCTATTTACGAGTTATGACATTTTTTCGATTGGCGGCGCTAGTGGACTGTAAAAGGCCCCAACTACAAGGCGTATCAAAAGTAGTGTTAGTATCAGTACTACTCGTAACAGTAATCGATGGTACATACAGCTCCAGAGAATCCTTACCCCCTACAAATGTATAAAAGCGCGCCATCTCTGTGAAATTAATGAAACTGCTAAGATATTCTAACTACATAGAAATAAAAAACTGACGGCGCTCACGCAAGCGCCCGCTAAGTAATATCCATCACATCCTACCTATTGATATTTTTAAACTTCCAAACGTGTTCCACAAACGTGTTCTACTTTTTGTACAAATTTCTAAAAAGTCATCACTGCATTTTCAAATTTAATAAAATCTTTATTGTCCGAAGTCAGAATCGAACCTGGACCTTATAACTCAAGAGGCAAGCCGCTATACTGCTGCGCCAATCAGTTACATAAGGTAGCTATGAAATTTATCAATATGTTTATGAATAATCCACCACATCATTCATGTCGGCCGAGTCGTTTTTATAATAAAATGAAGAAGATTGAGGGTAAGCTTATAATTTTGTCAAGAAAAACATGAAGTCGCATCACAGCATAATTACTCGTCTGCTTGTGCTGTTTGAATAACGACTTACACTACCGACCTACAATAATTAATCATGCCTCGATTGAGTAACTTTTTAAAAGTGAAAATAATCGTCCCTCGGGAACAAAATCAAAGTTTAAAGAGTATTGCTCGAGAATTAAATGTCGACGTAAGTGTAATCTAAATTATAATCCGTTTATATTTTAATTTTTTTCCATTAGAAATCTAACTTTTTAATTTACTTCCTTATGGAGAAACACAGTTCGTTAAGGGTGCAACGGTATCAAGAAACTGGTGAAGTGAAGTGTGACCGCCAAGGGCCACGTCCGATTGCTTACACAAATCAATCCAACCGTCATCGTGGTATTGTTAATAAATAGCCATACCACGGATTCTTTCACAACCACCCGATCTGGTGCTATAAGACATGGCATTTCGCTTACCAGTGTCCGAAGACATTTACATGCAGCTGGGATCCATAATTATAAACCAGCCAGAAAAATTGATCTAACCGAAGCTCATCGTCAAGCCAGGATAAGATTTGCAACCCAATATATGAATTTAGATTGGGAAAATGAAATAGTCATTTTTACCGACGAAAAGACGTTTAAGTCCGATAAAGATGGACCTAAAATACTGTGGAGAAGACCAGGCGAACGCTACAACCCTCAAAATGTTTTACCTTTGAGGACTAGTGGCAGGTTATCGCTGGGTAAGCAATAGTTAATATTAGTAGACTAGTAGATTAGTAGTGGAGTAGTAGATTAGTAGTAGTTATAATATAGTTAACTAAGGGCTGATTTTTCAATCGTCAGATATTTTTCATTCATAGAATAAAATTGACGTCTGACAGATTTTGTATGGAAGGACTATCAAAAATTAAAAATTATTCCTCGGATAAAATTATCTGGCGTTGGAAAAATCAGCCGTAAATATTCAAATTTACCTATTCACTTAATTAAAATATAGGTACTATTTATTTGCTAAATATGACTCATTATTTTATATTTATAGGGTATAGTAACAAAACTCTTGTGTGTTTTCAGGATATTGGGGATGGATGTCTTCAACGGGTCCTGGAGAGCTTGTTGAAGTCGGTGCTCGAATGAATGGCGAACGTTATGTGGAAATCTTAAGAAACGTGATGATCCCAACAGTGCGCAACGTATACCCTGATGGACACATTTATTTTATTCAAGATAATAGTTCGGTGCATCGGTCAAGACCCGTTATGGAGTGGTCTACACAAAGAGACATAACTTTGATTGATTGGCCATCTAAAAGCCCTGACTTAAACCCGATAGAAAATTTGTGTGTCAATAATTGGGACTCAAGTAAAGTCAGAACTAGACAAAATTTAGATGAAGAGGTTATGAGAGCTTGGGAATTAATCCGATTAAGTGACATTTGTTATAGTATGATAAAATAAAGTTATTGGGAAAATGGCGCCGCTCTGTCACGTACAGTTTGACTCTGCCTAAATAAATAATTATACCATACGAACTTATCATGCGGAATTTTATCACCTAGAAGCAGTGAAGTCGGAGAGGGTAGGTTGCGATTCAAACAGTTAGCACCGTATTTGTGGTGTCTCCGAAAAAATTGTAAAAAAGTGGTTAAAAGTTGCTTAATTCATTAGTGCAGTATACCTTTGTAAAGCTTGTGAAACGGTTATAAAGAGTGATATATATAACGCATCTGGACTCCATCCGCATCGTGAGTAAATAGTGAAAATTTTTTTTAGAAAAAAAATTGTAGTGACTTGCATCCCTGACCTACCTTACGTTAGAAAGAAAGAAAGAAAGAAAGAAAAAGTATTTATTGCGACTCGTACAGGATTATAAACTAAACTAAACACAGTTACGCGTTTATAGCAGACTTAGCCTGTGTCACATTTCGTGAGTACAACAACAATATAGAAGGAAGATATCACAACAAACTGAAGGAAACATTAGTTAATTATGGATTCTTGCAACGAAAACAACACGCAGAGGCGTAAACAACCAAAAGGTGTTAGCAGTCATAGCAGTTATGTTGATAATTCCATAACCACGTCGCCTAGCATATACCTTTCAGATACCACACGTAGTTTGCCAGATCTATCGAAAGTATTGCTTAACCATGAAGTAGAAGATTTGAGGAGCGAAATAATGAAGCTCAGAATGGATTTAGAAAGATCTCAGAACGAGGTAGATAATTTAAACTCGGAAAACTAAACGCTTAAAAAAATAATAACTTTGCAACAAAACAAAATAGATAAGTATAAATTGCTATGTGCGGAATTTGGCAGGATAAATAACAGTACAATATCCTCAAAAAAACGTAAATCTACGAAGTCAAACGTAACTCTTGTTTGAACGAAAGTTATAGAGAATTAAATGTCAACCTTGAGAATACTATCGAGACTCCGATTAGTCGTGCAACAGAATGAGAGGGTTCTACTACGAGCATGGAGCTAAATGATATAATTATCTCAAATAATACTCCTTCAGGAATAATAAATTAAATAAATAGTATCCCCCTTGCAGTATCAAGCACAGATATCATCGTAAATAAAACCAATAGCTACAGAAACAGGATTCTGATATTCTCATGTGCACATGTGAGAAACACACTACAAAATCTGATCGGATCAAACTTCATCGTGTCATCTTTTAGCAAGCTACGGATAACCTACTCGAACCGTCACTAGAACTGTGTACAGACTTTAATAAGTTTGATTAAGTCGTAATTATGTGTGGCAATAATGATAAGGACCCACTGAGACTACAATCAATTCTTTATTTTTACTTAGATAAACTTGCATAAACGAATGTGTTACTCTGTGATCCAAAAAGAGGTAAATTCTTAGATGAGCTTAAACTATGTAAAACATTCCATCACATCTGTTCCCAGTTTAGCCACAGTGTATTTGTTAACATCAATTATAGAGTTCCTTATGCTGCATTTTTTTTGATACTATGCAGGTTAGTCTTGGGAGACATATTGCGTTTAAACTATAAACATAATTATAAACAGTATAGTGAGGTCAGCGGGATTGTCCGAAAGGGTTTCCGCTAACCCGGAACATAAAGGAAGGAACATGGGCGGGTTTTAGTCAGTAAGAGTCTGACACTCCCTTCCGCTCCACCCAGAGCGGGAGGGGTCATTTGATGATTCCCACCAGAAAAAAAAAAAACAGTATAGTGAGTCTTATTGTAAAAATATTAAACAAAAAAATGCAGTGTCGATGTCCACACAGACAGATATGTTATTACAACATCTAATATCAGTAGAAACTCAAATGGAAAATAATTTATTTCGAGAATAAATATAATTTTACTATACTACACGGCAATATACAAGGTATAAGGTAAAAGTAAATGATTTGGAAATGCTAGTTGAGTTGAAAGACGTTCTTTGTCTGAGTGAAACTTTTTTTCGTGACCAGAGGACAGAAACACTACAGTTGCCGAATTATAAAACGGGTTCGTATTTTTCCCGGCAAAATAAATCTCGAGGTGGTGTGTGTATTTATTTAAAAAAAACTCAAATAACTACAAAAAAATTGAATGGTTATCTGAACTGTCGGTTGAAATTCATTTTGAATGCTGTAGTATAGTAATTCCAGAAACCAATTGGTACATATTGTGTATGTATAGAACACATAACAGTAACTTTAATCTTTTTATCGAAAAGCTACTTTTTATTGTTTAAACTAACCTTCAGATTGAGATCCATAAATAAAAAAATATTTATCCTAGGTGACTTTAATATAAACCCACTTGCCTGTACCAGCAAAAGTACTTTATTCAAAAATACTTTAAAAAAACTTCAATTTGCACCTGACCCTAAACCGATTAACATCACATTCTGCAACGTGCATAGATAACATAATCACAAATAATTATAAATCCAAAGCAGATATGTGGGATCTAGGAATATCGGACCATAGATGTCAAGTAATAAAGATACCGAGTAATTTAAGCTTCAGAGAAAAATACTGGTTCAAAATGCGACGTAATATAAATTATTACATCGACATATTTTTGAGATACATTTCTCAAATAAAATTTCAAAATGTGTATCATCATTTGGATGCAAACACAGCTTACGAAGAATTTATTAGCTTATTTAAATTAATATTAGATGTCTGTATTCCAGTTGAAAAAGTTAAAATACACTATAAAAAAGACACAGCATGGAAAACTAAAGGCATCATAATTTATAGTAAAAATAAACGAAAAATGTATCTACAAACAAAAAGTCAGTCTCAAGTACATAAAATAAAATATGTTCGCTGTTGTAAAATCTTAAAGCGTGTAATAACATTAAAAAAAAAATTCTAATGCGAAATTCATCTCGTACAGTACTAATAAAACTAAGGCCATATGGGCATTAATAAAACGACAAACCCAAAGTACAGACGCCAGCAGGTCAAGCTACCCGAAACTGTCAAATTTTCCTAATCAACCTTGAACTTTAATGCTTTAGCGATAAAGTTGAAAATCTATTAAAGAAATTTGACAGATTGTAGTAGCTTGATGTGCTGACGTCTGTACAAATGTTCTTCGACCTAGAATAGACTACATCCTGCACAATAACAATGTAATAAAATCTCCTGAAAAATTAGCTAGTATTTTTAACAATTTCTACATTAACCAAAATCTCAACACTACGACAGCGGACAATAACAGTTACAAATCACAATCAACTTCTAACTCAAGCAGTATTTTCTTCTACCCAGTAGACAGAAGTGAAATAACAAATATAGTTCTAAAATTAAAAAATAAAAGTAGTTGCGGACACGATAATATACCCATTAGAGTTATCAAAGAAAGCATCCCATTTATTGTTGATCCACTGGTACATATTCTAAATCTTATGTTAGAAACGGGAAAATTTCCCGATACCCTAAAGACAGCTCTCATAAAGCCATTATATAAAAAAGGATCACGGCACGACATTAATAACTATAGACCAATTGCACTGTTGCCAACTTTCTCGAAGATATTTGAAAAGGTTATTTACGTTAGAATCACAAAGTTTTTAAATGTAAAAAATATATTAAATGTTAACCAATTTGGATTCCAAAAGAATAAAACTACAGCATTGGCAATTTATAAATTATTCAATACCATTTGGGAAAAAATCAATGATAAAAAACAATGTGCTGCTCTCTTCATTGATATGTCAAAGGCATTTGACTGTGTAAAGTATGACATTTTGCTTGATAAATTAGGAGGTATAGGAATACGAGGTATAGCACTTAAATTAATTGAGAATTATTGAAATAATAGAATGCAGGGCACTGTTATTGAGGAATATAATGAACGTACAAAAATGGTAGAGGTAGTGCAATCTAAATAAGAATCTGTAATACTGGGCGTACCGCAAGGCAGTATATTGGGACCTCTCTTGTTCATATTGTATATTAACGAGCTTCCAAATATAATTAACCATCTTTGCGTAATGTATGCTGATGACGCAACTATATTTATTTCAAATGAATATTCCAATGACATTATTTACGAAAGTGAAATAAATAGAACACTAATAACTGTAACAAATTGGTTGCAGTCAATAAATTTAAAAGTCAATGTCTCAAAAACCAAATTGATTCAATTTAGATATTATAAAAGTAAACCTACTAAATTGAAAGTAACCATGTCTGATACAGCGATTGAAGAAGTAAAAGTCACAAATTTCTTAGGAGTTGCAATAGATCAACATTTAAACTGGAAGGCACATGTTGAAAAGATTAATAAAAAAATATCCAGTGCTTGCTACGCATTGTCAGTTCTGGCAGAAATTAGTAGCATGTTACTAGAAATGCTTATTTTGGAAATGTGTAGGTGTACCCACTGTTAACTTATGGTGTCATGTAATGGGGAAACTCGACAAACGTACAATCCACATTTATTCTCCAGAAGAAATGTGTTAAGACAATATACATATAACATGTATAGTACCGAATCATTAAGAGACATCTTCAGAAAGGAGGGTTTCCTGACACTGACTGGTATTTATATACTCGAATTATGTTTATTTGTTAAAAACAATATGCAATTTTTTAATTTCAAATCAAATTCTAAAAGAAACATTCGGAAACAAATAAATATGACATCAATTTACCGGTTATTAACAATATGATGTATTATAAAAGTACCCATGTTACTGCTATTCGTGTGTACAATAAGTTACCACCAGAAATTAAGCAACAAAATGGAAATATGTTTAAAAATAAATTGAAAAAAATGTTACTTGATAATGTATTTTACAATCTTAATGAGTTTTTTGATAAAAAATAATATTTGTATGTACCTAATGTCTTAAAATACTGTTGCATGTCCGACTACGTACGATACGTACGATAGACTGTTGAAACTAAAATGTAATGTTTATCAATAAGAACTTAATGTACACAGATGCAATAAATATCTTATCTTTATCTGAACCAGCACAAGTGCAGTCAACATTTTTCTTTGTTTTTTTCTCCTTTCATGATATTTGCAAACCAAAACAATTGAGTACTGTGAATGCAAACAAAGTGATACAAGAACTATTATTAATAATCATTTTTTTAATTACGTCTTTTAAAATAAATTCCCAAACATTCAACCCTTTAGATATAAAAATCGAAGTGTATTTAATGTGTTTTAAATTCTCAACGCGTCGATGAAGACGCGACGCCAGTCCGATTGTCACCAGGCAACGGTTGCCAGGGCTGCGCTGAAATGCAGCGGCAGCGCGGCGCCCTAGGCCGCCTGCATGACTGCGTCGCTCCCGTCACATCTTCCGTCGTTGTCAACGGTGTCACGTAGACGTTTTATATGGTAAATGGAATGAGATCAAGATTAGAAGAAGTTATAGAAAGTGAAGGTTACCCACTCCCTTTTGGTATAGGTTTGACCCCACAAGTTACAGTTAAGTTTTTATAGTTAGGTAATAGTTTTTTGTAAACAGTTTTGATAAATCTCGAGAGATGTAAATTGTTCTTCTGTTTGTTTCAAACGTGAGTAACATGTTGGTTCTCTTGTGAAACCATCAAAAATAAATTAATTATCAGTTTTATCAGTAAATAAATCTTCATTATCTAAATTGGGTTGATATATTAATTAACGCCATAAGAATAATAAATAATACTGAAACTGACTGAGAAAGACGGCTTTGTGAGCACCTACTTCCCCTCTCAACCCGCAACACTCCGCTATCGCCGTACAGTTACCACCAGGACAGCCTAAATATGCTGATGTTGGTTAGCGCATGACAATTTTGTATCAATAACGTAAACAATTATTGTTAAATGGGTATCTTGTACGCTTATCTACTCGTGGAATCTATGTCAAAAACTACAGAACACTAACTTCATTGCTGTCACAGAGATGGGATCGTAGTGTCATCGCAGTGTCATCATCCTTTGATAGATGTCGCTTTTTATACATTTCTAGGGGGTGAGGTTTCTCTGGAGCTGTGTGTACACTACAAGTACCGGTGTCACTGTGTATATTGTATGCTAAAGGATTAGCAATTTGTCTTCTACAACTAGAAGGCAAATACATAGTATAATTTGTCAGTTTGTAATCAGTAATGAATTGATTACAATCAAAATATAAAATAGCGTCACTTTGACGACAAGTCCTATTATAAATGAACATATTCACATAAACGATCAATTAAGTATGGTGTACCACAGGGGAGCGTGCTAGGTCCCCCGTTATTTTTAATTTATAGGTACCAATGATTTACCAAAGATAACCATTCATCATAGGTATGTCACTATTTGCCGACGACAGCACCGTAACTATTAATAACACTAACAAGTTACAATTAGAAAATGAAATTAACAATATTATCCAATCAAATCAATAATCGCAAGACTAGATAAGAATAATCTTATGATAAATATTGACAAAACAAAATTAACGTTGTTCAGACAACGACCAAAGGCATCTAATATGTTAATAGAACACGCTAATATGTTATTGAAAGCGTAGGTACTACCAAATTTTTAGGTTTAAATATGGATTGGAAAGTACACACAGAGGAATTAAGCAAAAGAATAAGCAAATCTGCTTATGCTCTTTATAAAATGTCTTCGGTCTTAGGTACCGACGCTTTGCTCACTGCATATCATAGCATCGTTTGCTCAAGATACGGGGTTATTTCTTGGGGCAACTCGTGTAATAGAGAACTAATCTTTAAGTTACAGAAAAGGTGTCTCAGAGCGATGTCTGGACTAATATGTAATGATACGTGTAAGCCATATTTCATCAAAAAGAAAATATTAACACCCCCGTCATTATACATTTACGACAAACAAACCCAAAACTCTTCAAGAAGCTATCAGATACTAATGCCAGAATTCGACGGGATTATAGTGCATTGTGTGTAAGAAAGTCCAATACAGCACTGAGGCATAAAAGTGTGTTCTGCATGGCACCAAATATATTCAATCACAGTCCGCCACACATTATGGAATTGAATGTTCACTTGTTTAAGAAAAATTATAAAGAACTTTCTAATTCTAAAAGCCTATTATAATATTTCCTAGTTTTTAACTGACAAAGTATTGATATAGTTTTATTTACATTTTGTTTTAGCATTTGTTTTTTTTTTGTTTATTATTGATGTTGTGTATAATATTGAAGTAAATTAATCTGACTCGTGTGACATAAATAATATAGATTTTTATTCCTAATTACTGTGATTTTTGACTGGCTAATTTTTATTTTATTAAACATTTTGAAGACGAGTTTTTGACACTATTCTGTTGTATATTTATTATAATTTGATTGATTCAGTTTTAATTTGATAAGTTAATTGATTTGAATAATGGACAAACCTACTAATAAATATAACCTACCTGTTTATATTTGTACGCCGTTAAGTCAAAACATGACTGTGCTATAGCATTTTATGTAACTTCTTGCATGCCATGTGTGTGCATACTTATGTTTTGAACAAATTAATGATCTATTCTATTCTATTCTATAAATATGCTTAGTTTTTAGAGACACCAACCGACGCTTATCCCTGTATGTACTACGCAAGGGATAAGCGTCGGTTAGACTGTTGCAGGACATGGAAACAAAGGGTATTGGGTTTTGGTTTTGGGTCGCTATCGTGGACTAGTTACCTAGAATTATGGAAGAACTATGACCCGTACCTAACCAGTGACAATGTACGGATAAAATGGCAGGGGGAGACATGCGCACTCAATACATTGGGCCCGCGAAATAGGTCGCGCGCTAGCACATAGTGATGTAGTACGATATGTGGTCCCCTTAATGGCGCTCCTTCTCTTAGAATATTATGTTAATTATCCTAAGATAAGTGCTTGAGAGGTGAGGCGATATACCACGGCGTTCACGATAATCTAAGAAGCTCTCAACGTAATAAATTCTTATTTAAATACTAGGTTCCAATGTGTAAATGTTAATGGTGTTAAATCTTGACGGCACGGTTGGCGCAGTGGTTAAGAGATTGACTGCTGCGTTGCGTGTCGTGGGTTCGATTCCCGCACGGAACAAATATTTGTATGACCTACAAGTAGTTGTTCCGGGTCTGGCTGTTTGTGTATGTGAGTTTAAATGTTTGTAAACGCACCCACGATACAGGAGAAATTCCTAGTGTGGGGCAACGTTTTTTTTTTTAAAAAAAATCTTCCGGGCTACCATTTCAGTTAGGTGTACCGCAAGGCTCAATACTGAGTCCATTCTTATTATTAGTGTATATCAATGACTTACCATTCCATTTAAAGGGAATCTGTGACGTTGTACTGTTTGCAGATGATATTTCTCTTATTTTTAAAGTAGACAGGAATAGACAAGATTTTGACGACATAAACAATGCACTCTCAATGGTTACGGATTGGTTTATGGCCAATACCTTGTTCTAAATGCCAAGAAAACGAAATGTGTAAAGTTTGCCTTACCGAATGTTGGAAATATACCCAACATCGTCTTAGATAAAGAGGCCCTTGAAACTGTAGGGTCGGTAGTTTTTCTGGGCGAAACAGTAAATGCCAAACTTCAGAGGGGACCACATATATCAAGCCTAACGTGGAGGCTCAGTTAGGCTGGCTACGCCGTCAAGAAAGTAAGACAATACACTGACGTTGATACAGCTCAGTTTTCGATTTCAGTTATTTTCACAGCGTTATGTCCTAACTCTTACGATATTCTGCTGTGGGGCAAAGTCGCTGATATTCAAAATATATTTGTCCATCAAAAACGAGCTATTCGAGCAATATACCAGCTAGGTGCCAGAGTTTCTATCAGAGGTTTTTTTAAAGATATTGGTATTCTCATAGTTGAGTCACAATTCATCTTCGCTAACGAATAAAGCGGGTCGGTAACAAAAACCTCAATTACTTCCAAATTATTGGGGCTAGCTTTATGAAATAAAGATTGTATTATAGACAATTTTATAGGGTCTAAAATAATGAATAAAAAGTAAGTTAAGTAAAAATTACCATTTTCACTAGATTTCGAAAAATGTGCTACGGTAGCAAAAAAGCAATTTTGACACATTTTAGTATTTTGTATTGCCACCACGAGCTGTTAATACAGCTGTTATACGGTTATGTACGTGAGTGATAACGGAGGGGAATTTCGCTGGCATACACGTCGTCCCAGTTCGTCCCAGTCATACTCGATGGGGTCTGCGCTGCATGCTGGTCACTCCATGCGTGTCATAGCGACATCTTCAAGGTACGAGTAGACAAACACTATCCAAGCTGTATGGGGACGAGCGTTATCTTGCATAAAGATGGCGTTCTCGCCCATGTTTACTAAAAATGGGCCAACATACCTATTTTAGATTTTAGTCACGTATCTTTCTGCAGTTATACTTTATAACTGCAGTTTAGTTTAGTTTGTAGTTTTTTTTTGCAGTGCTGTTTTAGTTATTGTTAGTCTTTTTATATGCTTGAATATCGAGGCTTTTGACTATGTGGTTTTTGTATATTTTATGTCGTTGTACAGGTGTTTAATTTGTACAGGCGTTTGGTTTGTGCAGAATAAACAATTTTTCTTTCTTTCAGTTAAAGTGCCATTTTTTATTACCACTAGGTTGGTACGTCTTTCGGAAGAAATTCCAGCCCACACGTGTATGAAGGCTCCGTCGTATGGCACTTTCTCTTCAGTGCAAGCTTGGTTATATATATATATATATATATATATTTTGCTCTTTAAATAAATATTGTATTGTATTAGTCGTCATTTCGGTAATCACTCCCATTCTAACCATAATCATCTCTCACACAGTCCATCCATCGTTACTTTGGTCTCTGGTTAACTGAGGAAAAATGTAATATGTTTTCTATCATATCGCTTTATGCTCTCGTAACCATCTCAAAAAACACGCAGCTAAAGATATTCGTACGAACCAGGTATGACTCTAGAGACCTAAGACCTTTTTAAAAGACGAGTCACGAACGGCACATGAATTGTGCGACGACGCTATATTGTCATCTTCCTTTTAAATTGTTATAATATCTATTTGAGACGTTATTGAGAGAGTAAATGGACTTTCCTGTGAAAATTTGGCTGTTGTGAGTTGGTCTTTAATTGATTTTCGCGTACTGTAGTAGCATATCCTTCTTCTATTGTTTATTTCTAAATATTTATAATATTATTTCTAAATATATATTAATATTGTAGTACTTACTTGCCCGGCACCACACTTGTAATGGCAGCTCGGTCACGGTGGTGACGGAAGTAACTGGTGCTTATAGCACAGGAGTCCTCCTAGTTTAAGCCCAGTTGCACATGTCTAGTATCTTGCCACTAAGTTACAGTCTAATTTAAGGTACAATAATTGTATGTAAATAGGTTTAAGTATTGAACTAATTAATATTGGTTATTGTTTATTGTTTATAGCGCTCTCCTGGTCTTCTGTAGACTCTTTGCCTCCCATCGTGCGTGTATAGCATGAACCTCGTCTCGTCCGATAACATTGCTCTTGACCAGTCATCCAGAGTTGCTGCTGGGGAGTATGTTGCGCCACTTCTTTTTCCCAGCGAAAGTACTATGAAGTGGTGAAGAGCGGGCGTTTTGAGGGACTGTCTTTTGTAATTTTGACGTTCGAAAAGTGCTGATTCTCAACCTAATTTGAATAAAGGAGTTTTTATTTTGTTTTTAGAGTTCAATTCATGTGTTCTCTAGCGTAACAACCTTGAATTTCGATGCTGCCTTTTGAGTTTTGGACCATTTGTAGGTCTAAATGGCTTCAAGTTTGCTTCAGAAAAATGCCACCTCACTGTACGTGCTCGGATTGCTCCCTCCAGCACGTAGAAGGTGATTTTTGACTTCAAAAGCTGTTTGAAATTGATTTTTCATCATTGTTGACACCATAGATCGATCCTCCCGTGCTGTTGTGCAACTTGTTCCTGGTCTGCGAATATTGGATCCAGTCTCTTAAGATCGCTGGAGCACTCTTTGAACGGTTGATAGCGACACACCAACAGTTCTTGCTGTATAACGCTAACTGCGCCCGTCTTGAAGCATTGTCAGAATTCTGATACATTCTTCAGGGGTTAATGGCATGTTTTTAATTGACTTTGATCAGAATAATTAATTTCTGCACAAGAAATGCCATATAATTATAAAGAGAAACAAAAGTAAAACGAATGGTTTCAAAGTTGAGCAAATTTAAACATCGTCTCTATTTTTTATTTAAGCCTCGGATACACTAGGAGTTATTTTGTCCCGCAACATGACGCGCAACACTCAATCTACTTGTCACGTCGCTGCAACATTGCAAAGTGTCCCGCAACATTTTACGTGACGCGGGACATGTTGCTTGACCCTGCTCCGAGAGCGAGCGCTCGCGTCCCGCGTCAGTGTCGCGCCACTTGTAGGCCTGCAAAATGTTCCGCGACATCCTCTCGGGACATTCACCTAGTTGTCGATCGCCATGTTCCGCAACATGTCGCTCCATTTGTCCCCTAGTGTATTCCTGGTGAAGTGAACGTGGAGTGAGCTGTCATTCCATCTAATTACTACTTACTATATTGATTTACTCTATTGACAGCTCACTCTAAGCTCACTTCACCTAACTTTTCACGGTGAGATTTTTAAAGAATCGGTCGGCTGTTCATTTATGAAACTAAATTTCATTCGAAAACATCCATCGGTTTCTTACTAAACTTCAACTATATCCGATAACCCTGGTTACTTATCTCCTTTGGCAGTCACTAAAGGACTGTACACACATATATAAACAGACAAGAAAAAAAAGAACAGAAAAAAATAGGTACAAAGGTAATGTTTATCCCTAAAGAAATCTCTAGAGATCTCTCTCTTTAGTTTTTATTTTAAAAGTATTGCTCAAATATTTTAAAAGTTATCGCATTTTTTACTTACCTACCATTTTTTTAATTTTTTTTTTCGCTTTTTCGTTGTCTTTCAAAAATATTGCGGGTTTGTGGAAACAAGTTTTCGATTCAGGGATCTGTTTGTGAAATAATAAGTGCAAACTTTTGTTTAAAAAAAATCACCGTAATAGTATATGTATAATTATGTCTAAGCTAACTAGTTTAATCAGCCTTTTAGTTAACTGCTTAGCCTTTTAACAAAAACGGTGCCATTCAACTAGCGGCCTGAATGATATTCAGCCATACAATCAAACAGCTAGGCAAATGACTTGGATCGCTAACGTTTAACTACTTGCTTAGCCCAGACATTTAAATTGGCGATTGATTGATTGGTTATTGACTTAAAGCGACAGGTTGTTTATTGTATGTTTATTAACAAGTTCGGCAATAAAAACTGAGCTGTAACCTAAGTAAAAATGAGTCATAACAATTATTGAAATGCGTAAGTATATAATATTTAGCAGTAAAATGACTTATGTGCTCAGGTAATAAATCGGAAATATGTAGTCTAGAAAATTCTCATGGATGTCCGCCGCCCTAGGGTGGGCGGCGGCATCTGTCAGACTCTTACTGACTAAAAACCACTTCGGTGTTCCATCTCACACATGCGCCGGGGGTCGCGGGAAGCGGGCCTCCTCTGGTCAGGGGAGGGGGGAGTGAGGTCCAGGCAGAGATGGGGGCAGCCGTGATGCGGCTCCGGGCCAAGAACGTGGCTCCGGGGCTCGACGGGATCCACGGCTGCGCGGTAGCCCTCGCTCTGAAGGAGCTTGAGCCCCAACTGAGAGGACTCTACACAGCGTGCCTTGAGCAGGGCCAGTTTCCCTCTTTGTGGAAATCTGGTCGTATGGTCCTGCTCAGGAAGGCGGGGCGCCCTGCGGACTCGTCGTCCGCGTACCGGCCCATAGTGCTGCTAGACGAGGTGGGTAAGCTGTTTGAGCGAATAATCGCAGCCCGCCTCGTCGGCCACTTGTGCAGAGAGGGGCCGGACCTGGACGACAGTCAGTTCGGGTTTCGGCATGGGCGCTCCACCATACACGCTGTGTCGCGAGTGAGAGTCCTGGCGGAGGAAGCGGTGTCCCGGGGCGGGGTGATGTTGGCGGTGTCCTTGGACATCTCCAACGCCTTTTACACCCTGCCCTGGAGTTGTATTCGGGAGGCACTGCGGTATCATCGAGTGCCTCCCTACCTACGCCACATCGTTGGGGCTTATCTGTCGTAGAGGTGTGTCACCTACATGGGACGTGATGGCGGAAACCAGCGCTGCATGTCGTGCGGCGTTCCACAGGGCTCGATCCTAGGACCGCTCCTGTGGAACGTCGGGTACGACGACAGATAAGCCCCAACGATGTGGCGGAGGTAGGGAGGCACTCAATGATACCGCAGTGAGAGTGAGGCGTGAGAGCCTGATCATAGTTCTAACCTAAAATAACCCATTTGGTCGAGGTGGCCTGGCTTACTTACTGCGATCAATTCGGCTCTTGCGTGGTTGATCACAGTTACAACCTAACCTACGAACTGCCGAACTTAACTGCCCATTCGAATATTTTTACTGGTCATTCATATATTACACTACTTCAGTATTTGTTATACTGACAATGTAGGATTAAATAACCGACCAATTTTCTTTTGAATCGTTTTATTTTATTGTTCATGTTTTAAAACAACGATCACCGAAAAATAAAATGACTGCCCGTTTTTTTTCAACTATTCAATAACCGGGGTTAAAATAAAAGTTGTAAAAATGATTACTCACCTTATTATACAACATGTCCCGGAATTAACGCACACCACCAGACACCCCAATTAGAATGTTATGTTATAATCATAATACATACACTGATTTTTTATTATTATGTAATAAACATTGTTTTTCTCATAAATTAGTTACACTGATTGTGGGAGAAAATTGTGGTCACATTACAAATCTACGCATGCAAACAGTCGCACTCGTTTAGGGGTCTAGCGCAGTAGGTACTTCATCTATTTTGGTTTGTTTTGACTGTACAGCGGAAGTGTGACAGTAATTTACGTAGTTTTAATTATTTTTGGGATAAAATATTACCTATATTAAAAATTACAGAAATCGATTCAGTAAACGATTCTGAACAAACTACTTTCATAATGTGCATTAATTCAGTTACACATTGTATAAATGGCTTAAGCATCAGCCAGCCAGTTCATTAAATGTTGTATTAGACGCATTGGCTAAATATCATTCAGGCCACTAGTTGACGTTGTTTGGGTTCAAAGATTAAAAACAGCAGTAATGTAATTAAAACGACTTGGAATATTATTAATAGTGAAACGGAAAGGTCTAGTAACCGAAATACTGACTACAGCCTGTCTATATATTAATGACAACATAATAAAATCAGACTCATAAGTCGCCGAGGCTTTTGAAAATTTATTTTCAGATATTCCCGTTCGGTTCGGTTTTCGGTTTCCCGTTCTCTAAACTTCTGTTGCCGAGTCTTTGCTTAAGGAAAATGTTAATGGTTGCGGTTCGGAATTTCATTTTGAACATATTACCTGTAGATATAATTAAAAACTTTCACACTTTAAATGTAAAAACGACTGCAGATCTCTGGGGTAATTCACTAGAAGTTGCTAAGTCTATTATTGACATTATAGCACCTACTCTAGCTCTTATCTTTAATAGTTGTATTGACAGTGGGGAGTTTCCTAACCTCATGAAAAATGGTAAAATAACCTTACCTTACCTTTGTTTAAATCAGGTAGTATATCAGACCCCACAAATTATAGACCTATTTCTGTACTACTCGTACCTACCTTTAGTAAAATTTTTGAGAAATTAATTTTAGACCAACTGCAAAGATTTTTTAATAAACACACATTATTACATAGCAAACAGTTCGGTTTTACAAGGGGTCGTTCAACTACTGATAGGCGTTGAACTTTTAGGACATATTTATTTATATATTGCCTTGGGTATCTTTTGTGATTTATCCAAGGCATTCGATTGCATTCTCCACGAAACGTTAATCAGGAAACTCCGCCACTACGGGATCCGGAACACTGCTTTGGATCTTCTTACTTCATAATTGAGTGGGTTGATTCAGAGCGTTGACGGTTATGGAAAAATATCTCCAGGATCTATAGGAACAATGGTAGTCCCATAGGGCTCAATTCTTGGTCCTTTCTTCTTTCTTATTTATATTATTGACTCGCCGTACCTCATAAAGGATTATCATGATATAGACCTTTTGCAGATGACCTTTCACTTTTGTTTAAACTTAAACGTCAGCAGCAGGTTACTGAGGATGTAAATAGCGCCATCTCTAAAATAGTCCACTGGTTCAATGTTAATAATTTACTTCTAAACGAGACAAAACCAAATGCATTAAGTTTACGCTACCTCACGTTAGGCAGGTGAAAACTAGTGTGTTGATAAAGGGTGAAGAATTGAATCCTGAAGACAGCACAGTATTCTTGGGCATAACTTTGGATGCTGAGCTTCATTAGGGTTCACATATAAACTAACAAAAAAAGCTAAGTTCCGCAGCAAATGCTGTTAGAAAAATTCGTAATTTAACTGTAATGTGTAGTGTATTCATAGTGTAATGTCGTACGGTATTCTATTGTGGGGAAATGCCGCTGATATTCAGACTATCTTTGTTTTGCAGAAGCGAGCTGTTCGATCAATTTATAAATTAAGTCCGAGACACTCACTCAGAGACAAAAATAGATTAATGTAATGACTGTACCTTCTCAGTATATTTATGAAAATCTTTTATATGCCCATAAAAATATAAAATTGTATAAATAATACAGTGATATCCATAATATAAATACTACAAACAAACACTTTGTTGTACAGTCGCTTGGCAGCATTATCTGACCCACCTTAAAAATAAACGAATTTGGACCCTCTGCCTGTAACATTAAGGTTTATTCAATTTATATGAGCTTATCAGACAAGTGCACAAGAACTCAACGAAGAAATACAATAATAACACAGACATGCAAATTTGATCTTTATAACGTTACCATTAGGTTATATGTTATAACTACTTGTTATAATATAATTAGTGTAATAGCTTATTTTAATGGTTGCGTTCAAGTAATTCTGGTCTCGTGGTCTGTGTATAAGACTGAGAAAAACAAGTTGCGTGATCAAATCCTGCGACGAAGATATTGTTTTGCTTTCAATTTAGAATGTATTCCAAAACTATTTCATGTATTATTGTAAAGAACTATAGACTAGACGGATAATCTTCAAACATAGACTTTCTAAAATGGTAATATTTTCGCATAACTTGTAATAAGTGGGTAGTTAAAAAAAAAATAATCGTATTCACTATAAAACTGGTATTCAAATGCTACTAAGGATATGCAGTGACTACGCGCAAACATGTTTTACCTTGCCTTACTAAATTACAAAAATAACGTCTCTTTACAATTTTTTATTTTCTATTTTATAGGTACTTTTTTAGTATCATGTCTCAATGGAGTGATTATTTAAAATACAAAATAATCTATTTGCACGAGGAGAAGGTTGGCTGCTTGTGCTGTGCAAGAATAAACTTTATGAACTATATGGTTCAAATTCTTTAGAATATGCGTCATTACAACTAAGATCAAATTTCAATGCGGCTTATAAGAGTTGAGTTGGTCTTGTGGTCACTAATGTAGTTCGGTGTTCATCGTTGTCTACGTTCGAAACCATATTTTTTTTTTTCATTTTTTTTTTTCCCGGGTTGGGAATTCCTCATGGATGTCCGCCGCCCTGGGGCGGGCGACGGGGTCTGTCAGACTCTTACTGACTAAAAACCACCCCAGTGTTCCATCTCACACCTACGCCGGGGGTCGCGAGAACGTAAGATCCTTCCGCAACCCCCGACTGGTGCCGGCCCGCCACTGCGGGCCTCCTCGGGTCAGGGGGGGGGTGAGGTGTTTGACTCCCCCCGCGACGTCTAAGAGGGGCGCGCGTGGAACACTACGCGCCGCCACCTCGGGTCCTGAAGTGTGGGGGGCGACGGACGTCCCCGAGTCCGTCGCCCCTGGACCCATTTAGGGGGGCTGGAAGAGGGCGTTGTCCGCCCTCCGCAGACGCCCGGTGCGCCTGCTGCGGGCCGGGTGAGAGGACGAGATCTCCCTCTCCCTGTCCGCAGCCTCCTTCTGCGAGACGACCGTTTCGCAGAAGGAAACCACCGCGTCCCAGGACTCTTCGCTGCCGACCATCGACCCGACCACGGCCGGCAGCGACAGGTCACTGCCTACTTCTGAGATGAGGGCACGGCGCGGCTCCTCCCAGGCGGCACACTCTGCCAGCGTATGCCGCGCCGTGTCCTCCCGGCAGTCGACGCAGTGGTGACACCGGGCGTCCGGCTCCCTGTTTATGTGACACAGGTACTTCCCGAAGCAACCATGCCCCGAGAGCACCTGCGTCACCCGAAACGACAGGGAGCCGTGCCTCCTCCCGAGCCAGCGCTCGAGCACCGGCCGGACCGCCTCGATGGTGACGAGGACAGCGGTAGGGCGTGTGAGCCTGTCCCGCCATTCCGCCACCAGGACCTCGCGAAGCTGAGACCGACGCAGCTCCATGTGTCGCTGCATCGGTCGCTCGCCCGGCGCCCTCGCTTCCTCGCGCCACCGATACAGTGACGCGAGTACTTTCGCCTCGAGGTCCCAGGGCGGGGATCCAGCCAGTACGCAGGCCGCCTCGTAGGAGACCGTGCGATATCCTCTGATGACTCTGACGGCCATCGCTCTCTGCGGTTGCCGCAAAATCGCGATACTGCCGGCCGTTCGAAACCAAGTTTAACCTAAATATATCTTTTTGCTCAGCTGTTTTTTTTTTTTAATTATTTTATTACACTAAAGAAATGTAAAAAAACATTTCTTTAATGGACGACGTAGGGTCTTGTCTTTTTAAACGGGTAGGTTGTATAGGAATAAAACTAAACAATTGCAAGTTTAAAATGTTTATTATTTCATTAAAACATTTAGGTAAGATAAAGTAAGTAAATGCTCATATATTTCCAAATTAATAGACATTTTATATTAGTATGCCATAATCAAATCTAACCATTTATAAACATTAAAAAAGGCGTGCTTATGCTTAAAAGTTTGTTATAGAAAAAATGAATTCATCTGTGAAATGCTTTACAGATTTATAGCTGCCTATATATATTGAATAAACATGATATTTAAATAGAAAAAATCTATTTATAACAATAACATCACCACATAATCTGCAACATTTTAATGGTTTAACAATCAATCCATTGAGCATTTACTTACATGGTGTGTTTAAAAATACCTACTAGATTACATAATTAGTATCGGAGTGGCGCACCGTCCCCTGTTATAACTTGCTGTAAGCGGCTACGCATACCGCGCACCATATTCCAACATAAATCTTTGCCATTTAAATATTCCTGTGCAAAACGAACCCTTTCTTCGCGATGAGCAGGTGTTAATGCAATTTCTGTGCTGGTTTATAATTCCTTATCGCAGCAGCGTGTAAATGCCTTCTCACTGTATCCACTGAAATATTGTGGTTTATTGCGGTTACACGAATGGGCAAAAATGGATTTTCGTCATGGCTTGAAACAATGGCCCGGTGGCGTTCGAATTCGGGACTATTCTTAATGGCTTTTGCTCCTGGACGAATACGCTGAATATCTCCATTGTCTCCATAACGTCTTAGCCATAGTCTGACCGTATTTCTCTAGAACAAAAAAAAAAAAACATTTTTGGAACCGTGTATGTAACTTGTAAGGAGTGAATGTAGTGGTAAAATAGCCAACTACGCGTTCATTAATCACAATCAATAAAATAAAATAGGTATAAAAACACTTACTGCTATTTTAAGTCGACGACCAATTTCTCTAATTCCAAAATTCTGCTCATGTAAAAATATGATTTTATGTTTGGTACAGTCATTAAGTTGCGACATTATGCTTTTTTACACCAAATTGCTTAAAAATACTTAACGAGTTATGTGAAACAATTTACAAATGTGTGTGCAGTCACTGCTATAAGCGTAGTGTAACTTATGTCACTTAGATGAATTTATTAACTACCTCTCGAAGCAAATATATGTTTTACTTCGAATCCAACCATTCTTGGTAAATATAAATTCTGTGAACTTAAAGTTTTTTAATTTACCCACCTGTTTACAAGATAAGTTATTAGGCGTAAATCATATTGGTCGTTCTTTAATAATGCAGGCAATATTGTATAAATGAAAACAAATTAAAAAAGAAACTGATAATAGGTGGACTGTGTTTTCGAACTCACATGTTGTTCGTCGCCAATCCAGCATCAAACCGCTAAATAATAATAATAAGAAATTTATTTCAGACGAAGTACATATACTCTTAGTAACACAAAAAACCTTAAAAAACTATTGTTAAGAAAAAAAAACAAACAAACCACAAAACAAACCCACCCACCGAAACAAATCCACAGAAAAAATCAAATCCCAAAGTGGCACCGCCCAAGAGTGCCAGTTTATGGCAAACCCTGGACGCGACCACCCACAGTATGTAGTCGCATCCAGTGCCTCCACATCGGCGAGTCCCAGCGGGCCACAAACACGCTCAGAAAGCTGTTCGAGCTGGCCCGCATGCGCCTCATAAGAGATGCACAACGCTTCCGCATGATGGCATGAAAACCATCCACGCTTTTCACCGCAAACATTGCTGAAGCGCTGCAGCGACGCGGCAGTCCGAACAGCACCTAGCTACCTAGCTAAGCCACAAGAACTTTTTGGGAATACGCGAAATAAAAGATTGGGTTCTAATTATGTAGTGTGACTTAAAAGCTTTTCAACTTTAATGTCAACGAGATATTGATTAAAATAGCTTAACAAAATGATCTAAGTATAATGCCGGTGGCTCCGACAATGTTGCACGAGCGCGAGCACTATTGTCTGATAAGCTCATATAAATTGAATAAACCTTAATGTTACAGTCAGAAGGTCCAAATTCGTTTGTTTTTAGGGTGGGTCAGATAATGCTGTCAAGCGACTGTACCTATAACAAGGCTCAAGAAAATAGCTGGCTCGTTCAGATGTCAATGTATACGCTTTTATAATAAACTTCCAAGCAACGTTCAAGATCTAAGCCTTAATAAATTCAAATCATTCATTAAACGTAAGTTAAGTCTAAGCCAGAAAGCCTTTTATTCCGTTAAGGATTATATCGAGGACAAAAAGGCATGGGATTGGGCTGCTTCCAATTTCTACATATTGAATGTTTTTTTTTCTTTTGCTGTTTTTTTTATATACACATTGACATTAATGGATTTTATATATACAATGACATTTGCTTATTTTGTAAAGTATGTATTCTACTTTAATTTGTTTTAATAAATTTATTTTGTTTTACTTTATAATAATTCAATTCAGTTTAATTTGATTTTAATTTATTATTGACATAATCTACTCATTTCAATGTTTTTAGGGTTCCGTACCAAAATGATAAAAAGGAACCCCTATGGTGCGACTCAGTCTGTCTGTCCATCTGTCACAGCTGGAAATCTTCATATCAACTTGAAATTTGGAATAGTTTTTGATTAGGTACGTTTGCCCAACTATTTTGCAAATAAGAAAGAAAAAATAAATTAATGAGTTGTATTGCAATAATTGAAAACAGCAAAATCTAATACAACATAACACAGCAGAGCAAGGACATACAAAAGAACCGAGAAAGTAGTAGAACCTCGCCAAAAGATTCACGGGTGAAGCTCGACCTGAAGCACCTGGCCGCGAAGTCTTTAAAAGATGCCCATCCATAGACAAATATCACCCATCTCTCCACTAGTCCAATGCTTACGTTAGGATGCATATCCGGTAGGCTTAAATCCTACCGCACGTTTTCCCTACAAAAACCGCGACCCCCGGTCTACTTCTTGATATTAAATGGTCGCTGAAGCACCATGAATATGAGGCTACAGGAGCTAGTGCGAATCTTGGGGTTCATTCGATTAATCGAGTCTGGTCAAACCACGCTGGGATCGATGCAATTCATTCATTAATTCATTCAATGAGTTGTATTGCAATATGTGGTTAGCTAGCGACCTCGACAATAGGATCATATTATTCTTGCCTGAGCAACCGGCAGCAATTTCGTCATGCTTCCTTAGATGTCACTGCTTGCGGTAGCGTCGGGGGTCGGGTTGCCTCCTTCCCTGGCATGGCTGATCTTTGTGTTACGCTCGTGAGCGGGTGCTGGTTACTGTGACTGATCGTCTTGCTTCCCATAGTTTTGTTATTGTCATTAGTAATTAACTGTTTATTTATTTTATTTCGATGGTCCTAGTTTATCATTTGTGACTTCGAGTGACAGCTGTGTGAACATAACCCAGCATTGTATATACATACATATAGGTAAGCTGTCACGCCCTTTATGCCTGTAGGTTTTTATTTAGTTAGTAAGTTTTGTTTATATTTTTAATTTTAGTTTTTATTGTTTTTGTTGGTATATTGGCTTGGCTAGCTGACATATGACAAATAATTTAATTTAATGTTCTGTATTTCGTAACGTTAGTTACTTTGCATACCTACTATTGTATAGAATCAAGTTGTTCTAACTGAACAGACAGATGTGCTGCTGGGGCGTTTGTTGCGCTACTTCTTCTGCCCAGCGAAAGCACTAGGAAGTGGTGAAGGGCGGGCGTGCCGGGGGACTGTCTTATGTAATCGGTAGTACGTACTTCAAGGTCGACAAGATACCAACCAGTATTTTAATGGATTTGTTACTTTCTACGCTACTGCCACTGCTCAACAGCTTGCTTACAAGCTGTACTATGTCAGTACCTGTAGTAACTAGGTAGGTATTGAATCTATCTTAAGCAGCGTGACTAAGAAAGACCTAACAATTCAATTTTACTCATTTATATAGACGGTGGCTCTATCCCAAAATCCCATATCCCATACCCAAGGTGTGGGTACAGCCCACACGTAGGAAGTCGACTGAAGAAGTTGTTCAGTCAGACAGTTCAGTCAGTTGGTAAAATATAAATATAAATCGTTGAGCCAGTGCCTTCTATTCTATGCAGAAACTCTTACTGAATCCGCCAGGCGTCTAGTCTAATCATAAGGCCAAAGCAATTAAAAAGAGGTTGTAATCTATATTGTGATCAACTTTATCAAACTAGTTATATTACATGATATGCGTAATAAATTATGTACTTACGTTAACAAACGTAACAAGGAGCAACTGTGAAAATGTTTCAACAAGTAGCCTTGTTTAAATTTAATTGATAGCGAATGAGTGACTCATTAGTAGCTGTGATTATAGTGTTATCGCTCGTGTTGCCGGCCGTCGCCGTCACCGTCACCGAGTTAGCCGAGTCACCGAGTGGAACATACGGCACGTGGCGCAGCGCGACGCGCGACTCGCGGTGACCTGAACATAATAAATAAAACATTAGAGATCGAGAAAGCGACAGTGTTCGTGACGAGCGAGCACTCGGCACAGTCGGCACGGTGCGTGGTGCCACGGTCACGGACAGTCACGACTCTGAGGACGCACGCGCGTCAAGACATCGTGTACCGGACACCGATGTACATAAATTAGTTAGAGGACGCAGAGGAACATCACCCGCGCCGCTCACCTGCTATACACATTCAGATTATACCTATCGGTATCTTTATTTGCGCTAACAGAGAATACTAGAGCCATTGTCTTAAGTTTCTCAATATACCTACTTATTTACACATGCTTATACAAGAATGCGATAACATTGCAGTTGAGCCGTTGAGCGTGCTGCAGTGACAAGATGGTGCGAGTGCGACAGTGGCTGGCCAGCGAGGCCGTGTGCGGTGGATGGCATTCTTTGACACTGTGATGCATGCTCGACGTCGTGTGAAGGCTAAAAATAGTCGTTATTGAGAGGCACGAGGTCGGCGCGCCGTCCGTCGCCCGGCGAAGGGCGCCGCCACACAGACCGCAGTGCGCACCACTCGATGACGCTCAGTGTGCTCGCCTACTATGCGTCCGCAATCCTAGCACTATTTTATTAATACTCAATTATATACGTACAGTCGTATATAGTCCATAGCGCATATACCTGAAACAAACTTGAACTATGACCACTAGGCGCAGCTCAGGACGCGGTATACAATGCAGATGCTCTCATTGATATGACCAACTGGAACGATAAGGATGTATAATACGACAAACTAGGTACATCATACAACTAGGTACATCATACTAGCAAATAAACTAAATATTTCAATTGAATCATACATCGGCAAAACTCAAAACTATCGATTGATCATTTCATAATTATTATATCGAATTGAATCGCCCTTTGTTTATAATACGTAAACAAAATAAGTCATGTCGGATGATTCACTTCTCATTATAGAGTTTGTTCTACATACTGTGAGAATTTGTACCTTGAGCCAATCACATAGCGCCCGCGAAGTAAATAATATTGGTGTGTCAATTCACTCTTCATATTGATACACAATGCAAGGAGATTCTCGGTAGGTATGAACTACCTAATGTAATTGTGGCAACTGCAAACCATATGAACACTTTGTCTTCTGTTGCAGTCTACAACTAAACACAAGTTGTGCAACTTATAGCGACTTAATGTCTATAATAGCCATGCTGTCCTAGGCCTTTTGGCTGTTCAAATGATGTCGCCAACATAGATCTGAAAATTGTTTTTTTTCGTTATGTCTTGAGCAGATACTTGCTCTATTTTATAGAAACGCAACTGAAGTGTCATGGTTGTCATGTTCCAGCTGGAGCCGGGTGCTCAGAAGGAGGTGCTGGGGTTGGCGGTGGGCGCCAACCCGCTGGGCCAGCTGGTGTTCTCGCCGCTGCTGGGGCTGTGGGCTAACCGCGCGGGTTCCGCGCGGGCGCCGCTGCTGGCCACGTTGACATTGTTCGTGCTGGCCAGCGTGCTGTACGCCGAATTGCACCTCACGCGTCCCCACGCCAAGTACTGGATGGTGTTCGCGAGGTTCCTCGTCGGAGTCAGTTCAGGTGACCGATCTTCTTTCTTTTTAATGTTTACGTATTTAAATGTCCAAATCTCCGTCCTCACCCGTGTATTACCCTTAATTTTTAGTTTGTTCATCCAAATGTCACTATTGGTTGTATTGATCCTTCATTAGATGATTGAATGACTAATGAGCAAGCGTATGCTCACAGCGAACATAGCGGTGGCGCGCTCGTACCTGTCGTCAGCAACGCTGGTGAGCGAGCGCACGCGCGCCGTGGCCGTGGTGTCGCTGGCGCAGGTGCTGGGCTTCGTGGTGGGCCCTGCGCTGCAGGCGGCCGCTGCGCCGTTGGGGCCCGGCGGGCCCTACGCGCCGCCCGGAGACCTGTCCTCGCCGCTGCGCCTGGACATGTACACGGCCGCCGGCTGGATCAACGCCGTGCTCGGCTTCATCAACTTCCTGCTGTTCCTGCCGTGGTGCTTCAAGGAGAGGAAGATCGCTGCCAGAGAAGCTATGATTGCGCAGGGCACGGATAACGGTGCGTACTGCTTGTTGTTCTAGGGCATCGACTAATAATTCCAATAATCTCCGTACTTATAATAATACTAGCTTCTGCCCGTGACTTCGTCCGCGTGATATTTCTTGTTCCCCCGATCCGCCCCGTCGTTTTCACTTAAGAGTTCTTTGTGACTTTTTTCTTTTTGCTCAGTTACTAAGGGTCCTGTTGTGTGATGTTAAATAGCCTTTCTCAAGAAGTAGGCTATCAAATGCCAGAGATTAGCGCGTCCAAACCAACAAACTCTTCAGCCTTCATATTAGTATAGATAGATTATATTGTTGAGGAATTAAGTTTATATTAGGGCTTTCGAATACCGGATTTTTTCAATACCGGTATTACTACCGAATGTTTTTTTCTAAATACCGGGATTCAGGGATACCGGTATTGAAAAAAAGAAACCTTATTTTTTTCAGACTTTCAATTTTATTCTTTTTTGGAAGTACGTATTTAGAAGGTACAATTAATAAACAAAGTTTTAATGTCAAATCATATATTATTTATATGTAGGTACAATTATCTTTTTATATAACAATAATATTAAGTGTCAGTTAGATCAGTCTTTTTTTTTTTACGATAACTCGCGTTATAAAAATTATGACTAATCACATTTATTATTATATAATTTCACAAAACTTGTCTAACAACATTTCTGTAAGTAACTGCGGCCAGACTATAACAGCTTCGCGTTGCATGCACCTGAGGGGAGGCGGAGCGGGCGGGGCGTATAGGGAATTTTCCCTCACCCCTGGCGGGCGCCGCCGCCTTCCGCACTGTACTTAAAACTTAGAGCAACGCGGGACTTCCGGGAAGTCCGTGTTGCTCTAAGACTGAGAACGACTTAAATTTATTGCTTTGCGTGCGTGGAACTGCCATGTCGTTAAATCATTGATATTATACCGATTTAAAATATTCCAAAATAAAATACATGGGCAAAAATGTCTATGTGCGGTAGTGATAGTTTATGATTCTGTTTTGTACTAAAATTAAAATAAAATCACTAATACCGGGATCCCGGTTATGAACATTTCATAACAATATTAAAAATCTTGAAAAAATCCGGGATCCCGGTATTGGCTGATACCGGGATCCCGGTATTAGAAGTCCTAGTTTATATTGAATGGTTAATTGCAGAAAAAGAAGCCCTGAAAGCTCTGAAGCCAGACCTAGTGAGTAGCTGGACGCTGGTGGCGGCGTTTTTCGTGCTGGTGTTCAACTTCGTGCTGCTGGAGACGCTGGCCACGCTGCTGACCATGGACCAGTTCGCGTGGAGCAAGCGCGAGGCGCTGGAGTACATGGGCGCGCTCATGAGCGGCGGCGCCGTGCTCGCCTGCCTCACCTTCGCCGCCATCGGCCCACTCACCAGGATCTTCGAGGAGCGGTACGACTATGTCTTTCATTTAACTATTTTCTTCCTTGCGTGTAGAATTATCGATGGCAATCTGTATCGGGTCAGCCTAAAAGGAAGTAGGGCATTTTGGTAACCCCCCAACAGCAATAATTGTAGTGCCGTTGAAAAGGTCTTTCCAATAGGAACAATATTTACAACTTGTACCAAATCATTGTCCGTTCGTATTATCCCGGTATGAACATGACTAACTATGCGCAGCCAAGTGTGGAGCTCACGTCTGTGTTCCCCCCCACATTTAACTCGTCTGCCTTCAAAGCATGAACAGGCACCTTCCGGGCACGCTCGTTCCATCATAGACCTCATCGCTTTCCGTCAGGCGTGATCGAGGTCAAGAGTAGGCTCATTTAGCAATTAAAAGAAAACTTATTTTGCAGATTTCTTTTTGTATTTATTTATTCCTTTTTAACCGACTTCAAAACAAAAGGAGGAGGTTCTCAATTCGCTTGTATTTTATACATATTTGTTACCTCAGAACTCCGTTATATATAAGCCGATTTGCAAAATTATTTTGTTAATTCAAAGGATGTACTTTTTCATTAGTTCCATAAAAATTTCATCAAAATCGGTTGAGTAGTTTGGTTTTTAAACAAAAATTAATTGTAAAAATTCAAGTAAACTAAATTGCGTTGTTTTGTTTGCTTTCCTATGAATTTTCAGTGGTGGCTTAGTGAAATTGTCATGGATTCATTGTGCCGCATATTTACATAACTAACCGACTTCAAAAAGGAGGTTTTCAATTCGACTGTATTTTTTTTTATGTATGTTACGCGGTATCTCCGGCATTTTTAAATCCATTTAAAAATTATTCTCTCTCCGTTAGTGAACAATTAATAATAATAATAATAAGAGAACTGGCGCAAGCCAGTAGTGCTTGATACCAATGATCGCATGGAAGTATGGCAAAGTAAGGAGCTTCACGGACGCTTTTACAGGGCCCTACATGGACCCGATGTAGATTTACTAGCGTCCGTAGCCTGGCTGCGGTTCGGTGACCTGTTTGGAGAAACCGAAGGTTTTGTCTGTGCAATTATGGACGAAGTTATGATGACGAACAATTACCGGAGATTTATTGTGAAAGACGGCACGGTTGACATCTGTCGGGCATGCCACCGGCCGGGGGAATCAATCAGGCATATTATCTCCGGGTGTTCTCGTCTAGCTAACGGAGAGTACTTGCATAGACACAACCTTGTAGCTAGGATAATACATCAGCAACTTGCTCTGAAATACAACCTTGTGGAATCGGAGGTGCCGTACTACAGGTATGTGCCCGACCCAGTTCTCGAAAATGGAAATATCACATTGTACTGGGATCGATCCATCATCACTGACAGGACTATTGTTGCCAATAAGCCTGATATAGTGGTGGTGGATCGATCAGAGCGGCGCGCAATGATTGTTGACATAACCGTCCCGCATGATGAGAACCTCGTGAAAGCCGAGAAAGATAAACAAATCAAGTATCTTGACTTGGCTCGCGAGGTTGTCGACATGTGGCATGTGGACTCAGCAATCATTGTGCCGATAGTCGTGACAGCCAATGGCTTAATAGCCAAGAGCCTCGACCAACACCTGAGGAGGCTCTCGTTGGGCAGCTGGATCAAGGGCTTGATTCAGAAAGCGGTACTTCTGGACACGGCTCGCATTGTCAGGTGGTTCCTCTCTCTGAAGCCCTAACCGCCGGTAGCTTGGACCCTGTTCCCGATACCGGTGGGCTACTATTTTTTATATTTTTAAATGTTTTTTTATCTTTTTGTTTATAAAAATATTTAAAAATATAATTTGTAGGTATTTAAATGAAATAAAGGACATAATAATAATAATAGAACAATCTGACCGCGTACCGTGTTCGGATGCTCTCTCTTTTTCAGGTGCTTGAGCCAGCTGGCAACGTTTCGGCACAACGACTATCGGATCAGGTGCGGGTTATTCAGCGTAATCATATGTTAGATGACACTGTACTTGATCGCCTGCGAAGTGAAATGCAAAGTAGCCATGTCATCGCCCCCCAGTCGCAGACTGCGGCAGTACTACCGCAGTCTAATACTAGCCATGCTGACGAAGGGAGTAATGACAGGGCTACAAATGTAAGTATCCAGTGCAATGAGGAATTGAGGAATGCTTTGGAGGGTGCGATTCGGGAATATCGGTTCATGTCGCCCGAACTTAGACCACGCTTACCTCGTTTGCCCATGCATAACAAAAATAGGGCGCTGGTGGCGGTTCTGCATGCGCAGTTGTCAAGTCATTTTGACGCCTGCGAAGACCTCACCGATACTCATTCAATTCTGTACTGCGCGGCTGTAGCGGCATGTCGTGTAGCTCACGTCAAATTTGACAGTGACTCTAGAGCTACACGACCGAAACCAGCCATACCAACTTGGCAGTGCAGAATTGAGCGTCGTATTGGTGGGGTCAGAGCGCTCATCGGCAAACTAATCTGCTTCAGAGAGGGCAATACTCGCCCTAGAGTGATGCGCTTTGTGAGGCGGGCGTTCTTGGGGACTGATATTAGTTCTCAAGATTATTTGTCCCGCGTCACAGAGCGTATCGACTTCCTGAAGCAGAAAGTGTATGCATGGGCAAACCGTATTCGTCGGTATAAGCGGCGAGTAGAGCGATACACTCAGAATCGCACCTTCCAGAGTGATGAAAGGTGGGTTTATAGGGGTTGGGAGCGACCGGACCAAGATGTGGCTGACACGTGCCTACCGGATGATGATGCCATGTGTTCCTTTTGGCGTAGTATCTGGTCGGCGCCTGTCAGTCACACCGAAGGTGATTGAGCTCGAGAGGTCGAGCGAGCCTGTGATCCAATACCAGAAATGGAGGCTATTACCATCTGCCCCCAAGATGTAGCTCGTGCAGTCCGTCCGTTACCTAACTGGAAATCTCCAGGGCCGGACGGGCTGCACAACTTTTGGATCAAATGGTTTACAAGGTCGCATGCTCGCTTGGCATCTCAGTTCCAAACTGCTTTGGAGTCTGGTTCGCTACCCCAATTCCTAACGACAGGAGTTACCCACCTGCTCCATAAATCAGGTAGCACCGCGGAACCCAAAAATTATAGGTCGATCACGTGTTTACCGACGGTCTATAAAGTTCTTACATCCATTCTGAGAGCTAAAATTAACAAACATATAGACACCAACTCCATTATGTCTGCCTCTCAAAACGGATGTAAGAATGGGTCCCGTGGTACTAAGGAGCTACTCCTCATTGATATGGCCATTAGCCAACAGGTTCGTCGTTCCCGAAAGGATCTGTCGACATGTTGGATAGATTATAAGAAGGCCTATGACTCGGTGCCACATACATGGCTCATGAGGGTGCTGGATTTGTATAAAGTAGATGCAACTCTGCGTACCTTCCTGATGTCGTGTATGGGGCAATGGAGGACGGTCCTTCGCTATCCAGGATGTCGAAATATTCAGAGGAATAGCGAACCGATAAGGATCGAGCGAGGCATATTTCAGGGCGATAGTTTGAGTCCGCTTTGGTTCTGCTTAGCCTTGAATCCTCTAAGCACGCTGCTGGAGGATTCAGGTCTAGGCTACCGGCTGAGGAGAGGTGGTCAGGTTATATCGCACCTCCTTTACATGGATGACCTAAAACTCTTTGCTCCCAACAATTTGCAACTGATGGAGCTACTGAAAGTAACTGAAACTTTCAGTTTCACGGCTCGCATTGTCAGGAGATTCCTTTCTCTGGAGCCCTGACCGCCGGTAGCTTGGACCCTGTTCCCGATACCGGTGGGCTACTATTTTTATATTTTTAAATGTCTTTATATCTTTTATATTCTAATATTTAAAAATATAATTTATATGTTTACATTTAAATAAAGGAAATAATAATAGCTACTGAAAGTAACTGAAACTTTCAGTAGCGCCATCAGGATGGAATTTGGTGTGGACAAATGTGCGGTCATGCATGTAAATGGAATCCGTGGGAACCCAACTCTCGGATTCCACAAACCTTAGAGCCCTCTCCGTATCCGAAACCTATAAGTATTTGGGTATGTCGGAAGCGTTAGGCATCAATGTTACTGACATGAAGCAATCGTTGAAGGAGCGCTTCTTTGGCCGCCTGAAAAAAGTACTTAACAGTCTTCTATCAGGCGGAAACAAGGTGCGTGCCTTCAACAGTTGGGTCATGCCGGTTTTGATGTACTCTTTCGGCATACTCAAATGGACTCAAACCGAACTAGACGCCCTGGATAGGAGGGTGCGGACGCTGTTGACTGCAAATCGAATGCATCACCCACGGTCATCGGTAATGAGGCTGTATATTCCGCGAAAATGTGGAGGTCGCGGCTTTTTAAACGCTAAGACCCTCCACAATCGCGAGATATGCAGTCTCAGGGAATATTTCCTAGAAACCGACGTGGGGATGCATCGAGATGTAGTTGCGGTGGACAAGGGCCTCACCCCGCTCTCCTTGGCTAAAGAGAACTGGCGCAAGCCAGTAGTGCTTGACACCAAAGATCGCATGGAAGTATGGCAAAGTAAGGAGCTTCACGGACGCTTTTACCGGGCCCTACATGGACCCGATGTAGATCTACTAGCGTCCGTAGCCTGGCTGCGTTTCGGTGACCTCTTTGGAGAAACCAAAGGTTTTGTCTGTGCAATTATGGACGAAGTTATGATGACGAATAATTACCGGAGATTTATTGTGAAAGACGGCACGGTTGACATCTGTCGGCATGCCACCGGCCGGGAGAATCAATCAGGCATATTATCTCCGGGTGTTCTCGTCTAGCTAACGGAGAGTACTTGCATAGACACAACCTTGTAGCCAGGATAATCCATCAGCAACTTGCTCTGAAATACAGCCTTGTCGAATCTGAGGTGCCGTACTACAGGCATGTGCCCGACCCAGTTCTCGAAAATGGAAATATCACGTTGTACTGGGATCGATCCATCATCACTGACAGGACTATTGTTGCCAATAAGCCTGATATAGTGGTGGTGGATCGATCAGAGCGGTGCGCAATGATTGTTGACATAACCGTCCCGCATCATGAGAACCTCGTGAAAGCCGAGAAAGATAAACAAATCAAGTATCTTGACTTGGCTCACGAGGTTGTCGACATGTGGGATGTGGACTCAGCGATCATTGTGCCGATAGTTGTGATAGCCAATGGCTTAATAGCCAAGAGCCTCGACCAACACCTCAGGAGGCTCTCGTTGGGCAGCTGGATCAAGGGCTTGATTCAGAAAGCGGTACTTCTGGACACGGCTCGCATTGTCAGGAGGTTCCTCTCTCTGGAGCCCTGACCGCCGGTAGCTTGGACCCTGTTCCCGATACCGGTGGGCTACTATTTTTTATATTTTTAAATGTTTTTTTATCTTTTTGTTTATAAAAAAATATTTAAAAATGTAATTTGTAGGTATTTAAATGAAATTAAGGAAATAATAATAATAACCCCACCGCCGTATCTCTACGTTGACGTCGTGGTGGGGCTTGCGCACTCTAAACTTTAGGTCTGTGACGCAAGACGGTGAGGAGCCAGACCAAGAGAGATACAGGAACCCGCAGGGCAGCATGTGGCGCGCTGTTGGGCAGTAGCGACCCCACGAACCCTATCTCCCGGGAGAAGTCTTGTTCCTTACCTCTGGCTTGCCTTTATTGGCCAGCTGGAGTGAACACTGACGAGGAACAGAGCTCCCACCTTATTCTTGCCTTTATTGGCTGGTTTGAGTGGAGATTCGCAAGAGCCAATGTGCTCGGAGGAAGGAAGTATTTGAGTAAGATGCTGGTAGGGATCGTGACCGTACTTCCGGGATTGTCCTGATAGCCGTGGAATACCTCTCCACTCCTCATAAGCATCTCAGGACATGTTGCCTCCTTGTCGCAACGACACTATGTGCTAGCGACCGTTTTCGGGGGTCCATTATTGAGTGTTCAAGTCACCCCCTGCCATTTCATCTGTGAATATTATAATTATCATTGGTCAGGCAGGGGTCATAGACCTTCTGTAGCGGTATCTACAAAGCCACATGCGAACAACGCGACATACTGACGTCACGCAAATCCTGCATCTCGCAAGCAGAGTTTACCGCGCAATTAGCATATATACAAACTTCACAACAACAATTGTTGGGCAATTGCCCGCCAGATACAACACCCGTTTGGTCGGAGGATCCTCCCTTTTCTATGGAGGATGAGTGAACTTTAAACCCTGTTCCTCATACCTCTATACTGGTGACCCCGAACACGAACGTCAGCGCAGCCTTCGTGCACATACTTCAGCGTGACGTCATCATCATCACTCCCGCAAGCTTTAACGGCGAGTCACCCAGCCAGCCAGCATCCACGGCTTCAACGGGTATCCTAACCACCAGCATGCAGCGTCTGCGCATACCTGGTCATCACCCTCAGCCTCATCAGCAACCTCGGCACAGCACACTGCACTTTCGGCCGGTCAACAAGAAGAGCTTCCTCTCCTGGTCGACGCAGCAGCCAGCCTCAACCCGGCACTGTACGACATCCGACGCACTGGAGTATAACGCAGCGCCACCCCGACTCACTGGGGACATCTTCGCAGACAGTTCCAACTCACCGCGAACTATGCGCCACCCTGACTCACTAGGGCATCTCCACAGACAGTTCCGACTCACCGTGAACTATGCGGCAATCGGATCCCACTCACTGGAACCTCAGCTGGCCTGGCAACCATCGGAAGATACAAGACTTAGCCCACTATCGACCTCCGGTCTCCGGAGGGGAGTGATGTAGCGGTATCTACAACGCCACATGCGAACAACGCCTCATACTGACGTCACGCAAATCCTGCATCTCGCAAGCAGAGTTTACCGCGCAATTAGCATATATACAAACTTCCCAACATCAATCGTTGGGCAATTGCCCGCCCGATACAACACCCGTTTGGTCGGAGGATCCTCCCTTTTCTATGGAGGATGAGTGAACTTTAAACCCTGTTCCACTCTGTTCATACCTCTATACCTTCCATAGTTCAAGGTAACCGATCCACTATAGCCACCCAAACCCATAGCCCTGTATATTTTATTTCCATGTTCTGCAATATTCCTGCACCAACCGGGGGTTGTCCTTGGGTGCACTTGCATGGTGCATACGGGGATCCACGTACAATGGTCCACCTGAAGGACTAAGTGCGGAAACTAAACTCGTAACATAGAACATAGAACGGGGATCGACGATTGGTGCCTCCTCATCATTTAGAATTGTGTAAAGGGCCTCTGTGAGTTGGCTTTGGCCCCTAGTACGCTTTTCAAAGGTCCAGGACCCCAGGGTCCCGAGATATGTCAAAGACAAATAATAATAATATAAAGTAGTACCGTGGATCCCAAAAATTATAGACCGATCACGTCTACCGACGGTCGACGGACGGGAGCTAAAATTAATAAACATATAGACACCAACTCCATCATGTCTGTCTCTCAAAATGGATGTAAGAACGGGTCCCGCAGTACTCCTCATTGATATGGCCATTAGCCAACAGGTTCGTCGTTCCCGAAAGGATCTGTCGACATGTTGGGTAGATTATAAGAAGGCCTATGACTCGGTATACATGGCTCATGAGCGAGCGAGGCATATTCCAGGGCGACAGTTTGAGTCTGCATTGGTTCTGCTAAGCCTTGAATCCTATAAGCACGCTGCTGGCAGATTTAGGTCTAGGCTATCGGCTGAGGAGAGGTGGTCAGGTTATATCTCACCTCCTCTACATGGATGACCTAAAACTCTTTGCCCCCAACAATTTGCAACTGATGGAGCTACTGAAAATTACTGAAACTTTCAGTAGCGCCATCAGGATGGAATTTGGTGTGGACAAATGTGCGGCCATGCTTCTAAAGCGAGGGGAGATTGTGGAATCCGTGGGAACTCAACTCTCGGATTCCGGAAATATCACATTGTACTGGGATCGACCCATCATCACTGATGGACGGATCGATCAGAGCGGCGCGCAATGATTGTTGACATAACCGTCCCGCATGATGAGAACCTCGTGAAAGCCGAGAAAGATAAACAATTCAAGTATCTTGACTTGGCTCGCGAGGTTGTTGACGTGTGGACTTAGCGATCATTGTGCCGATAGTCGTGACAGCCAATGGCTTAATAGCCAAGAGCCTCGACCAACACCTCAGAAGGCTCTCGTTGGGCAGCTGGATCAAGGACTTGATTCAGAAAGCGGTACTTCTGGACATGGCTCGCATTGTCAGGAGGTTCCTCTCTCTGGACCCTGACTACCGGTGGCTTGGACCCTGTTCCCGATACCGGTGGGCTACTATTTTTATATTTTTAAATGTTTTTATACTTTTTATATTCTAATATTTAAAAATATAATTTATGTTTACATTGAAATAAAGGAGATAATATAATAATAATAAACGTTTATTTGAAAATAACCAATAAAAATTAGAGATTCAAAATAACTCGAAACCGATAACAAACGCTGGTGAAAAGGTGATGACTTAGATGCGTCTACGGGAGATTGGCCGGAGAAGACAACTGTGGGACAAAGTTAAAAAAAAAAACTACCTAACAACAAGCGCAGATTGATCCCAATTTAAGAGGTTTTGAGTATGTGAAATTTGCAGTTTAAACAAAAAAAAAAAAAAATATAGTTAACATTCCCAACATCGAGTAAAGCTCAGGACTGTCATTGTAGTAACGCGTAGGCACCAGCAGTGGGCGTCCTCCCTGATAATGATCTATGTGCTGTGGTGGTATCGTCGCAGGGCTCTGCTGCTGTGGGGCGGGTTCCTGCTGACGGGGCTGGCGTCAGTGCTGTGCATCCCGTGGGGCCCCGGGCCGCCGCCGCTAGCGCCCGCCAACGCGACCGAGGCCGGCGGCGGCTGCCCGCAAGCCACGCAGCCATGGTGCGCCGAGTCGCGCGGCCTCACGCTACCGCAGTTCTTGGCTGGCTACGCCTGCGTGTCCGTGGGCTACTCGCTCGGCGTCACGCTCATACAGACTATATTCTCCAAGGTGCTGGGACCAAGGCCGCAGGTGAGTTCGCCGTTATGTTTCGTTCTACTTTTTGTTCAACGGCAGTACCGTACTCAATAGTCATAGGAGCAAGTCTATTACCAGACTCACTGTCTAGTTTGGGGTGCAAACAATACTTTTTAACCTAGCTGTTTGGTATACGTTATATATTTAAGTTACTCATGCTGCCTATTCCTGTGTTTTACCCATAGATATAGGAAAGAAGGGTTTACCCATATAAATCTTATATGTATGGTTTACCTGTGTCCCTACTGTATTACAAACTATTAACCGAGCACGACTCTTTTTTTAAGGCTACGGCTGGTAATATTTGTGAGCCGATCTATATCCTTTTTAATCGATGTCTGCATGAAGGTGTGTTCCCAGTGGTGTGAAAGCGAGCTAACTTTACCCCAGTGCATAAGGGTGGCTCAAAGCATGACGTCGATCAATATAGACCCATTTCGATTCTGCCGACCTTGTCAAAGCTTTTTGAAAGACTTGTTCACAACGAGGTTTACCCTCTTCTGCATAATCGCCAATCGGTTTGTTAAGCGCCAATCTACGACATTTAACATGTTAATATTTGCTAATTACCTTTTTGAAAATATTTATAGGCGATTACAAATAGATGCGGTCTACACTGATTTCAAAAAGTTTTTGACAAGGTCGTTCATGAAATTCTCCTGAATAAAATTGCTTACAACGGAATACGCGTAAATTTATTGCGTTAGTTTGTGTCGTAGCTCGAAAACCGGTCACAAGGGGTTGTGGTTAATGGTCATCAGTATGTCTCTATTAATATTAGTTCCAGAGTTCCACAGGGCTCTATTCTGGGACCGCTATTATTTATTTTAACGATATTAAGAAATGTTTTAAAAAGTTCAAATTCTTGATGTACGCTACCTGAAGGCGTTTCAAGCGATACGTACTATGGACGACTGCCAGTCATTTCAGGAGGACCTAGACAGACTAACTGCCTACTGTATTGACAATAAGTTGCATCTTAGTATCCCCAAATGTAACTATACACTATTCTTGGAAACTAGATGACAAGTTATTTTTTTTTAAATAAAAAATATTACAGCTACAAAATCAATTTAATAAATTAAACAACTAACATAAAAACAAATCAAATCTAAATGATAGTACAAAAAAAAAATGTCGGTCGCTATGACGTGTTGATGGTCCGATGGATCTCGAGCGAAAGGGGCGCGTTGTGCGACAGCGCTCCCTTTGACCTTTCCTTTACTGATTGGTTTGATGAATTTTTCTGACGACCCACACGGCCTCTGCTGATAGGAGGCCGTCCCGGGCTCCTTCATGATGTCTTCAGCTCTGCAGGTTGGTCTCCAGCATATGCATGGAGAGCTCTCCGTCTGCTGGAGGCACCTCAGGCTCTACGTGAAGCTGCAGTGGCTCAGGCTCGACGTGAAGCTGCAATGGCTCTGGTTTGACGAGATGCTGCAGCACCTCAGCCTGAATCCCGGAGGTGCTTGGTTGCGGCTGAGAGACAGACTGGTCGGCTGGCGAAACGAACTCGGTAGCAGCAAGTGTTAACTCCTCATCTTCGTGGTCTGCATCTGCACATGACATTAAAAACATGTGCTCCATGCACAACGCTATGCATTGTGCATACGCACATCATTGATACACACTAATCTATCGAGATAGAGGCACGACGTGAAGCTTGTCTCGACAAATTAGTGGGCCAGCCGTTCATATATCAAGACGCATCAAGACGAAAAAGCACCACATTGCGGCTTAACTTAGCGGAGTCAGAGGCTAGCCATAAGGCGTACTCGTAACTCGAATAGGTCAGGATAGAGGCACTACGTGAAGCTTGTCCCAACACACAACAATACAACACAAATACATATGAAGCTTCATATATAAGAGAGGCATAAAGCACTCACCATCAAAGTAAGCAGTACATACTTCAGGAGTCCACTCTCCACGCCAAGGAATCATATACTGCGCAGCCGCCTGCGTGTACTTCCCATACGAGCCGGCCAGGAGTTGGAGCTCGTAGCGTCCTTGTGGCAGCGTCTTCACGATGCGGTAGGGCATGCGTGGCGCATACAGGAATCCAACTTTCCGGTCGATTGAGCCTGCTTTCGCACAAAAACCAAACTGTTTAGTTCAAACATCCGGGGAGGCTTCCTCCCTTGATTAACGTAAGCATCTTGCTGGTGCTGATTCTGCCTTAGTCGTTCCGATGCTCTCTGTCTACTCATCTCAAGTAGAGTTTCTCTGTTAGGGCTGGAACCTTCGAACGCAACATCACGTACCAAACTTCTTATAAGTGGAGTTGCGGTACCCATCGGCTTCAGGGAGAGGTCCCAAGGCATCTATGTGAATAGTTTCGAAGGGTAGGTCTGGCTTTTCCCAAGAACTAATAGGTTGGAATGGGGCTCGTGCCGCCTTCTTATGCGCAATACACACTAGGCAATGTGAAATGTATTTTAAAACAAAATTCCGCAACCCAGGGAACCAAAAGTGCTTTGTCAACCGAAAAATGATTATGTTCATCATGGAACACACAAAGGAGACTAAGCCGATGTCCTTTAGGAATATAACAAAGGAAACGTGAAGATTCTCCAGTAGAACATCGTTCTTGACAATATATCATGTGGCATCCAGTTGCCCGTCATTGAGTCTTTGTATGAAAGCTTGAGTTTCTTCATCGGCAGCCTGTGCAATACGTGCCCAATTCTAAGGTTTCTGAATGGTACAGATATTGACAGGGTTCCGACTCAGATAATCAGCGTGAGACATAAGTGTGCCTTTGCGATATTCCAAACTGAAATTAAAGTCTTGAAGGTAGACCCACCATCGGGCTACCCTAGGTAATAAATCTCTCTTGCGCTGTGTGAGCTTCAACGCATTACAGTCTGTAATAACGGTGAAACGCACACCCACAAGGTAAGGTCTAAAATGCTGCAAAGCTTTTACTACTGCGAGGGTTTCTAACTCGTATGAATGATACTTATTTTCCGCGCCTTGTGCAAGCTTGCTAAAATAGGCAACCACTCGCTTGTGACCGCCATTGTGCACTTGAAATAGGACAGCTCCGTAACAAATGGAACTAGCGTCCGTGTGAACTTCTATCGGCAAAGAAGGGTCATATATCGCTAGGACGGGTTCATTAGTCAAACACTCAAGTATTTCATTTCGAGCTGCCTGCTGTTCTTTTCCCCAATTAAATTGTATCCCTTTCTTAGTGAGGGCCGTGATTTATGCAGCCCTCTGAGCGAAACCCGGTATATACCTACGAAAGTAGCTAGCTAAGCCTAGAAACTGGCGGACCTGTTTAACGTTTTTTGGTTCAGGGGAGTCAATAAGGGCCTTTATTTTGCTGGAGCTCGGTCGTACCTGACCTTGGCTAATTCTACGTCCTAAATACTCTATTTCAGTCGTTAAAAAGAAACATTTTTTCAAATTAACAGAAAACCCAGATTCCGTTAAAGCTCTAAGAACCTGGTACAAAAGATTGAAACCCTGGTCCACCGTCTGGCTCAAAATCAAGACATCATCTATGTAGACAAGTACATCACCAGAGTTGATAAAGCGTAACGTCTTTGATATGATGCATTGATATACCACCGGAGCATTGGCCAAACCATAGGGCATTTTTAGATATTCAAAATGGCCCTCAGGTGTAACGAATCCGGTGACTGCAACAGACTCCTTATGAAGAGGAATCTGGTGAAAACCAGTTGCCATATCGAGACTGGTGAAGTACTTATTACGTCCTAATCGGTCTTTGTAATCGTCAATTCGCGGTAATGGAAAGCGATCCTTAACAGTGATTTCATTCAGTTTACGGAAACCTACACACATCCTATCCGATCCGTCTTTCTTTTTAACCAAAAGAATTGGGCTTGCATAGTCGGACTCTGATTCGCGAATAACACCTTTGATGATCAAATCTTTAACTATCTCACGAACACGAATCGTTAATCGGTATTGGCTCGTCATACTGAACAGTCATCACCTCTTCGGTACTGTCTACCCTTCTAGTAAGAGATTGAAAATTGCGCGTGCGAACGTATTGAACACCCTCCCTATTGAGCACATCGGTTCCCACAATAATAGGTGTATTCATAAACTCTGGTGCCACGACAAATAAATCTACCTCAAGTGTTAAACCATCAAATTCAATTGGTAAAATGACATAGGAAGTGCTTTCGATTTCTCGACTTCCCAATCCTTGCAATACGCGAAATGCTGACTTGTGCGCACACTTGAAATGTTTCAGCAGTGACGATGATATAAGCGATATGGTTGACCCACTATCGATTAATACATCCACCGGTATACCCTGTATAACGGCAATACAACATCTTTATTGCGGGTAGTCTTATTTTCTAAACAAAAATTAACGTTATTTTTCTTGCGTGATTCTGATTTTTGTTTTGCGAAACAGTTATCTACTTTGTAACCAGGTTTTTTGCAAAAAGAACAAGGTTCAGATTTAAACGGCACATACACCGGTTTGGAAACAGAATTGCTGGTATTCGTATTTTCATCGACCTTCAGTTTCTTATTGCAAGCAGTCTGTTTATGTCCGGCCACACCACACGAAAAACACTTACCCTCCTCAAGCCTACGCTTTCTAATTACATTACCCGCATGATTACTTTTAACAGAATTATTTTGGGGGTAGGACGTGAACTTTGTGTCCTAGAAGTAGGCTGTTTTACATAAATGGACAAAAATTCAACTATATCGTTGGGTGGCAACTTAGCATTAATAGCTGATGCTCTAATGTGAGGATCCACAATGCCACGGACAACAATCGCAGAAATAAGCTCGTCACTGAGTCCGCGCACTATGCGTAATCGAAGTATCGAGCGTCGAGCGTAATCCGCATACGTAGAGTAATTATCCGAATTTGTGTAAATTACGTCGAATAAAATATTTGCAATGTTTGGTGTTTTTGGATACAAAGGCGTGAATTCCTTTTTGAAATTACTCCACGTACGATCACTCGTAACCCACTCGCGTAACCACGTACGAGCATCACCTTTTAAACAATTACCTATTCGCGAAAGACATTCATGATCGCTCCAATTATTTAGAAGTTTTGCCCGATCAACTTCGTCACACCAATCGCTAATGTTATTCAAACTAGGATCAAAACTAGAAATAAAAAAATGTTGGTCAGATCTTACCCGATTGTTGATAGAACGAATCGCGTCCACTATACGGTCCGTTGCAATGATGTCACTAACAGCACCTGCGTGTTCCAACAAGGATTCTGCCGTTCGACCGGCACGGACCACGCTAGCCGGCGCAGACGGCAAGGGTGGCGTACATGACCGCGGCGCTTACGCAGCTCGACCTAGCAACGGCGACACAACGTGCTTGGCACGGTGGCGGCGCAATGTCGGGGTTGTCTGGCGCTGGGTAGGCAGCGGCGGCGGCGACGCGCCTCGCTCGGACCGTAGTGTTTCATGTGGAGATACCCTCTGCTTGCGCGAGCGTTTCGGCTGGGGTAACGATGCCTGATCTTCTAGCACCTTCAAACGCGCTCGCATTACCTGCAGTTCCCGCTGTAGGTCACTCTCCAGGGTCTGCGTACGATCCCGATGTCTGCTATGTCGCCGACCTGGCTCACGGCTACGGCGACGACTTCGACAGCGATCCGACATTTTATTTTATTTTTTGTTTTGTTACTTTAATCAACACGCACCCAATTAACAAAAACAGAAATTGGATCGAATCCCACTTCTGATCTTGGAAACTAGATGACAAGTTATTTTTTGAAAAATCAAAAATATCACAGCTACAAAATCAATTTAATAAAGTAAAAAATTAACATAAAAACAAATCAAATCTAAACTCAAACTCAAACTCAAACTCAAAGTATTTATTTCAATTAAACCAATTACAGGTACTTTTGAATTGTCAAGGGGTCGGTCAGTCAGAGAAATGAAGCTAGTTGCCCATTCCAAAGCGTAGTAGGTACCTATGGAGAAGAACGGGCAAGAAACTCCATGGACACTCTTTTAAATCAAAATATGGTTACAAAGTATTAGTTACATCATTCATGTTAAAAATTATGCATGTGAGAACGATGCAGAACGTTAAAAGCGTCCGTAATGAAAAGCCTAAAACAATCCAAATATTAAATTAAATTAAAATAAGCCATGGCAGCAAAGAGATGACCAGTCCCCACTGACGGCGCCCGTTCACGAACATGACGCACGGATTAGCACCATTCAGCTCAACCATTTTGAAGGGAGCTAAATGATCCAACACATGTGCCACCATCAGCGAGACATTTGAGTGAGCATGACATACTCTCAGCCGCCAGGGCACATTCAAGTCAATGAAAGACGTACCCAGTAAATGGTAGCTTTATAGTATGTACCTACATAGTACTCACACATGAGCTATACAATTATACAATACTAGGAGATTGAATTTATATAATGCAAAAATAGTATTTTACAATCTTCAGCGGCTCCAACAGTACTTTCAAATGCTAATCAATTTATTTATGCGTCCTGTGGAGCAGGACCAGCGTTTAGCCAAGCATTTTTATCAGTGATGTAATCTCCCAATTTATAATATGCCTGGCTGCATAGTGTGCGTTTTATACAAGATTTAAATTTCGTTTCATTCTGTTCAATTATGTGGGGAGGTATTTTATTGTAACATTTTAAACAGTACCCCATGAAAGATGAGTCTACTTTAGCCAGCCTGAAACCTGGTTGAACTAATTGGTCCCTATTTCTTGTGATATAATTGTGTCTTTCACCTCTTTTACTAAAAATATGTAGATTTTTCCTTACGTACATAATGTTTTCATATATATATTGACAAGGTACCGTCATGATGTTAATATCTTTAAACAGTTCTCTTAGAGAGTCACGCCTGCGGAGGCTATATATGGCTCTGATGGCTCTTTTCTGCAGAATAAAAATAGACTCGATGTCTGCAGCCCGTCCCCATAGTAAAATACCGTACGACATGATACTATGAAAGTAACTAAAATAGACCAGTCTCGCGGTATCGACATCAGTAAATTGACGGATTTTTCTCACAGCATACGCTGCTGAACTTAGTCGTCCTGCAAGGGATGTTAAATGAGGACCCCATTGAAGCCTTGAGTCGAGCGTGAACCCCAGGAAAACAGTTTCATCGACGAATTCTAGTTTCTCTTGATTCAATTTTATCTCACAATGACTACCTTTGACATTTGGTAAAGAAAATCTTATACACTTAGTTTTTTTCCCATTTAATACTAAATTATTAGCAGTGAACCAATTTTGGATCTGCAGTAGGGCGTTATTTACGTCGTCAAGATTTGATGCACGTCTATTAATTTTAAAAATCAAGGAAGTATCGTCAGCAAATAACACCATCTGTGGTTGAGTTTTTAACAAATGGGGTAGATCATTTATATAAACTAAAAAGAGGAAAGGACCTAATATCGAGCCTTGCGGAACACCCATTTTTACTGTTAAACCGAGTGAATTGACACCATTTATTTGAACTTGCTGTTGTCTATCATTTAAATAAGATTTTACTAAACTGAGCGCAAGTTTTCCTATTCCGTAATGCTCAAGTTTTAAAAGTAAGGTTTCGTGGTCGACGCAATCAAAAGCCTTGGAGAGGTCACAAAAAATTCCTATGGCGTCTTGGGACTCTTCCCACGCTGTAAAAATGTGTTTTAATAAGGTGATACCGGCATCAGTCGTACAACGTCCCTTGGTGAAACCATACTGTTGGTCGTGTAATATTCTGTTGGTGTTAAAATGATTGAGCATTTGGTTCAGAATCACCTTTTCAAACACCTTGCTGAAGACCGGTAACACGGATACTGGTCTATAATTATTGGTAAGTTTACTGTCCCCCGATTTTAAAAGGGGTATCACCTTGCTGTATTTCATTAGATCTGGGAAGACTCCTTGATCCACACACAAATTAAATATTAAGGCTAAGTACGGCGCTATAGTCTCAATAATGGAGGTACAAACTTTGATAGACATTCCCCATAGATCCTCGGTTAGTTTGATCTTGATTTGCTTGAAAGCTTTTATTACTATTATGGGGTTTATATGCTTGAATTTAAATTCAATCTGGCAGGATGAGACGTTTGCTCTTAATAAATTAATAGAACGCAAGGGCGAGGAATTTAAGATTTCAGTGGTTGTATGTGGGATACTGGTAAAGAAATTTACAAATTCTTGAGCAACTTCTTTGTTATTGCTTAAACGATAGTACAATCAAAAAAATGTCGGTCGCTATGACGTGTTGATGGTCCGATGGATCTCGAGCGAAAGGGGCGCGTTGTGGGACAGCGCTCCCTTTTATACCGATTGGTTTGATGAATTTTTCTGACGACCCACACTATATATACTAAGAATAATTTCATCTTTAATTTTAATTACAACCTTAACTGTATACCCTTTTTTTTCCGGAGGGGAAATCATCAAATGACCCCTCCCGCTCTGGGAGGAGCGGAAGGGAGTGTCAGACTCTTACTGACTAAAACCCACCCATGTTCCTTCCTTCGCCCTTTATGTTCCGGGGTAGCGGTAACCCTTTCGGACAATCCCGCTGACCCGACAGGCTTCGGCCCTAAGGGGCCCCTCGAATTATGCTGACATCTCTTTGAGGCGCGCGTGGAACACTTACGCGCCGTCCGGCACGGGCCTGGTCCTGATCGGGCGGTGAGCTGCCCATTGCTCTCCGCCCGCAGGCCCGCGCCTACGGTGGCCGGTAGTCGTCACGCGACTCCTGACGCCCGGAGCGTCTCCCGCGGCGGCTGGGACGGGAGGCTCTCTTCCTCATCCGTCCCGCCACCTCCTTCGCTAGCATGACTGCTTCGCAGAAGGAGGCGACTGCCTCCCACTCCCTCTCGCTCCGGACCATGGCTTGCACCAGGGCCGGGCGCGAGAGGCCGCCGCCGCTGCCGATCGCCTCTACAAGGACACGGCAGTGCTCCGCCCAAGCGGGGCAGACCTCCACCGTGTGCTCCACCGTGTCCTCTGGGCGATCCTGGCAATGGTGACACCCGGGCGTTTCCTCCCGCCTAATGATGTTCAGGAACCTCCCGAAACTTCCGTGTCCGGTGAGGACCTGCGTCAGGCGGTAGGTGAGGGCGCCGTGGCGCCTCTCTAGCCACTCCTCAAAGAGGGGTCTTATCGCCGCTATCGCGGCGTGCCCTGCGCTGGGTTGCGACAGTCGCTCTTTCCATGTCGCAACTGTATACCCTTAAATAATATTTCTATAGTGAATGATCTAGGTGTTCTCTTTGATGGCAAACTGTCCTTTAACCAGCATATCGAAGCCATAGTAAATATTGCTTTTAAAATGTATGGATTTCTTTGATTTCCACCTAAAGTTTTGTTAACCTTGTGTGTTATATGTATAAATGATGTAGATGATTATTACCAAAAAAAAAATCTTTTATTTCGGACCCTTCAGTGTAGTCCATTATCCCTTAGTAAATAAAATAAAAATAAAATGGACTGCAGGTTGCTAAAATTATGTCACTATGCCGCCGGACCTGGGAATTGAATTCAGAATGTTTTTTTTTCAAAATGGCAGCCACGCATGAACCCTATATAATCGATAGCTGACTTCAATGCAATCAGAAAACATATTAGGACCAAACCACGTAAAGTGAGAGTGAGTGTATCTTTCTGAACTTGCTGGTGCGAAAGTATCTATGCCAGGCTCCATATAAAAATCTTCAATCCCCTTGCACGAATTTATCACAAACTGTAACAGCTGATTTTTGTAAGTACCTGCATCAATTGCTAATAAATATATGTGTTTTGGTCAGGGCGTGTGGATGGGTGTGCTGACGGGCGCGGGCTGCCTGTCGCGCGCGCTGGGCCCAGTGTTCGTGTCGGCAGTGTACGCACGGCGGGGCCCGGTGGCCACGTTCGGCAGTACGGCGGCTCTGACACTGGCAGCGCTGGCAGCGCTGCGCCTGGTGTACGCACGCCTGCAGCCGCGCCCGCTTGCGCCCCGAGCGCTCGCGCACGAGTTGCGCCCGATCAAGCAGCCCGAGAGCACGTGACGTCACGCCGCGGCCGCGCCGGTCGCACGCTAGATCCGCTGTGAGACTCGAGTGTGTTGGTATAACAGGTGTGAGAATACCCTTAACGAAGCCGAGAGTCATTTGTTCTTCCCGTTATTATGATAATTTGTTGTATTGCATCATACCTGAGACCAGCATACCTTATGGTTACGGAGTAAAGAAGGTCAAAGTTCCAACTTTGTTTGAGAATTTTTAGTAAAAAAAAGTTTTAAATGTTATTAGATAACTTACCTAATACTCCCACGATCTCTATACCGTTGTATGCACCCCTTAAGCACCATGTTTTGCGTGCGTTAAGTTGTTCACACCAAAAATAAGAGTCGTAGTTTGATGTACAGAATGCACAGATAAAGGCTTCGTGGTGGGTATTTGAACAGCCTGTACGTAGCCGTAAGGAAGCTCATGTCGACGTCGCTAGTTCCAGAATGTAGTGTACCTTTAGTACCTTTGTGTTAAATGTTTAAGCTGGTTTTTCAGATCGCAATTAAGAATTATATTTTTTTTTAAGTAGTAGGTATAATAAGTAGGTATTAGTCAGGGCGCTTGCTTGCTGACCAGATTGACACTCTTAAGTCAATTGATATGTATAGCCATTTCATACGACTGACAAAGAATATCATATAGTTGTGATTTGGGCTCATGAACAGTTCACCAGATTCGCGATTTACCTGGTTCTCGATTGACCAGATTCTGAATTGAACAGATTCTCAACTCACCATATTCTCAATTCTTCAAAAGTACAAGAAATGAAATTCTAACACAAATTGTAACACAAATCTATATTTTCTATCAATACAGTTATACAATTAAAAATAATTAGTAAGCAGGTACTTCTATTTTAAAAGAAATATAGAAAGAATAATGTCTACTTGGACTCGGTTCGTGAGACACAAAATAAAAAATGAAAATAATGTTTTAACAACAAAAGTATGTCTGCGCCAAAAAGGTTCATTTCAGCATTAATGCCAGACAGATGCTGTCTGGCATTAATGCTGAAAACATCAGATGGGTAATACTCGTAATTTTAAAAACGGTCACAGTCTGATCTCAGTCTCAATCTGTCAAAAATACCTCTAATTTCCCTACATTTTGACATTTGTTTGTCGCCGAGAACACCAATCAAAGCGCGTGTTTGTTCTCGGCACGCACAAAAAGGGCGGAGGTGTATTGATTGCCGTTTCCAGGGCTACAGACTCGTCACGCGTAACAAAATGGGAATCAGATGCTGAAGATCCGTGAGTCAAGCTAAAAACGAATAGCATGGAAAGCTCTGTAGCCTATACATATGTGCGGTCTATTTGCTGCCCCCTATGCAACAAGCCCCATTCAACTTGCTTTTGGACAATGTGGGTGCAGTGATTGAATCAACGGGAGGAGACGTGCTTATTGCTGGGGACTTCAATCTCAGCTTCATCGACTGACACGGACAATACTCTCTCCAGCTCACCGTGCACATCTGCTAAGAACTATGCGAACAGGTTAGGTTACTCACTGATAGATTTTATGTCGTCAAATAACGTTGAGCAGATTAACACTACTAGGAACTGTTACAACAGAACTTTGGATTTAATTCCATGCAACTTCCACGGTAGATTGTCAGTGAATCCAAAATTCCAATGTCACTAGTGGATCTTCATCACCCACCTCTTGACATTACTATTAACAATATTTCACCCGCACTATTAAAAAGTAAGAGTTCCCTCAAATATAACTTCTGGAAGGCAAACTGTGGACTCGCAAACGAGAGGCTGAGGAATATCGATTGGACGCGGTTGTTTTCTGATCTGGCGGATGTGGACTTAATGGTGCATGCGTTGTACGCGCATTTAAATAGTTGATGAATGTGTTCCTAAATATACTACACGCAACAACAAATTTCCTATCTGGTTTTCTAAATGTTTGATCGGACTTCTCAACGAAAAAGAAAAATTAAGACTTCGTTTTAAAAAATATAAAAATCCGAAGGGACTTATTAGAATATCGTATACTGAAGGAACGTTTTAAAAAAAATATTAAAAAGTGCTACAGCGCATACGTCAATGACACTGAGACAAACATCAGACATAATCCCAAAGCCTTCTGGTCATTTGTTAAGGCCAAAAAAGCCAAATCAAATGAAAAAATAAAATCAAAAATATTCCATCTGAGATGCACTGGAACCAAGTCGTGGCAATTACTGGAGATGAAGTGACTAAACTGTTTGCCTCACACTTTTCTTCTATTTTTGCATCTTCAGCTGGCACTCTCGGTGCACAAATTAAGTCGAATAACTACCCTCAGCTTTCTTTGGGAAGCCATCACTTTACAGAGCAAGATGTACTTAAGGACTCAAAAAGTGGTTATGAGTCTAGCCCGATTAAAGTCACATCTGGAGTCCCGCAAGGATCCATTTTAGGTCCATTATTATTCATTTTATTTATTAACGACGTTAAAAATTGTTTTCATTCTTCGAAATTTCTCCTCTATGCGGATGACTTAAAGATATATAAAAATATCACTAATCAATCTGATTCCATAGATTTACAGAAGGACCTTGATCGTTTTTTAGAATACTGCTCTTCTAACAAACTTCAGCTTAGTTAGTCTAAATGTCATAGTATTACGTTTACCAAAAAGAAATTGGTTATCAAGTTTAGTTACTGTTTTGGCAATACTGTCCTAAATAATGTTACTTGTCTCCGTGATCTTGGTGTTCGGTTAGACTCCATGCTCCATCTTGATGCGCATGTGAATAATATAGTCAATAAAGCTTATCAAATGTTTGGCTTCGTAATGCGCGCATCTAGAGAATTCTGCCGCCCTTCCACTTATTTGCATTTATACAAGTCGATAATCCGACCACAATTAGAGTACGCAGTCCCTATTTGGAATCCTTTTTACAAAAAATATATAGAAATATTGGAGTTAGTCCAACGTAAATACCTTAGTTCTGTGCACTATAGATGCTTTCTTAAAAGGATTTCCTACCAACCATTGCTCGAAAAATATAATATCCTGACCCTAAAATCTAGACGCATACTCCTAGAAATGATGACCCTGTTCAGTACCTATATGCCGCAACAAGTTTGATTGTTTTGATTTTGTGAGAAGTTTGTGCTACCGGTCCCTCGCACAGTACAGAGTAGAGAAGTACGTTCACGGTGTTTGTTTGCCACTAACTTCTGTCATACCAACTCAGGCGCACGCTCATCGCTGCACCGATCGGTCGACACTTATAATAAAAAGTTTGGATCTATTGATATTATATTTCTGAACAAGAATAGATTCAAAAATCAAGTTATTTCCACCTTAAAGAAACAGCCATAAGTTTCGATGTTACTTAATTTTGATTCATATACCTCATGTATTTATGTAGCTTTAGGTTCGTCCTTCCTTTTTTGTTTTTTCTCTTTTTTTTTTCTTCTCTTGTTTTTTGCATGCCGATTTTATCTGATTCCAAACCTTTATATTTGTCCCTAGTATTAAGACGCAGATATTATTAGATTTTTTCACTTTATTTTATGCTCACCGAGATACATTTTAATAACAAACCGAGTAATAATTTTAACCTTGTATCTTTAAGTTGGCCCTTATTGTTATTATTAACAGTGCCTATGCAAATTATTTTATTATGGTAATCTGTGGATAACGTCGTAAGTAGTGTATTTGTTAATTCTATTAGTTTAGTACTCCTATCATGTGTAATATTTAATATACTGCTATTTGTTGTCCCTGATAAATAAAATAAAGATTAAAAAAAACTAAATACTTGCAAAGGTACAGGGCCGGTTGGCCTACCACCCCATTTCATAAGGCAATGTGCCAAATACTTGTCGTTACCGCTCAAACTTATTTTCAACAAGTCCCTTATTTCTTCCAAGTTGCCCACGCAGTGGAAAATAGCACGCGTAGTACTGATATTTAAAAAAGGGGAGGCAAATGATGTAAAAAACTATCGACCCATATCACTCGTTTCCATTTTCTCAAAACTGTTCGAATCATTGGTTTGTCCCGTATTGACCTCCCTCATTAAACTCAATTAGCTACACAGCAGCACGGTTTCTGTGCCAATAAGTGCACTACCACCAACATGGTTCAATACATTAATGATATAAGCAGATCCGTAGATTCCCGCATCCAAGTAGACTCAATCTACACTGACTTTAGCAGTGCGTTTGACAAAGTGAACCATGAGTTCTTAATAAAAAAACTCGAGAATTACGGTTCGCATGGTCAATTGCTGCGCTGGTTTAAATCATATCTTTCAGAACGACATCAGAGAGTAGTTTTAAAGGGTTATCGATCGCCACTTTGTTATTCAACCTCTGGGGTACCACAGGGGTCTCGCCTTGGTCCTATTCTCTTCCTTGTGTTTGTGAACGACATCATAGACTCAATAAAAAACTCAAAATGCTCTATGTTTGCGGACGATCTAAAGATTTACAGAGAAATTGAATCAAGTACCGACATTGCTTTGCTCCATAATGACTTGGACGCAATTCATGAATGGTGTCATAGTAACATGATGACTCTCAATGCCAAAAAGTGTAATCATATAACTTTTACATGGAACAAGTTGATCCAGCCTTCAGCATATCACTTAAATGGCATAACTCTTCAGAGAGTTTACACCATTCGTGATTTGGGAGTTCAACTTGACAGCCAACTAAATTTTATAAATCATCTTGACTTAATCGTCGGTAAGGCAAATAAAATGTCGGGATTTGTGAAAAGAACTTGTAAGGACTTCCAGTCGATCGGCACCCTTAAGATTCTCTACAACTCTCTGGTGAAATATCGACAGAATAGAGTGCATCCAAAGAAAATTTACAAGATACTCGTACCTTCGCTTCAGATCACAGACCTGTGATCGCAAAGCTGAATATTCCCAAAGGCTCTGTCATTTTAGGATGAGCTCCTTGGAGCAACGGAGAAGCTACTCTGATTTAAACTTTCTTTTTAAAATTGCCCACAATTTGGTGAACGTACCGGAGTTGGTCACAGAGTTGAGTCTAATAGCTCCCCGCCGTACCTCTTACAGATCCAATTTTAAAACGGAAACATTTGTAGTGCCTAAAAATAGAACGAATCTTGGCCGTTCCGCTCCTTTATACAGGATTCTGTCAAGTTACAATAAGCTGAGCACACGTACCAACAACTTAGACTTATTTTCGAATAGTCCAAATAAATTCAGACGATATATCCAAGTCCTTTTTTTTTTTTTTCGGGTGGGAAATCGTCAAATGAAGGGGTCATTTCACCCGCTCTGGGTGGAGCGGAAGGGAGTGTCAGACTCTTACTGACTAAAACCCACCCATGTTCCTTCCTTTGCCCTGTATGTTCCGGGGTAGCGGTAACCCTTTCGGACAATCCCGCTGAATCCAAGCCTTTTTTTTTTTTTTTTTTTTTTTTTTTTTTTTTTTTCTTGGTGGGAAATTATCATATGACTTCTCCCGCTCTGGGCGGAGCAGGAGGGCGTGTCAGACTTTTACTGACTAAAACCCACCCGTGTTCCTTTAGTTGCCTATGCCAGGGACCACGGTATCTCTTTCGAACAACCCGCAGCCCTGGCAGGCATCGGCCCTAACGGACCCCGTCACTTCGTGCTGACATCTCTTTGAGGCGCGCGTGGAATACAACGCGCCGTCGACTCGGGCCTGGTCCTTGCCGGGCGGCGAGCTGCCCATAGCTCGCCGCCCGCAAGCCCGCGCCTACGGTGGCCGGGAATCGGCTGGTGACTCCCGACGCCCAGGGCGTCTCCTGCGGCGACTAGGGGCGTGAGGGCGCAGGGATTGCCTCTCCCTCACGCGCTCCGCCTCCTCCTTTGCGAGCATTATTGCTTCGCAGAAGGAGGTGACGGCTTCCCATGCACTCTCGCTCCGTACCATGGCCTGGACCAGGGCCGGACGCGAGAGGTCGCCGCCGCCGATCGCCGCCACGAGGACGCGGCGGTGCTCCGCCCAAGCCGGGCAGACCTCCACCGTATGCTCCACCGTGTCCTCCGGGCGATCCAGCCAAGGTGAGGGCGCCGTGGAGCCTCTCCAGCCACTCCTCAAAGAGGGGACTTATCGCCGCAATTGTGGCGTGCCCAGCACTGGGTTGCGACAATCGCACTCTCCATGTCGCCATGAGATCCCGCCGGAGCTCTGTCCGCTGTACCGTGATTTCTCGCGGCAGCGGAGTTACGCCCCGGCGTTTTGCCTCCTCTCGCCACTCCCATATGTGGGCGAGGGCTTTTGCCTCCAGATCCCATGGCGGCAATCCGGCAAGGAGGCTCGCCGCCTCAGCGGAGACCGTGCGGTATCCTCGGATCAGCCGGACGGCCATGACCCTTTGGGACGCGTTCCAAGCCCTCAGTTCTTGATTCGTTTCTTTGTTTCTGCTACAAAATTGCTACACAATAACTGCACTTTTTGCTTTGGCGACATTATTTTGCTTTCGGTTTCGGATCCACGGTGCCTTTTATTGGGAGCGAAATGTCTTACCATTCCATTTAATATTTTTATTGTAATTGTAATGAATGTACAGACGCCAGCAAGTTAAGCTACCCGAAACTGTCAAATCTTCCCAATCAACCTTGAACCTTAAATCTTTAGAGATAAAGTTGAAAATCTCATCATCTGCCTAGCCTTTTCCCAACTATGTTGGGGTCGGCTTCCAGTCTAACCGGATGCAGCTGAATACCAGTATTTTACACGGAGCGACTGCCTATCTGACCTCCACAACCCAGTTACTAGGTAATACGATACCCCTTGGTAAGACTGGCTGTCAGACTTTCGGGCTACTGACGACCTGTAACGACTGTCAAAGATCCACGAATGACAGCCGGGACCAACGGCTTAACGTGCTTTCCGAGGCACGGAGGGGTCTTCGTATGGCTTAACCTGATCGATCGACCCGTGCGGCTGTTATTACTTAGCCACAAGTTGAAAATCTATTAAAGAAATTTGACAAATTGTAGTAGCTTGATGTGCTGGTGGTGTGCTTTGACATAATTCATTTGATATCTGTAATTTATTTGTTATCTGCAATTCATTTGTTAATGTTTTTAATTGAATTTTTCTATTTATTGTTAATTTAGTTCAATGTTCAATTTATTTTTTTTAATTTTCTGTTACTGATGCAATGTAAATGTTTAATAGTTAATTAATTTCAATGTAATTTAAATTGATTTATAAATAATGTAATGCAAGTGCTGTGCACATCTATAAGTGATGAGTTCATCACTAAACTATTTCCGTGCAAACCAAAATTGTAATGATAGTGAATAAGTCGTTGTTGTGTCAATAAATAAATAAATAAAAAAAAAATGACATACTTTCGACAGAAGTGAAAACTTAAAACTTTGGAATAACTGTGTGTTTAAATTTTTTTTTATTAATATGTTATGAATAATTCAAATTTCATAGTTTGTAAATTGAAATTATTATTAGTCTGGTTTTCAAATCTTTCGGCTCTCCGAGCAATAATTATAATTATACATTTTCATATAGTTTATTCAAAACATATGATGGGCTGCGCAAGCCCATGAGTACAAAATATAAATACAATTTAATTGAAATAATAATTAGTACTTGTACACTATATACTATTATGTACTATTTATACCTTGTATTTGTATTTATGTTAATGAACTTTATTTTAATTGTTAGCATCATTATCATCGTTAAATTCAACAATACTTAAGATTATTTAACAATCAATAAAAAATAAAATATATAGGTCACTAATGGACCAACCGTTGGCTCACACTGCGGAATTTCTGTACGTCCCTATTGCAAATCGTAAACAATTTGACTGTACAGCATTTGGTGAATTGAGAATCTGGTGAGTAGAGAATCGGGTAAGGTCAGAAACAGGTTAAATGAGAATCTGGTGAATTGAGAATTTGGTAAACTGCTCATGAGCCGTGACTTGTTTGTACGAACATTTAATTTGATAGTTGTCGAAGATTCAGCTGCCGTGCCTCACCTTAGTTTTGCTCACTCATACTACGAACCAAGGAGACGTAGTTCCTACTATACAGTATTCAGTCGTATTCACATCAATACATCACAGACAGTGATGGGCGGGTAGCCGCGCGCGGCTAACATAACAAACATGTATTAGGTACGAGTAGGCTTAGAATAGTTGAGATAATTAGTATATTGTCCTTGTGATAAGCTAGTGTTGTTTATAGTAATCTTAAGACTGAGTTTAGATAACATCTAAGCTAATAGGTACATTACAAATATACCACACGTGTTATACAGGGTGTTTTGTAGTTTTTATGTATATAGAGTTATTTAAAAAAATCTACCTATATATGGTGTTCCTTGTACACATCAAAAGTGTATAGGGATCAAGTACGTTTTTAACTATAAAAAATTATCCAATTAATATTTACCAAATCTAGCCTTCCAGACTGGCTTCTTATTTCTATTCCTATGTTTAAGATAACAACCTAGCCCTATATTTTGTAAAAATTAAGAGGATTTAATTTAGGAATTAAGTGGAATTCTCAGCGGCCTTCGAGAACGCAGACCCACTTCACGTAAACGATTTCGGATGGTTTGGTCGCTTATCAGCAAGCCTGAAGAGTTGTGGAGCCTCGTAGCCAACATCATGGCGGTCATGGTACGATTCCGTCGAGCGGTATTTTATTTATTATTTATTTATCCATTTATTTCAGGCATCAAGGCCCATATACACACATACAATACAATATTAATATAACTTAAAAATACTATAAATACATACAACATTATAATTACACTGCCTGCCTGTCTGCGAGTAGTGATGTGAGATCGTCCTCAATGTCTCTCGGCCACGCTGCCCGTGATACGATAGCGTGTCCAGAGGCGGCTTATGACGCTTTATGTAGTGCCAAGAGGGACAGCCACAGTACGTTGCCTGGAATCAGCTTGCAACATTCCGACGGCTCTCATCATCTCTTCTCGTGTCAAATGATGTCTTCGCTCCATATCAATGCAATTTTTTATAGTTCCGATGCAGAAATTGTAATGGTTTTGTAAAAACGCTATTATACACTTTTATAGGAATCCTGATTGACAGTTTATTTTCTATTTTTAATCAGATTTAAAGAAAATTCTTCATTCAAATAGTGAAATCAACTAAAAAGAATCAATAACGATACAAAAAAGTTAAAATAATAATCGTCAAATGCGTCGATACTCTAAAACGTACTTGATCCGTAGACACTTGTGATGTGTGTACATCCGACGCGATGCTGGCTGTACTGTTACACCCTGTAACGTATTGCAAACTGTTGATAAACGGCTTGCCGCGCGGTGTGGCGCAATGTACAACGTAATGTAAAGACTAATGACATCGAACAAGATGGACGAACACATAGCTATCCAGTGCCGCTGCCACGGTATGGCCCTGTGAGGCTGTTCGCACAGTATAACACAGCATCGCCACTCGATGCCTCGTGCTCTCGTAGATAAGTAAACGCTCAACTCCGCACAGTACTTCTTATGCATAAAGTTAATGATTGATGTAGATATCGTAACTATCTTGTATAGAATATTTTGTATATTATTTTTGTTATCTATATTTTTTGACTTCGAATAAAAATATAATTTATTTTTGTTGGCAGTGATTTAACGTGATTGTCAACATATTGTCATGTGAATTGTTTTTTATTGGAGGGCTTAATTACCACGTCAAACCTGTTTGCTGACGATATAATAATCAATAACGCAATTGGGAAAGGATGAAAGATTCTTATAGAAGGTTAAAAAAAAGAATTACCCTACCTACAGGAAGGCGGGTAGGTATTTAAACACTTTTTTATTTAATTTACAAAAAAACTACCATGACTATTTCCGTAACAGGCAAAAGATAGAATGTAGTGATACCACCTGTTAGAAAACTAAAGCCAAGCGCACACTACAGTCGCAACGTGCCGCAGCGCAACGTATTGTCATACAAAGAAGTGCAGTGTGGCCCGCCTGTAGTGTGCGTACTTTCATCTAGAAAATGTAATGCAGGAGGATTTTAGCAATGCGTTGCGTTGCGGCGCGGTTTACCCCAATAGGCTAGTTGACTCTTTTTTAAACTAGGTCCTAAATAGTTCATATTTGTTCTACTAAGGTAAAAAAAATATTACTAAATTTTTTCAACACCTATGAAACTACAAAACTGTAATTTAAAAACAAACTCTTCATGTAGGTGCGAAAACGCTGTCCGCCATTTTAGTCCATAGATTATCTGTGCTCTGACGTCATACGTATTGTAAACAAACATTTGACACACATTTAAACGTGGACAATTTTCCAGTTTACTTTACTTTAAAAACATGATTTCAACTAATTTACATGAAAAATACAGTAATTATCGTCCGAGAATGCAAAAACACATTGATAAAGACCCCAGGAAAGTTGTGGATTAGAGTGCCTAGTGAAACAAATATTCGCAAAACATGGCTAAGACTTGCTCAAAGGGATCCTGAATCATTATCAACTGTAACTCAAATTTATTTTTGCGAAGATCAGTAAGTACCTGCCAAAGTACAGAAACTTTTAGTTACTTTTGAAATACTTTTTTAGGTTATTTAAATCATTCAAGGCAAAGAAATTACCAACCATTAATGTTTCAATTTTTGGCAAATTTGTGCTGTCTGCTTTTGTGAAACCAACGTCCATAATGAATTTATTATTGTTTTTCAATAAAGCAAATAAATTAAGAACGTGTTAAGGAGTTTTTATCGAAATATTTATACTTGTAATAACACCACGTCAAATCACGAGTACCTACTCGTTTTGTTTACAATTTGTATGACGTCACATCATGGACGACAGCGTTTTCGGCGATTCAAATTAAAAAAAAAAAGCACATTTTTTAAATTGAATTTATAAATTAATCTTACGCTTTTTGTTATTAAAATCGATATATTTCGTTTTCGTAAGCTAAATACTGTAAGAAATACTCATTTATTGTATGAAATTAGATAAGTGTCAAGTAGCCTATTAGCTTTAGCCTTTACTAGTCAAGAACAAGTGACTTAAATATCAATCGGGGCGAGAGAAGTAAATTTTACGCGCGGTAATTTTAAATTTCGGTTTTGTAAAAAAAAAAAATACAAGAAGCTGTTGGTCGGGACCATCCAGACGCATCCCGACCATCTGGCAACCCAATCTGACATGCATGAGGTTGTCATGGGCAAAGCACCGCAGGTACCTATGCGTACGTCTATTCTTTTAAACCCAGAATACAAACACGCTTACACTTGTGTTTATAACACGTGTATTGATTGCCATTAAGTACACAATTATCACAGTTTACGAAATATTTATAAGTAACATTTAGTATGTAGGTACTAGAAAATAATTAATATAAGAACCCGTTCCTTGTAAGTAATAATTATACATATGTATAGCCAGCCCTCTTTCCTACCATTACCGCGGGTTCGAGTCCTTGCCCTAACGTAGACGTCATGACGAGATCAGTCGCACAACAGAGAATACAAATAACTATGTTCCGACACGCTACAAGTGAGACATTGTTGGGCGTGATGCACCCTGCACCCTAATTGCGTAACACACTAAATCTCAATCCGAATAATTTTGAAAGATATTTCTAATTCACTGCCTTTGGTCTGAGTTTACTGCTTCATTTAGGTTCGAAAATTTGTCTGCTCAGCAACGTAAATAACGCAATGGTTGTTGTTGAACTGTCAAAATGACAGCCATTTCTACTGTCAATGTGTTACGCAACAGAAACGCAAGAGACACCAGCTGGGTAATCAGTTGGTGTCTCCAGAGCAGCGGCCAGCAGGCCAGGCCGGTAGGGACGTGGTTTCCTATGTTAGGTATGATCTGTTTTTGGTCCCAGACATGAGTTGCCACAAGCTACGTGCGAGCGATCAGCAGCCGGTCGCCGGGGTCACGTTTCGGCGGAGAGCACGCGGGGCACACGCGCGGGCGGCGCGGCGGGCTGCAGCGCGGGCTCGGCGGTGCGCAGGCGCTCGGCGTCCTGCACGCGCTGCGGCAGGCGCGCGCTGCGCGTCTCGGGAATGCACAGCACAGCCAGCGCTGCTGTTCCGCTGCACGCGCCGTACAGCAGCGCTTGCACGTACATGTTCTAACAAAAACTTATAATGAGGAACATTGCTTGCATTGTGTTTCGACCACTTATATCTATGGTCACGACTCACATTTCGACTGGAGGAAGATGCGCGTAGCAAGCGCGCCGAATAATTTTTTTTTGTATGTTTCAGGCCATTTTGTATTTTAATCAAAATATGATTCGCAACAGTAGCTTCGGCCTAACGTATAAGAGTCCTTGCAAATTGATAAAAACGTAAAAAAAAAATGAATTTGCGGATTGCCCTGGTGCTTTCGCCCTAAGCAGATGTTTAGGCTCTCGTGATATTGTGAGCGCACACTGACCAGTAGTGGTGTCTGCGGTGCCAGCACGGATCCGACGCGGCCGATGAGCGAGCACGCGGCCAGTGCCGAGCTGCGCGCATACGTGGGGTACAGCTCAGCCGTGAACACGTACAGCGAGTTGAACGCGAACGTGATGGCTAGCTTGCCCACGAAGAATAGCCCCAGAGAAGTACCGTCGTGATCTATGCACAAAGGAATGGTGGCTTTAAATATAACTTAAGAAATTATAGAAAAAAACACAATTCTCTTGCCCTTGTCCTTATTCAATTTATTTCGGGTCGAGAATAGAAGTAGAGATAGAAGTATGGATGAAATAATTATACATGTTGCCCCACATGTATAATCATTTCTTCCATACTTCTCTATTTGTAGTCATCTCGGTAGTCAGCCCCTTTCTAAAGCATCATCTTGCACATAGTCCATCCATCGTTTCTATGACCCCTACTGTTATAGCCAATAAATTATAGAAAGAATAACTGTTGAAACTATGGAACTTGGGGCGCATCATAAGCCGGATGCCTTAGTGGAGTTAGTGGGGCCCGAGGCCCATACCCAGTTGAGTTGTGATAATGGTTTTTTGCGTTTATCGGACTAAGAGACTACAAAATCCTAAAAATTACCAGGATGACTCGGTTGTATTCTACTATTACTCCAATAATCACAATTCTGTTAATGCTTACTTATGAAGAACGGTGAAACGCAAGCGACCCCGCAGAGCAGGAACGCAATGAATATGCACAACTTGCGACCGATGCGCTCCAGCGCCATCATGATGAGCACGGAGGCGGCGATCTCCATGGACATGTTGAGCGCGAAGTTGACGTGTTTGTTGCCGGACAGCGCCACGGAGTTGATGGTGAGGCCGTAGTACACGAAGGCGGTGGCGGCCCAGCACCAGCCGCACACCGCCAGGCGCCACATGAGCACGCGCGAGCGCACCACGCTTAGCCACGGGCTCTGCCGAGTCTCCTTCGCCTCCGCCTTCGTGTCGTCCTTCAGCTTGCTCATCAGCTGCTCGTTCACGATTACCTGCAATTATTTGCCTTACTTTAATGTTGGCTCGACAGTAGTTCTCTCTTCTAGTCCTAAGTTAACGTCTGTTCCAAAATAGAACCGGTGACAGATTGTAACATTGTGAACTATCGAGCATGGATGCACTTTAGGGCGACCGACGTGTAGCATTTCTGGAGACTAGCTCTGCACTCACGCTCACCAACATGTCAGTACCTAGCTGGATTTGGCAGAGGTGACTCTACCAAATCTAACGACTATACTTACTAGAGATTACATGAAATTGTGATTTCCTTTATTTCATTACATTTTTAAATGTTTTTATAAAAAAATAGACAAAATAAATACTTTAAAATATAAAAAAATAGTACCCCACCGGTATCGGGAACAGGGTCCAAGCTACCGGCGGTCAGGGCTCCAGAGCGAGGAACCTCCTGACGCGAGCCGTATCCAAAAGTACCGCTTTCTGAATCAAGCCCTTGATCCAGCTGCCCAATGAGAGCCTCCTCAGGTAGGTCGAGTCTCTTGGCTATTAATCCATTGGCTGTCACGACTATCGGCACAGGCGTAGAGTTCGGAGCGCGCAAGCCCCACCACGAGGTCAATATAGAGATACGACGGTGCGGACTAAATTAAATTATTGTTAGTGTTATTAGATTTTTCTATAAGGAATTTCTCAGTATATAAGCCCGGAGTTTAGAAGTTGGCGGTATGATACCCCCATGCCTCGGAAAATACGTCGTTGGTCCTGCGCCTAATCACTTTCCGGTCGTGTCGTCCCATCAAACTATCGTTGACTATCGTTTTGCGTGGATGTGACGCGTATTTTCTTCCAACTTGTTATTTTAATTTTATTTTGTGTTCTTTTTATGCGTCATGTTTATCACGTATTTTCTTTCTTTTCTTTTACTATGAGAGTGAGTGCACCTGTGTCTGCGCAAACACTTGTGCACTACAATATCTCTCGAGTAGATGGCTAGTCTCCGCCGAGATGGTACGAGGCTGACCTCATCTGGTTTAAAAAAATATGATTGACATGTAAAAGTGTTTGTACAAACCTACTTACAGAAAATACATAATTTATTATTTATGGGCTGCTATGGCCGAAATTCAGTCTGGAGGAATATATAGGACTACATAAATCTAGATCAGTCACCTTGTTCCAACGAGCAGCCTTCCGTATGACGGCGGCGGTCCGGTCTGCGTCGCCCTGCGCGTGCAGCCAGCGCGGGCTCTCGTCCAGCAGCAGCCAGTACAGCGGCAGCAGCAGCGCCAGCGCGTGGATGGTCCACAGCAGGTGGCGCCAGTAGGGCACACCCCACGCCACCCATGCGAACAGCACGCCGCCCGCGCCGTACGCGATGCCCGTGGCGCATGCGAACACTGCACGCAGCGACGGGTGCGCGATCTCGACCACTGTGCGGAAACGACACTGTGTACCGAGAGCGACTTCCAGCAGTTACATTACTTACAGGCAACTCGACTGACCACAACTTACTCTTCGACATTTAATATTTAAATAAATTCACGAGTTGCTACTAATTCAGTGGCACTGTGGCAACAACGATAGGTTTAATAAACCTGTAATGATAGACTGTTGTAAGGAAGAAATAAATAAATAAAAAACTCAGAAAGCCTGTTGGACAGTGTCGATGGCTTATAGCGGCCACATACATTTGATCGTCTTTTTCTTTTAACTAAGTTATGAACTCGTTGCAAGTTGTAACGTAATAAATAAATAAAAAAAAAATTGTTTATCCTCAGACAATTACTACAGTCCATAGAAAAGGTTAGTAACATCAATCTTATAAACTATGTTAGTACAGATAAAATAACAATGGAAATAAAATTGTAAACAATATACATACGTACTTCTTCACTAACCTGCACCTGTCACATGCAGGTCAGTGAAGCGACGCATGACCGCCGAATACATTCTGTCCGCTATCATTTTCAGTATGCTGTAATAACATGCGCTCTTATACATATCTGCAGTACCTAACTATGATCTTACTCATAACGTATCCGGCGCTGTTGAAGCCGTAGCCGAGCGCCGCCTCCAGGAACTCCATGACGAGGTACATCTGGTAGTTGATGGAGAACGCCTTTAGGATGCCCATCACGCCCGCGAACGCCGAGAACACGCAGAAAGCAGTGCGCCGACCATACCTGATATCACGTAATTGTCAAGTGTTACAATGGAAAAACTATTACTTTCAAAAGTGCATTAATGAGTAGAGCTGTACTCACTTGGCGCGTGACCAAAATCGGAGCTAACGCGCCCATCTTATTCTTTCACAGAATAATTTCGTGAATGTTTCCGACCACGCGCCATTTATGGGCCAAAATATAACATTTTCATTTCTGTTATTCATAAACATAAACAGCCGTCAACTTATTTATTATTTGCAGACGCTCCCCTTAAAGATAATTTACGTACGGCGACGGATTATAATTGTCATGTATTTCGCGGGCTACATTGTATTTAGTATTTCCTTATACAGTTAGTTAAAGAGAGATTTGATTACTGGAAGCAGAATAGAAACAAAATAATTAATTATTGCTATGTTTATACTTAGTTACGAGGTGCAACAATAGAAATATAATTCTGTGGGGGCCATCAGAGTGGTTGTCTTACGTGTCGGAGACGTATCCGGTGATGATGAGCGCGAAGGGCAGCGCCACGTTCCGCACCGTGCCCACCATGGTGCGCATCCACTCGCGACACCCCAGGTTGAACTGAAACACTCTCACACACGTCAGGAACGCACGCTTCAGCCAAGCGCACATTACGATTTATTTATTGCACATTATCATTTATTCGATTTGCAGTCAACAGCGTCCGGACCCTCCTATCCAGGGCGTCTAGTTCGGTTTGAGTCCATTTGAGTATGCCGAAAGAGTACATCAAAACCGGCATGACCCAACTGTTGAAGGCACGCACCTTGTTTCCGCCTGATAGAAGACTATTAAGTACTTTTTTCAGGCGGCCAAAGAATCGCTCCTTCAACGATTGCTTCATGTCAGTAACAGTGATGCCTAACGCTTCCAACATACCCAAATACTTATAGGTTTCGGATGCAGAGAGGGCTCTAAGGTTTGTGGAATCCGAGAGTTGGGTTTCCACGGATTCCACAATCTCCCCTCGCTTTACACGCATGACCGCACATTTGTCTACACCAAATTCCATCCTGATGGCGCTACTGAAAGTTTCAGTTACTTTCAGTAGCTCCATAAGTTGCAAATTGTTGGGAGCAAAGAGTTTTAGGTCATCCATGTAGAGGAGGTGCGATATAACCTGACCACCTCTCCTCAGCTGGTAGCCTAGACCTGAATCCTCCAGCAATGTGCTTTGAGGATTCAAGGCTAAGCAGAACAAAGCGGACTCAAACTATCGCCCTGAAATATGCCTCGCTCGATCCTTATCGGTTCGCTATTCCTCTGAATATTTCGACATCCTGGATAGCGAAGGACCGTCGACCATTGCCCCATACACGACATCAGGTAGGTACGCAGAGTTTCATCTACTTTATACAAATCCAGCACCCTCATGAGCCATGTATGTGGCACCGAGTCATAGGCCTTCTTATAATCTATCCAACATGTCGACAGATCTTTTCGGGAACGACGAACCTGTTGGCTAATGGCCATATCAATGAGGAGTAGCTCCTTAGTACCACGGGACCCATTCTTACAACAGTTTTGAGAGGCAGACATGATGGAGTCGGTGTCTATATGTTTGTTAAATTTAGCTCTCAAAATGGATGCAAGAACTTTATAGACCGTCGGTAAACACGTGATCGGCCTATAATTTTTGGGTTCCGCGGTGCTACCTGATTTATGGAGCAGGTGTGTAATTCCTGTCGTTAGGAATTGGGGTAGCAAACCAGACTCCAAAGCGGTCTGGAACTGAGATGCCAAGCGAGCGTGCGACCTTGAAAACCATTTAATCCAAAAGTTGTGCAGCCCGTCCGGCCCTGGAGATTTCCAGTTAGGTAACGGATGGACTGCACGAGCTACATCTTGGGGGCAGATGGTAATAGCCACCATTTCTGGTATTGGATCACAGGCTCGCTCGACTTCTCGAGCCCAATCAGCTTCGGTGTGACTGACAGGCGCCGACTAGATACTACGCCAAAAGGAACACATGGCATCATCATCCGGTAGGCACGTGTCAGCCACACCTTGGTTCGGTCGCTCCCAACCCCTATAAACCCACCTTTCATCGCTCTGGAAGGTGCGGTTCTGAGTGTATCTCTCTACTCGCCGCTTATACTGACGAATACGGTTTGCCCATGCATACCCTTGCTGCTTCAGGAAGTCGATACGCTCTGTGACGCGGGACAAATAATCTCGAGAAATAATATCAGTTCCCGAGAACGCCCGCCTCACAAAGCGCATCACTCTAGGGCGAGTATTGCCCTCCCTGAAGCAGATTAGTTTGCGTTTCCAATACGACGCTCAATTCTGCACTGCCAAGCTGGTATGGCTGGTTTCGGTCGTGTAGCTCTAGAGTCACTGGCAAATTTGACGTGAGCTACACGACATGCCGCTACAGCTGCGCAGTATAAAATTGAATGAGTATCGGTGAGGTCTTCGCAGGCATCAAAATGACTTGACAACTGCGCATCCAGAACTGCCACCAGCGCCCTATTTTTGTTATGATGGGCAAACGCGGTAAGCGTGGTCTAAGTTCGGGCGACATGAACCGATATTCCCGAATCGCACCCTCCAAAGCATTCCTCAATTACTCATTGCACTGGATACTTAGATTTGTAGCCCTGTCTTTACTCCCCTCGTCAGCTACTCTACGTCAGCCACAGTAGCACCATGATGACATGGTGCTACTGTGTGCATAGCTTATGTTGTTTACATTAATTCCGTCTATGTGACAACCTACGTGTGCCTACTGTCCTACCGGATGCTACTGAGTGCCACAATCAGATCGTTCATATACAGGTTGAAAAGGGTTGGCGAGGACAATCCCCCCTGCCTCACCCCGCACTCCAACCTGTACCCGACCATTGCACGCCATTGACCTGATTTCCGAACCAGTACTTGCAGATGTTGATGAGTTCTATTGGTAGATCAGTGTTTTTTAACTTTTTCCATAGCATATCATAGGAAACCAGGTCAAAGGCTTTCGAAAGATCAAGAAAGCATGCGTGAACTGTAGTTTGACGTCTTGTGTAGTATTTGACAGCATGCCTAACACACAAAACTGCACTTTCATTGGATAGTCCGTCCCGGAAGCCGAACTGATTGTCATGAAGTTCAATGTGTTTGGTCAGCTGTGAGTTCAACATGCTGTCACATACCTTCGATACTACTGTGGCAAGAGACCTATAAGGTCTATAGTTATTCCTATCTGATAAATCAGCCGTGTTATTTTTAACGATAGGTATTACATTAGTTTTAATCATCTCTTCAGGCAGGCGGTATACTTACGTACTCATTTTTGGGAACTTTGGAAACAGTCGTGGGCTCGTCGGGCTAGAAAAGAAACGACGGGTGGATTGCGTGAAAGATGATTGGCTAGAAAGCGGGTGACTAATGTGCGACGACGACAACCTAATTTGATGTGTGGAAGAAGAATACATGCTACACCAGCCAAATAAATTGGGATAAAGACAGGAATGCCGATGGAGTTGTGCTGAAAAATGGTTATTTTTGTAGGTATCTATATTATAAGAAGAGTCATAGCCATAGCCTACCTCAGCGAAGATAGTGTCCATGTTCTCGTAGACGAAGCTGTCGCAGGCAATGGTTTGGTTGTAGTGGAAGGCGTCGCGGTCGCAGCCGGCGCCGAGCCCGGCCAGCGGCGCGTACCGCTCGCAAGTGGCGGCCGGCAGCAATGCCGACGCTGTCGGGTTCTCAAACTGCACGTGGCCACCCTCGCACTCCGGCACCACGCATCTGTCAGTCATTCGGCATCATTGCTGATGATTGTGAGGTAAACAACACTTCTAGCTGATTTATGATCCACCACAGCACTGTAAACTAACAACAGATTGTATAGAGGTAGGTTCAGGCGCATCTTGGGTTCTGGTCGCAGCCCAAGATTAGGGGGGGGGGGGGGGGGTGCCGAGGAATATGTTTAGGGTACATCTCCTCGTTGGCGGTCGCAAGCGTTACTGCTGAGCATCAGGTCCAAGGTTAAATTCCAGGTCGGGTAAAGTGCTATTAGGTTTTTTATTAGAAATTTCTCAGACTTAAACATAATTGAAAAAGAAATGTGGGTGTAAGTACATACTATATGTAGGTAAACCTGTGTCTAACCCTTGGGGGACTAAGGGCGTTATGTTAATGTTCACGTACATGAACATCTCCAGCTCCACATTACTTATGCTATAACAGCTTTTACACGTACTTAATAATGCTGCTAAATTGGTGGCAGCATTTTTTGATAAATAGTACCTAGGTATTAGAACCGTAGATTATGTAGGGTGAGAAGAGCGAGCAAGGCGAGCTCGAAATGTTTTAACAGTTCGGCTCGGTAAGGTTATGTTTTGTTTTATATTTTCAAACAGAAATATTAGTTATAATGTCTACTTAAACAGGAAAGTCTAAGAATCTATGAGAATGTAGAATGCAAGAGCAAGCGAAGCGACCTCGAAAATGTTGCATACTCTCGAATAGGTTAGATTTTCTTAGAAGAAAAGCTCAAGAATCAAAACAATGTAGAATGCAAAAGCGAGCTTGAAAATTTTAGCACCCTACATACCTTAACTAGGTTATGTTTTCTTTTGACCATTATACAGAAAGAGAACTTACATTGTCGAGTTATGACGGAAAGCTTAAATTCGTTTTACAGCAGTTAAAGTTTCAATTGATTCAATTACAATTCAACTAGGGCTTAATATATTACACATGCTCGTCACCTTACACCGATAGATAGATATATGGTGGATAGATGGCGCTGCAGTACAGCGGACAGCGCCATTTAACAATTTGATGGGTAAATGAATAAACATGTGATCGGAAACGGAAGCGAGCCCTACCGCTTGGACACGATCGTCGGTGGAGGGGATGCAGCGAGGACTGGCGTGGCCTTTACTCTTTGGTTGTGTTGTGACAGTCTACAGTCGACACTTCGATAGTCGAGCTCGGACAGTCTTGGCAAATGCTCAGTACCGTACGCACTTGTTTGTTTCCGACACACGTGTGCGTTTCGGTTGATAATCGCTAGTTTATTAAAGTCACTTTAAATTCAAATTATCTTTTCGTTCGAGTACCCACTACAGTGCCCACACCTACCTAAACTATGTCGTAACGTGAAGATCACCCGATGTTTCGCATCTCGGCCGCCCAGTGATGCGACATAACATAGATTTTATAAAAATAGCAATAATGTCCATCTATAAATAATAATAAAAACAAATTACGATGAATTAATACATAGAATAAAATGTCAGTTTAGTGTCAATTAATAGTAATCAATTCAATTCAGTTCAGGTATGGCCATAATATGTCATTTAAAATTATAGGAAATTTGTTAGAGAAATGTCCTAATCCATCGGCAAATAAGTCCAGTTCGTGGTGCTGAGCAAGTATGTCCCCAATAGAGCGGAGTACGCGGTTGGTGGGCGCGTGTCGCCCATAACAGCACCATACTCAAGTTTATTGCGTAGATACATAAGCATTGTATAATACTTTTGCAACCCTTATTTTATCGAACTGTGATGCATTCCTCATGACAAACCCTAACGTTTTGTGTGCAAATTTGCCAATTTTGGTAACTTGCGTGTGGAAGTCTAATTTGCAATCCAATTCTAATCCTAAATCTCTAATCTCATAAACTCTATCCAAAGGAGCGTCAGCCAAATTATACAATAATCATAGGCTGTGATTTTCGTGAAAACGTTATTATTTTACATTTGAGATTATTGAATGGAAGGTGGTTGTCTTGACTCCATTTAGATACCACATCAATATCTCTCTGTAATGCCACCGCTTCAGCCTCGACTTTGACGCCCAAACTTAGCTTTAAATCATCCGCAAATAGGAGACACTCGGAGGTCAGAACAACTTCCGGTAAGTTATTTATAAATATTACGAATAGCAAGGGTCCCACCGTACTACCCTGACTCACTCCTGACCTAGTGAAGAAGATTTTTGAATCGTATCCTTTTAATCGCACATATTGACGACAATTATTTAGGTATCAGGAAAAAAATTGAGGAGCTTTGGCGTGAATTCAATAATCGCAAATTTTTCCAACAGTATATCATTATCCACCAAATCGAAGGCTTTTTGGAAGTCGAAGTAAGATGAATCGACCTGCTTACGCCTATCCATTTGCGAGCAGTCTACATGCGCGACCAAGTTGGTGGTGGTGGAGCGAGCGCAACGAAACCCATGCTGACTGCTATGTAGTTGGTAACTGATTTGTCTATTAATGCGATCACTTAGAATAGCCTCAAAGATCTTAGCAAAAACATATAGGACTGCAACAGGTCTGTAAGAAGAAACATTCGTGCCTCCCTCACCTTTTGGAACAGGAGTGACCCTGGATAACTTCCAGCTTTCAGGATATCTCGACTCAGTCAGTGAAAGATTGTAAAGATACAGTAGAGGTCCTGCAAGAACCGAGATACAATCCTTAGCTAGAAATACAGGAATGTCTTCAGGTCCACCAGATGATCGCGGCTTGAGGCGCCTCACAGCCTTACTCGGATCGATCTCGTCAACTGCTGCAATCGAAACAGAGGCAGCATCTCGATAATTATGTGCAGCTTTAGCAGCCATATCCGGGTTCAACACAGGTGCATGGAACACGGACGCAAAATAACTGGCAAAGGCGTCGGCTGCCGCTTGATCCATTACTTCAGTCTTTTCATATGTATATGTGTCTATATACCTCCTATCCTTTTTCTTCTCTTTAACATATTTCCAAAACTGTACCGGATCGTCAATGATATTTTTTGTAGCACTGTCATTTATCTCCGATATTCACAATCAGTCAATTTTTCCACTCTGCCTCAATAATATATAAACATTGCCTTGTTGAAATCTTTACCCCCTTCTTTAAATCTCTTGTGATGGAAGTGTTTATTTTGTATATTTTTTATTATTTCTACGTTGTACCATTTCAGGTATACGTAACGCCGACTATACGCTATTTGTTTTTTAAAAGGTACAAATTCATATAACTTGTCGTAAAACAACTGAGCATCACAGGTGATATCGCTTATTGTTAACTAGTCGGACCAGTCTATTTCCATCAATGTCCCGTACAAACCCTAAAAATCTGCGTTGCGCCAGTTCCTATCTGGACTGGTTACCGAGCGAGGAGTCACTAGACGCGGAGATGACACCATAGATGATATCCCAATGCTTGGAAATGTTATAATTATATCGAGCATAGGATGGTACTGGTCAATATTTACCAGTGGATCTTCACCGAGGGACACCGCTATCTGATCGGGTTCAAAATTGCCCAGCACGAGATCTAGCACACCTTAGCGAGCAAAAGTCACAAAAGAAATCAAAATTAGAGTTGACATTGGCACTGCAAGAGTTCAAATTAAAGTCACCTAGGAATAGAACATTCATGTCAGGGTAAGTACAAATCACATTTTCTATACATGTCAAGACATTCAAATATTGCTCATCCTTATAGTTAGGAGGCAAATACACGATACAACATAAAATTTTTACATTTTTATATGTCACGATAACGAAAATTAATTCTTTGTCATCAGTCATACTAACAATGTCCGTAACTATTTTTACATTATAATAACCACGAAACGCGAGCAGAACTCCTCCCCATCCCCTGTCACCTGCTCTATCTTTACGTACCACATGAAAGCCTGGAGGAAAAAATTCAATGTCACACACGGAGTTTGTAAGAAAGGTCTCTGTTAATGCTATTATATCATATTCACATTGCGTAACATTATTAAGAAAGTGAGTGAGTGAAAGAGAGTGTCGTTGGTTCCGTATTTTCGTTTTTTGACACCGACTTCCGAAATTAAAGTTATTTTTTAGTTTGTAGTGTCTTTTTTGGAATCTGTTGTTTTTTTTTTTGTAATATGTATAGTTTTTGTTTCTCTCTATGTAGTTGTACACACCTACCCCACACAAATTCATATATACTTGCAAGATTAAAGGTACCCCAATAACAACTTTGACAGAAATGAGGGTGTACCATGGTTTACTGAACACGTCTGCGTACCCCTTTAGGGGTACAGGCGTGATGTTATGTTGTGTAATTGCGTAAACAATGCATACATATGCGATAGCAGCAATCACGGTTGATTTGCTGGCATTTATTGAAGAGTTCCGTTGTCTGTCTCCGAAAATCATCATCAGATCTTTACGAATTTAAATGGGATCATTTCGGAATAAACCTCTTTTGAACAATAAAATAATTTTGCAAATCCGTTCATATACGAGTATGACGGAGTTAAGCTCGAACATACATAAAAAAAGAATGAACATCTGAATTGAGAACCTCCTCCTTTTTTTGAAGTCGGTTAAAAAGAGTAATGTTAATTGTTTTGTGTTTTCCTATTGATTGATTTTATAATTATGATTATGGATTATGTTGATTATTCGTATCGTATTGATTGTATCTACTACGTAGGTAGATGTTAATTAGGTAATTATGTATTGTTGTACCTATATGTTGTAGGTGGTAGCAGCTCGGAGTCCCGATTTGTGCCCGGTTGATGGCAATAAGCTCGCCCCCTAGTACATGATCATTTTACCTACCTGGGTCCTGATGATCCTATAGATGTTTGTCTGAAGCGTTCCTCATGTGAGTTGTGTGTAACGTGGTAAATACGTCGCAGTGGCGCTGGGCTGACCGGCGCAGTGGACATAACACGATGGACTTGTGCATGGAGTACGTTACGTAGCATGACGCGAGGCGAGACAACTTGTGCATGGAGTACGTTACGTAGCATGACGCGAGGCGAGACCACTCTATTACTTTGACTCATTCAAACTGGGGAGTGGATATGACTCATTTTAGATACGAAGCGAAAACTTGATGGGCTAGAGAAATCCTATCAGCAGAGTCAACAATTATTCAAATAAGTAATCGACATGTTATTATAGCTAAACAAAGAGAGAGATCCGTGCTCGAAGTGACTTGTGAGCATGACACGGAGGTGCGCGTGTTATCGACAGAAAGCGTCCATTCATTCAGCCGCCAGTAGCCTAGTGTCGTTAAATGCAACTGCGCGGAACCTTGAACGTCGACTACATCGTGAAACAGTTTGATCAGCGTTCGTGTATATTTGTATAAAGACCATTTTCAGCAAAACCAAGGTCAAACCAAGGCCAAACAGTCTAGTTTTATGTTGCTATGAGGAGAACTGATCAAACAGATGAGTACGTCGTCCACCATAGCTATGCGCTGGATGGATGAATGACGGATCGTTTCGGGCTTCGGCTCGCTACCTGCGCTTGGGCATTACATATAGTCCACATGAGTTGCTAAGGTCTTACGGGAGCTTGCGGGGTAATTGTGTAACAAACTATCAGTAGCAATGGCTTTCATTTTGACGGTTTTCAACAACATTAATTGCGTTATTTACGTTGTTGAACAGACAATTTTTTCGAACATAATAATATCAAGCAATGGATTAGCAATATCCTAATGATTCAGATTATGATTGAAACCGTATTACGCAATCAGGGTGTATGTTAGTTGTAATTTATCTTTTTACATACTTTACATGTGCATATCATCATCATCATCATCATCCAGTTTAGATATAAATCTAGTTTACTGTCAGAATTAAAACCAGGATCTTGTTATTAAAATGGCCGACGCGTCGTCTCCATGAAGTAGGCAGCTCTCGGCACTTGGTAACATTTGTTTGTTTTATTGTAACCGAGGCAAAATATATTGCACGGTGATTGTTATCAAACAATCTATCGATAAGATATGATTGCGGCGAGCGCTGCTCTTGGAGACACAATGCATCTCCACATTCTCCATAGACTCGCCATGTCCACAGCGAGTAGCGCTCGCTAACAGTATCACAATCATACTCGTATTATATATTACGAGCAGAAGCCCGATACAGGTCATTAATTATAGCGATTTCTTACCTACCTGTTACGTCATCATTTTACGTTTTAAATTGTTTCTCTTTTGATCATGTTTCATGCTGTGTGTTCATCAGAAATAATTAGGCGCGTAGACTTAAGTTTGCGTTCTACAAATTGTAAAGTAGCAGGTCATTTGCAACTGTAAAGCATTGTTAAAAGACTAATAGTAAATAAATAATTTTCATCTACTACAATACTTACATCACTGGGTTTCATCAGAAACTCTACCTACTCTTGGTCTGAAACCATGGTCGGTTCAGTCTTCTTGGGTTGGATACAGTCACTAACATGAATATATTGTCGGCTATGTAGCGGCTACTGGTATGCTTCTATTTGTATATCTCAGACTGGTTGTTGCGTTATCTATCAAAGTAATTAGATCTACCATAATAAATTAGTATTTTGTGACATTGGTGATAATTGGTGTTCTACTGAACCTAGATTGTGGATCCTATAATTAAGTTGTGGCAGGTGGTGTGTACCTAATGGTTATCAGTTGATAATAATGTTCTGTTTGTGTGTGTGCGCGACTGTTTCTTGTGTGTGTGTGTTACAGCATCATAGGTTTACTAGCACGCAAACCTATGAGGCAGTGTGCAAGAATGTATTTTAGAATTTGCAGAAATTTCTGGTTTTTGAATCGTTTTGAATATACTATTAAGTTGTGACGATGACATCTCTTTGTGCTCAGCTCAGAGACGTTCGCTTAGTAAATAATGTATAAGAATATATATTTTATGAAAATGTTAGTAAGGTGATAAAGAGATTACCTTGTTAGGTTTACTTATTTATGAGGGCGAGAAGATCTTTTAATATATTGGATAATTCCGTTTCCAGTTTATTGATAATAAGATAATGTTTGATATGTCACCAGAAAAGTGGTTAGACATTCTATAAATCATATACCTATTACAATAAAAAACATTTTTAAAGTAGACAAAGGTTTATGTAAGGGCACTCACCGGAAGGGCACCTGATCGGCGACGAAGACGTAGTTGAGCGAGTACATGCAGGCGAGCAGGTTGGGGATGCAGAGCATGATGAGCATGTAGCCCTGGTAGAAGCCGAAGGGCCCGAGCTGCGCCAGCGCCGCCTCCAGCGAGTCGCCGGCGTCGTCCGGCGCACGCTTGCTCGCGGCGAGCCGCGCGGCGCTGCTGTGTCTTCCCGGTGCCTCCACCATGTCGCGTCAGCTCGCGTGCTCGACTGGCGGTGGCGGGCTGACGGCGCGGCCGGCGCCGCTCCGCCGTGTCGCCACTGATAACACTCGAGATACGCGCCGCCTGCGCTCGCGACTTTCTTAGCGCGCTCGTGACCACGTAGCGACGCTGATCACCTGCAGCTGTACCCAATAGCAATTGCAACGTTTGCATGCGATAATATTACGATAACCGGTGAGCTTCGCCGTTACTTTTATATATAACATGAAAACGGCATTTTGTATTGTGATGCTGTCTCTTGGGGTACGTATTGCAATATCTAAAATTAAAAGAACTAACGTAAAATAACCTACGTTCAAAATCAAATCAGCAGAAACAAAATAAAAATAGTTTGGAAAATTATAAATAACGAAACTAGTAGGAATAAAAAACGAAACACTGATTACACATTGGAGACTTCACGTGGTGTCATATGCTCTAATTTAAAAGTAGCTTAAGAATTTGTAAATTTCTTTACTAATACGAGTATACCATCAAAAACGACGGAAGCCTTAAATTCCTCACCCGACGTATCACTTGATTTACTAAGAGCGACCGTTCCAGGTTGCCCGGCTGAATTTCAATTTAAACATATAAACCCTATGATAGTTATAAAAGCTTTTCGACAAATCAAAATAAAATTGACCGAAGATCTATGGGGAATGTCTATCAAAGTTTGTACATCCATAATCGAGACTATACCACCATACTTAGCTTTAGTGTTTAATTTGTGTGTAGATCAAGGAGTCTTCCCAGATATAATGAAATACAGTATATTTATATATTATAATAATTATAGACCAGTCTACGTGTTGCCTGTATTCAGCAAAGTATTTGAAAAGGTAATGCTCAATGAAATGCTTAATCCTTTTAACACCAACAAAATCTTACATGATCAGCAATATGGTTTCACCAAAGGACGTTGTACGACTGACGCCGGTGTCACCTTAATAAAGCACATATTTACAGCGTGGGAAGAGGCCCAAGATGCCATAGGAATCTTTTGTGACTTCTCCAAGGCATTTGACTGCGTCAATCACGAAACCTTACTTTCTAAACTTGAGCATTACGGACTTTTTTTTTTTTTAACGTGTAGAAATGCTCATGCATTCTGCACTACCACGGGGAGATAGTGCAGATATGTGGGACTCTAACCCACTAAAACTCCACGGTGTCCTCCTCTGCCGCTTACGGCGGGAACACGGGCACGCCTTAGCACTCATCCGTGAACCCGCCGCGGCCGTCCGTCACCGGACCCTCCTCTGGGGATTACTCCCCATCACCGGCGCACCAGAACACATGGCACACCGTGACCACCCCAGGGACCAAACCAGCACATGGGCGCCAGACGACCCCGTGTCTGGGCACCGTTGGTCCCCCTGCGACGGGTCAGGTCATTGGCCCCGCCGCCTGCCAATTTTCGGCCGCAGAGGATAGGGAGAGCGGCCAACGTCATACCAACACTCCTCTTCCCCTGCGGCCCCACCGCGTTCGCCATCAGACGGTGGCGACCCCGTCAAGGCCGCGGAAGTTAGGGAGAGCGGCGCACCGCAATACCGACACTCCTCCCCCGCCGCGGCCTCCAACCCTCAGCCGTGACGCCTCCCATACCACATCACGGCCCGCCTCAGTTGCGATGTCGCCCAAGCGGCACCGCAACCTACTTGTTGGCCGCTACGTCGTCGGCTTACAGGCAAAGCCCTGACGAGCGGCCCCTCCTCGGGTTCCTCTTAGCTTCACCGTGGTTGTCCAAGCCACGGCTACTGAGCCCCCCCGCCTCGACAATACGGGAACCCACCGGGGGGGGGGGAGCATTACGGACTAGGTCAACTTGCGCTCTGTTTAGTAAAATCTTATTTAAATAATAGACAGCAAAAAGTTCAAATAAATGGTGTTAATTCTCTTGCTTTAAAAGTAAAAATGGGTGTTCCACGAGCCTCGATTTTAGGTCCTTTCCTCTTTTTAGTATATATTAATGATCTACCCAATTTATTAAAGAACCAACCACAAATGGTGTTATTTGCTGACGATACTTCCTTAATTTTTAAGATAAATAGACGTGCATCAAATCTTGACGACGTAAATAACGCCCTACTGCAGGTACAAAATTGGTTCACTGCTAATAATTTGGTATTAAATGGGAAAAAAACTAAATGCATAAGGTTTACTTTGCCGAATGTTAAAAGTAGTGATTGTGACATAGTATTGAACAAAGAGAAACTAGAATTCGTCGATAAAACTGTTTTCCTGGGGATCACGCTCGACTTAAGGCTGCAATGGGGTCCTCATTTAACATCTCTTGCAGGACGGCTAAGTTCAGCAGCATATGCTGTAAGAACAATCCGTAAGTTTACTAATTTAGATACCGCGAGGCTGGTCTATTTCAGTTACTTTCACAGTATCATGTCTTACGGTGTTTTACTATGGGGACGGGCTGCAGATATCGAGTCTATTTTCATTCTGCAGAAAAGAGCCATCAGAGCAATATATGGCCTCCGCAGGCACGATTCTCTAAGGGATCTGTTTAAAGACATTAATATCATGACGGTACCTTGTCAATATATCTATGAAAACATCATGTACGTAAGGAAAATTTTAAATATTTTCAGTAAAAGAGGTGACAGACACACCTATAGAACTAGAAATAGGGACCAATTAGTTCAACCAGGTTTCAGACTGGCTAAAGTAGACTCTTCCTTCATGGGGTACTGTTTAAAATGTTACAATAAAATACCTCCCCACATACTCCAACTCAATGAAACGAAATTCAAATATTACATAAAACGTACACTATGCAGCCAAGCATATTATAAGTTGGGGGATTACATCGCTGACAAAAATGCTTGGCTAAACGCTGGTCCTACTCCACAGGACGCATAAATAAATTGATTAGCATTTGAAAATACTTCACGAATGACTACCCTACCTACTTACTGTTGGAGCTGCTGAAGATTTTAAAATACTATTTTGCATTATATAAATTCAATCTCCTAGTATTGTATAATTGCATAGCACATATGTGAGTACTATGTACATACTATAAAGCTACCATTTACTGGGTACGTCTTTCATTGACTGAATGTGCCTTAGCAGCTGAGAGTATGTCATGCTCACTCTAATATCTCGCTGATGGTGGCGCATGTGTTGGATCATTTAACTCCCTTCAAAATGGTTGAGCTGAATGGTGCTAATCTATGGGTCATATTCGTGAACAGGCGCCGTCAGTAGGGACTGGTCAACTCTTTGCTGCCATGGCTTATTTTAATTTAAATTAATATTTGAATTGTTTTTTTTTATCTTTTCATTATGGACGCTTTTAACGTTCTGCATCGTTCTCACATGCATAATTTTTAACATGAATGATGTAACCAATACTTTGTAACCATATTATTGTGATTTAAAAGAGTGTCCATGGAGTTTCTTGCCCGTTCTTCTCCATAGCAACCTAACTACGCTTTGGAATGGGCAACTAGCTTCATCTTTTTGACTGACCAACCTTTGACAATTCAAAAGTACCTATAATTGGTTTAGTTGAAATAAATAGTTAATCCCTAAAATCTAAATACCTAATGTTTTTAACTACCTAAGCAACTAACACCTACCTACGAATTACCTAAGTTTAAAATACTGATTGGACTAAATATCTATCATTCTAAAATATGTTTCTGGCACTCGCTGGCCGCTGCCGCGGCACCACTCGCTTCGCTCGCTAGGCTCGTGCGTTGTGTGGTCACAGTTCTAACCTTTTTTTTTTTTTTTTTTTTTTGTTTTTTTTTTTTTTTCCCTGAGAAATGCTTTATGCATGCCCGCTCGCTCGGGGGACGAGACGGGGTATGTGGGACTCCTGTTACGACAGTATACCCACTAAAACTCAGCGGTGTTCCCGCATCGCCGTGATGGGAGGGCCGTGGGAAACCGGCTCAGCCTTTACTTCCACAGCCCTCCCGGCGCATGCCCGCCTAGCTGGCGGGCCCCGCATGCCCCCCTGGCTGGGGGGCTACGGGAATGGCCGGGAACACCTGGCCATTCCCGTCCGACACTGGTGGAGGCCTGTGCAATACAGGCAAGGGTGCCCCCGCACCCGTTGCCTGCTGGCCTCCACCGGGGAGGAGTCGGAGATGACCGTCAAACTGACGTCTTCTTCGACCCCTCCTCCGCCTTCGGAGCGCCGCCGCGTGAGGATCGTCCTCCCGCGCGCGCTCCGCCGCCTCCTTCTGGGACATGACGTGTTCGCAGAAGGAGGCGACTGCCGCCCAGGACCCCTCGTCCCCCAGCATGGCGTTAACCAGACCGGGGAGTGAGAGGTCCTGTCCGATCACCGCAATGAGACTGCGGCGCGGCTCAGACCACGACGGGCACACCTCGAGGGTGTGCTGCGCCGAGTCCTCCGCCGCGCCACAGTCGTGGCACGACGGCGTCTCCTCCCGTCCGATCCGGTGCAGGTACGATCCGAAACAACCGTGTCCGGACAGCACCTGCACCAGACGGAACGAGAGGAACCCATGCGACCGCTCGAGCCAGTCTCGCAGGACCGGCCCAAGCGCGTCGATGGTTCGGCGGCCGAAGGCTGCGGTGGCGAGGTCCGCCGTCCAATGGACGACGAAAATGCGGGCCGAAGCGCCACCTGCTGTCGAGTACAAGGCCCAGATATTTCATCTGGGCCTTGACCCCGATTCTGACGCCCTCCACGAAGATGTGGGCGTCAGGCGGGGGGCGCTGCCGAGGTCCGTGGAAGAACACGGCCTCGGTCTTGTGCAGCGCCACCTTTAGACCTAGACGGCGGATCCTCCCCGCGACCAAGGATCCGCCCGCCGAAGCCAAGTTGGCCGCCTCCCTGAAACTCCCCCCCCGGGCGGTGAGGAGAGTGTCGTCCGCGTAGCAGACGACACTCGTGCCTCGGAGGAGAGTTCCCCGCAGGAGCCAATCGTAGCCGACGTTCCAGAGGAGTGGTCCTATGACTGACCCCTGTGGAACGCCGGCTTGGACGGCGTACCGCCGGACTTGGCCAGCTCTATTTACCAGGAGGATCGCCCGATCCTCCAGGTAGCTGGCCAGCAGACTGCGCAGGTATCGAGGCACTCCGTGGAATCGGAGCGCCTCTAGGATGGTGGAGTGGGGAACAGAGTTGAAGGCGTTGGCTATGTCGAATGACACAGCCAACAATCCGTCCCCCGCCTCCATCGCATCCTTCACCTGGCCCTTGAGGCGGGCCAGCGCGTCCACCGTGGAGCGCTCAGCCCGAAAACCGAACTGAGCGTCCGACAAGTCCGGCCCGGTGTCCCGCAGATGGCCCTTTAGGCGGGCGGCGATTATCCCCTCGAACATTTTGCCGACCTCATCGAGCAGTACGATGGGTCGGTATGCCGAGGGGGAATCTGCCGGGCGGCCCTCCTTGCGAAGGAGGCACAACTGCCCCTCCTTCCAAGGTTTCGGGAACCTCCCAGACGCAAGGCATGCGCTGAAGAGGTCCCGAAACCTCTCCTCCATTCGAGTGGCGGCGATCGCCACCACTCTTGCGGGAACACCGTCGGGGCCCGGAGCCGTCTTCTTGGCGCGGATGCGGAGAATCGCCGCGCCGAGTTCCGACTCTGTGACGGGGGGGGCCTCCTCTTCCTCGTCGTCTGGCGGTGGGCCCATCTCTGGCGGGGCGAAGCGGTCCCTGCACGGGAACAAGGACCGAACCACCCCGTCCAGAAATGAGGGCTCCAGGGTCTCGGCAACCGGGGGACCAAAGGGGCGCAGTTTGTTGCGCGCTGCCTTGTATGGTCTCCCGTAAGGGTCGTTGTCGAGACCCTCCAGCAGCTCGGCTCTCGCCGAGTCTTTGGCGGCGGCGACGGCCCGACCGAGGACCGTTTTTGCCTCCGTGTACACCTCATAGAGGTGGTCCTCGTCGGGTCGGTTCCGTCGACGCCGCCGCCGACTCCGCGTGTAGGCCCTCCTTGCCTCCACGCACGCCGCTCGAAGCCCCGCCAGCTCCGCCGACCACCAGTACACGGCGCGTCTGGGCGGTGGTCGGCGAGACCGAGGCATGCTGGAGTTGCACACCTCGGTTAGAGACCCCCTCAGTTGCCCCGCAACGGTGTCCACGTCCAGGCCGGCGGTAGGCGGCGAAAGCCAGTCCTGGACGAACGCCGCCTCCCCCGCTGCCTCCCTGTCCAGGCGAGTTAGAGCCCACCGCGGGAACGGTGAGCGCCCCGAGAGGGGCTGTGCCACTCCGGGGCCACTGGTGGAGATGTCGAACCGCACGTAGCGGTGGTCCGACATGGTCTCCCCCAGGTCCACCCGCCAGTTCAGCACGCGCGCGGCTAACGCAGGGGTGGCGAAGGTGACGTCCACTATCGAGCCACCCTGACGCCGCACGCATGTCTGGACGCTTCCTCTGTTCAAGAGGGAGAGTCCAGAGGAGGCTGCCCACAGCTCCACCGCCCGCCCCCGTGCGTCGGTGGCCCGGTTGCCCCAGGTCACCGACTTGGCATTCAGGTCTCCCAGCACGGAGACCTGACGCGGCACCGCCCTGCCGACCACCGCGGCCAGGACTCCGAGAAAATTCTCAAAGTCCTGGAGAGGGCGGTTTGGGGAGAAATATACCCCCACTAGGGCAAAGTCTCCCCACGCGGCGGCCACGTATCCCGGTCCCCTCTCTAATAGCGAGAGGGGAGGGGAGTCTGTGGAAGACCGCGCCGCTAGTGCCACCGAGTCGTCCTCGTCACCCAGCCAGCTGCCTGGGATCGAGTAGGGCTCGGCGACCACCGCTACGTTCACCAACCACTCGGCCATGACCTGCACTACCAGGTCCTGGGCCGCTCTGCAGTGGTTGGTGTTCGCCTGGAGGATGCGGTAGTCGGAAACCATTATTCCGACATTGCACCTGCATCCTCAGCTGCCGCCGCTGGAGCTGCAGCGGCGGCGACGACGGCAGCGGTGGTGGCAGCAGGGCGAACCTGCGCCGGCACTATGCCCTTCCGCACGGGGGGCTTGCAGCTCCTGCCCGTCATCCTGTGGCCCGCGGGGCGGCCACTGGCGGCACACGCCATGCAGTGTGGCGTGGTGGCGCGGCAGGTGACGCTCTTGTGTCCCTCTTGCCCGCACTGGTATCACAGTTCTAACCTAACCTAACCTAGCTGTTTCGATTTAAAAAAGATATATGCGTGTTACGCATGCGGGTACAGAAACATAACGGTGAGGTAAACCAATTTAAGGAGCTTTGTACATAGGAATTTCAAGTTTTAGCTTTATGAACTTCAGTAACATATCCATTTGACATTTTAAGCTTTCGGTATTTTGAATATAAGTGAAACAATCATTATGTATTTAGATTTTAGGGATTTTGAACGTAGGTTATTTTACGTTAGTGCTTTTAATTTTAGATATTGCAATACGTACCCGTCTCTTGCTATTTATCTTTTGACGTAAACAATATTGTTTGCGTAAAATACCTATTAAATATTTTTTCATAAATAAGAAAAGCTTTAAAATTGGTTGATGCCTGATGGTTCCCTCACTGAGCTCGCTGACAATGATATATCCTGTCAATACAATCCGAAAATCCTAGTTAGGTTTAAATAATCTTTATTTCTCATAAGAACATGATACAGTTCACTTATGTGAGATTTAACTTTTAACATAATTAAATAATCGTCGTCTAATGACGAAGCATGCAGATGTAGAACAAGTAAAACAATAACAATGTACGAGATCAGTAGCAAACGAAGCAAAAGTGTAGGTAGTTACATAATGTATAAAACAAGTTAATACGAAGTACTGGTATGCTAACCAATTAAACCATGTCAAATGGTCCCATACTCTCTCAAACTCATACAGGTTGGAGTGCGGTGTGAGACAGGGGGGGTTGACGTCCCCACGGCTCTTCAACCTGTACGTAAACGACTTACTGGTGGAGCTCAGCAGCATGCATGTCGGATGCAGGGTGGGCGGTGTTAGTGTAAACAACATAAGCTATGCAGACGATATGGTGCTGTTGGGCCCTACTGTACGGTCTATAGGAGAGCTACTGAGGCGCTGTGAGGTTTATGCGGTTAGACACGGACTGTTATATAATGTGATGAAATGTAAATACATGGTCTTTAAGGCCGGCGGTAAATGCCCTGAAATTATACCTGACATTATGTTAAGTGGCTCGAAACTAAATAAGGTAGATTCGTTCAAGTACCTCGGGCACTTCCTCACCGCCGACCTTAAGGACAATGTAGACATTGAAAGGGAGCGCAGGGCGCTATCGGTCCGAGGTAATATGCTGGCACGCAGGTTCTCCCGATGTAGTGAAGATGTCAAAATCACCCTTTTTAAGGCATACTGCCAAAGTTTCTACACGGGAAGCCTGTGGGTCGCGTATACCAAAAGAGCGATGGACGCGCTGCGCGTCCAGTATAATAATATTTTTAGGATGCTGTTGCGAAGGCCTCGCTTTTGTAGTGCTTCAGAGATGTTTGTGCAGAATCGAACCGATGGTTTTCATGAGGTGATTCGCAAAAAAACTGCATCTCTACTAAGCAGAGTACGAGGAACTAGCAACAGCATCCTCAAAGTAATAGGGGAGGATATTACCTCCCCAGTTTTTAAGAAAATGGTAAGGACGGTGATTAATAAATAAGAATCACCAAAATTTTTGTGTCACTTTACTAACAATAGTCTTAAGTCATGATTGTAATTACTAACACTTTGGATCTTAGTTATCTGTAATAAAGAATTATTATTATTATTATTAATACAGCTGGCCAATTTGACACCAAGGCAGCCTCCTAAGTACCCGTATTATAAAGTGCTCTGTGCTCCTAAGTACTCATTATTAACTTTGTGAGGAACACAAACAACTATTAAGAAGCGAACTGTGTGTGAATGTGTTTGTGTGTGTTAGCATAGTGCGTGCATGGGTTTGTTTGTGTGTGTTAGCATAGTGCGTGCATGGGTTTGTTTGTGTGTGTTAGCATAGTGCGTGCATGGGTTTGTTTGTGTGTGTTAGCATAGTGCGTGCATGGGTTTGTTTGTATGTGTTAGCATAGTGCGTGCATGGGTTTGTTTGCTTGTGTGCGACAAGTATAGTCTCAGAGACCGCTGATCATTTAGTTTGAACAAGATAGGTAGGTTCCATCTAAAGAATTAAAGCCTTTTTAAGAGAGAGTCTTTCTACAAAGAGTATGTGAATTTCTTGAAGGAATTTGTGCAACCCTGAACTTCCATGACGTCTGAAACTTCTTTCTTGTATTTTTACGTAACGACTACATTTGAGTTCCTTCCGGAGCTACCTTTGCATAAGGTCTCTACTCGATTAGGGATCATCCCTCAATTGTCGCGACTTCACGACCTTATAACAAACATTTTGTAAATATTAGCCACTTATCCAAATCTGATAAACAAATTTCACATGGAAATTCACGAATCTGTTGAACGCATTAGTTAAAGATATATTGACACAAGTCCCCTTTTAGTATTAATCTGTATTAATGATAACTTATATCTACACATTACATGCATCTAATTTCAGTTTGATAAGATACCTCAGGATGTGGATGGTGTGATCATTAAATGTCGACACTTCAACCAATGCAGCTGTTAACTGTGTGGAAATGTCATAGCATAATAATAATAATTATTAATTAGTAGATATTATGCGAGCATGCTTAGTAGATATTCATGCACAATTCCTCACAGCACAGCAGACTAGAGAATCATTTTGGCGCATTCACTTTCAACTTTTAGGCAGGCACTTTACCAACTGTCTACTCTTGAGTCACTGGAGCTTTTTTCTCAATACATAACACTAAGGGCATTCCCTTCGTTTCACAGTTCCAGTATTGCTCCTATTCGGTTTGCCGCGAAGATCTTCAATCTTCTAGAGCTTGTTTGCAGCTAAGCTAAGATGACGCTGGAATCAAACCAATGCTGACGTGCTATTGGGAACCTCAAAGAATCGACGACGGTCGAGCGGAGTCGAACAGCTAGTAAGGCAGGAGGCACACGGTTCCAAGCGAGGTATCCACGGGCCGGGATTGGTGGTCTTTTTGCTGAATATATGCAACAACAGTATTGTAACAAAAACATAAAGCTAGGGAAGATGAACTATTAAGAAAACATACGCCAAGCTCTTTCTATCGCTTCTGAAAGAGGTTCGTCCCAGCCTACCTTATCAAGCCAAAGTTGCTGCATGTACGTACTGTAACTTAGGAGTAATACAGGGGCTTACTAAACTGAGTGGGTCAAAGATTTTAAACGAAGTTGATGTAAATATATCGTTCAGTAATTTTGTCATTAATGGGGCGAACTTCGAAAGAATAATGTAGAGGATCGGTTTTAGAATTCTAATAGTAAGCGTGTCCGTAGAGTTATCACAGCTGACTTCAAGAACGCTAGACGAGTTTTTATTTTAATTCATCCGCAAGGTTACAGTCCATATTTATAGTGTGGTTACAGCCTGTGATTGAATCATCATCAATTGATCGTGCTGTATGATAGTCCTAATGACTGGATCGTCGCATTCCTGGCCAAAGCGCCAAGGACTCCTTGTACTCAAATAGCTTGCGCTTGTGAAACCAGTCACAGTATTCAAACGTTCCCTATATAATAAGCTGAAGATTTTGGATCTGACTCGTCCACTGTTTTACGAATCAATTTTTCTACGTCTGCTGCTATATATAGATTATACAAGGAACAAAATAAATGAGATAGCAACTACAAAATTCTTAGACTTGTCAATTGACCATAATTTGAACTGGGAGACACATGTTGATTCTTTAAATAAAAAATGAAATAAGCAAACATACGCCCTACATATGCTGACAAAAACGGTAGGCACTTCTGCTGTACTTGCAGCATACCATGGCTACGTGGGATTCTTGATAAAGTATGGTGTTATATTCTGGGGTCATGCCACCAATAAGGACATTGCATTCAAGCATTGATAAATAAGTACAGAACACACACACACACACACTGACAGTTGCAAATCTAACAAGACGGCCATAAATGCCAGAAGCATTTTCAGTATGGCACCGCGTCTATACAATACCCAAAGTCTACTCCCATTTACCAGTCTATACTAGAAACTCCATTCATCGATGAATTTAAAAAGATTATTTAACAGAGGATGTAAGGACATAAATTGTTCTCAGAAATATTGTTGTTGGTGTGACATGTGATTAGTGCACTAATTAATTATCCTTTGTCACCGACCCTTTGACAATTCAAAAGTGCCTGTAATTGGCTTAGTTGAAATAAATGATTTGAGTTTGTGTTTGAGTTTTATCTACATATTATTATTATTTACTTTATCATTTAATACATAATATTTTAATCTTTTATTTTCTTGTGACATTATTATTCGATACAGTCAAAGCTTGAGATTTTTTTTTGTTTTATGTGTGGAGTCATCATATTTATGACTTCTCCCGCTCTGGGCGGAGCGAGGCCGTGTTAGACTTTTACTGACTAAAACCAACCCAAATCATGATAAGACGAACTAAGTTAATAAGTTACAACTGCAAAAGTGTGACTCGTTCGGTGGATTGTATAAGGCGACTTTGCAAAACGGCAGATGTAATCGCCTTATTATTTTTTTTTTTTTTTCTTGTGGGAAATCATCAAATGACCCCTCCCGCTCTGGGTGGAGCGGAAGGGAGTGTCAGACTCTTACTGACTAAAACCCACCCGTGTTCCTTCCTTCGTCCTTTATGTTCCGGGGTAGCGGTAACCCTTTCGGACAATCCCGCTGACCCGGCAGGCTTCGGCCCTAAGGGGCCCCTCAAATTATGTTGACATCTCTTTGAGGCGCGCGTGGAACATTTACGCGCCGTCCGGCACGGGCCTGGTCTGATCGGGCGGTGAGCTACCCATTGCTCTCCGCCCGCAGGCCCGCGCCTACGGTGGCCGGTAGTCGTCACGCGACTCCCGACGCCCGGAGCGTCTCCCGCGGCGGCTGGGACGGGAGGCTCTCTTCCTCATACGTCCCGCCACCTCCTTCGATGGCATGACTGCTTCGCAGAAGGAGGCGACTGCCTCCCACTCCCTCTCGCCCCGCACCATGGCTTGCACCAGGGCCGGGCGCGAGAGGCCGCTGCCGCTGCCGATCGCCTCTACGAGGACACGGCGGTGCTCCGCCCAAGCGGGGCAGACCTCCACCGTGTGCTCCACCGTGTCCTCTGGGCGGTCCTGGCAATGGTGACACCCGGGCGATTCCTCCCGCCTAATGATGTGCAGGAACCTCCCGAAACTTCCGTGTCCGGTGAGGACCTGCGTCAGGCGGTAGGTGAGGGCGCCGTGGCGTCTCTCTAGCCACTCCTAAAAGAGGGGTCTTATCGCCGCTATCGCGGCGTGCCCTGCGCTGGGTTGCGACAGTCGCTCTTTCCATGTCGCCATGAGATCGAGCCGGAGATCCGTCCGCTCCGCCGCAATTTGCCGCGGGAGCGGACTTTCCCCCCGGCGTAGTGCCTCCGCGCGCCACTCATACAGGCGCGCGAGGACTATCGCTTCCAGATCCCATGGCGGCAGTCCGGCAAGGAGGCTTGCCGCCTCGCCCGAGATCGTGCGGTAGCCCCGGATGAGCCTTACGGCTACCACCTTCTGGGGCGCGTTCAGGTAGTGGGCGGCTCGCCGCCGCAGTGAACGCGCCCACACCGGGGCCCCGTATAGGGCCATGGACCGCACGACCCCCGCGTAAAGCCTCCGGCAGGAGGCGTTTGGCCCCCTAAGGTTGGGCAAGAGCCGCTTGAAGGCGGCCCCAGCCCGTTCCAGTTTGAGGGCCAAACGTCGGAAGATGTAATCACCTTACAGGAAACTTATTGGTTACTGCCCCACGACGTTTCGTATCTCGGTAGCATCATAGATACCTCTGCCGGCATACTTCGTGGCAGACCGTACGGAGGTGTGGCCATACTCTGGCGGAAAAGTTTACGGTGTTACCTACGGTGACAGTGTTAAAATGCACCAGTGTACGTCTAGTGGCTATAAAAGTGGAACTCAGTGATCGCGCTATTATAGTTTTTTTTAGTGTATATGCCTACAGACTCAACAGATAATTTATTAGAATTTACCGAGTGTTTATGTGAAATAAATGCCATTATTGAAGGTAATAATGTAGAATCTGTGTTTATCCTGAGGGACTTCAACGCATACAGAGGTGAGCTCTTTGACTCTGAATTAACACACCTTTGTGCGGAACGGTTGTGGTCGTGCATCGACAGAGAACTTTTGCCGTCGGACACATATACTTTTGTGAGTGACGCGCACGGGTCCCGGCGCTGGCGCTGGCTTGATCACTGTGTTGTGACTAGTGCCGCACGCCTTGCTGTTGTTGGCGCGTCGGTTCTTTATGACATCTACTGGTGCGACCATTATCCTGTTGAACTGTAGTGTGATTTAGGTTTAATAAAACCAAAAGTAATGCTTACTGACATCTGTAGCAATAGTCAATAGCTATTTCATGCTAAACTCAACAATATTTTTTCTATTTTTTTTATTTTTAACTGTGTTTAGTTTAGTTTATAATCCTGTACGAGTCGCAATAAATACTTTTTCTTTCTTTTCTTTCAAACTGCGGAATATTGATTTTCCGGCAGAAATGACTAGTTGCGCTAATAATAGAATAGTTGTTCTAACATAGAACATAGACATTGTTTAGGTAAAATATATGATGAAATAGTTTGTATACTATCAGATGCGGCTAAGTATACAAAAACTGTTAAAAATAAGCGTAGGAAAGGTAACATAACTGGGTGGAACAGATATGTCAGGGACGCTCATGTGAGGGCCAGGCGTTGTTTTCAGATGTGGGTACTACATGGTAAACCCTCTGTCGGGTATGTGTACGATAATATGTGTGAATCCAGGAAACTTTTTAAAACCTAATTGAAGTGGTGTCAGGATAACGAGCAAAAAATCAAAATGGATATTACTGCAGACCACCACTTAAAGAAGGATTTTAAAGGTTTCTGGAAAAAGACAAATAAGTTAAATCCGAAGCCTGGTCACCCTGTGAGTGTTGCTGGCGTGCATGAGCCACAGAAAATTGCCAACCTGTTCCGGCAGCATTTTAGGGTTGGGTCGCCGTTGGGTGCGACGTCGCGGACGCTTGATGTTGACTGTGGAGCCGGAGACCTTAAAGTCGGTTTTTCAGCCAAAGATGTGGCAAAAATGATTAAAGGCATGGTGAGAGGTAAATCTCCTGGTCATGACAGCCTCAGCATCGAGCATCTGCAAAATGCGGGCTGTCACTTGCCGCGGGTTTTGGCAATGTTTTTTTAATTTATGTGTTAGCCATTCTTACCTACCTGATAGATTGATGTTCACGGTTGTTGTACCAATAGCTAAAGATAGGACCGGAGATACTTTCGATTTATTGAACTACAGGCCGATTTCGTTAGCCACTGTTATAGCGAAAGTACTGGACAGTCTGCTTGACCAACAGTTGGCCAAGCATATCAAGCTCCATGATGCGCAATTTGGTTTTAGATCCGGTTTGTCCACGGAGAGTGCCATCATGTGTCTCAAGCAGACCGTTCACAGTGATCGGAAAACTCCTGCCTTTGCTTGCTTTCTGGATCTGTCGAAAGCTTTCGATCTAGTTTCATATGATAAGCTATGGGAGAAGCTGGAAACTGAGATAGAATGTAATCCGGAAGCAGTGTTCCATCTCACACCTACGCCGGGGGTCGTGGGAACGTACGATCCTTCCGCAACCCCCGACTGGTGCCGGCCCGCCACTGCGGGCCTCCTCGGGTCAGGGGGGGAGTGAGGTGTTTGACTCCCCCCGCGTTTCGCCCGCCGAGGCCAAGTTGGGCGCCTCCCTGAAACTCTCCCCCCGGGCGGTGAGGAGAGTGTCATCCGCGACACTCGTGCCTCGGAGGAGAGTTCCCCGCAGGAGCTAATCGTAGCCGACATTCCAGAGGAGTGGTCCTACGACTCACCCCTGTGGAACGCCGGCTTCGACGGCGTACCGCCGGACTTGGCCAGCCCTATTTACCAGGAGGATCGCCCGATCCTCCAGGTAGCTGGCCAGCAGACTGCGCAGGTATCGAGGCACTCCGTGGAATCGGAGCGCCTCTAGGATGGTGGAGTGGGGAACAGAGTTGAAGGCGTTGGCTATGTCGAATGACACAGCCAACAATCCGTCCCCCGCCTCCATCGCCTCGTTCACCTGGCCCTTGAGGCGGGCCACGCGTCCATCGTGGAATGCTCAGCCCGAAAACCGAACTGAGCGTCCGACAAGTCCGGCCCGGTATACCGCAGATGACCCTTTAGGCGGGTAGCGATTATCCCCTCGAACATTTTGTCGACCTCATCGAGCAGAACGATGGGCCGGTATGCCGAGGGGGAATCTACCGGGCGGCCCTCCGTGCGAAGGAGGCACAACTGCCCCACCTTCCACGGTTTCGGGAACCTCCCAGACGCAAGGCATGCGCTGAAGAGATCCCGAAACCTCTCCTCCATTTGAGTGGCAGCGATCGCCACCACTCTTGCGGGAACACCGTCGGGGCCTGGAGCCGTCTTCTTGGCGCGGATGCGGAGAATCGCCGCGCCGAGTTCCGACTCCGTGAGACGGAACGTGACGACGAGGAAGAGGAGGCCCAGGGGGGGCCTCCTCTTCCTCGTCCTCGTTCCGGTTCCTCGTGGGCCCATCTCTGGCGGGGTGAAGCGGTTCCTGCGCGGGAACGGGGACCGAACTACCCCATCCAGAAATGAGGGCTCCAGGGTCTCGGCAACCGGGGGACCAAAGGTGCGCAATTTGTTGCGCGCTGCCTTATATGGTCTCCCGTAGGGGTCGTTGTCGAGACCCTCCAGCAGCTCGGCTCTCGCCGAGTCTTTGGCGGTGGCGATGGCCCGACCGAGGACCGTTTTTGCCTCCGTGTATACCTCATAGAGGTGGTCCTCGTCGGGTCGGTTCGGTCGGCAGTGGTCGGCGAGACCGAGGCATGCTAGAGTTGCACACCTCGGTTAGAGACCCCCTCAGTTACCCCGCTACGGTGTCCACATCCAGGCCGGCGGTAGGCGGCGAAAGCCAGTCCTGGATGAACGCCGCCTCTCCCGCTGCCTCCCTGTCCAGGCGGGTTAAAGCCCACTGCGGGAACGGTGAGCGCCCCGAGAAGGGCTGCGCCACTCCGGGGCCACTGGTGGAGATGTCGAACGGCACGTAGCGGTGGTCCGACATGGTCTCCCCCAGGTCCACCCGCCAGTTCAGCACGCGCGCGGCTAACGCAGGGGTGGCGAAGGTGACGTCCACTATCGAGCCACCCTGACGCCGCACGCATGTCTGGACGCTTCCTCTGTTCAAGAGGGAGAGTCCAGAGGAGGCTGCCCACAGCTCCACCGCCCGCCCGCGTGTGTCGGTGGCCGGGTTGCCTCAGGTCACCGACTAGGTGTGGAGGGAATGGATTGCGCATAAATGGCGCTCTACCATTTCCTCCAGGGCAATATCAACCACTCTGCTAGAGCTCAGGATCTCTTGCTCCAGAGCATGGCAGAGTGGTCGATCCAGGTGGCTGTGGTCGCCGAACCGTATTTCGTCCCCCCCAGGGATAACTGGGTGGGAGACCTGGACGGTTTGGTGGCCATCATTGGCGGGGCTCTCGTCAACCCGTCCCGAGGTCACGGCTGGGTAGCCGCCCTCGCGGACGGCATTGGCACTGTTGGCGCGTATTTCTCGCCCAACAAGAGTCTCGCCGACTTCGAGAGGTTCCTTGTCGAGTTGGGTGCCGTCGTGGGCCGACTCCACCCTCGCCCGGTGCTGTTACTGGGGGATCTCAACGCCAAGTCTGCGGCTTGGGGGTCCCCTGTGACCGACGCTAGAGGCGAGGTGCTGGAGGAGTGGGCGGTCACGACTGGGCTGACCGTCCTGAATCGGGGCTCGGTCCACACGTGCGTGCGGCAGCGGGGCGGGTCTATAGTGGACGTATCGTTCGCTAGCCCCGCTGTCGCGCGTCGTGTCCACGACTGGCGTGTCGCCGTGGAGGTGGAGACGTTGTCGGATCACAGATACATCCGCTTCGACGTCTCCGCCCAGACCGCGGCCGCACGCGGTTCACCGGCCCCGCGAACGGACGGTCCGCGCTGGGCGCGTAAGCGCATCGACAGGGAGCTTCTCGAGGAGGCCGCTATTGTCCAGGCCTGGTGCCGGGAGTCGGCAACGAACGGACCCGTCGACGTCGAGCAGGAGGCGCTGTGGTTCCGCGGGGCGATGACGCAAATCTGCGATGCGTCAATGCCCCGGGTCCACGCACAGTCTGCAAGGCGCCAGGTGTACTGGTGGACCGCCGAGATCGCGCAGCTGCGCGTCGCGTGCGTGGCGGTCAGGCGCCAGTACACCCGATACCGGAGGAGACGTCGTCGGGTCCCTGACGAAGAAGCCGCGCTGTATGAGGTGTACCGCGCGGCGAAGGGGACTCTGTGGCTGGCCATCGGCGAGGCGAAGACGCGAGCCAGGGAGGAGATGTTGGAGACTCTAAACGGGGATCCGTGGGGGCGCCCTTATCGCGCGGTTCGAGGGAAACTTCGAGCCGCGGCGCCCCCGCTTACGGAGAGTCTCCAACCGGAGCTGCTGGAGGAAGTGGTCGCAGCCCTCTTCCCGGCGAGAGCGGAGCATACGCCGCCGCCGATGGCTCTGTCCACAGCCACAGAGCCCACAGAGGAGAACGCCATCAGCGTCCCAGAGGTGACACAGGCAGAGATGGGGGCAGCCGTGATGCGGCTCCGGGCCAAGAACGTGGCTCCGGGGCCCGACGGGATCCACGGCTGCGCGTTAGCCCTCGCTCTGAAGGAGCTCGAGCCCCAACTGAGAGGACTCTACACAGCGTGTCTTGAGCAGGGCCAGTTTCCCTCTTTGTGGAAATCTGGTCGTCTGGTCCTGCTCAGGAAGGCGGGGCGCCCTGCGGACTCGTCGTCCGCGTACCGGCCCATAGTGCTGCTAGACGAGGTGGGTAAGCTGTTCGAGCGAGTAATCGCAGCCCGCCTCGTCGGCCACTTGTGCAGAGAGGGGCCGGACCTGGACGACAGTCAGTTCGGGTTTCGGCATGGGCGCTCCACCATACACGCTGTGTCGCGAGTGAGAGTCCTGGCGGAGGAAGCGGTGTCCCGGGGCGGGGTGATGTTGGCGGTGTCCTTGGACATCTCCAACGCCTTCAACACCCTGCCCTGGAGTTGTATTCGGGAGGCACTGCGGTATCATCGGGTGCCTCCCTACCTTCGCCACATCGTTGGGGCTTATCTGTCGGAGAGGTGTGTCACCTACATGGGACGCGATGGCGGAAACCAGCGCCGCATGTCGTGCGGCGTTCCCCAGGGCTCGGTCCTAGGACCGCTCCTGTGGAACGTCGGGTACGACTGGGTGCTGAGGGGCGAGCTCAGACCGGGGGTAGACCTGACGTGTTACGCGGATGACACGCTGGTCACTGCCCGGGGGAGCTCGCACAGGGAAGCAGCGTTGCTGGCGACGGCTGCGGTCTCACAGGTGGTGGGCCGCATACGTCGCCTAGGCCTGGAGGTGGCCCTCAGCAAGTCGGAGGCCATGGTGTTTCATGGCCCCCGGCGGGCGCCGCCGCCCGGTTCACACATCGTGGTCGGGGGGGCTCGGATCGCTGTCGAGTCTACCATGAAGTACCTAGGATTGGTGCTCGACAGCCGGTGGGATTTTGGCCCCCACTTCCGGCGGCTGGCGCCCAAGTTGTTGGGCGCGGCTGGGGCGCTGTCAACGCTGCTTCCCAATCTGGGGGGCCCGAGCGCCGCCTGTAGGCGGCTCTACGTGGGGGTCGTGCGATCGATGGCCCTGTATGGAGCCCCGGTGTGGGCCTCTGACCTGACGGCCGGCAGTATCGCGGTACTGCGGAAACCGCAGAGAGCGATGGCCGTCAGAGTCATCAGAGGATATCGCACGATCTCCTACGAGGCGGCCTGCGCACTGGCCGGATCCCCGCCCTGGGACCTAGAGGCGAAAGTACTCGCGTCACTGTTTCGGTGGCGCGAGGAAGCGAGGGCGCGGGGCGAGCGACCGATGCAGCGACACATGGAGCTGCGTCGGTCTCAGCTTCGCGAGGTCCTGGTGGCGGAATGGCGGGACAGGCTCACACGCCCTACCGCCGGCCTCGTCACCATCGAGGCGGTCCGGCCGGTGCTCGAGCGCTGGCTCGGGAGGAGGCACGGCTCCCTGTCGTTTCGGGTGACGCAGGTGCTCTCGGGGCATGGTTGCTTCGGGAAGTACCTGTGTCGCATAAACAGGGAGCCGGACGCCCGGTGTCACCACTGCGTCGACTGTCGGGAGGACACGGCGCGGCATACGCTGGCAGAGTGTGCCGCTTGGGAGGAGCCGCGCCGTGCCCTCATCTCAGAAGTAGGCAGTGACCTGTCGCTGCCGGCCGTGGTCGAGTCGATGGTCGGCAGCGAAGAGTCCTGGGACGCGGTGGTTTCCTTCTGCGAAACGGTCGTCTCGCAGAAGGAGGCTGCGGAAAGGGAGAGGGAGATCTCGTCCTCTCACCCGGCCCGCAGCAGGCGCACCGGGCGTCGGCGGAGGGCGGATAACGCCCTCTTCCAGCCCCCCCTAAATGGGTCCAGGGGCGACGGACTTGGGGACGTCTGTTGCCCCCCACACATCAGGACCCGAGATGGCGGCGCGTAGTGTTCCACGCGCGCCTCTCTTAGACGTCGCGGGGGGAGTCAAACACCTCACTCCCCCCCCTGACCCGAGGAGGCCCGCTGCGGCGGGCCGGCACCAGTCGGGGGTTGCGGAAGGATCTTACGTTCCCGCGACCCCCGGCGTAGGTGAGAGATGGAACACTGGGGTGGTTTTTAGTCAGTAAGAGTCTGACAGACCCCGTCGCCCGCCCCAGGGCGGCGGACATCCATGAGGATTTTCCACCCCGGAATAAAAAAAAAAAAAAAAAAAGGTCACCGACTAGGCATTCAGGTCTCCCAGCACGGAGACCTGACGCGGCCCCGCCCTGCTGACCACGGCGGCCAGGACTCCGAGAAAGTTCTCAAAGTCCTGAAGAGGGCGGTTTGGGGAGAAATATACGCCCACTAGGGCAAAGTCTCCCCACGCGGCGGCCACGTATCCCGGTCCCCTCTCTAATAGCGAGAGGGGAGGGAAGTCTGTGGAAGATCGCGCCGCTAGTGCCACCGAGTCGTCCTTGTCACCCAGCCAGCTGCCGGGGATCGAGTAGGGCTCGGCGACCACCGCTACGTTCACCAACCACTCGGCCATGACCTGCACTACCAGGTCCTGGGCCGCTCTGCAGTGGTTGGTGTTCCTGTGGAGGATGCGGTAGTCGGAAACCATTATTCCGACATTGCACCTGCATCCTCAGCTGCCGCCGCTGGAGCTGCAGCGGCGACGACGGCAGCGGCGGTGGCAGCAGGGCGAACCTGCGCCGGCACTATGCCCTTCCTCACGGGGGGCTTACAGCTCCTGCCCGTCATCCTGTGGCCCGCGGGGCGGCCACTGGCGGCACACGCCATACAGTGTGGCGTGTTGGCGCGGCAAGTGACGCTCTTATGTCCCTCTTGCCCGCACTGGTAGCACGCGTCTCCCCAGTCAGATTTGGAGGGACACGTGGCTCGGGTGTAGCCGAACGCGAAGCACTTGAAGCAGCGCGTAGGCTGGTCTTCAAGTGCCCGGACCACAGCCGAGCCGAGCCCCACGAGCAGCCGTCCCCGGCCGCGGCGACTGGGCACTCGACGCGGCGGCCGGGCCGGGCGGCTCCGCCTTTCACCGCGCCGAAGGGAACCCCCGGCCTGGACTGACTTTTTTTTTTTTTTTTTTTTTTCCCGGGTTGGAAAATCCTCATGGATGTCCGCCGCCCTGGGGCGGGCGACGGGGTCTGTCGGACTCTTACTGACTAAAAACCACCCCAGTGTTCCATCTCACTCCTACGCCCGCGGGGGGCCTCCTCGGGTCAGGGGGGGGAGTGAGGTGTGTGAGACTCCCCCCGCGACGTCTAAGAGGGGCGCGCGTGGAACACTACGCGCCGCCACCTCGGGTCCTGATGTGTGGGGGGCGACGGACGTCTGGACCCATTTAGGGGGGCTGGAAGAGGGCGTTGTCCGCCCTCCGCCGACGCCCGGTGCGCCTGCTGCGGGCCGGGTGAGAGGACGAGATCTTCCTTTCCGCAGCCTCCTTCTGCGAGACGACCGTTTCACAGAAGGAAACCACCGCGTCCCAGGACTCTTCGCTGCCGACCATCGACTCGACCACGGCCGGCAGCGACAGGTCACTGCCTACTTCTGAGACGAGGGCACGGCGCGGCTCCTCCCAGGCGGCACACTCTGCCTACAGGCGGCGCTCGGGCCCCCCAGTTTGGGAAGCAGCGTTGACAGCGGCCCAGCCGCGCCCAACAGCTTGGGCGCCAGCCGCCGGAAGTGGGGCCAAAATCCCACCGGCTGTCGAGCACCAATCCCAGGTACTTCATGGTAGACTCGACAGCGATCCGAGCCCCCCCGACCACGATGTGTGAGCCGGGCGGCGGCGCCCGCCGGGGGCCATGAAACACCATGGCCTCCGACTTGCTGAGGGCCAGGCCTGGACTGACCTCGCCTAAGCTCTTCAACCTGTACATTAACCGGCTTGTCAGTGAACTCAGTAGTACCAATGTCGGGTGTAGCATTGATGGAGTCTGTGTAAACAACATAAGCTACGCAGACGACATGGTCTTGCTGAGTCCATCGATTGGTGACTTGAGGAAGTTGGTACGGGTTTGTGAGTCTTATGCCCATGGGCTCAGATACAATGTTAAGAAAAGCGAGCTGTTAGTTTTTAAGGGGCGTGGCAAAAACTACGTGACCGTACCCTCAGTCAGCTTAGCAGGAACCGCCTTGAACAGAGTCGCATAGTTCAAGTATCTGGGCCACTGGGTCACCGATGACCTTGTAGCGGTATCTACAACGCCACATGCGAACAACGCGTCATACTGACGTCACGCAAATTCTGCATCTCGTAAGCAGAGTTTACCGCGCAATTAGAATAGATACAATTTCCCAACATCAAACGTTGGGCAATTGCCCGCCAGACACAACAACCGTCTGGTCGGAGGATCCTCCCTTTTCTATGGAGGATGAGTGAACTTTACACCCTGTTCCTCGTACCTCTAAACTGGTGACCCCGAACATGAACGTCAGCGCAGCCTTCGTGCACATACTTCAGCGTGACGTCATCATCACTCCCGCAAGCTTTAGCGGCGAGTCACCCAGCCAGCCAGCATCCACGGCTTCAACGGGTATCCTGACCACCAGCATGCAGCGTCCGCGCATACCTGGTCATCACCCTCAGCCTCATCAGCAACCTCGGCACAGCACACTGCACTTTCGGCCGGTCAACAAGAAGAGCTTCCTCTCCTGGTCGACGCAGCAGCCAGCCTCAACCCCGCGCTGCACGACATCCGACGCACTGGAGTATAACGCAGCGCCACCCCGACTCACTGGGGACATCACCGCAGACAGTTCCGACTCACCGTGAACTATGCGGCAACCGGTTCCGACTCACTGGAACCTCAGCTGGCCTGGCAAGCATCGCAAGATACAAGACTCAGCCGACTATCGACCTCCGGTCTCCGGAGGGGAGTGATGTAGCGGTATCTACAACGCCACATGCGAACAACGCGTCATACTGACGTCACGCAAATTCTGCATCTCGCAAGCAGAGTTTACCGCGCAATTAGAATAGATACAATTTCCCAACATCAAACGTTGGGCAATTGCCCGCCAGACACAACAACCGTCTGGTCGGAGGATCCTCCCTTTTCTATGGAGGATGAGTGAACTTTACACCCTGTTCCTCGTACCTCTAAAACCTTAAAGATAACACAGATGTGGAAAGGGCACGTAGGGCTTTGGCTGTCCGGTGTAATATGTTGGCCCGCAGGTTCGAACGTAGCAGTAATGAAGTGAAAATTACACTTTTTAATTCTTATTACCAAACACTTTACACGTGCAGCCTGTGGGTTAACTACACACTGGGAACATTCAGCGCCTTGCGTGTTCAATACAACAACGCGTTTAGGGTGTTGCTGGGGCTACCACGATTCTGCAGTGCATCGACGATGTTCGCGGAGGCGCACACTGATGGCTTTCATGCCCTAATAAGGAAGCAATGTGCTGCGCCACTGGATGCGCTTGCACACTGCCTTGTGAACAGTGGACATTTCCTCCTCGTCTTTACCTACGTTCTCGAAAATTATCATAATAGGTCGGGGAAAAAGTTTTTCGTATTTTTTATACAAATTTTAGAACTGTTCTCTTAGTTTATTTGCATTTGATTATAATACATAATAATTATATCATTTTGTCCGATAACTTGTTGCCATTTTGTAGGTAGTGACATAATTCCATTACTGTAGAAAGGGACATGCCCAATATTCATAGTGATTTTGGCCTTGAGTGCACACTTATGAAATGATGTGTTAAATGTAATAAAAATTGTCAATATGCTGAAAAAAAAAAATTGGTAAAATAAAACTTCGGATTTTATAGTAATTTTTTTTTTTTAACATTACTTTTAATTTTACATAAATGACTTTGGTGGTGAGGTTCTAACAGTTTATAGATACCTTACTCGTCATTGGTATCGTAAACTATTAAAACCTCATCCAAGAATTGAGCAGGTGGATCAATATTATTTTGATGCCGTGCCCACCCTAAATACCAGATAACTGACATGACGTGGGCACAGCATCCAGCTGTTCGACGGCCTACAATACAATTACAACAGTATTGTTGTATTGCTGCACGACCAGTATTATTGGTGTTTATCAAAATGTAAACAAAATATATTTTTCTTGATATACTCGTATGTCGGCTAGTTATTTTTGTTCTGAGCAAATAACAATTACTGCCAAAAGCCGATGCTTTCAAAATCCAATTCGTTGGATTTATGTAAAATCCAGAATAACAAAAACAAACGCGAACAAAAAAAACTACAGTCGAGAGGTTACGTGACGTTTGTAATTTGTTTGACAACATACACTATGACTTTTTTTATCAGGGAGCGGTTGCCAGAGCAAATAAATAAAAGTTGATACTTACTTGATTTTGATCGATACTAATTTTAATTCGATTTCACTTGATGACAATATTATGTATATTCTCTAACTATTAATAAAGTATACGCGCACCATCCGATTTTTCATAACTGTCAGAAACAAAGTCTGTTTTATGGCGATTACTATCACTTAACTAAAATAAATGTATCGATAATCGATATAAATTGGCTTCTCGTTTTAAGATGGCAACACTTCCCTGCCGGGGTTTTGTTGATCCTTTATTACAATCATTTCAAAACTCATTATTACGATAAAATATAGCTTTCTTCTATGTTAGAATGTATAAGTTGATAATTCATATTTAATTAAGATGTTTTTTTTAACATAAATCTTTTTCGTGTGCGTTTCATGGCCAAAAATGGGCAATTGCCTTTTGGGACTTTTGATCAAAAAACTGCGAGAAGTAGTTTTGACAGTCCTCTCTTGATTTAACCTAACACTACCTAAAGAATTCTGAAGAGACCGAAACAGGTGGACATCTGAGGGTGCAAGGTCAGGACTATATAGTGGGTGCATTAACATTTCCCAACCAAGCTCTCTCAATTTTTGCGGAGTGGCTAAAGATGTGTGTGGTCTGGCGTTATCATGATGAAAGACCACACCCTTTCTCTTGATCAAATCCGGCCGTTTTTTTTTCAATTTCTTGCTTGAGTCTCATCAGCTGTTGACAGTAGAGATCCGAATATTTATGGTTTTGCCCGGCGGTAAAAGCTCATAATGAACGATGCCCTTCCAATCCCACCATACACTCAGCTTCACCTTATTGCGAGTTACTCCGGGTTTCGCTATTGTATGTGGAGCTTGACTGCCCTTTGACCATGAACTTTTTCGCACGTCGTAGATTTTTTGCACGTCGTAGGTGATCCACTTTTCATCTCCAGTGATCAAACGTTTAAAAAATGGTTCGGTTTCATAGCGTTTCAACAGAGAATTGCAAATGAGTACACGATTCATTAGGTTTCTTTCAGTGAGCTCGTGTGACACCCAACCACCTTTTCAAATGGGTCAAAACTATTTGTGGTCAACCCCTAACTCTTCGGCTACATCGTAACTACGCCGATATTGTTCCATTTTTTCAAAAGTTGCATCGACTTTTTCCGTAACAGGACGACCAGAGCGAGCTGTGTCTTTGACATTAAAATTCCCGGACTGAAAACGTATAAACCAACTTTGTGCTACTCTAAGGATCATATTACAGAACCTAACTCAAGACTCAAGCATTACTTAAAACTAGTTTCAGTTTCAACCAATCAAATGGCTTTAAACATCTTTTAAGTAATGCTTGAGTTTTGAGTGAGGTTCTGTAATACGGGCGTTACTGACACTGTCCATCACATGTTTTTTTCGCGGCTTGTTTCGCATTTTTTCCTTTTTAATAATAATAATAATAGTAATAAAATAATAATAATATAATAATAATATTAATATAATTTTTAAAAGCAGTTTTATATTTATATTATATACGTGAAACCTCAGGAAAAACCAAAACTATCAAAAATATAAATAAATACATAATTAGATATAAATACAATGATCGTTAGGATAAAATCAAAAATTGCCGAACAGGAGGTGACATCTGTCATGTCACCTCCGGTGAAAATGTGAAAATGACGAAGAGATTAAATGATGATGTTGACGAGATCAGCAGCTCGCCGTGCACGCCCACCACCACCGGACTCGTCGCTCAGCTCCGCCTCGCCGCCGCCGGTACCCAGCCTCACTGTTAGCGCTGTGACGACACCGGCCGCGGTAGTTGCGTCGAGCTCGAGCGACGAGTATTTCTCTCCGCCCACGACGCCACCACCTGTTCGTCGACGGGGAGGACGCCGGCCGCCGGACGGCTTAGGACCTCGAGGCCCACCGGCCTCTGATAGGGTCCCAGCTCCCGGCGGAAGTGTGCAGCGCATGAGATGGACACAATCATTACATTGGGTGCCAGAGCTCATCGAAAACACTCTGTTTCCCTAGTTGTAAAGCTGCATAGTGCTGTTATAAGTGTTTTTGTACAATTGAAGGAAATAAAACAATTTTTTTTTTTTTTTTTTTTAATCCATCAATGAAAATGTCATGCGCTCATACTATGGGACTACAGAGGGGGGAAACAATCTGACCGCGTACCGTGTTCGGATGCTCTCTCTTTTTCAGGTGCTTGAGCCAGCTGTCAACGTTACGGCACAACGACTGTCGGATCAGGTGCGGGTCATCCAGCGTAATCACATGTTAGATGACAGTGTTCTTGATCGCCTGCGAAATGAAATGCAGAGTAGCCATGTCATCGCCCCCCAGTCGCAGACTGCTGCAGTTCTACCGCAGTCTAACACCAGCCATGCTGATGAGGGGAGTAATGACAGGGCTACAAATGTAAGTATCCAGTGCAATGAGGAATTGAGGAATGCTCTGGAGGGCGTGATTCAGGAATATCGGTTCATGTCGCCCGAACTTAGACCACGCTTACCTCGTTTGCCCATGCATAACAAAAATAGGGCGCTGGTGGCCGTTCTGGATGCGCAGTTATCAAGTTATTTTGATGTCTGCGAAGACCTCACCGATACTCATTCAATTCTGTACTACGCGGCTGTAGCGGCATGTCGTGTAGCTCACGTCAAATTTGCCAGTGACTAGAGCTACATGACCGAAACCAGCCATACCACCTTGGCAGTGCAGAATATAATTGAGCGTCGTATTGGTGGGGCCAGAGCGCTCATCGGCAAACTAATCTGCTTCAGGGAGGGCAATACTCGCCCTAGAGTGATGCGCTTTGTGAGGCGGGCCTTCTCGGGGACTGATATTAGTTCTCAAGATTATTTGTCCCGCGTCACAGAGCGTATCGACTTCCTGAAGCAGAAAGTGTATGCATGGGCAAACCGTATTCGTCGGTATAAGCGGCGAGTAGACCGATACACTCAGAATCGCACCTTCCAGAGCGATGAAAGGTGGGTTTATAGGGGTTGGGAGCGACCGGACCAAGGTGTGGCTGACACGGGCCTACCGGATGATGATGCCATGTGTTCTTTTTGGCGTAGTATCTGGTCGGCACCTGTCAGTCACACCGAAGGTGATTGGGCTCGAGACGTCGAGCGAGCCTGTGATCCAATACCAGAAATGGAGGCTATTACCATCTGCCCCCAAGATGTAGCTCGTGCAGTCCGTCCGTTACCTAACTGGAAATCTCCAGGGCCGGACGGGCTGCACAACTTTTGGATCAAATGGTTTTCAAGGTCGCACGCTCGCTTGGCATCTCAGTTCCAGACTGCTTTAGAGTCTGGCTCGCTACCCCAATTCCTAACGACAGGAGTTACCCACCTGCTCCATAAATCAGGTAGCACCGCGGAACCCAAAAATTATAGGCCGATCACGTGTTTACCGACGGTCTATAAAGTTCTTACATCTATTCTGAGAGCTAAAATTAACAATCATATTGACACCAACTCCATTATGTCTGCCTCTCAAAATGGATGTAAGAATGGGTCCCGTGGTACTAAGGAGCTACTCCTCATTGATATGGCCATTAGCCAACAGGTTCGTCGTTCCCGAAAGGATCTGTCGACATGTTGGATAGATTATAAGAAGGCCTATGACTCGGTGCCACATACATGGCTCATGAGGGTACTGGATTTGTATAAAGTAGATGCAACTCTGCGTACCTTCCTGATGTCATGTATGCGGCAATGGAGGACGGTCCTTCGCTATTCAGGATGTCGAAATATTCAGAGGAATAGCGAACCGATAAGGATCGAACGAGGCATATTTCAGGGCGATAGTTTGAGTCCGCTTTGGTTCTGCTTAGTCTTGAATCCTCTAAGCACACTGCTGGAGGATTCAGGTCTAGGCTACCGGCTGAGGAGAGGTGGTCAGGTTATATCGCACCTCCTCTACATGGATGACCTAAAACTCTTTGCTCCCAACAATTTGCAACTTATGGAGATACTGAAAGTAACTGAAACTTTCAGTAGCGCCATCAGGATGGAATTTGGTGTGGACAAATGTGCGGTCATGCATGTAAAGCGAGGGGAGATTGTGGAATTCGTGGGAACCCAACTCTCGGATTCCACAAACCTTAGAGCCCTCTCCGCATCCGAAACCTATAAGTATTTGGGTATGTCGGAAGCGTTAGGCATCAATGTTACTGACATGAAGCAATCGTTGAAGGAGCGGTTCTTTGGCCGCCTGAAAAAAGTACTTAATAGTCTTCTATCAGGCGGAAACAAGGTGCGTGCCTTCAACAGTTGGGTCATGCCGGTTTTGATGTACTCTTTCGGCATACTCAAATGGACTCAAACCGAACTAGACGCCCTGGATAGGAGGGTCCGGACGCTGTTGACTGCAAATCGAATGCATCACCCACGGTCATCGGTAATGAGGCTGTATATCCCGCGAAAGTGTGGAGGTCGAGGCTTTTTAAACGCTAAGACCCTCCACAATCGCGAGATATGCAGTCTCAGGGAATATTTCCTAGAAACCGACGTGGGGATGCATCGAGATGTAGTCGCGGTGGACAAGGGCCTCACCCCGCTCTCCTTGGCTAAAGAGAACTGGCGCAAACCAGTAGTTCTTGACACCAATGATCGCTTGGAAGTATGGCAAAGTAAGGAGCTTCACGGACGCTTTTACCGGGTCCTACATGGACCCGATGTAGATCTACTAGCGTCCGTAGCCTGGCTGCGTTTCGGTGACCTCTTTGGAGAAACCGAAGGTTTTGTCAGTGCAATTATGGACGAAGTTATGATGACGAACAATTACCGGAGATTTATTGTGAAAGACGGCACGGTTGACATCTGTCGGGCATGCCACCGGCCGGGGGAATCAATCAGGCATATTATCTCCGGGTGTTCTCGTCTAGCTAACGGAGAGTATTTGCATAGACACAACCTTGTAGCCAGGATAATCCATCAGCAACTTGCTCTGAAATACAGCCTTGTGGAATCTGAGGTGCCGTACTACAGGTATGTGCCCGACCCAGTTCTCGAAAATGGAAATATCACGTTGTACTGGGATCGATCCATCATCACTGACAGGACTATTGTTGCCAATAAGCCTGATATAGTGGTGGTGGATCGATCAGAGCGGCGCGCAATGATTGTTGACATAATCGTCCCGCATGATGAGAACCTCGTGAAAGCCGAGAAAGATAAACAAATCAAGTATCTTGACTTGGCTCGCGAGGTTGTTGATATGTGGGATGTGGACTCAGCGATCATTGTGCCGATAGTCGTGACAGCCAATGGCTTAATAGCCAAGAGCCTCGACCAACACCTGAGGAGGCTCTCGTTGGGCAGCTGGATCAAGGGCTTGATTCAGAAAGCGGTACTTCTGGACACGGCTCGCATTGTCAGGAGGTTCCTCTCTCTGGAGCCCTGACCGCCGGTAGCTTGGACCCCGTTCCCGATACCGGTGGGCTACTATTTTTTATATTTTTAAATGTTTTTTTATCTTTTTGTTTATAAAAATATTTATAAATATAATCTGTAAGTAAGTAAATGAAATAAAGGAAATAGTAATAAAACTTCAAAATTATCGAATTTCTTCAATAAATTCACTCATTTTGGCGGAAAGAAGAACAATTTAAAAGTGGCGGGAAATCGTTTTTACTTTTTATTTGTTTAAAGTCTCTAAGTAATCTATTTAATAGTATCAAAACCAGGCAGATACAAACACTAGAGCCAAAGAGATTTTACTACAATTTTATACCTATAAAATACGAAAAATACTTTTTCCCCGACCTGATAAATATATCCCTGAAACAATTTACCTTTCTTCTAGGAAATCAATTACGGCTGCCACGCCTAGTTAGTTCCGTTTAGTGATTATTTCGCCAAACAAGCAGATCTACACCATAAGCAATCCGTAGTTTCAGCCGAAGTTACGGGCGATTCCTACCTACTCCGTATCACCTACCGATGTGTTTTCACCGGTCCGAAAAAGTTAATTAATCTGGTGTATGGTTCACTCCGAAGTTTCGAACTACTTGACCACCTATTGTATGGTTTGTAGCACTTTGTAGCACTACAAATTCGACTATCAATAGTCGAATTTTTTGTTATGTATTTTCTAGTGTACAAATTGTACAATAAAGTATCTATACTTATAATAAATCTGTAGAAGTGAAAATTCTGTACATTGAAAATATCAAAAAAATAAATGGCAAGGGGTGTTACTAGACCGACAGGGAACCCAAAAATGTGATTAAAAAAATTTTTGTCTGTCTGTCTGTCTGTCTGTCTGTTTGTTCAGGTATCACGCTAAAACTACCGGTTCGATTACGATGAAACTTGGTATAATTATTCTTTAATATCCTGGGCACCACACTGGGTACACTTTTTATCCCGGAAAAGTATATATGTACAATAAAAAACCAAACTTAATTTTGCGGTTCGATCTCTAGATCCGATTACTGCACCAACCGCAAATACTAAGTTTGTCGTAGGTTACGTCACCCGCAGTGGATTTCACTAAGGGGCGCTGCACACGGCTAAGATACTATAATATTTTATCTTAAGATACAATATCGCAAAATCCTTAAAAACGAATATCTTAGTTTTTAGGGATTTTACTTATTTATTGAGTTTAGATTAGTTATCATCAGAAATAGGTTTACTTAGGTACCTAGGTAGGTATTTTATTTTCTGTTATAGAGTTTTTTTTTTAATTAGGTAGGTACTTAAGTTTACTTTTATAAAGCGTAGACGTAAATAATAAATAATGATTAAGATCTCATAATTCATTCAGTTCTGAATGAATTATGAGATCTTAATCATTATTTTCAAAAACAACTACCTTTTGAAGAGTGAAGTGGGGTCTTAAAAAATAACAGATTTAACTAAATGCGTATAAAAATGAAAATATACACGCTAAGTACTTATTTAAAAAACATTTTTTTAAATTTTTGTTTGTCTGTTTGTTGCGGTTAATCTTCGAAACGGCTGGACCGGTTCTGACGGGACTTTCACTGGCAGATAGCTGATGTTATGGAGTAACATAGATTTAATTATTTTATTTTATTTTATTTTATTTTACAGTTTTTGGAAAACTTACAGCTAAAAACTTTTACACGATTGAGAGTAACAAAAATAAAGGCCAATTACAAGTTTTCACAGATAGAAGAGAGAATATAAAAAAAAAATATTTGAGAAGGTAGACAGCGTTTTGAGTAGGTAAATACACTATCATAAGTACAAAAGCGTTTTGTGTGTAGTGTTCTTAATTAGGTTACGTGATCAAAAAAGAAATCACAAACAGTCTTTTTTAATTTTGAAATACTGGTATTGAAAACATCGATGTCGACGTCCCGGTAGACCGCATTATACGTATGACTCGCTCTGATTAAGTATGAATTAAGTCTGTAATTCGTTCCTACCATAGGAGTATGCAACACATGAGGATTGCGCAGAAAAGCAGAAGGAACCCGCAGTCCGATTTTGTTCAGCAATTCGGGAAGCTCGGTTGAACCGTTAGCGATTCTAAATAAAAAAGTCAAGTCTGCAATTTTTCTACGTTCAGAAAGAGGAAGTAGATGGAATCTTTTACAGCGCAGGAGATAAGTGGGAGAATAAGTTTTTGACCGGAATTGAATGTACCTCAAAAATTTCCGTTGTATGCCTTCCAATCGATTGATGTATATTTTGTAATTGGGATTCCAAACTTGAGAGGCATACTCGAGATGACTGCGACCAAAGTACAGTAGAGAATTTTAATGGTTTTAATGCTTCTAAACTCGGACGAGACCCTCAAAATGAACCCTAGTGATTTTGATGCTTTATTAATGATTTTGTCTATGTGTTGATCAAATAATAATTTAGAGTCAAAAACAACTCCCTAGTCTTTGACTGTGTTAACCCTAGCTAAGGATTTCTCTAAAAGTTTATAGTCAAATGTGATAGGAACGGGCTTCCTGGTGAAGGAGCACACGTAACACTTGGAGACGTTTAAATGGAGCTTATTAGAGCTGCAGTAGTACTGGAACCTATCTAGATCTTCCTGCAATGATAGAGCATCAGATAAGGAGGATATCTTTCAGTTCACACCTCCTTAGGTTTATCTGTCAACGACATTCAAATGGTTAGGCTCCAAATGCAAGACTCTCTTGCCTCCATTAATATTAATTCGAGCTAGCTTCTACAAGTATATTTTAGCAAATTCAAATTCAAAATCATTTATTTGCTAATATGGGTAATTACATAAAGTTGTTAAAAAAAAAATAGTGCATAGTTCAACCATCGCCTTGAGGCATGCAGGAGACGCCCTGGACGTCGGGAGTCAACAGCCGACTCCCGGCCACCGTAGGCGCGGGCTTCCGGTCGGCGAGCATTGGGCAGTTCGCCGCCCGGTAAGGACCAGGCCCAGCGCGTTGTGTTCCACGCGCGCCTCATAGAGATGTCAGCACGAACTGACTGGGTCCGCTAGGGCCGATGCCTGGCAGGGCCGCAGGTTGTTCGAAAGAGATACCGTGGCCCCTGGCACAGGCAACTAAAGGGTTGGGTTTTAATAATTCTAGGAACTTGAGAAAATAAATTTAAAAAAAACATAATAATAATAATATACGTTTATTTCAGACTTTCTGTCCATAAGTACACTTACAAAACATAGAACGAAACATACAATAAAATACACATACTAACAAAATCTCAAAAATATACAAACAACACATAACAAACAATAAGATAGCAGTGACAACACAGAAGAAGCAAGACATTACAGAGAATGAAAAGAACTTGAAAAATCCGCTCGAAAAGCTGCGGCGCTGTGCTGACTAACTCCAGCATTGACTTGGTACAGTCAGGGTCATTAATGCATTATCACCTTAAGGACTGTATGGCTATGAACGCGCGGTAAAGGCCGTACCTACGTCGGTGTGCATAAGTGATGTATCAACACAGAACGCCTACCTCAGAATTCGCACACTGGTTGGCATCGAACAAAACAAAAAACATGCCGTTGCTTTTGCACACAGACTACGTAATTACGTATGACCTTGGTTGGTTCATACCATTGCTAAAATTGAAATTGTTACATCAAGTACCGATAGCTGGTAGTCTTACATATTGGATTATTGAACGCATAGGTCTGGGTTCCAATCTCGAGTTGGGGCTTCTATTTTCTTTTCCAACAATAATCTTCATCGTTTTTTTTTTATTATTCGTTGTTTATAGATTAATAAACGAGAATAATAATGTAATAATTATTTTATTTTCTTTATTTCATTTAAATACCTACAAATTACATTTTTAAATATTTTTATAAACAAAAAGATAAAAAAACATTTAAAAATATAAAAAATAGTAGCCCACCGGTATCGGGAACAGGGTCCAAGCTACCGGCGGTCAGGGCTCCAGAGAGAGGAACCTCCTGACAATGCGAGCCGTGTCCAGAAGTACCGCTTTCTGAATCAAGCCCTTGATCCAGCTGCCCAACGAGAGCCTCCTCAGGTGTTGGTCGAGGCTCTTGGCTATTAAGCCATTGGCTGTCACGACTATCGGCACAATGATTGCCGAGTCCACATGCCACATGTCGACAACCTCGCGAGCCAAGTCAAGATACTTGATTTGTTTATCTTTCTCGGCTTTCACGAGGTTCTCATCATGCGGGACGGTTATGTCAACAATCATTGCACGCCGCTCTGATCGATCCACCACCACTATATCAGGCTTATTGGCAACAATAGTCCTGTCAGTGATGATGGATCGATCCCAGTACAATGTGATATTTCCATTTTCGAGAACTGGGTCGGGCACATACCTGTAGTACGGCACCTCCGATTCCACAAGGTTGTATTTCAGAGCAAGTTGCTGATGTATTATCCTAGCTACAAGGTTGTGTCTATGCAAGTACTCTCCGTTAGCTAGACGAGAACACCCGGAGATAATATGCCTGATTGATTCCCCCGGCCGGTGGCATGCCCGACAGATGTCAACCGTGCCGTCTTTCACAATAAATCTCCGGTAATTGTTCGTCATCATAACTTCGTCCATAATTGCACAGACAAAACCTTCGGTTTCTCCAAAGAGGTCACCGAACCGCAGCCAGGCTACGGACGCTAGTAAATCTACATCGGGTCCATGTAGGGCCCGGTAAAAGCGTCCGTGAAGCTCCTTACTTTGCCATACTTCCATGCGATCATTGGTGTCAAGCACCACTGGCTTGCGCCAGTTCTCTTTAGCCAAGGAGAGCGGGGTGAGGCCCTTGTCCACCGCGACTACATCTCGATGCATCCCCACGTCGGTTTCTAGGAAATATTCCCTGAGACTGCGTATCTCGCGATTGTGGAGGGTCTTAGCGTTTAAAAAGCCTCGACCTCCACACTTTCGCGGGATATACAGCCTCATTACCGATGACCGTGGGTGATGCAATCGATTTGCGGTCAACAGCGTCCGGACCCTCCTATCCAGGGCGTCTAGTTCGGTTTGAGTCCATTTGAGTATGCCGAAAGAGTACATCAAAACCGGCATGACCCAACTGTTGAAGGCACGCACCTTGTTTCCGCCTGATAGAAGACTATTAAGTACTTTTTTCAGGCGGCCAAAGAAGCGCTCCTTCAACGATTGCTTCATGTCAGTAACATTGATGCCTAACGCTTCCGACATACCCAAATACTTATAGGTTTCGGATGCGGAGAGGGCTCTAAGGTTTGTGGAATCCGAGAGTTGAGTTCCCACGGATTCCACAATCTCCCCTCGCTTTACATGCATGACCGCACATTTGTCCACACCAAATTCCATCCTGATGGCGCTACTGAAGGTTTCAGTAATTTTCAGTAGCTCCATCAGTTGCAAATTGTTGGGGGCAAAGAGTTTTAGGTCATCCATGTAGAGGAGGTGAGATATAACCTGACCACCTCTCCTCAACCGATAGCCTAGACCTGAATCTTCAAGCAGCGTGCTTAGAGGATTCAAGGCTAAGCAGAACCAAAGCGGACTCAAACTGTCGCCCTGGAATATGCCTCGCTCGATCCTTATCGGCTCGCTATTCCTCTGGATATTTCGACATCCTGGATAGCGAAGGACCGTCCTCCATTGCCCCATACACGTCATCAGGAAGGTGCGCAGAGTTGTATCTACTTTATACAACTCCAGCACCCTCATGAGCCATGTATGTGGTACCGAGTCATAGGCCTTCTTATAATCTATCCAACATGTCGACAGATCCTTTCGGGAACGACGAACCTGTTGGCTAATGGCCATATCAATGAGGAGTAGCTCCTTAGTACCGCGGGACCCATTCTTACATCCATTTTGAGAGGCAGACATAATATTATATATATATATATATATCCATTTTATTTTTATTATTATAATGTTTTTCTAATACGGGGTTAAAAATAAAAATGTTTCCAAGTGATTTCAAAATGTTTATTCGTTATAATTTTATAAACTAGAAATAAATAAACTTCTAGTCAAAACTGTTTATTTTCTCATGATCTTAGTAATTTATTAATATTGTGCTTTAATTACTAATGTGTGGGTACTCTAAAAAATCACAACTAGCAAATCTACCCACGTAAATAAAAAGTGCGAACTCCTTGTCACAACAATTATATTACTCAGTAGTATTACTTTTTGTTTACTGCCAGTGCGTTGGTTTTAACTTTAGTTTTCTAGATCTCAAACGTCAAAGTTAACAAATCGTATTTATTAGGAATTATTGCGGTTATAGCATGTATTCATTATAAATATGAAAATAAGATTGAAACTAAACCTGAAAATAATCCTTATTACGTACACAATATTATTTTAATATTACTAAAATCAATTTGTAATTTATAACTTAATACTTTATAACCCCCATTATTATCAATGCTTTCAAGTAAACGCTGGCGCATGGATCCAACAATATTGAAACATATATCTGTTTCTCTTAAATGTTCCCATATTTCCATGCAATGCAACTTCAACTGCTCATCAGATCTCTCATTCCGTGCTTCCCATCGCTGTATCGCAAAATGTACTAAACGTTCCTGTTTATGTTTTTCAATCAAATATGGGACGAAAACCAGCTCAAAAAGCTGGTTTTCGGTTGCACAGCGAACGGTTCTTACGAACCGTACGTCGAATAATTCGGCCAAATATCTCGTTGACAAAACCACTTGTTTCATATTCACTGACTAGCTGGGGCCTTTGCTTTCGACTGGCAAGGCTACCCTTTTCCCTATATCTTTTGACCCTCCGACTCACAGCCGTCCACTACCTGAACGCGACCCAGAAGGTGGTAGCTATATTGCTCATCCGGGGCTACCGCACGATCTCGGGCGAGGCGGCAAGCCTCCTTGCCGGACTGCCGCCATGGGATCTGGAGGCGATAGTCCTCGCGCGCCTGTATGAGTGGCGCGCGGAGGCACTACGCCGGGGGAAAGTCCGGTCCCGCGGCAAATTGCGGCGGAGCGGACGGATCTCCGGCTCAATCTCTTGGCGACATGGAAAGAGCAACTGTCGCAGCCCAGCGCAGAGCACGCCGCGACAGCGGCGATAAGACCCCTCTTTGAGGAGTGGCTAGAGAGGCGCCACGGCGCCCTCATCTACCGCCTGACGCAGGTCCTCACCGGACACGGAAGTTTCGGGAGGTTCCTGCACATCATCAGGCGGGAGGAAACGCCCGGGTGTCACCATTGCCAGGATCGCCCAGAGGACACGGTGGAGCACACGGTGGAGGTCTGCCCCGCTTGGGCGGAGCACCGCCGTGTCCTCGTAGAAGCGATCGGCAGCGCCGGCGGCCTTTCGCGCCCGGCCCTGGTGCAAGCCATGGTGCGGGGCGAGAGGGAGTGGGAGGCAGTCGCCTCTTTCTGCGAAGCAGCCATGCTAGCGAAGGAGGTGGCGGGGCGGATGAGGGAAAGAGCCTCCCGTCCCAGCTGCCGCGGGAGACGCTCCGGGCGTCGGGAGCCGCGTGACGACTCCCGGCCACCGTAGGCGCGGGCCTGCAAGCGGAGAGCAAGGGGTAGCTCACCGTCCAATCAGGACCAGGCCCGTGCCGGACGGCGCGTAAGTGTTCCACGCGCGCCTCAAAGAGATGTCAGCATAATTTGAGGGGCTCTTAGGGCCGAAGCCTGCCGGGTCAGCGGGATTGTCCGAAAGGGTTACCGCTACCCCGGAACATAAAGGGCAAAGGAAGGAACATGGGTGGGTTTAAGTCAGTAAGAGTCTGACACTCCCTTCCGCTCCACCCAGAGCGGGAGGGGTCATTTGATGATTTCCCATCCGAAAAAAAGGCTACTAGCAAAATACGAATATTACCAATTTGAAACAAAATGATTTTGAAAATAGAAATATTACATGTTATATTATTATACTTAGTGTTATATTTTATATTCATCATTATTTTTTTTTTCTATTTAGGCTTTATGATAAATATAAAACGTTTAAAAAATAACTAAAAGGATCAGCAGTTATACTTTAATTAGAAAAAATAAAAACGATAAATAATTCAATCACGCTCAGTCCGGTTTCATCAAATATCTGTGATATAATATATATCTGCTTTCATCTCAATATTTAAATATTTTTTTATTTCAGCCGAAAGGCGTCACTCATAGACTTCTTTCTTATATCTATGCGTGGACAAACGTCCCGGACAAAGGACTCCCCGAAGCGTCGGCGTCGCCACAATTTTCATATTACAATATTATTTTAAAATGAAAATTGTGTAGGTAGTAAGTAAACATCTATTCATAACATTTAACTACATAATATTCACATTTTTCTTATAATTAAAGGTCTAATTCAATTAACAGTATGTAATATATTTTTTAATAAGGCGTAAGAAAATGTTAGAGAGTAATTTCATATTGTTAATGAGCCGTTTGATTGTCGTGACAAGTCCTCGTTTACTTAACTAAAGAAGTACGATCTGCTGGTGACTGCTGGGTGACTGCTGGGTGACTGCTGGGTGCACTGCGGTACCGCTGGTGCCTCAGGTAGGAACTTTATTGCCATTACGTTTAGTTGTAGTCATAACTGACAAGATTATTTTATCTTATTTCTGCTTCATACGAGTGGAATTCCACGGGGATGACAGGATGGTCTTAAAGTGCCTAGGACTATCAAAACCTAAAATATGCTCGTTGAATAAAAATAATTGAAAAGACTAAAACGTCGAAAAAATATGCTGTAACGATATTAGGTGTCTTTTCCCTAAGGTGCATAATTGATACGATGTTCAAAATGTGTTGTAATATTTACAAGTGCGCAATTTATGTTTTAATAAACTTTAACCTTCAAATATTATCAGAGGAAAACTTAGCAATAACAGGTAAGGTTCGCTGTCTATAAAGTATATTCAATGACTCGAAACTGATTATCCAATTAAAATACGGCCTTATCTAGGTAAAATTATGAATATTATGGATCATCGTTTATATCATCATCTTATCATTGAGCTGCAATGGATTTAGAGCGGGTGGCGGTGAACGAAACAAAACCGCCATCTGTTACAATAGGTGCGTACTAAGTACTCTGACTACACTCTGACTCACTCGAGCACGGAGTTCGAAGCTCGCCACTGCCTAGTCCCTACCGCTGCAGTACAAGCTTGATGATATAATTTGTATCGTTCTAATTGGGTTCGAGCCAAAACATCTCATAAAAAATTGTCTGCTGCATCAGCAAGAGGGTATACCTTCAAAATGTGTGTGCAACTGAATGCGGATAACCTGCTAATACACATTAATACAGTGTTTACGTTACACCGCGCACGTGGCGCCGGGCTGGCTTCCGTGATCGTCGCCATACTACTTCAACCTTATTTGTTGGAAGTTAGAGTTTAGACTCCGTTAGACTACGTTATCACAGAAAGGGTCAACTGTCAGGCGGGCTGCCTATCTCCTTTTAGTTATCAGCGGTAGTCTGAAACAGGTGATCCTGAAGGGGTCTGCGGGTGCCGCGGGTGTCGCGGGTGTCGGCGGGTGTCGGCGGGTGTCGCGGGTGTCGGCGTGGGCGCGCTCGCCCGGCTCCGCTTGCCACTAGCACGCCAACCTTCTGGCTGGAGGGACGCCACATTAGCCGCTAGTAGAAGTTAGTCTAACTTGGCGTGCTTGATTCTTAGTTCAAATTCGAGATTAAATATTAGCAATCGTTTAGTTGTAAAGCGTCGAGCGGGTGTTGAGTAGCGACTAGCGACCGTCGGGCGGTTCGTAAGTGCGTGTGTCGCGATGTCGTCGGGTGCGTGCGCAGTCAGCGAGGAGTGGTGCTCAGGCTGGGGCCGCTGGCAGCTGCGGCTGGCGCTGCTGCTGGCGCTGCCTGTGCTGCTGACGGGCGCGTACGGCACCAACTACGTGTTCCTCGCCGCGCCCACGCCGCACAGGTAACCAAACATTACGCACACTCGAGCAACTGACCTTTGATCATATAGGTAGTTTGCGTGCTATGGTTATTTTAAGTTTCTTGTAAACTAATGTAAACAAAGGGACGGACGCTGATTGTTCTTAATTAGAGTTCACATCTGCGTTCGTATGCGTACTGTGTAGGGAATAGAAGCGAAGGCTCTCTTTAGCATAAAAAAATATTTTGAATATATTATTTTTTGGCTTCCTGAGTGCTTATGGAATTCGATGTAGGTTTCTATAATGTGATCAATTTAATTCGCTACACTGCTGTCGTCTCTTTTTAAATATTTTGTGACATTTGACGGTGATTTTTGAACTTTAATTAACACAAAGGTCTATTTTAGTTATTTATGCCAAAACGCATGCAAACGTGCAATTAGTATTTGATTTATTTAACAAGTCCCCTTTGTAATGTGGCTACAGTCTCCAAATTAAATTTAACTAAAACTTGTACATTAAACCATCTCTGTGATGAAAGCTGTCTGCGTGTATAACGCTCCTCGCCGCCTGGCGTGCTCCCCGCGTGCGGGTATTTAGATAAATTGGCGCACAGATATCAATTTTATTATTTTGTTATTATTATGTTTCGACGAAAAAGTGTTGTCTGTACCTCCGCCGGCCACGCTCGCCTAACCAACATTCTCCCTGCAGACAATTGGTAGAAGCAGCACTGTTCGCCTGTCCTAAAACAGTCTCAGCTGGTTCTCATGACACAAGTCGTGCCTACTAAACAGTCTCAGCTGGTTCTCATGACACAAGACGTGCCTACTAAACAGTCTCAGCTGGTTCTCATGACACAAGACGTGCCTACTAAACAGTCTCAGCTGATTCTCACGACACAAGACGTGCCTACTAAACAGTCTCAGCTGGTTCTCATGACACAAGACGTGCCTACTAAACAGTCTCAGCTGGTTCTCATGACACAAGACGTGCCTACTAAACAGTCTCAGCTGGTTCTCATGACACAAGACGTGCCTACTAAACAGTCTCAGCTGGTTCTCATGACACAAGACGTGCCTACTAAACAGTCTCAGCTGGTTCTCATGACACAAGACGTGCCTACTAAACAGTCTCAGCTGGTTCTCATGACACAAGACGTGCCTACTAAACTATGCGTATGTTCACTAATACACTATGCGTATCTTCATTGGTCAATAATGTCTGCTTCCGTGTTGGTTCGTTAACTGTTAAGTGGTAGGTACTGTTACTTATCAAACTACTGACCCCAAACTGCAGCATGAAGTTAAATTTAAACAAGAGTAGAGCATTAAATACTAGAGTCCAAAACGTTTATACTCATACATAATCTACCTAAACAGGTACCTAGTTTACGGGAACCTTCAGCGGCGGTCCCCAGTTTTATAAATAACATAATATAAGTATGGGCGTGGGGTTAGTTCGGACTAGTTATTGTACACCTACCGGCTGAAAATCATAACAATAATAGTTAGTCCTCAGTGCACAAGAGATCTGAGTGCCAGCTGCTGTAATAGTGCGAAAAGTTATTTCAAACCGCTGCAAAACCTAATGGGACGACTTTTGGGATCATATTCATCCCAAAGAAATAGTCAGATGCATGGAAGTGAGGGGAATATAATGTCAGTCGCGTAAATGAACATGATTATACGAAGGCGCATCCTAGTGTAGGACAATGTGGAATGATGACCTTCATTTTGAAGGAAAATAAAACTCAATTTTTTGTTTATTGAAAAAGCTTCTACATGAGCCAGGAATCGAACCTAACAAAAGACAAAGTCACTGACTCACATTTATGATTATTAAACAACTACTACAAATTAAATCTATTCGGATTAAAATCGGTCGCAAAAATCGAGCAAACAACACACTGTTTTAGGGTACATCGCATATCTCTGTTGTTTCAAAATATCGAATAAAAAACTTGGGCTGATCTTTCAATCGACAGATAATTTTTATTCATGGAATAAAATTGACGTCTGACTTGTTATAAAATTGATGTCTGTCTGTTCTTGTATGGAAGCACTGTTAAAAACTCAAAATTATTCCTCGGATAAAATTATCTGGCGTTGGAAAAATCAGCCCTAAGAGGTATATTACACTGTCATATAACTTATCTAGTAGTTAGGATCATACACTCGTGTGCAAAATTTATTTCGTAAGTAAATAATTTTATATTGTGCGAATGCAGGTAAGATATTGATTTTTCCTGGTACGTATTGCAATATCTAAAATAAAAAGCACTAACGTAAAATAATCTACGTTCAAAATCCCTAAAATCTAAATACATAATGATTGTTTCACTTATGTTCAAAATACCGAAAGCTAAAAATGTTCAATGGATATGTTACTGAAGCTCATAAAGCTAAAACTTGAAATTGCTATGTACAAAGTTCCTTAAATTGGTTTACCTCACCGTTATATGTTTCTGTACCCGAATACGTAACACGCATATATCTTTTTTAAATCGAAACAGCTAGGTTAGGTTAGGTTAGAACTTAGAACTGTGACCATACAACGCACGAGCCGAGCGAGCGAAGCGAGCGGTGCCGCGGCAGCGGCCAGCGAGTGCCAGAAACATATTTATGAATGATAGATATTTAGTCCAATCAGTATTTTAAACTTAGGTAATTCGTAGGTAGGTGTTAGTTGCTTAAGTATTTAAAAACATTAGGTATTTAGATTTTAGGGATTTTGAACGTAGGTATTTGGTTCTAGGACCGGCATGTCGTAGAACCAAAAATTCGAAGACTTTTGACATCTACCGACCCACACTGGGCCCGCGTGGTAGTATTAGCCCACTCCCTCTCGAAGAGAGGAGGCCTGTGTCTCAGCAGTGGGAACATTATAGGTTGCACTCTTGCGCATGCGCAAGAGTGCAACGCAGCACGTAGATATCAGTCGAAACTTGTGTAATAGATACTTACTTATAATAACAGTAATTTATTAACTTTAACAATAAACATTATATCTAATGATTACCAGAAATGGGGGCACTTATCATCAGCCCCCAAGATGTTGCTCGTGCAGTCCGTCCGTTGCCTAACTGGAAATCTCCAGGGCCGGACGGGCTGCACAACTTTTGGATAAAGTGGTTCCAAAGGTCGCACGCCCCCTTGGCAGTCCAGTTCCAGTCAGCCTTAGAGTCAGGGTTGCTGCCCCAGTTTCTAACGACAGGAATAACCCACCTGCTCCATAAATCAGGTAGTACCGCGGATCCCAAAAAAATTATAGACCGATCACTTGTCTAGAGCTAAAATTAATAAACAGCAACTCCATCATGTCTGTCTCTCAAAATTGATGTAGGAACGCACCACCCACGGTCATCGGTAATGAGGCTGTATTTCCCGCGAAAATGTGGAGGTCGAGGCTTTTTAAACGCTAAGACCCTCCACAATCGCGAGATATGCAGACTCAGGGAATATTTCCTAGAAACCGACGTGGGGATGCATCGAGATGTGGTCGAGGTGGATAAGGGCTTCACCCCGCTCTCCTTGGCTAAAGAGAACTGGCGCAAGCCAGTAGTGCTTGATACTAATGCTCGCATGTAAGTATGGCAGAGTAAGGAGCTTCATGGACGCTTTTACCGGGCCCTACATGGACCCGATGTAGATCTATTAGCGTCCGTAGCCTGGCTGCGTTTCGGTGACCTCTTTGGAGAAACCGAAGGGTTTGTCTGTGCAATTATGGACGAAGTTATGATGACGAATAATTACCGGAGATTTATTGTGAAAGACGGCACGGTTGACATCTGTCGGGCATGCCACCGGCCGGGAGAATCAATCAAGCATATTATCTCCGGGTGTTATTGTACTGGGATCGATCCATCATCACTGACAGGACTATTGTTGCCAATAAGCCTGATATAATGGTGGTGGATCGATCAGAGCGGCGCGCAACGATTGTTGACATAACCGTCCCGCATGATGAGAACCTCGTGAAAGCCGAGAAAGATAAACAAATCAAGTATCTTGACTTGGCTCGCGAGGTTGTCTACATGTGGCATGTGGACCAAGCAATCATTGTGCCGATAGTCGTGTCAGCCAATGGGTTAATAGCCAAGAGCCTCGACGAACACCTGAGGAGGCTCTCGTTGGGCAGCTGGATCAAGGGCTTGATTGCACGGCTCGCATTGTCAGGAGGTTCCTCTCTCTGGAGCCCTGACCGCCGGTAGCTTGGACCCTGTTCCCGATACCGGTGGGCTACAATTTTTTATATTTTTAAATGTTTTTTTTTTATATTTTTGTTTATAAAAATATTTAAAATTCTCCGTGCCTCGGAAAGCACGTTAAGCCGTTGGTCCCGGCTGTCATTCGTAGATCTTTGACAGTCGTTACGGGTAGTCAAAAGCCCGAAAGTCTGACAACCAGTCTTACCAAGGGGTATCGTATTACCCATTCACTGGGTTGTGGAGGTCAGATAGGCAGTCGCTCCATGTAAAATACTGGTATTCAGCTGAATCCGGTTAGACTGGAAGCCGACCCCAACATAGTTGGGAAAAAGCTAGGCAGATGATGAAAAATATTTAAAATTGTAATTTATATGTACTTAGTTGAAATAAAGAACATAATATTTACAAACTTCTAATACTAAATATTAAAATATATGTATATTATATTATACAAATTATTAAAATAAAAATATAATATCTAAATAAATTATCTATACTAACTAAAACTACTAAAACACTGAAATATTGCGTCGAAATATTCCTCCACATCGCTGTCGACTGGTAATGTACCCAAGAGACTGGCGGCATTGCCACGTTGTATGGCAATGCTTAGCCTCTGGCCAAGGTAAAAGCCAGCCCTTGGGTCACGGGAAGTGTCAACCAGCCGTTTAGAGAGTTCATTGAACAAGCAATGAGCACTCGGACCCCATGACCCGAGGGTTTCAACCCCAAACGGTTCGAAAATATAATTTCCGATAAGGTTTTTATATTTTCGCAGCTTGAGGTTTTCCGCACCGAGCCAGGAAGATGGCATGGCGCAAGAATATCGACACATGTTGCGTCCCACACTAAAGGCCTACCCACTTTCCTTAGAAATAAAGACATGCCGTCCGGTCTCTTGCCATCGTCGCGTACCAAGCCATTGGGTATTAATGGTATCTATTTTATTATATACATATAATAACTTGTTAATAAAGTAGTGATCATGTGTTCTGTGCGTGAGAGCACGCACACGTGTCACGCTGCGCCTGCCGCGCTGCGAGCTGCGACCTGCGACGGAGGCGAGGGCGACGCGGCACTTATTACCGCTGCGAATCACTAATAACGTATCTTTAATATAAATAAATAATGTCTGAGAATATTCATGAAGTAGGTATGTGCGTGCTATTATTTATCTCGCGGCGCGTGTTATGTTACCACAGTGATGGTTATTTGCTCACATATGTATGTATGTATGTATGGGTCGTATATTGTACGGGAGCGTTGTGTTGTTATCACGACGTCCGGTGTCGAGATCAATAACGTATTATAAAGATTAACTTTCACATAATATCGTCTTTTATAGATAACTGTATGCGCCATGACTAGGAACTTGTACAAAACTTGTACAATTTGGATAGTTCTAGTATGTTTCGCATATTTCGGGTGTCTGTTGGAAGCACAAACAAATAAACAAGTGGGGTGTCCTGATAACAAGGTTGGCATCGCGTTTGATAAGCGACAAGCGAGGCGATGACCGACTTATAAAAAACCGGCCAAGTACGTGTCAGGCCACGCATAGAATAGGGTTCCGTAATCACCCATAATGGCAGAGTGCGGGGGGGACGCCTTTATTTTAACAAAAAAATGCGCTTTAAAGTTGACTTGAATATCTCGCAAACCGAAACCTAAATCAAAAAATCGTCTTTTCAACCTCTTAATGTTTTTAAAAGACCTATCTAATGACAGCCCACACCACGGAGTAGACGCGAGAAAAAAAAAATCCCCACATTACGTGTAGGGGAGGTACCCCAAAAAAAATATTTTTCGTGATTTTATTTTAGCACTTTATCGACGTGGTAAATACACATATCCTTCGTTTGGAAGGTAAGCCGAGTACGGACGGACGGACGGACAGACATGACGAAACTATAAGGGTTCCAAGACGTTAACTACGGAACCCTAAAAACATTTATTTCCTAATCAGTTAGTTATCTTGTTGAGATCATTGAAGACACCACACTCCACAGTACCACTTATCATATCTATCGATAGCCGTGCTCAGTAGGTGGCGCGGCACGGGGCAAGGGGCACAGCAGGGCACTGTGTCACCGGCCACGGGTTGCGACCGGAGAGCATTCACACAACACCGCAATATTTATAATGACTGGTGGTGTCACCGGCCGCCGCGGCCGGGCGGCGCTCGCGCAGCGCGCTGCCTGCGGGCACTTGCACATACACATACATACACCGCAAACATTGTTTACATTGATAACATACAGGGCGTCCCACGGATATGCCGCATGGAGGGAAAGTACCTTGAATATTGTAGATGGAACATTTTACTGAAAGAAGACATTATTTGAATAAAAAAAAACTATTTAAACTGAGATGCAGTTTAAATTGTTTTTTAAATTCAAATGAAATTCAAATCAAATTTAAATTCAATTATCGAAATAATCAAAAGAGTGCGACTTTGTAATCAACAGGAAGGGACTCATTTTGAGAAGAAAGAAAAAGTATTTATTTATTTATTTAAGCATTTGATAAATTGATTAATTTAGTATTAAAAATGTTAAAATACATGAAAAAAAAAATTATCCTTATGATGAAGCCTTTCGATCGGTATGATAAAGCTACAGGGTGATTATTTTTCTCATGTAACGGGTTCGATTCCCGGTTCAACCATGTAATTATTTAAATACCCATGAATACCGTTTAAATTGTTTTTAAAATTCAAATAATGTCTTCTTTCAGTAAAATGTTCCATCTACAATATTCAAGGTACTTTCCCTCCATGCGGCATATCCGTGGGACGCTCTGTATAAACCTAGGATAATATATGGATGTACTTAGTTAAATATCCAGTCTTAGTATCTACTACTTAGTTACTTCTCGCTTAGTTAAAGCTACTAGATAATCAAAGTGGTGGAGCTTTCAGGTTTAACTAATCTGGCTAGTCGCTAGTCGATAGTCGCTAGTAGGAAGGTATATGACAGTTTTTATAGGCAGTAGTATTATAGCTCGCGTCCATTCGCTGCCTAATACTAATAAATATGTAAATCAGCTGGCGGGCCACGTAGTAGTTTGTGATTCATGTTAATGAGGCTGTGCTGACCCGCGCTCGCCAAGCACCCGGCTAGTCGTTAACGTTTATTCAAATCAACGCGTTGTTTTTAAACTTCCACAGTTGATCAACCTGTTCCTTATTGGATAATATTTGTGGTCATTAGCATAGGTAATGATTGATGACAAATATGCCAGTTTAAATACTGACATGTTCTCGACTAGTATTATTCCAGCTGAATATAAATAATATAAGTACTATTAATATAATGAATTATGGCATACAATAGTTATAAAGATTGCAAACATATGAAGATGTAATGTTAACTAAACTTCCTACATACTTGTAAATTCAGTAAAGTTAAGATTATAACGCGTATACGTTTGTTCTTAGAAGCTCACAGCGGACGAGCGCGGGCGCTGCGCCGGCTGCGGCTGCGCGCTGGCAGGCTGCACAGCTATTTTAAAATAATTAAACTAAATAATATTAATAGAGTCTGCAAAGTTAGGCTAAAGGCCAAGAGAGGTCAAGGCATCGTACATGATCTACACGACATGCACTACATGCGTGCGCGACATGCATTACCTACATGCGTGCGCGACATGCACTACATGCGTGCGCGACTGCGCGCTATCGTCGCACTCACAGGCACACAGCTGAACATTATTTCGGTGACAAAGCTCGCTTGTTGTCGGTGCTGCGTTTGAACCGCAACTGGGCCTCGACACAAGGCGCCTCAGTGCACACACTGTGCCGCTCTGTACTCTGCGCTAACTGCTGAGTAGTAACTATCTCATGTACACGCGGCTGTTCGCTGGCTTGACATATTGTACAAGTATGCTCCACACGTGCCCGCCATCAGCTACTGACGCAAGTCACTGGCGGACAGCGGTAAATACTCCCAGGAAGAAATTGTCATCAAACTACGAAGACAATCTCAACCCTTGCAGTGTGTTTCCTCTGCCGGTAGGTACTCAAAAAGTAACAACTTCTTTACAAACACCATTCTTCACAAACTAAGAGATTTTTTGTCTCTAATTAAAATTGCAGCCACTTAACTTTTTGTTAGCTCAACTTGTTAACACGCGTCTTGATTGCCTATTACGTGATACAATAATAGAATACCAGACAGAATTAACCGTGGATTACTTTTGTTCTTTTATATCCAGTGTCGGTAAAAACATGACCATGAACTGAGCAAATCCAATTTCTCATTTCAATGGGAATGTAAGTTAGCCGTCGTTTGTTTTTCCTCGTCGAGTGGAATTTTCTCAGTCGGCCCATTCCCTTGGCCGTGACTATTGTTTACATACAATGGGTTAAAAGTGGTTCGCGTAAAAAGTGTAACGGCTTGTTGTACGCTTGCTCCGCCGGCCGCGCCCGCGCCCGCGCACGCTCGTGCCGGGGACGAGGCGCGCACGTCACAGGCGGCGCGGGTCGCCTTCGCGTACGAAACTACGAACTCATTCTATTCTATTTGGGTGCGCAGCCGAATGTCTGCGGTGGTTTTGAGCACGATAACAGTTCACGGTACACATTTTATACGGAAGTAACATATTCGTAACATATTCCAACGAGTCGCTGAGTATCAAGTGTACAAATAGATTAGTGAGCCAAGTGTAACTGACCGCCTAATGACTCACAGAAGCGCGCGCGAATCCACCCAAAAATAATTCCTAATAGAAATAATGATCATGTAATGAAGGTACACTCGTTAATGTAGATGAGACGGAAGTAATGAAGAACAACAAGTTGTCCCAATCCCAACGGAAATAATGCTACAGATGCGAACGGACGATGCCTAAGAATAGTACTAATTATTGTTTCGATAGCTAATTCTTAAAGGGTTGGTTTAGAAACCACTACTGATTTTGTTTTTTTTTACGACTCCAAATATCAGTATAATTAATGATACCCAGGTAGGTATACCTAGGTAGGGGCTCGTGGCTAAGTAATAACGGTCGCACGGGTCGATCGATCAGGTTAAGCTACGCTGTTCGCGGTGGTCCGTGGATGGATTACCATCCTTACATACCAAAACCTCTCCGTGCCTCGGAAAGCACGTCCCGGCTATCATTCGTGGATCTTTGACAGTCGTTACGGGTAGTCAGAAGAACGAAAATCTGACAACCAATTACCAAGGGGTATCGTATTACCCAGTAACTGGGTTGTGGAGGTCATATAGGCAGTCGCTCCATATAAAATACTAGTATTCAGCTGCATCCGGTAAGAAAGAAAGCCGACCGACCCCAACATAGTTGGGAAGAAACTAGGCAGATGATGACCTCGGTATACCGGTATACAAACTAGCAGATGATGACCTCGGTATACCGGTATACAAACTAGCAGATGATGACCTCGGTATACCGGTATACAAACTAGCAGATGATGACCTCGGTATACCGGTATACAAACTAGCAGATGATGACCTCGGTGTACCGTATATACAGCTAAATACATATAGATATTTACATAATCTATAAGGCATCTTTTTTTCTATTTTTGGTCAGTTACTTATTCTTCGAGCCGACATTATGTTTATCTGGTACCTAATTAAAGAGCCGGGTTTATTCCACTTGATTCTTAACGCTGCCTAGTACACGCGGCCTTGAGTTCCTGCAGCCAGATAACAACCCTCGCCGTGGACTTGCAAATAGGTTCACAACATGCATAGTAGTCGTCAAGTAGGCATGCACCAAGGTAAGGCAAGTGTAGTCGTCAAGTAGGCATGCACCAAGTTAAGGCAAGTGTAGTCGTCAAGTAGGCATGCACCAAGGTAAGGCAAGTGTAGGCATTTATTTGATGGAATGGTTTTACGTTTTATCATATCACTGATCAGTATCAGCGATCTGTTTACATAATGACTGAAGCTTTTTAGAATAGACTTTACTTTGTTTATTATTATCAAGCTACAATGTATAACAACACCATATGGTTTAGTACGGCTTCATCAACGAAATACTGTTGCAGTATTGATCGAGTTAAAATAAGAGAAAAATCAGGGCATTCATTCACACCTAAATGTTTAGATTGAGTAATCTAAACATTTAAGTATAGATGCATAGTAATTATAGTATAGTATAGTATAGTGTACATGTGACTGAAAAGCTGCAAGCTGCAAGCAGGGTGCAGATAACTAATAAGATTGTCAAGTGTTGATATCTATCGTGGTGAACAAGAAACTCGTCGAATGAGTATTTAAAATATGTGTATGGTTTAAATGTCGTCAAGGCTGCCTCGGGTCCTTGGTCTGAGGCACGGAGCGTGACCCACCGAGCGGAGACGATACGATGAGTAAAAGGATGGATTTTATTATCACTTCTGTGCTCAAAACTGAAAAACTTTGAAGAAGAACGAAGTGTGGGAAATATTATTGGAAACTAAAGAAAAACAGTTGTTGTCTGAAAACTGCGCTGACACTTGTGCAGTAGTTTGGATTGGAGAGGAGAGTTGATCGAAAGTTCACGTGATAAAAGTTGTATGTATCAATAGTTTCTTAGACATACATATAATAATATCGGGATAAAAGTATCCTATATGTTATTCTGATGTATAAGCTGCATATATTACTGTAGAGTGTCATCAAAATCTGTTCAGTCGTTAATGCGTGAAAGAGTAACAAACATCCATCCATCCATCCATTCTTCCAAACTTTCGCGTTTATAAAATTAGTAGGATGTAGGAAGTAGGATAGTTTCTTGTTCGTTAAAGATATGTAGCGTTCACAAGCTAGCCATTCTACTTGTTGTACGTTATCTGGTCTCCTGGATCCTGCACCTGCGGGATTTTCTTTAAATAGTAGAAGGACACTTGTCTCGCTAAACAGCTGCGCTAAATCTCGTATGTCATTTGATGAACGCTGGTCCTTATTTGGTATGTAATTCTGAGGAGTAGCCTGAAGACAATTTTATCGATTTCCGCACATATCAGAAGGCCAATTCTCGTAATTTAAAACGATCAAAATCCATTCGCAGTCTCATCTCGGCGACAAAAAATGTCAAAAACTTGTCAAAATGTAGGGAAATTAGACGTATTTTTGACAGATTGAGACTGAGATCAGACTTTGAACGTTCTTAAAATTACGAGAATTGCCCCTCAGATATATACATATTCATATAATTAGCTAATATTTATGCGTCCTGTGATGAGTATGCTAAGTTATAAGGTGCAGTTTTTGTCCAGAAGAGCGTTTAAAGTTTTGTGTGTTTATTATACGAGTTAACGTGTAACTGTGTACGTACTGTCTGCCACGTGCAGAGCAGGCAGCACATCCGACAAGTGCTACACATTCGCAACAACTTGTCCAATAACTACACAGCTCTCACTAACTGAGCTTGGGAGGGGGCTCGCCGGGAAAGTGCTCCCACCTTATTAAAACCTTGCTAAGCGCCAGTGAATGCCAACTGATCGGTGACGTCCTCGGTTTGGTGGAGCAGAGCTTGCTCAGCATTCACCATCAAGTCCGCCGTCGGTCTGTTTGTAACCTAAAATATAATATAGTCTCGCCATCAAACGTAAAAGTTTGGCGAGTTTAGATTTATGTTACACCTCTGTAATTTTATAAATAAAAAAAAAAAATCCATCGATTTGAATTATCAGATGTCTTAGGATTTGCGGTGACGAAGCTCTGAATTATACAACTTTGTCCGTCAATTAAGTAATGATGAGACCTTAGTTTGGATTTCACCACGTAAACATTACTGATCATTTATTATAATAATAATAAATGGAGGCTATTACCATCTGCCCCAAGATGTAGCTCGTGCAGTCCGTCCGTTACCTAACTGGAAATCTCCAGGGCCGGACGGGCTGCACAACTTTTGGATTAAATGGTTTTCAAGGTCGCACGCTCGCTTGGCATCTCAGTTACAGACTGCTTTGGAGTCTGGTTCGCTACCCCAATTCCTAACGACAGGAGTTACCCACCTGCTCCATAAATCAGGTAGCACCGCGGAACCCAAAAATTATAGGCCGATCACGTGTTTACCGACGGTTTAAAAATTTCTTACATCCATTTTGAGAGCTAAAATTAACAAACATATAGACACCAACTCCATTATGTCTGCCTCTCAAAATGGATGTAAGAATGGGTCCCGTGGTACTAAGGAGCCATTGATATGGCCATTAGCCAACAGGTTCGTCGTCCCCGAAAGGATCTGTCGACATGTTGGATAGATTATAAGAAGGCCTATGACTCGGTGCCACATACATGGCTCATGAGGGTGCTGGTTTGTATAAAGTAGATACAACTCTGCGTACCTTCTTGATGTCGTGTATGGGGCAATGGAGGACGGTCCTTCGCTATCCAGGATGTCGAAATATTCAGAGGAATAGCGAACCGATAAGGATCGAGCGAGGCATATTTCAGGGCGATAGTTTGAGTCCGCTTTGGTTCTGCTTAGCCTTGAATCCTCTAAGCACACTGCTGGAGGATTCAGGTCTAGGCTACCGGCTGAGGAGAGGTGGTCAGGTTATATCGCACCTCATCTACTTGGATGACCTAAAACTCTTTGCTCCCAACAATTTGCAACTTATGGAGCTACTGAAAGTAACTGAAACTTTCAGTAGCGCCATCAGGATGGAATTTGGTGTGGACAAATGTGCGGTCATGCATGTAAAGCGAGGGGAGATTGTGGAATCCGTGGGAACCCAACTCTCGGATTCCACAAACCTTAGAGCCCTCTCCGCATCCGAAACCTATAAGTATTTGGGTATGTTGGAAGCGTTAGGCATCAATGTTACTGACATGAAGCAATCGTTGAAGGAGCGCTTCTTTGGCCGCCTGAAAAAAGTACTTAATAGTCTTCTATCAGGCGGAAACAAGGTGCGTGTCTTCAACAGTTGGGTCATGCCAGTTTTGATGTACTCTTTCGGCATACTCACATGGACTCAAACCGAACTAGACGCCCTGGATAGGAGGGTCCGGACGCTGTTGACTGCAAATCGAATGCATCACCCACGGTCCATCAGCGAAGGTGTGGAGATCGTGGCTTTTTAAACGCACACAATCGCGAGATATGCAGTCTCAGGGAATATTTCCTAGAAACCGACGTGGGGATGCATCGAGATGTAGTCGCGGTGGACAAGGGCCTCACCCCGCTCTCCTTGGCTAAAGAGAACTGGCGCAAGCCAGTAGTGCTTGACACTAATGATCGCATGGAAGTGTGGCAAAGTGAGGAGCTTCACGGACGCTTTTATCGGGCCCTACATGGACCCGATGTAGATCTACTAGCGTCCGTAGCCTGGCTACGTTTCGGTGACCTCTTTAGAGAAACCGAAGCTTTTGTCTGTGCAATTATGGACGAAGTTATGGTGACGAACAATTACCGGAGATTTATTGTGAAAGACGGCACGGTTGACATCTGTCGGGCATGCCACCGGCCGGGGGAATCAATCAGGCATATTATCTGCGGGTGTTCTCGTCTAGCTAACGGAGAGTACTTGCATAGACACAACCTTGTAGCTAGGATAATCCATCAGCAACTTGATCTGAAATACAACCTTGTGGAATCGGAGGTGCCGTACTACAGGTATGTGCCCGACCCAGTTCTCGAAAATGGAAATATCACATTGTACTGGGATCGATCCATCATCACTGACAGGACTATTGTTGCCAATAAGCCTGATATAGTGGCGATCGATCAGAGCGGCGCGCAATGATTGTTGACATAACCGTCCCGCATGATGAAAACCTCGTGAAAGCCGAGAAAGATAAACAAATCAAATATCTTGACTTGGCTCGCGAGGTTGTCGACATGTGGGATGTGGACTCAGCGATCATTGTGCCGATAGTTGTGACAGCCAATGGCTTAATAGCCAAGAGCCTCGACCAACACCTGAGGAGGCTCTCGCTGGGCAGCTGGATCAAGGGCTTGATTCAGACATCGGTACTTCTGGACACGGCTCGCATTGTCAGAAAGTTCCTCTCTCTGGAGCCCTGACCGCCAGTAGCTTGGACCCTGTTCCCGATACCGGTGGGCTACTATTTTTTTATAGTTTTAAATGTTTTTATATCTTTTATATTCTAATATTTAAAAATATAATTTATATTATTATCATTAATATAATTTATATTGAAATTAACGATATAAATATTTTATTCAGTATTAAATTGGTAAAATATTTACATAAAGTCTTAGAAATAACTTACAAAGGTATAATAATTTTAGATGCCTGTATTAGAAAAAGCCTGTATCACAGGCGGCATGAGCATACTTTATAGTTATTGTAGGACAATAAAATTCTTAACAATATTTAACATTAGAAGTCTTGAAATAATGACAAAAATGTATTAGTTCATTATTTTATACCTAGTTTACTTAAATAGTTACTATTAACCTTAAAGATCAAAATAACAAAAATTCTTATATACGTAATTATTTAGTTTGCGTAAAACAGTTTCTTGCACTTTATAACCTAGATAAACACAAATGATATGATATTGTGTTAGCGGAAATTGGTAAGTGGGTTAAAGTCAATATTGCACAAAATTAAATCATGTTCGAGTCAGTGTGTTTATTCGAGTTTTAAAAAAAATCGAGTGTTTGTAGGCCAGTGCAGTGTTTTGCTGAGCCAGCAGCAGGCATTAATCACGGAAGTCTGGCTGGTCTGTAATGACACTCTAGGCTCCCTCGTAGTCGATAGAGTTTATGTACCTGTACTCCGCTATTTTCCTAGCAGGGCAGCATTCAGCATCTCCCGTTTTGTGGTTATTGGGCTTTTTAAAGAGTGAGCAAGTTGCACTTTTCGGTGTGTCAGCTTTCTTCGCGCACTCTGACATCGAGTGTTCTTCTTCACCGCAGTGACCACACGTAGATTTCAGCTCTCTGCATGTTTTTGCTGCATGACCATATTGTTGGCATTTGTAACATCTGGTAACCAGGGTGAAGTCCCTGACAGGGCATGACGTCCAATTTATAAAAAGCCTTAATTGGGATAATAAGGCTTTACGTATATTGGCTATAACTTCAATGACGTAGTTACAGGTCGACACATCTTTTTTCCCAGATTTGTGGCTTAATTTAACCACGCTCATTAAGGACTCCATGAGCATTGCTGGAAACTTGTCGGCCACGTTCTGTTCATAAATGCATCTGAAGACTTCAGTTTCAGCCAAAGTAGTTGGCACACCTACAACCACGATCCGAGGTTTGCACTTGCTTGGTTCGTCTGCGGTAAGTCCGGATGTAGAGAGCTGGACTGCGTGCTTGAGTTTATCAGCATCATGTTTCGTCTCTGTACTAATAATAACGCCTCCATTTTTGGTCTTTCAGACACTACGTACATGCAGCTTCATTTGATATGGGCGAATGATTTTTTGTACGAGGTATTTTGTTTCGTCACTCGACTTCAATTTATCGTTAGGATAAATAGCTACAGAGCTTGAATTGTTCGGTCGAATGAAATCATTTGCTCCCTTCTTCACCATATCGGCAAACTAAGCATTTCCCGCAGAACCAGAGTCCTTAATTGTCTGCTTGACCTCCGAAATATGTTCCGTCAGGTCGCGCTTTTCCTGAAGGGCATCAACCGCGTTATATGCGTGAATGGCTTTTTGCTTGAGCGACTGATATAGGACTGCCATTTGTGAGGTTCCAGACCCTACTTTACGGCATAGGGTTGAAATTTTCATTTTCTGCTCCGAGTTGAGTTTGCCATCCGCGGCAATAGAGCAAATTTCATTTAAGTGCTGTTCAATAGCTGACATCCATTTTTGAATCTCGGGTGTTGAAACAACATCAGCCGTGACCGACTCAAGAGCTGGGGTCCGCGACGTCGTCTTCGACGGCGAGGAGGGGCTATTATCCATTTTGTATTTTTCACTAATTCGTGTCCATTATTCACTAAAACTACACACTAAGTAAAATTATGATTGTCCTCAGATGCCATGTGCCGGAATGTGAGGGCAACTCGTCGATGGGCGTGGCGAGTGCAAAGCAGTGGACGGCAGAGTGGTCGTCGTGGGCGATGCCGGCGCAGGCGCGCTGCGAGCGCTGGCAGGCCTCGGTGCACGCCTGCCACCCTGACGTGTTTGACAACAGCAGCGCCGTCGCCTGCGACGCCTACGTGTACCAGCACGGCAGCAGTATCGTCTCTGAGGTGAGCATCACTTTATACTCAATTGCTAAACACTCGTAAGATCGTAAGCAAGTATGGATAGTAGTAAGCGTAGTCGTCAGGTAAGTTCATTAGGAAAAGATTGAGAACTATTTGCGGAAGAAAAATTTAAAACAGGTCGATAAATCCTACGACAAATGTAAGTATGCTAAGCAGTCGAAAGTATCTATGCCCCCCCCCCAGACTGGGGTTCACAAGAGTTCATAGGACTCGTAAAAAAAAATATTTTTGCACTTTTGCGCACATTTGTGTCGCTTGTGAAAGAAACAGGTTCCCGTGAGTGTCACGTGACGGTGACTCACGCGGCGGACCTCTCCATCATTGAAACAGTCCGTGTGTCTATGACGTGAGTCCGACAGTCGTGTATTAATTCGTTGACCGTCTGACTGCTGCTACAAACACGCTGGTTGTCAACTGCTCGCACGGTTCTGACTTTCAATCTTTCTCATTTCAGATTTGAATTGTATGTGTTGTTTCCAGTTCGACCTGGGATGCCAGGAGTGGAAGCGCTCCCTGGTGGGCACGGTGCACAACATCGGCATGCTCATATCGTTGCCGATCATGGGTTTTGTCTCGGACAGGTAATATACCAATCCAATCATCGATTAGAGTGGGTACTCGATTTGATCGATGTCCTAACTATCTACTTATCAAATCAAAATCAGTTAATCTTCTTTGATGACTGCTTTAAAGACTACTGAATGGGTTTGTATCACATCGATTACACAAAGTTAATTTGTATTGAATTGTGTTTCGGTACGGAACACTAGTCATGCGAGACACGACTCGTTCAACATTCTACTTTAGTATCGATGCTCATATTTTTAACCACTGACCGCTCTGTTGATTGATCAAAAATCAATCGTATGGATGTAGTACTAAAGTCGTTAATCTAACATCTTGCCGTCAAGCATGGGACATGATAAAATTATGTAAATAACATTCATAGGTAAATGATGGCAATTTTTGACGGTTCTATTACTGCCTGGTTGTTTATGTTGGCCTTGAATACGGTCACCTTTTGCTGCGTAGAACCATAAAAGCAAAAAAAAAAAAACAAGGCGGGGTCAGGGGCCCTCTCTCCCAGATCCGGGACATAAAAATGTTTTGAATATTTTACCTGCAGAATGCTTACATCGATTTAATTTACCTATAACACTGTGATCTAGCGTTGCGAGAGAGACATCTATAGGTACGTTAGTCAAGAAAACAGTAAAACCACTAGCGCAACTAGTCCTCATTCACTGAGACACCGACCTCATGCACACAATTCGCACAAAGTTATGAAATATACTATTCCAGTAGTAGGTATGCCATGACGTGGGGTCCGTCGGTACTCACTCACTTATCCCCTGACCCTCTGTCGCAGATGGGGTCGTCGCTCGGCGCTGGTGGTGTGCGGCGTGGGCGCGGGGCTGCTGGGGCTGGCCAAGTCCTTCGCCAACTCCTACCACTCCTACCTGCTGGGCGAGCTATTGGAGACCGTGCTGGGCGCCAGCGTGTACCCCTCCGCCTTCGTGCTCAGTTAGTATTCGCTACACGTTGCTGTTACTTTTATAGTTTTGTTAGTTACCTTTGCGGCATACAAATCATACGATGAAACGATTTTCTTACGAATAATTATTTCCTGAATATCGTTTAATTATATAAGATGATATCGCAGGAGATCTAAACCATTTCGATCATGTTAGTAATGTAATGTCGCCCTACTTCAGTTAGTGTCATCAAATAATATCGTTTGGTTACTCTCCAGTGATAGAATGGCTGGGCGTGGAGCACCGCATCCTAGCCAGCCTCGTGCTGGGCATCCCGCTGTCGCTGGGCGCGGCGTCGCTGGCGCTGGTGGACTGGCTGGCGGGCTACTGGCGCACGTGGGCGCGCCTGGCCTACCCGCCCTCGCTGCTGCTGTTGCTGTACCCCTGGCTGCTGCCCGAGAGCGTGCGCTGGCTGGTGTCGCGCGGCCGGCTGGACGACGCCGCGCACGTCATCAAGCAGGCTGCGAAGTGCAACGGAGTGCGGTTGCCGGGGGAGGCGCTAGAGAAGATGCTGTTCGAGAAGGAACAGATCGGAGGCAGCGCGGAGTCCAACATAGATGAGGGGCTGTTTACAGCGCTCGGCAAGTGAGTGCAACTTTGTCAACAGTTTCATTGCTAATATCAATTAGCCACACACGAAGCTCTTTATCAGAACTTGTGATCAAAAGCATTTGTTGGAATCATACAAATACAACCAATAGCGAAAGCACTAGGAAGTGGTGAAGGGCGGGCGTGCCGACTGCCGGGGGACTGTTTTTTGTACTTTTAATTTTCGAAAAAGTCTTTTCATTTTGAATAAATAATACTTATTTAAGGTATAAGGGCTACTGCACTGTGAGAGTAGACACTTCTAACACTTAATTTAAAAGAAGGCCCCAATCACTAGTAGTTAAGGTATTCAATTGCTAAAATAATAATAAAAGCGACTGTCTCCGCATGGCGTTGTTTTAAAAAATATCGTTTGCGCCCAGTTTGGCTTCGAGTCCGGGCCCTAGTCATTTAGTCGCAGATTGCAACGTAGTATTTGTAATTATTAAATCATGTCTTAGAGATGTAATAAATAAATGAAGTTATTTCCCATGATTATTCCACGAGGTGACTCAAAGCTTACTCATTAATTAACGATTAATTCTCTATTGCTTGATAAGTAACTAAGTTCAGGAGCTTAGTGGAACCCGTAGGGTGATTCTGGCCTTACTTAGATGCGCTTAGTTTAAAGTTTTTAATTCAGATCAAAGACACATGCTGTAGTGTTCTTACTAACTATAAAGAAAGAAAATACATTTCATTTGCGTCGACTTGACGCGCAAAAATTAGAATAAAGGCAAAATTAAAACGAATTCACTGGGAAAACTATGCGCCACATTAGTACAAAACGGCCACCGCTCAGCACAAGTCACGCCGAAACTTGCACCAAACAAAGAGTGCTGGGCTCCAGCGACAACCTGCTGGCAATTCTATGTATTCAAGAAGAGATTATATCTGTGAATAAAGATTTTTTTTTTATTCACGAGTTCTCGTATTGTCGTTGCAGGTACAGTGTGCTGCGGCGGCGGCTGTGCGTATGCTTCGTGTGGTGGATGTCGGCGGTGTTCGTGTTCTATGGGCTGGCGGTGTCTGCGCACGCCCTGGCGGGCTCGGCGCACGCCAACTACGCGCTGGTGGCAGCCGCCGAGCTGCCGGCGCTGCTGGCCAACACGCTGCTGTTGGACCGCGTAGGCCGCCGCCCGCTGCTCACAGGCGCGCTGCTCCTCACGGCCGCCGCGCTGATCGCCATCCCGTGCCTGCCGCAAGGTGAGAGCGCAGCTAGTTCACGCCAACTGTTCGACACGTATCTAGGGTGCAATTCCTGTATTGTAAAGAACGGTCGCTTTCTAGTCTCAGTCTCAATCTATCAAATATAACTCCAATTTACATACATACCTACATTTTTGTAAAGAACAATGGCGAAAGTTTAGCTGACTTTAATTTGAGCGTCTAAAAGTGACTTATATACGAAGGCAGTTCTATTATTTTTCTACGTTTTTTCAAAGTATCACATTACCTAGTTAACTCCGGATAAAAAAAATATTTTAAATGAAAAGTTATTTGATTTTTTCATTGACAATTAGTGATGCTATTTTGTATTTATTCTGCCAAGTGACAGTAAGTACACACGGCTACACATCAAGCTATGCATTTCCAGTTTTAGCTGACCTCGTATTGTATACGTTTTTCGTACAATCAGAAGGCAGCTTATACTGGTTTTGTATAGCTTGATGTGTGGCCGTGCGTACAGTATTATTGTAATAAAATCAGTTTTAGTTTGTTATTGTAACAAAATGGAGTAAAGTAATTAACAATAATATTTATTTATAAGTGGAAGTATTCTTTGTAGGGAGGTAAAAATATTGTAGTGTAAAAATAAATGAATTACTTTCAATTAATGACTGGCAAAAAGACTATTATCCCAAGTCGAAAAAAATATAACTTGGTTTGACAACTGTTGATTGTTCAATAGGGTTGCCAGGTCGCCAAACCTAATAGCCGGACAGACCAGCCAATTTGGCCGGACATTTGGGTAGAAAGGCCGGACACCCTATATTATTGAGGATTTTGTGTCTATAATCAAAAAAGATTTTACATACAATTTGATTATTGTCATAATCAGTCATCGGCACTCGCTCGTTTGCGAAATGTAAAAAGCCTAACAAAAGCCGGACAAGCCAGACACCGCTTATTTTGGCTGGACACGCAATCAAAAAGCCTACCTATGTTCGGCTTCATCCGGACGCCTGGCAACGCTAATCATAAACATAACCTAGAAAAGTTCATGACTGAATTTCTATTATTCTCGGACTTCTCGAACAAAAATTCTTGCACAAACTAATTCAGAAGTTGACGCCGAGTTGAACAAGATATTTTTCATTTAAAGACGCAAGAATTAAATCTCAGCTAAATTAATGTATGGGTGGCTGCCATTGTTCTTTTTGACATTGATTGTCTTTTTTTTTAAATGATATAAACTAGTGCTTGACTGCGATCCCGCCTGATGGAAAGCAGTGATGCAATCGTTGGTGGTAAAGCGCACTAATTTATTATGATGCATTCTATGATGCACTCTAGCCTTGAAGACACTTAAATTACAATCGGACGGGAAAACCGCTGCAGGCAAATTGTTCCAGTCCTTCGATGTTCGCGGTATAAACGACGAGGCGAAACGCTTCGTCCGGATCGTAGCAGTTTCAACAACGTAAGGGTGGAAACTCGCCGTGCGACGGATTTTCGATGATGGAAAGGTGATGGCGGAATTAAGTCATGTAATTCCCGCGCACACTCTCCAGAATGCATCCTATAGAATACCGAAAGGCTGGCTACCCTACGCCTGTGCTCCAGGCTTTGCAGATTGGTCTTAACTCTTCTTAGAGCTCAGATCCGGAGCTTTGCGGTCACGAGCATCAACCCAGTTGAGAAACGCCGAGTGCTTACGCTGTTCAGCTTGAGCACAATCGGCGCTAAACCATGGGTGAGCTGAGCCACCGATGGGTACGTCACCACAGGCGATGAAATACTCCATAGCTTGACGCACCACATCTGATATAGCCTCCGCACAGTTCGACGGATTTTCAGACCTGCTGCCAAGGATAAGACACAAAAAAGTGACGCAACTCATCCTGATCTGCTGACTTGTATCGCCACATTCGTCGTTCATCGCGTGAGTCGCAGTCAGGCGGGGAGAAGGACGACACAGACTCCACCAGACAGTGATCTGAAGTTCCTAATGGTGAGGAAACTGTTACCACACATCTGTCCGGATCGGTGGTCAGCAGAAGATCCAGACAATTGGCAGTATGACCAATTACATCTGGCACCCTAGTCGCTTGCCTTACCAACTGGGATAGGCCCATTGAAAGCGCAAAGTTTCGCGCTTCTCTCCCAGCGTGGTCGGTCCTCTGGTATGGGAAAAGCCAGTCTTAGTGGCAGGCGTTGAAGTCCCCCAGAGCGACGAGCTGCGCATCAGGGTGCCGATGCAGAGCATTATCAGCGGCCTCACTAAGGTGGTCAAACAGTCGAGTCGCCTCCTGGTCACCGCTGTGCGATCGGTAGACATAGGCATAGGCAATTTTGACCATACCAGTGTCCACCAACAGCCATAAGGACGAGAAGTTAGGGTCTTCAAGGTGACGGAGACGCTGGCAGCAGATGTCATTGCGGACGTACACACAGACCTCGGCACGCTGCAGGAAATTGTGCTCCAATGAGTATCCCGGGTAGTCGAGGTACGCCGCATCTGACGGACATCTAATCTGGGTCTCCGTCAAGAAAAGCAGGCGTGGCTTGTCAGCCTCAAGATGGTGATGGACCGCATCGAGATTTGAGTGCAGACCTCGAATATTTGAGAGGTGCACTCGGAAGGAGAGGACGTGTTTCCGCTGTGGACACTTACTTTTCTTTATTGGACCTTTCATTTATAAGACAAAAATGTTGAGTGAATAAGAAGGAAGACGGCAGTTGAGCGAGGTGATGCGATGTTAAACCCAACAACACGACCAGTGTTATTGCGCCAGTGGGGGGTTGATCTGGAGACTGCGGGAACGCCCGAACCGCTAGATTCTGGACTGTCGCTGATTTTGGACGTTTTTAAATACGACAATTGGTCTTTCTATCCAATTAAAAAGATAGTTCATGATATAACAAGCAGACATGCTCGCTACATGAGAACCGTGCTATGTCTTAGTTAAAACAATAATCACTTGTAATAGTCCATTAAATTAAGTCACGCAACCTAACTCGGCACTCGTCTCAGATGGCAAGGTTGCCATGTAAGGTTGTCAGTCCGGGAAGATGAGTAAAACAAGTGACTCCATTGGTATCTCGTGTATTACTGGTCAATCATAGAGTACTATCCCTAATAAACATATTGATTCTTAATATTAGAATATAAGAGCACTCATACATAAGTATTACACACTACACTGATCTGCAATATTGTTTAACATAATTATTACCTATAATTGAATCTACTGCGTGGAGGTAGTAAACATTGTGATGATAAGTTCATCACTTACTCAGGAATGTGGGTATTCGCATCTGATTAATATAATTAACTGAGTACTCAAAGATCTTGTTATGAAGTAAACATGAATTCGTTAAATGTAATGGATGTTTACGGCAATAATATTATTGCGTCGAAATATTGCATATCTCTGCGACATGTGCAAGTCTACTTGATCAAGTTCAGTGATTGGTAATGATATTCATTTCGCAACGGCCAAATGATTACACCTTGACTTTAGCCCTGCCGATATAACTTGACACCCACATTGACCTGATAAGATAACTTAGTTAAGCCTCTAGACTGTGTGTACATACGAATGCTATCGTCAGAACCAAACGTCTCGGATGATACACGCTGACTTTTAGCCTTAGCTGTAGTTGCAATATCGTTTGACGCCTTTCTTGAACTGATGATCTTTTAGTTGGGTCGCTACACTATCAAGCATCGATGTTATATTTATTATTTTAGGATTGGCCACTACGAGATGATCAAGTTTTATTTTACCAAAGTATTTATTTTCGTCTTTAAGGACCGAAACTGGAAGGTTTTGAGCTTGTGGTTGATGCAGAAAATCAAAGTCCCCTTAATAAAAAAAAATACCTTCCCGATGGGTATTTCCCCGATGGGTATTAGGTTTTTGGTGCTTCACTTCTTATGGGCCTGTGCAGTATTGAATTATAAATTGACATAGGGCGAAATAAACTTGTGTGATCCATTTCGAATCTGCAATTGTTCGCATTTTTTTTTAAAACAACAATTTTATTTTGCGTACTCATTTAACTAGATGTTCTGAAAATAGTGTGTGGTCCATTATTTCCATCCCAGGTATTTTATGTTGCTTATTTTGAGGTTATAAGGATAATAACACAATATGTTGACTGAACGGTTTCCACATTGATGGGCATATGTATGGATGGGGGTTAGTAATGTTAAGTTGAGACTTGCGCAGGGAAAAGTTAGTAAATTGCTTTGAAAACAAACAAACAACTAGTCACACGATTAAAACCTAGTTGAGCGATTTCGAACAGTTTGCGACTGGTTTTAGCGGTAAATATTAATACCGTATCGTCGGCATATGATATACTTGTTGCTTTAAATCAAATAAAATCATAATTCGTTTGTTAACATAGGTAAAGTAAATACAGATCTTATGTTTGAGGAACACAGCGCTGTGTTATGCCAGGAGACGTACAAATATGATGTGCACTAAAATATTTGAAAATCATGCTTATTTATAAATTTAACAATTACATATTATTTAATGCCCCAATTATGTCAGACCTAAATGAGGAATTACTAAAATGTAAAAAAAAATCTATGTCAAAATAATTAAAATATCAAAAATCTATGTCAAAATAATTAAAATATCAAAAATCTATGTCAAAATAATAAAAATGTCAAAAACCTATCTCAAAACAATAAAAATATCAAGTTATTTAATGTCAATATAAATATTTGTCTCAATTTATTTTAATATTAAGATTATACAAATTGTTAATATAAATAAGGAATAGCGTGGGGCCCAGAATACTTTCCTGAGGAGAACCAGTCTTTTTATGCTTATCTTTCGTATTATTATCTATTCTAACATATTGTGCCCAGTATGTGGCCACGTTGATTGCGGCATCGGTGGCATTATTTAGGTCATCCAAGGTGCAGGTGAACTGGCACTTAGGACACTCCAGCAAGTGGAGCATGTTCTGGTCAGGAGCCCCGCACTCGCATTGGGCTTGGCTAAATCAAAGAAGACTCCCGGGGTCTGGTTTTCTTTGCCAAGTTCTTCAAAATCTATAATAAGTCAGGCTATGGCTATGCACTGCACCAAAACTGCGAGTAAATTGCGCAGGGGATGAGCGTTGTTTTCTTAAGTAATAAACTAGTCTACTGTTTTTTTTTGCGGGAACAGCAACAGTAAAAATAAATGGAAATAACTTAACAAATTAATATAGGTTATCGACATAATTATTGCACAGTATTACACAATATTACGGAACATCACAAATTCCGTTTTTAGACAACTAGGGAATATTCCTTTGAAAAGACGAGATTCGAAATACATATGTATATGCGTTAAACGAGGTACCAACATATGCTTAGAGTTTAAGGATTTTATTGCTTCACCCAACTGCGCAGCCATCTTTTAGCCCAGAAATTATTTTCGTCAGTTATAGCTATTGTTTGCTTTTTGGAAAGGTTGGTCACAATATTGTTGCGCGCCACAAGTTACCACTAGCGCCATCTAGTATCGAGTAGCAGAACTAATAGATCCTTCCAGAAATTTCGATGCTAGAACTTTCTAGAATTATCGACATCGACCAGATGTCGATAATTCTAGAAAGTTATCCGGCCCCGACTGACCAGTCGGGGCCGGTACGCACTCGAACATTCTAGATGTTTCTACAACAGAAGGTTCTACATAAGACGCGATCTCTCGACAACAGACACAGATTTGGATAAGCGATACAAGCGAATACATCGAAAGCGATCTTCAAGTTTTTTATTTTTTTTATTTTTTATTAATAAGAACTAGTGTTCCTAGTAATTTATTACAATCTAGCCTAACAGACTAATAAGCAATTTAACTCTAACTTAATATTTTACGAGATAGATTATAACTAAGAATAATGTCAATTTGCACTTTTACACAGTTTCGTAGCACTTTCTTAGGGTCTGGTAATTGATAAAACACTTTGTTCATGTGTTACATGTATAGCACCATTAGCATCGCACTATTATTCATTCACTATATAAATACTACACTAATTCAAATGGTTTAGTTCTCTTTAGCCTACGCACTAAGTCCGTGTTGTCTAGCAGCTGAATTGCCTCGACATTGACATGTCGGTGAAGTCTGTGTTCGTGGGCTTCAGCAAATTTTTGAATGATGGTGGTGACGGATTCCATTTTAAGGTCACGGTGGAGGTCGTCATTTCTAATGTACCATGGAGCATTTACAGCATCCCTGAGTACTTTATTTTGGAATTGTTGGATTATTTTAACGTTACTTCGTTTAGTACAGCCCCAAAGTTGGATGCCATACGTCCAAATTGGCATAAGAATATGCTTGTATATTATAATTTTATTATGTATTGATAGGCAGGATTTCCTTCCGACTAACCAATACATACTTTTAGAACGTATGTCGAGTTCCTGTCTTTTCTTTTTGACGTGAGATTTCCAACGCAGTTTGGCGTCAAGAGTTATGCCAAGGTATTTGGCTGTGTTAGCATAAGGTACTTGCATGCCATTTATATAGATTGGGTGGTAATCGCAGTGTTTGTTAGTGAAGTCAATATGGATTGATTTTGATTCATTCAGTTTGATTTTCCACTTTTGTGTCCAGTCATAAACTTTGTTCACAGCTAGTTGAACTTTTTCTACTGCTTCTTTGTGGCTTGATCCGGTAGCCATAATAGCAGTGTCATCTGCAAAGGTCGCAATGGTGTTGTTTTCCAGCTCTGGGATATCACATGTGTATAGCAAGTAGAGGAACGGTCCTAACACACTTCCTTGTGGTACCCCAGCTTTTATAGTTTTTAGCTCAGAATATGCATCCTCTTGCCTTATTCTAAACATTCTGTTACTTATATATGATTCTAAAATTTCTGCAAATTCTGGAGGTAGCATAGCATGCGTCTGAGTTTAAATACCAGTTATACCCTCATGCCAAACTTTATCAAAAGCTTGCGCGACGTCTAGGAATACGGTGGCGCAGACTTGCTTGTTTTCGAGTGTTCTTTCAATAATGTTAGTTATTCTGTGTACCTGGTCTATCGTAGAGTGTTTTTCTCTGAAGCCAAATTGATGGTTTGGTATTAGCTTATTTTCTTCTATTATTGGTTTTAACCGTTTTAATAACAGTTTCTCGAATAGTTTTGATAATACTGGCAACAGGGAAATGGGTCTATATGATGATGCTTCATGGGGTGGTTTCCCAGGCTTTGCTATCATAATGACTTCAGCAACCTTCCATGACGCAGGCACATGATTTAGCATAAATGCAGCATTAATAAGTCTGGTCAGCTTTACTATGGCTTTGCGCGGGAGATGTTTTAGTATTTCTCCTGTTATGAGATCGTAACCCGGAGATTTCTTCGAGCTTATGTTGTGTTGAATTTCTCTCAGAACTTCTTTAGGAGTTACAAGTCGAATTCTTTCACTTTGTGATAACTTTTCACTCTCAATTATTTCTATGGAGCTCTTGTTGGGCCGAAAAGTGTTTTCTAAGTGTTGGGCAAACCTAAACGCTTTTTGTTCATTGCTTATGGCCCATTTTCCGTCGCTGTTTTTGATGGGTGGAATTGGCATAATTGGCCTTTTAAGATTTCTTGTAGCTTTCCAAAGAGAGAAATCCGTTGATTGGTCGTTGGTAAGCTGCACAAGGTGAGTATTCAGACAGTCGTCCTCAAATTGTAGAATTTTCCTCTTTAGTCGTTTAGTTAGGTTATTTAATAATGTTTTATCCCGCGGGCATCTTGTTTGCTGCCACCGCTTTCTTTGCTTTCTTTTATCAGATAGTAAACTCACAATTTCCTTGGGATAGATATGTCCCTTATATTTACGTTTTAATTGTGGCGTGTTGTTCCATGCACATTGTTGGATATTAACAACGTATTTGTTTACTTCCGAGTCCAGTTGATCCTGATTTTGTAACGGAGTTTTTAGGTCGATAATATTATCTAGATCAAGGGCGAAACTGTCCAAATCTGTAGATTTATTAACCAGGCTTAGATGGCTTTCTCTCAGTAGGATTTTTTGACTGAGTCTTAGGATAATCGGGGAATGGTCCGAATTCATGTGAAAATCTTCCTCCAAATTAACGTAATTGGTGGATACATTTTTGATTATGAAAAAGTCTATAAGATCCGGTATTTTCTGGTGGTCAGTGGGCCAGTATGTTGGTTTGCCTGTGCTCATAACTTCACAGTGTGTGTCGTGTCTTTAACTACATTTAAAAGCTGTCTTCCCTTTGTTGTAGTAAGTCTTGATCCCCAGTGCGTATGCTTGGCATTGAAATCACCGCCTAGGATGAATCTCTGGCCTAGAAGTTCAAAGAATTGCAAGTATCGCTCTTTTCTTATCATATGCCTTGGAGGACAGTATACGGCTGCAATGGAAACGTGACAAAATCGGGTTTTAACAGATACTGCCACGGCTTGAATGTCTGGTTCTTCAAATTTACTCTGCTCATAATGATTGATGTTTTCTTTGATTATAACCGCGCTACCTCCTCTGGCCGAGTTGTCAGGGTGGAGCGAATTATATACCTTGTATCCTCTTTTGATGAAAGATTGGTTAGTGAAGTGCGTTTCGGAGATCAAACACACATCTATATTTTCTGTCTCTAGGACTGTCTGTAACTCATTCTGATGTTTGAGGAGCCCATTGGAGTTCCATGCCATTATTTTTAGTGTGTTACTCATTTTTGGTTATTAAAAACAACTGTTTCGGTGCTGGATTCTAGCATCTTTAATCTTTTGTCAAAAGTAGTAATACACTTCAAGATCTGATTTATCTTATCTTCCAGATTCGAAGGTTGTGAGCCTTGTTTTGCGGCTTGTGCATAGGAAAACGTTTGAACAGGTTTTGCCGTTGCCTGAAAACTTTCTTTCGGTGCCTGTTTCTGAAGATTTTTTATGGAAGAAGACTGTTGGGCAGTGGGCACAACGAGTTTCTTTTTGATATTTTTATTTTTCATAATTTGCATCTCCTTGGCTACTTCACACCCTCTATAATTAGCAGGGTGGGGTAAGCCACAGTGGACGCATTCTGGTTTCTCTTGCGGAGATTTGGTACAGTTGGCTGTAAGATGCTTGCCAGTACATTTGACACACCTCGGCTCTTTCCTGAAGTATTTATGAGTATGTCCATATGCCTGGCATCTTTTACATTGAGGAATGAGTTTCGGGTTTTTGAGAGGGTGTATTTCAATTTTACACCCTAAAATGTGCTTTATGCCATAGATTTTGTTGACATTTTCGTCATTGTTAAATGATAAGACGAACATATTGAGTGGTTCTTTAGTCTTCCAGCTCAACTTGTTGTCAACTTTTTCTATTTTAAAACCTTGCGATATTAAATCATCTTTAATTCGATCTGGCTGGCACGAAGAATGTATTTTTTTCACTACAACTCTTATTGGTCGAGCCTGTTTGTTCTCATAAGAATACCAAAGATATTCTGTTTTATAATTAGTGTGTTTGAGTTGTTATTAGCGTTGTTTAGTTAAAGTGTAATTTTTGGTAATTTTTAGCGGCAGTTTTAATTGTCACGAACCCCGAAGCTCGTAACAATATGTATCCATTAACAATTTGATGTTGTTGTTTTGCAGCAAGCGGCCTGTGGGGCACGGGGCTGTACCTGACCGGCAAGATGGGCGCCACCATGACGCTGAACGCGCTCTACGTGTACACTGCGGAGCTGTTCCCCACGCGCGCTCGCCAGCGCCTCCTCGCCGCCTGCTCCACGCTCGGCCGCGTCGGAGCCATACTCGCGCCGCTCACGCCGTTGCTGGTGAGTACTGCGCAGCCACTGTATGTATATGTCACCGTAAGATTGTGAACAGCGTTAGTTTATAATCTATCTCGCGAGCTAACTGTCGATAAATTGTGAACTGTATCATACTGCTTACAATATAACGTATTAATTTTCAATAGTTTATAATCTATTAATGTCAAACCGTTTAATTGTGAACGAACCTGTACTTACCGCCAGGGTTCAGAATCTGTCCGATTTTATTACCTGTAAAAATGTGAACCGTCCCTGATTGGTCAGTCTACCTCCAGATAGCTAGTTCTGTGTCCATAGAGTTGGAAACATAGGAGTCAAATAAAGGAAATCCAAATTTATATTGTTGAGATCAATCTTTTTTTTTAATAAACAATATTAATAATCAATAACTACGTTACTTATGGTAAGAAAAAAAAAAACAAAATAAAGAAATAGAAAACAAAAAAAAAATTGCAGATAATGTTATTAATTGTTTGGTAGATGTGTTGTATAAAACAAGGTTGAATATCCGACATTGTCAATTGGATATAAGTTCACAAAAATAATATCAAACAAGTTTACTTACACGAAAAATAAAGTATAAGTTAGGTTATGTTCGGCGACTAACAGTTATTTATCACCAAAGAGATTTAAAGTAAATAATTTAATGTCTTTGTTTATCACTGAAAATTCACTTGTTTGTTTCATCATCATCATTTCACCCGAAAGACGTCCACTGCTGGACATAGGCCTCCCCCAAGCACCTCCACTTCGAGCGATTCTGTGCTTCTCGCATCCAACGGGTTCCTGCGGCCTTCAGAAGGTCGTCAGTCCACCTTGTGGAAGGCCTTCCAACGCTACGTCTTCCGGTACGCGGTCGCCACTCCAGAATCTTTCGGACCCATTGGCCATCTGTCGAGCAATGTGCCGTGCCCACTACCACTTAAGTTTGGCAGTTCTTCGGGCTATGTCGGTTACCTTGGTTCTCCTGCGGATCTCTTCATTTCTGATTCGATCACGCAGGGAAACTCCAAGCATAGCCCTCTCCATTGCTCTTTGGGTGACTTTAAGCCTTCTTCTTCTTCTTCTTTTCCATTGTGAGTGACTAGCTAGCAACACGCACTAGTCAATGACTTTTGTCTTGAGACACTGCGGTATGTGGGACGAGAAGATATTGCGTAGCTTCTCGAAAACTTGTTTGTGTAATCGTACTTTAATTTTATTATTAAATCTAACTCTATCATAGATTTTAGTTATTTTCAACACGAAAACTACTAAAAATCACAAAAACATAATAATATGTTTGTTTATGTTACACGACTAACGAATGACAGCCAATGATAGTGGCGCGGGGCTCATGACGTTCAACCAATCAGCGCGCAAGTTCCGTCGCATTCAAGTATGATTCACAATTTGACGATTTGACAAAACTATCGAAAATTAATACGTTGTATCAGTAGTCAGTCATCAGTACAGTACAGTTCACAATTTATCGACAGTTTACAATCTCGCGAGATAGATTATAAAACAAAGTAACGGTGTTCATAATCTTACGGTGCGCTCGCCAGCGCCTGCTCGCCGCCTGCTACACACTCGGCTGAGCACATTGCACGATGATTTTATTCAGTCGCATAAGGTACTAGGCAATAGGTAATGAAATTGCATTGTTTGAAAAGTCCTCTTTTTTGTACTGACATGAAATGAAATATTGTACCTACTAATGACCTATGTATATGTATGTATTCCAGGCGGTGTACAAGTGGTGGCTGCCGACACTGCTGTTCGGCTCGCTGCCGCTGCTGAGTGCGGCATTGACGCGGCTTGTGCCAGACACGCTGCACCGCCGGCTGCCCGATAGCTTCGCCGACTTGGACGCGTCGGCGCAGGAGGAGCCCGCACCGGCCCCGCCCGTCCTAAACACAGTCTGACACTAACGGCTCAAGCGACAAAACGCTTTGAGCGTTTGTCGGGTTAACTGAATTCAGACTTTGCATTTTGTCCGATGCACTGATTGTTTTTTTTGTCATTGTTTGTCTCAACTATGTAGATTAGCATTATGCTAGCATATGGAGCTCAGCTACGATTGGTTCTAATATGGTTCTCGGTACGGTGCAACTTGAATTAGCTAATTCTTAAAATTGGTTCGCGGGATCTGCATCACCGATAACACGTGTAAGGGTCCAATCAAGGTTGAATTTCAAGCTGAAATATAATTTCAACTTGAAAGTTGCATTCTTTGAAATCAATTATTGCATTTTACTTGAGAATTTCGAGCATCCACCTCGTTCTAGAGGTTATACTCGTATATAAAACTAATAATAGTTAAAAAAAGGTGAATTGTTTTCTCTATTATGCTTATTGGGGACCTAAAAATAAGTTTTTAAAACATCCCACTTATGAGTTACGTTTTCTGTGAATAGTCTGTTCAGGAAAGGATGCGTTGTGCGACACTTCTAGAGCTTTGGCATAGCTTATATCGAGTGTTGTTTCATTGTTTACCATAACTTATTATTATCAGTATTGCTTTAACTTTGTTAGATAAGTAAAAAAGGGTAAACATTATTTTGGGATGTGTCACACAAACGTATCACACAAAGAACAGATAATTTTATTTTATTTGTAAAGACAATTATTGTAGAATGTAAAGTGAAAATATATTTAGGGCTGATTTTATCCAACGCCGGATAATTTTATCCGAGGAATAATTTTGAGTTTTTGACAGTGCTTCCATACAAAAACTATCAGACGTCAATTTTATTCCACGAATAAAAATTATCTGTCGATTGAAAAATCAGCCCATAATGTAAGTAATAAATAAAGGTAAATACTGTTTCTGTGTAAAAACTTGCTGTTTTATCCTGGGTGTAAGACTTGATGTAGGTAGTGGCGTGTGGTTGTGATGTGAAATACTTGAGCGGAAATACCTTACTTATATTTTCATAAGATGATCATGATTTTCATATGAAGATCAAAATATAAAATAAAATAACCTACTTAAATGATTGAGTGTTCGAAAATAGTTAAGGTTCTAGAAACTTGTCGATGTTTTTTGAAAATACATTTTCAAATTGTATTAGGATTCGTTTGCCTGGAAGCCCACCCCAACATAGTTGGGAAAAGGCTAGGAAGATGATGATTAGGATTCGTTTGCCTCTCGATATCATTGAAACAGAGGAAGTGCCTAGATACTTGGTTCTTTAAGATCGTTTGTTTGTTTAATGTAAAATTGCATGGTGATATCGCATAAGCCACACTTGTGCAATAAAATTCCACTCTCTATACTGTGAGCATCGTTTACAATATTAATCGCCTTTTTTTTTGGGTGTGAATTCATCATATTGCTTCTCCCGCTCTGGGCGGACCGGGAGGGCGTGTCATACTTTTACTAACTAAAACTCATCCGTGTTTCTTCAGTTGCCTGTGCCATGGGCCTCGGTATCTCTTTCGAACAACCCGCGGCCCCGGCAGGCATCGGCCCTAGTGGACCCCGTCAGTTCGGCTGAAATCTCTTTGAGGCGCGCATAGAACACAACGCGCCGTCGACCCGGGTCTGGTCCTTGCCGTGCGGCAAGCTGCCCATTGCTCGCCGCCTGCAAGCCCGCGCCTACGGTAGCCGGGAGTCGGCTGTTGACTCCCGATGTCCAGGGCGTCTCCTGCAGCGACTAGGGGCGTGAGAGCGCAGAGATTGCCTCTCCCTCACGCGCTCCGCCTCCTCCTTTGCGAGCATTACTGCTTCGCAGAAGGAGGTGACGGCTTCCCATGCACTCTCGCTCCGTACCATGGCCTGGACCAGGGCCGGACGCGAGAGATTGCCGCCGCCGATCGCCGCCACGAGGACGCGGCGGTGCTCCGCCCAAGCCGGGCAGACCTCCACCGTATGCTCCACCGTGACCTCCGGGCGATTCACACAGTGTTGACACCCTGGCGATTCCTCCCGCCTTATCCTGAACAGGAACCTCCCGAAACAACCGTGTCCGGTGAGGACCTGCATCAGGCGGAAGGTGACGGCGCTGTGGCGCCTCTCCAGCCACTCCAAGAGGGGACTTATCGCCGCAATTGTGGCGTGCCCAGCACTGGGTTGCGACAATCGCACTCTCCATGTCGCCATGTGATCCCCCCTGATTACACTATTGTATGCGTTGTTGCGCGATCTAACCGCAGGTAGTATCACGTATACACAAGCTGAAAGCTTTCACAAGACGTGCAGACACTACTATTAAAATCTTTAATTAGCAATAAATAATTCTGGAAGGTACACCTTGCAGTTTTATCATTCAACTAATGACTTTCTTAGATAAAAGTTCCAGAACTTCTTCCAAAATCATGGTTGGCGTATGAACATGGAGTTTAAGTAGTAGGAGTCTCTTTAGAGCTGCTGAACGTTATGAATATGACATCTTCAATATAGTAACGTCTCATTTAGTAAACTGATCTCAAGGGGCTGCTGTATGACACGGCTTCACGTTTCACATGGAAGTACAAATCTCTTCTTCTTTCTCTCTTCACAAGTTATGTATAAGGTTTAACCGAAGGGTAATGGGTTCTATGATAGGATGGTAGCCTGATACGTACGTATAATGTTAATGGTCGAAGATTGTTTATACTTAAATCCACGAGCAAATTGTGTAGTGTTTAGTATTAGTATATCGTATCATTGGTGCCGGTCACAATGACGGACACTCGGATTCGTAACACAATTAACAATAAAGTGACAATTTTAATTTACTCAACAGTGTGGTTTTATTTATTTTCACGCTGGAGTTAAATATTTTGACAGATATTCCGATAAAGATTTACTAGACACAGATTCATTTTTACACTTGGCTGCAGCCATAAACAAGTGTATTATTTATTAAGTGTATAGTATTTACCAGTGTTATTATGTGCGTAAATTGCAATTTACTCATATAATTACACTGGTAAATATACTTTGGTTTATTTGAAACAAATCCCAGAATAATGATACAACCTCAGCGAGCTCTGCGGCGATTGAGCCAGACAGTCATGGTCGACAATGTTTAATTAAGATTAGGACACACTGTAGCGCCCGAGTTGCCCTACTTGTTATTGTTAAACTAAATAGTTAATTATGTTATACATAACATGGAAGGTTGTTAATAATAAATAGCCATGATGCTAAGGTCACGAATACGAGGGAAGTGACAGTGGCCCCAATACAGCGCCTTGAGGAACCACACACCTAATAGAACATAAAACACCGCATTGTTACCGCGTAGTGGCGGAGATATGCGAAGATGAGACATAGATTTAAAATGATAATCTAATCAGTACTCCGGAAATGGTATGTTACCTAATGTAATGATCTCTTTCGTTTACAAATTATACGTTAACGTCAGTTATTCAGTTTCAGCAGGTGATTAGCTGTGGTAAGTTCTTACTGTAGTTATTAACAATATTTTGTAGTAACTAACAGTTCAAAAGTAACATCTAAATTGCTAAACTAGTTGAGGAATGTTTGAGGAAAATATCATAGCACTAGCAATACGGGCATCATGACGTCCGAGTGCAGGCCTTCATTACGGAGGCGGGCAATGAACTGCATCTACTTCATTTCAATAGATTGCTACAATTTATAAATATTATAAAACTGGCTACATAATTAATAAAAAAGTTATTAAATATCATATATTATATCTAAAATTACTTTGGATTCTAACTGCTGTGGTTAATTAATTTCCGAGAAGTAAATGGAGCTTAGAATTGAAATATTTAAAATAAATCGTTGGTTTAGTCTAGACTTGGTTAAGGGTAACCTTGCTTGACGTGTCAGAATTTTCAACGAAAGGATTACTTGATAATCAGACCAAAAAAAATCCCCAGAATTATTGTTGTTTTTAACAACTAGCTTTTGCCCACGGCTTTACCCGTGTATCGGAATAAAAATCCTATATACATATAAACCTTCTCCATGAAAAAAAAACCCATACGCAAAGTTGGCATATAAGTATGCCAACTTTCATGGTGATTGGTTAAACGGTGTTGGAGTATATCAATCTCTCAATACAATACAATATACCAATATCCTTTTTTAATATAAATAGGTGTTCTGGGCATATAACAATAAAATTATATTAGCTTAGCAGCAACAAAGTGAGAGTGCCCTGCCACTACGACTCGTGGTGGTGGTGAATTCTCAAATTGTTGAGGCGGTTGTCATCAGTCAGCATGTCGCAGTGGATGGCCTGACGCGGATGTTGCGTCGCCTGGGAGTACGCATTTTTTTTAAAGTTATTCGAAGGCATATAAGCCGCTGGCTACTTGATGTTTAGTGACCGCCTTCTATCATTGGACATCTGCAATTCTGCAGTACCAGAGCCATGCAGCTGCGACGCCATCCTAGAGACAAAGCTGAAATGACACGCGTGCCTTTGACTACACCGACCCCAAAGCCTTAAAACCGGAACACAGCAATGCTGCTTGGCGGCAGAAATTATTATACATATAGCAGCAGTACTTCCCCGGACACCTTATCAAAAGAGCTTTACTACTGAAATATATACTTAATATACTTTTATAATGATACTTTTCATGCGGCCCTGTCCGTTGTCTTGTACGGCACGGGCACGTGCTTTTGGAACACAATTTTTAGTTTTAGTCTTCCCAAGTGTTCATCAATCAAATATGGTTTTTATAAGACATAAAAACATTGACTGTTGAACTGGTTCGATCGTCTCAAACGTTTTTTTGGGCGCGATGAATATTAGGCATCACTCGCGTGGACATGATCGTATGCAGAGCCGCAGATTATTCATTATCGTGTGTAGCAGGCCTAGGCCCGTATCTACTGGTTGAAGAAAAATCACTTTAACCCGGAAAAATAGCTAAGACAGTGTACTGATCTTAGGTAATACATATTAGTTCTTTACTCTACGTGATTCGTGTGTAAAAATCGAGCGATACCATTTGTTCAGATGTTCAGAAATTTATTACGGCAGCTGTTTTATCCTGCTACTGTCCGTTATCGAGGCAGTAGGTATCTATTTAACCGTAGTTCATATCTGTTGGAGTTTAGTTAAACATCTCTCTCTGGGATTTCCAGACCAGTGGTTGCATAACTACTAATCATAAATAAAGAAGGCTGCGCCGGCGGTAAGGACTCGCACGTCGAGTGCTCTCGCACTATACAGTACTACAGATTGGCGCGTATTCGCGATTGCATCTCGAGTGAGATTTGATTGACAGTGGGCCTTGGCCTAGTATCGGCTTTCTAATTGATCAGTTGTCATTGTTGCGGCCGAGGGCGGAGCAGTGTAGCTTGTGGTGGCGAGCGCGCGTCACGGGACATTGTCCGCAGCTCAGTGTTGGACGCCGCGGACATGAGTGCAGACGCCGAGGGAGACAAGCCCACGCCCGGCCTGGCACCCGGCGAGGTGGACGCGGAGAGTGTGGTGCGGCAGCTGGGGCAGGCGGGCCGCTTCCACGTGCGCGTGTACGTGCTGGTGGCGCTGGCGGCCGTGCAGGTTGGCCTGCTGCACACCACCTACATCTTCCTCGCGGCCAGCGTGCCCTACAGGTACGTACAAACCTAGCATAGTCACTTGAGAGCAACATTTGCCTTTCCTAAAACGTGTTTTGTGTCAATGACGCTCTGAATATAATTTTCTTGTTTTTCCGCGAAACCCGCGATCACATGGCCTATCTGTATTAGGTACAGACCTACCGCATGTGCAAGGAACATCGACAGTAAAAACAACATAACATTAAGTAATCACAACGTGATAAATTCCGTAACCTCTCACCACATGAAGGCACCACCACTGTCACTTATTTGTATACAAAAAACAGTACAGTTTCTGTCTACAAACACATTTTAAATAGACGACACAAAAAGTCGCGGAGCTTCATTTATTGACAACATTTGAGGGCACATCCTATGCCGGTGTCGAAACAGTATAAAAGCAAACATTTGCCGAGCATGGCGCCGTCACGCTCGAGGGCTGTTCCCAACAGAAGTGTATTGATAACATAGCACGAGAGCCTCTGTGACATAGTTCAGAAGGCCAGCTCTTCACAACGATGGCAATTCTAATAGGTATGAGTACGTTGTACAGACGCCAGCAGGTCAAGCTACCCGAAACTGTCAAATTTTCCCAATCAACCTTGAACCTAACGCTTTAACGATAAAGTTGAAAATTTATTAAGGAAATTTGACAGATTGTAGTAGCTTGATGTGCTGGCGTCTGTACACACGGCTACACATCAAGTTAGACACCCTATGCATAACTACGCTACCAGCAATACAGAGAATTGTAGGAAAGGGACTGCGTATCGTGGCATCGGCCAATCACAGCACTTGCCGCGTTGCGCCTACGCACACAGATGCACTTTTTTTTGGCAAAAACATTCGCTAGTTTCAATTCCTAAACCCAGGATTCACGACTATTAAGTTACATTAAATGTTCATTGTTTAAAATTTTTGTTTTCTTATCTATGTTGATTTCTATTACTCATTTAGGAGTTTAAATTTTAAACTATTGTTAACTATTTTAATTGATAATTGTTTTATTTGTTATTATTTTGCTCCCGACTCGAAGCTGTTAAATTTGATAGTAGTCTAAGAATAATATTTTATTGTTTTAAATGTTAATAGTTTACAATTTTTGTAAGTGGATTCAGCTTCTTTTCAAGTCATAAATATAATTTATCTAACTATTTGCATAATAATTACTCTAGTGTGAGGATATTTCTTATGCCTATTAGTAGCATAGACCAATAAACCATATGAAGTTTTATTTGCCATAGTTGATTATAGAGGGTTGTCACTGGATGAATATTTATTTTTAACTGTTTTGTTTTTATGTTCATAGTTGATTTAGATTTTTAACTATTGTTGGCTCCTGAGGTAATTTGTAGTTATGTTTAGATTATGATAGTTATTCAGCGCCTTTCAAGCGTTAAATAATTAGACAAAATTAATAATGAATCATTACATTAAGTATTAACTATTACTACGCGGTCAGCCGACGCGGACGCCCGAACGGAGCTTTGTGAATTGAAATATATTTAAATTGTTAATTCATTTTGAGCTTTCTTCGACACATTGATGATATACCTATGCAATGCATGTGGTGCTAGCTTAGGCAACATGTATAAAGGCCTATTCGCTCGGCTCAACACCGAGAGTTTAAAAACCATTGCGCGATAAAATCCCGCCGCGATATTTTTACGTCGTCCGTGCTAACATGGGCTTACAGGCAAACAAACATACATTTTATGATTTTAATATTTTCCAGGCTTCCAACTAGTCTGCGCACGTAGATGTATTGATTGCTTTGTTGTGTCGTAAAGAAGGGGCAAACAGTTTAAAATTTATGATAAATATTATGATTATTTAGAAATAAAATACCTAATGTTTCAGTGATTTTATAAAAGCAGTGCAGCAGTGGTGGTACAAAAGGGGTTGAAAGTTTGTATGAAAATCCGTCGTTTTGAAGTTAGATCTATAAAATTCGTATTTGTATTTGGTTGACAGTAAATTAAGTCTCAGTTTTGTATCAATTACTGTATGCTTAGTCTGAAATAAATATTTTATTTTCAATTCAATACGTGTTTCAGTGTTTTTGTTATAAAAATCGAATGAAATGGAATGGTTGGATGGCGGTGTTGGTTGAAAGTTTGTATGAAAATCCGACAGGATATATATATATATCTGAATAACACGCACACACGCATGCGGACCGCAAGCTCGAAATATAATATAATAATATACTTAAATGATAATAATAAATATCTAATGGTAATGGATGTGTTAGTGCAAACTCATCTAAACTAATATTATAAAGCTGAAGAATTTGGTTGTTTGGTTTGTGGTTTGGTTGGTTGAACGCGTTATCTCAAGAACTATTGGTTCGAAATGAAAAATTATTTTTATGTTGGATAGTCCATTTATCCAGGAAGCCTTTAGAGTATATAAAATTACGCTGCGACCAATAGGAGCGGAGCATCAATGGGCAATGTTGCAAAACGGGAAAAGTGATTCCTTTTTTTGAGCATCCGTTGCGTGCGCTGCGTAAACGGTTTAAGTTACGCAAAAATCACGTATGAAGGAATTGTTCCTCTTTAAAAGTTATAAAAAAAAGTTGACGACAGCATAATCATCATTCTCATCATTCTCCTGCCCTTATCCCAATTTATTTGGGGTCGGCGCAACATGTCTTTTTCTTCCATACTTCTCTATTAGTCGTCATCTCGGTAGTCAGCCCCTTTCTAACCATATCATCATTCACACATTCCATCCATCGTTTCTTTGGTCTTCCCCTACCCTTATACCCATCGACATTCATACTCAAAACTCTCCTCACGACATTTTCCTCATTTCTCCGTAACACATGCCCATACCATGATAACCGATTTCCACACAACTTTTCAGTTATCGGTGCCACTTTCAGACTTCCTCTTATGTACTCATTACTTATTCTATCCATTCGTGTAACACCACACATTCCTCTTAGCATTCTCATCTCAGCTGCATGCAATTGGAGACAGATGTCTATCTTTTAATATTGACTCACTATAGCCTTTTTTATGATAATCAAATTTGTTGGAAATTAATGCATTATTTGCGAAGGTGTTTTATCAACATGATATTAATCTTTATCCAAATAAATAAGTTATTCATCACAAGTATTTAATTATGAACAAAATTGCCATCACTTGATTTCAATCAACATCTCAGGAGATATCATAATTTTAAAATAACTCCGCACAAATTATGTATGATAACGTTCGGATCCGTTCAACATCACGCTAGGTCAAAATGAATACAGTCAGAAAGAGAACTAAGTGAAAACGAGAAGCGAGCGATGCGATGCGACGGGGTGGGGCGGGGGAATAAGAATTTCACGCGGACGAAGTCGCGGGCAGAAGCTAGTATACGAGCTCAACTTGTTTACAAAATAATATACAGTATACGCATCTATCTATGCACGTTGATGTTTGTGCCACACGCTCCCGCGCAGTCCAGCGACGTGCGTGAGTGAGACGAAAAACAAAAACATATCGCACCCTCTCGCACGATTGCGCTCGCGATCGCGCTTGGTTTGTCTAATTACAATAAAATGAAACTACTTTTCTCGTGTTTTTAAACACTCAAGTTAATAGAACCAAATAACTTTCTTCAAACAACACTCGTTAATGTTTTTGTTAAAACCTATGATTGATTTGACACATGGGTGCTGCGGACAGAGATTTAACGGTGATTTTTGTAAGAGCGAGCGAAGCGTGCTCGAAAATTTCAGCACTTCGGAAATGTTAGGTTTTTGTGGCCATCATACATAACATAATACTTCATTGGACCCACCTGTGGTAAAGGTACCATGACTGGTTTTTTGTATGTCCAAGCGCGGGGGTTACGTGGTTACTCTGGCCCTGGCAGGCAGTCTGCCAACTAATTGTGTTTCCACACAATTAGTTGGCATATTATTATCCTGTTAGTATCTACTGGAAGCTCAGGTCTATGCTTAACTTTATCAACGAATAGGAAAATGGAATATAAATCATTTCTTTGCCAATTATGTAGGTATACAGATAAGATGAAACGTTTGTAAACAGTCCCAAATTCCCGATGCATTCTACCTTACGGACTGTAAAATCTTTGAATATTTGAATTTATTAGTCCTAAGAGTGAAGGTCCGACCAGTCGGTGCTTCAGGCATTGTCGAGGCGGGGGGGCTTAGTAGCCGTGGCTTGGTCACCCACGGTGAAGCCAAGAGGAACCCGAGGAGGGGCCGCTCGTCAGGGCTTTGCCAGTAAGCCGACGACGTAGCGGCTAACAAGTACGTTGCGGTGCCGCTTGGGGCGGGCCGCGATGTCGTATGGGAGGCATCACGGCTGAGGGTTGGAGGCCGCGGCGGGAGAGGAGTGCCGGTATTGCGGTGCACCGCTCTCCCTACCTTGTACGAGTACTCATACAGAATATCCAACCAATTAATCAGTAACTGTGATGCGTACAATAATCTGATCTAATCGGTGTGCCGCTACTATATTAATTTTGTAATATTATCAATTTTGGTTAAGAACATACTCTCAGATCAAGAGACGACAACTGCATGTTTGTATCGTAAATGAGGAACGATTAGCTTTGTTAAATCTTCTCGTAACCTGGCTCATCCTTGTTATAACATGTTATTGTAAATAGCATCTATGTTATACATAGGTATGAGTATAGCATGATCTTAGTTTGAATTGCTAGGTGCCAAGGGGACATCATGCGTATCTGACGGACAGAGCCGTCACCTACCCCGGTCGCGATGGGGAGTGGAACCGGCGAGAGATGTCGTGCGGTGTCCCGCAGGGATCGGTTGTGGGGCCGTTCCTGTGGGATATCGGCTACGACTGGGTGCTGCGGGCCGACCTCCCTGATGGCGTCAGCGTGGTTTGCTACGCTGACGACACGCTGGTCCTGGTGCAGGGGAGGTCGCATCAGGCGGCGGCCGACGCGATGACACGCGGGGTTGCGATAGTCGTGGAGAGGATCCGGCAGTTGGGTTTCGAGGTGGCATTGCACAAGTCCGAGGCCATGGCGTTTCATGGGCCCCGGAACGCGCCACCACCGGGATCCCAACTAACGGTAGGAGGGGTTCACATCGGCGTCGAGACGACGATGAAGTACTTGGGTCTCGTCCTCGACAGCCGGTGGAACTTCGTCGAGCACTTCCGACGTTTGGCCCCCAAACTGGAACGGGCTGGGGCCGCCTTCAAGCGGCTCTTGCCCAACCTTAGGGGGCCAAACGCCTCCTGCCGGAGGCTTTACGCGGGGGTCGTGCGGTCCATGGCCCTATACGGGGCCCCGGTGTGGGCGCGTTCACTGCAGCGGCGAGCCGCCCACAACCTGAACGCGCCCCAGAAGGTGGTAGCCGTAAGGCTCATCCGGGGCTACCGCACGATCTCGCGCGAGGCGGCAAGCCTCCTTGCCGGACTGCCGCCATGGGATCTGGAGGCGATAGTCCTCGCGCGCCTGCATGAGTGGCGCGCGGAGGCACTACGCCGGGGGGAAAGTCCGCTCCCGCGGCAAATTGCTGCGGAGCGGACGGACCTCCGGCTCGATCTCATGGCGACATGGAAAGAGCGACTGTCGCAACCCAGCGCAGGGCACGCCGCGATAGCGGCGATAAGACCCCTAAGAGGAGTGGCTAGAGAGGCGACACGGCGCCCTCACCTACCGCCTGACGCAGGTCCTCACCGGACACGGAAGTTTCGGGAGGTTCCTGCACATCATCAGGCGGGAGGAAAGACCCGGGTGTCACCATTGCCAGGATCGCCCAGAGGACACGGTGGAGCACACGGTGGAGGTCTGCCCGCTTGGGCGGAGCACCGCCGTGTCCTCGTAGAGGCGATCGGCAGCGGCGGCGGCCTCTCGCGCCCGGCCCTGGTGCAAGCCATGGTCCGGAGCGAGAGGGAGTGGGAGGCAGTCGCCTCCTTCTGCGAAGCAGTCATGCTAGCGAAGGAGGTGGCGGGACGTATGAGGAAGAGAGCCTCCCGTCCCAGCCGCCGCGGGAGACGCGCCGGGCGTCGGGAGTCGAGTGACGACTACCGGCCACCGTAGGCGCGGGCCTGCGGGCGGAGAGCAATGGGTAGCTCACCGCCCGATCAGGACCAGGCCCGTGCCGGACGGCGCGTAAATGTTCCACGCGCGCCTCAAAGAGATGTCAGCATAACGAGGGGCCCCTCAGGGCCGAAGCCTGCCGGGTCAGCGGGATTGTCCGAAAGGGTTACCGCTACCCCGGAACATAAAGGGCGAAGGAAGGAACATGGGTGGGTTTTAGTCAGTAAGAGTCTGACACTCCCTTCCGCTCCACCCAGAGCGGGAGGGGGCATTTGATGATTTCCCATCCGGAAAAAAAAAAAAAAAGGGGACATCATGAAAAGTCCAGACACATGTCTCTAGTATGCGGGAAATATTTCGTGGTGATCGTGGTCTTTTAAACCGTAGCTTTGGGTGGGGGCGGCCATCCTCAATTGAAACTGTTTTGAATTCGGTCGGTTAGTATTAGCCGGTGACGGTTGCTGAATAACGAATTATTGTAACGGACCTCATGTTTCTGGTGAAAAGAAAAACCTTCATATTTTGTTTTAAACAAGACACGTGGCAATACATCTCTCCCGAATCGAATCGATCGCGTTACCTCGTCGTGTGGTGAACTGGTGAAGCTACTCGGATGCTACGCTGTCGAACAGCATAACATACGCGAGTCGTATCTAATGCTCTTCAAAAGCTTCTATTGTTGTTGTAGAACATACTGGTGTATCAATGTAATGTATACTAACACTGCTAGCCAGTAGTGTCGAACAGGTAAACTTTTCAATTGAAACTCAAGCTATAGGTCTACTGTGTAGTAACTTAGCTAATATTAGTATTTTTTCGGACTGATTTTTGCTACGACATAACAGGAAGGCGCTATACTATACACAATCGTACAAGTATTGAATTTATGACATGAAAGAAGAACTAAACAAAGCTTTAGAGGCATTGTTCTAGTCCATCATTGGCTTGTAAGTAACAGTCTGGCAGGTAAGCGATTCCTGGACTGGAGGTGAGATCTAAGTGCCATCACCGCGATAATAGTAGCAATCGCGTTAGAGAATTGTATTGCTCGAACATTTCACGAAGTAATCCTATTATATCATTTTATCAATAGATAGATTTGTGGAGTGAACATAATTATGAGTGTGAGGTGTACCTACTACTGCTTACTAGTACTACTTAGGTATCGTTTAATATTTATCTTGTTCTCCTGCCTTTCTGCCATGTTACAGTTACAACAGTCACGTTAACATTCACCCTTTTTTATTCAGATCAACTATTATGTATCTTATTTCATCACGTTTAGTTGTATCACTTTTAGTTTCATCCCTCCAGAGCATCCTGAGCATACAATCGATCCCCTTGCAACTCTTAGTAACTAGTGCCACGTTCAAATGTAGTCAATTCTATTCTTGTGACTCTTCACATGCATGTCAACATTCTCATCTCCGAAAAATTCTTGTCTAAAGTAGGTAGGTAGTGCCTGTTACTAGATATTGAATGTTTGCATGCCCTACTACCGAAAGTTTCTAGCACCTTCACTTATTGGTAACATGTAAATTATGATAAATGTAAGTATGAATGGAGGAGAGTCACTGAGTCACAGAGTCAGGAGTAGTGGACACAACTCACGCAACGGTGTGTATCAAGTGATAAATTGATATTTATTTATTTAAATATTCCGATACTCACGTTTATTGTTGCAACAAATTAATTAGCAGTCTGTTGCTAGTATTTCGTAAGTAAATTCCACCGCGTGTCTCGCGGCTCGTCATTATATCGAGCGCTCGGAATCGATTAAGGCTCTCTTATATTAAACATAGTGATTAAATTAGTTTCGCGACAGCGCGGCCTTTCTGTGCGCAACAATGTGCTCGTTTGGTGTCTGATTGTAATACTACAGAATACAGGTCAGAATGTGTCAAATACAAGGTCCCTCTCTCTCCCAGGGGCTGGTCTGTGACTGGCCATGCAATATGTGTATGCAGATCATCAAGACATGGCAGTACAACGTACGGTCAACATGGTCAACTGCGACTGCGCACTAGCTGATATGAACGAAATAAATATTATTTTTGCTCGCGACACAAATATAGAGACAAATATAGAGCGTGTCACTTCTTTGATTCTGACTTAACTAAACAACACAAATCAAATCATTTTTTTTTTTGCAAACATTGGTAAAAGTTAAATAGATGTTTCATATTTATAACCAAGTTCTCCACATTTTACCGTACAATGGGCATGTAAATAGTGTACATACAGTTTCGGTTTAATATACTTATTTGAGAATATAATACATTAAGAAAAAGAGAAAAATGTCAAACATAAACAAAAATTAAAAAAAAAAGTCAAACGGAGTAAAAGTTTGTCAAACCATAATAATAATATGTCAATAAGAGTAATAATACATATGTCAATCAGCAAGTGAATCATCACTATGAAAGCTGATAATAGTGTAATAGCATTTAGTAAGTGAAATTAGAAAAAACCAAAAAATTTGGTCTATCTGTAACCATTTTTCGGTTATTGTGGTTAATTTTTATTATTTTTGTTCATCTAAACTTTGGAACCGTAAATCTAAATAATATTTCTAAGAATCACAGTCAAAAATAATGACACAATATTGCCCCAAGTTTCCTAGAATTAACACTTTGTTAAACTATGAATTTAAAATTTTCAAAATTTGTCGACTTTAAAAGGCCCTCCTTTTTGATTATATGGATCAGTACATTTTATAATATCCGTACTATCATATGCAAAAAGAATCATTTTGTTGGTTGTTGCTTCCGGGAGATCATTTATATATATCAAAAAAAGTGGCGGACCCAGTACGCTGCCTTGTGGAACGCCATATTTTACGTGTCTTGGTTTTGATACATATTTCTTTTCTAATTTACTTTTTGGACATATCCTAGAGATTTCTGTGCACTGAACTCTATTAATTAGGTATGATTCTAATAACTTTAATATGTTCCCTTTTATACTATAACTTTGCAATTTATGTAACAGGATCTTATGGTCTACATGATCAAAAGCCTTAGTCATGTCAGTATAAGTTGCGCAGACTGGATTCCGTTTATCTACAAATGACATAATGTTAGCTAATAAGTCAAATAGGGCCATGCTAATCTTTGTGTTCCTTCGGAAACCTTTTTGTTCTTTACAAAATAATTTATACTTTTCGAAATATGCGTACAGAGAGTTATATATTACTTTCTCAAAAATCTTTGATATAATTGGAATTTTTGCGATAGGTCTGTAATTTTTTAAATTGGTTTTGTTATCTTTTTTATAAAGGGGTTTAACTATAACTTTTTTGAGCTTGTTTGGGAATACGCCGTTGGCTATGCACAAGCGCTATGCACAAGCGGTAGCTATGAGCTAATGGAGGTGCTACAAGTTTTTTTGGTAAATTTTATTACTTCTGTGGAAACTCCACCGTATCCAACAGTGCTAGTGTTTCTAAGACAGATCAGTTGTTACAGACTGCATAAATAGTGAATTTAAGGTTTATTTGTATAAACTTGTATTTTTAAATGTTATGTCATCTTTTACATTATTCTCAATTGTATCAATAAAATAATCGTTAAATTCATTTGCAATGCCCACGGGGTCTGTAAATGTCAAATTATCTCTATTCACGCACATTATCGGCTCCAGTGGCATACAAAATTTGGATTTATTTATTATTTGCCAGGTTGCTTTCGACTTATTATGGGCCGTATTTATGAAATGATTGTTAACACATGCCTGTAACTGGCACAAAAATAAGCAAGTAGCTTGCATGCCATCGTGACATTCACCGATCAGAAGTTGTTATGGGTCAATGGCATGCAAGCTACTCGCATACTTCTGTGTAATTACGTGTGTGTTACGACTTACGGCCTTAAGATATGTTATCGTCCTTACTTAAGAGTTCAGCTTCTGACGGAGCTCTAACAGCCGGCAATGGATAGTTAAGGCCAGCACACAACGGCGCGACGGACGGCACTGCCGGCCAGAGCAGACTGATGATGCCATCAGTGACCGCCGGTGCACTACTCGATGCTGCGGCATGCCGGCGGCCCCTCGAGCTTGCTTAGCGACTACGCAACGCTGTCAAAAAGTGGCTACCGAATGAGTTGGTTGCGTTGAAGTTTTTAAAATGGTGGATTGGGATTTGGTTTTACTATCGATTTTGGCACTGGCTTTCCCCCGCGGTCGTATCGTATGCTAGCGGACTCCGGTGCATACCAGCACATGCCTTCGCATTCCACCACGGTATCCTCCAGCGCGCTCTTCAATACCGCAGAGAGAAATCTCCTTTGATGCTCCGTGGTTGGTCACCTGAGCTTTGGGATCTATATCTTGCCATTACATACGTACGATTTTACGCTGCCCCGCCGTCCGCCAGTGTGCACTGGCCTTACTGTTTTAATTGTCTAAGTATGTACCAAAGTAGAAAAACAGAGATTCCGGTGACATCGACGCAATAGTGGAAATTAAGTTATTGCGTTTATTATATTTATTGGCTGTTTTCCTTAAAAAACAGTCTCTTCCGATATCATGAGTGTCGATATAGACGTATCCACATGACGTCAACAGAAGAGACACAAGCATCGTCAAAAGTGGCTGATGATGTTGAAGTGCCCAGCTTTGATCTGTCTAGACAGCGAGATGCCTATACGATGTAGGTACAGTGCGGACATCCAGATAGATACAACTGTCAACGAACTACTTATCACTAAACTCATAGAATAGATAATTGACTTCGTACTCAAGTTAATATATTCTAGTGTAACATTGGTTATCACCATACTTACACGGCGCAAGTACAATTCCAGAAAACTAGGGTAAAGGATTATTCCAGGAAAAGGAATTACAAATCTATTTCGAAGTCGACTGCCGCTCCCGAGAAAGACAAAGAGCTGCTGTGCTGATAACATGCGCAGATATATCGACAATCGAATGTTGGAGCAACTGTTGGGCCGACAGGTTTATTTTTAACATTTATCCCCAATATTTTCCTGGAAAATAGATCTCTTCATCGCTGTTAGGCGCAACATCTGCGGAAGGCTTTAGCGCATAATAATGTAAATATAGCGTCGGAGGGCATCGCCGGCGCCGGTTATATGGTGGCGCCGCGTCTCCACCGGTATGGTTCGCCGCCGCACGCGTCCATCGCGTACACTGAGCACCACCAGCGGCGCGCGCGCACGCACCCGCAGTACTCATAGTGTCGGAACGAAATATTTCGCGCAAATTAACTTTTAAGTGATTAAATAATTTAAAGAATATATAATATATAATCGTTTGTGATGTCGAAACCCGACGTGGTGATGGAGGAGAAGGCCTCGTTCGGCGGCAGCGCAGGGGTGGACATGGAGCGCCTGATGAAGGAGCTGGGCCAGGGCCGCCGCTTCCACCTAAGCAACTATGTGCTGCTGGCGCTGACGGTGTATGTGGCGGCCTTCTACGCCACCAACTACGTGTTCCTGGCCGCGAATGTGCCCTACAGGTACATGGGGACATCTAGCACTCGTACTTTCGTGTGCACGTGACTTTCAGGGAAACGGGCCGGTGATATACATATATGTATTTGATTTTTAAAGGTCTTTATCGGGACACTGAGTGGGCAAAATTGTCAGAATATTTTTATGAAAAATTTTTGGAAGTGGGAATTTGATATTGTTTCAAATTTGCGTAGAAAGTTGAGTAAATTCTAGTTTGTGTAAGGGTTGGTTGAAGGAAGTTTTGGTTGGCTGTCACTGATACCTACCACGCCAGACATAGCATGCGATTTATATGTAATGTTTAGGGCGTTTTCATTGATGTGTATTTCGGCACGCACGCAAGTGTCGAGCGTATTTCTCTGATGTCGAGTACCTGTATCAAATAATAGGAAACGGTATCTACGAATCTCTAATGCAGCCGTTGCTTGCGGGTGTACCGATAACCAAATACCATTAGATTCACACTCCCGAACTTGTGTTCGGGACTGTGAATCACGCACTTGTGTGCGTGAATGTGAATGCGGTCACAACTTGATTTGCGAATTAATTGGAAGGCGTTGAGGGATTTGTTTTTTTTTTAATCGAAGTTGCTTGAGTTTTTATCCCGCTGTAAGTACGTAGATACTATCGTGCAAAGTTTTTCCTACGTAAATACTTCACTGATGTTATCACGGCCGATTTCTGGTGGGAAAACATTTTTATGTAAAAAAGTTGCCTTCAAGAATCTTTTGCATTAGAATGTTCGTCCTTTGAGATTGAAATTATTTAATATAGGGAATTTTCTTATGCTGGTGTTAATCAATTCAAATCATTCTTTAAACGTAAGTTGTACCAGAAAGCCTTTTATACCGTTAAACATTATATCGAGGACAAATAGGCTTGGGATTGCGCTGCTTCCAATTTTTATAAATTTAATTTTTTTTAATATATATAGGTACACATTGGCATTAATGAATTTTATATATACAATGACATTTGCTTACTTTGTAAAGTATTCTATTATTTTAATTATTGTGAATACTATGTGGGTCATTTTATTTATTTTTCTCTCTGTTCTGTTAGTTTTGTCATGCTCTAGCAGTTTGAGTAATTAATGTGGCCTGCGAAATGTCCTTTCTTTGGTATAGTTCGTCGAATCGTTGAGCTCCTTAAGTTTTAAGTTGAGCCGCACGATTTTTGACAAATGCGTGCATTGACTGGACAGATCCTCTCAATCTGTGTGGTTCTTTCCTCAAAAGACCATCTCAGACATCGATCTACATGGTCTTCATATGATCTGACCGAGATTATGTCTGGACTTTAAAAGAGACTGTGACCTCTGAGTTTGTTTCGGCCTTTTTTCTCAGACAGTTAGTCAGATAGGAAACGCCGGTTTACTATTTATAATATAATATTAGGTTAAATCTAACTTAGCTATTATTAATATTGATAGGTACCGACTTAATTATGATTGAAACTCAATTTATTACATATTTTGTTGTATTGTGTTAATTTCATTAAAATGAAATAGCATGTCCATTGTTTCTTTTTATCTACTTTGTCATTATGTTATTAGTGAGAGCAGGTAAACATAAACCAAATAATTAAATGTGTGGCCACTCTCAAACTTTATCCGGAGAGCTAACGGGAAAACGTTCACAAAATTTAAGTTTTTATAAATCTTTCCTCAACGTTGTGCGTATCGAATACGTTCCGAAAGAGATTTCCAAAGACATGACGTCGGTGTAGTACGTAGGTCCAGTGATCCGGTCGCACCTACCTGTGGTCATGCCTGCTCCATACTAGTTAGTTAAGTACCGGTATACATGACGTCGGTGTAGTACGTAGGTCCGGTGATCCGGTCGCACCTACCTCTGCTCTTGCCTGCTCCATACTAGTTAGTTAAGTACCGGTATACATGACGTCGGTGTAGTACGTAGGTCCGGTGATCCGGTCGCACCTACCTGTGCTCTTGCCTGCTCCATACTAGTTAGTTAAGTACCGGTATACATGACGTCGGTGTAGTACGTAGGTCCGGTGATCCGGTCGCACCTACCTGTGCTCTTGCCTGCTCCATACTAGTTAGTTAAGTACCGGTATACATGACGTCGGTGTAGTACGTAGGTCCGGTGATCCGGTCGCACCTACCTGTGCTCTTGCCTGCTCCATACTAGTTAGTTAAGTACCGGTATACATGACGTCGGTGTAGTACGTAGGTCCGGTGATCCGGTCGCACCTACCTCTGCTCTTGCCTGCTCCATACTAGTTAGTTAAGTACCGGTATACATGACGTCGGTGTAGTACGTAGGTCCGGTGATCCGGTCGCACCTACCTGTGGTCATGCCTGCTCCATGCCTATTAGTTAGTTAAGTACCGTACATGCGTGTTTTAAGACCTGTGCCTGACCTTTAGTACACGTGAGCGAGTTAATAGGACAAATTTTTCTAGTCTTTATTGGGGCTCTACTAATCAATTCGTGAATTGTTATTATAATATACTAGCTGCGCCCCACGGTTTCACCCGCAAAAGTCTCGATCCCGTGGGAATATCGAGATAAAAAGTATCCTATATGCTAATCCTGGTTATAAACCACCTGTGTGCCAAATTTCATCCAAATTCGTTCGGTAGTTTTTGCGTGAAAGAGTAACAAACATCCATCTATCCATCCATCCATAAAAACTTTCAAATTTATTATATTAGTATGAATAGGATAATAATGACAAATAATATCTATCTGAATAGTACAGAGAACGGTTATTTGCTGATATTTTCAATAATAGAACACTTATACAAGGATATTGTAGTTCTAGGTGATTTTCATCTACACTCTTGTAAGGTTAATGTTATTAATTACTAGGAATACTTTCTTTCTTTTTGTGAATTCATTCGGAGGAATAGAGTACCTAACTGCAGTAACCGACAGCTAGATTTAGTAATGTGTTTGGGGAGTGTATGTGAGGCAAGCGTGCGCGAGGCGGACGAAGCGCTGGCACCGGGCGACCCGCGCGGCGCAGCACCCGCCACGCCGCTCGCTATATGTGTGCGTACACATTTATTGCGGCGCCAGTGCGGCCGCCGCGGCGGCGGCCGCACTGGCGTGCAGAATATCCGCCGGGCCCGCAACGCGCACAAACGGAGTCCTGCTGGACGATTGTGCTACGAATACTTGTTCAGATATTGAGGTCCCGCAGTGGAATTTTAGGTACTCGTTGCTGATAGCTTACGATTGGAGACCAATAAATGATATGCATGATCCCGAGGAAATCATGGACCACTTTTATAATACTTTAAATAAAATTATGGAAATTTGCGTTCCTAAAAAAAATCCCTGAGTGGTATTCTCGTGATATTTCGTACAATTAAGAGAGGGTCGGTGGCAAACAACGAAAATGCGAATGCAACGACACCGACTTCCGAAATTAAAGTTATTTTTCACTTTGTAGTGTCTTTTTTGGAAGCCGGTTGTTTTTTTGTTTTTTGCAAAAATGGTTTTTCACTTTTCACTTTATTTTTCACTTTTAAGTTATATTTTTTACCAGTAATTTTGGTTTAATGTACAATTTATTTGCAAATATATTATTTCAGAATATAATAGGTAAGGCCCCTGTCCATCTCAGACGGAAAGCCCCGAACATTTTCAACTATAATTATAATACAAGACAGTGTTTTATGATGTGTCAGAGATTCATAAAAACATTGACCGCGAACACTGTTTGAGTGAGTAGTGAGTCACCGAGCACGTTAAGTTTGGTAAAGTTTGTTAAAGCATGGAATGTTCTGTTTACATAGCAAACTAGTGACATCCTGTTTACAATGTTTTACTTGCATTTTAGTGCTAACTCATTAATGTATCTCAACATTACGGTAAGTAAGTACAGTTTTGTACGAATTATGACACTTTGTCTAGCCACTATAACATACATGTCTAGATGAGCTACGACTACGACTACGCGGAAGTATTTTCAAGTTTTGTCACATTTGTCCCCAATAAATGTGACTGGTGTTAAGACAAAACAATTAAGATTCGATAATCGTAAACCGATATAAAATAGTCGGTCGCTTCCTTCCTGTAGGCTATAGAGTGAAGAGTGCGCTTCCTTCCTGGTGCGAACAGTGCGGAGTGACGCGGAACTGCGCCCGCGCTCACAATGCGGTCATCTTTCATGCGTAAATAAACAAACCGTGGACGCTTGTCCGCAGCATTCTTTCGCGTTGGTGTTGTGTGCCCATTAATTATTACATTTTAAAACCATCTTTCTTTATAAAACATTCACCGTCGACCATTGTTGGATGCTTCATTGACTAGTTATTATTGATTAATTGTGAAGGTGACTTTGATGAAATATTATTAGTAAGTAAAATAACATGTTTATAAAGTTAAATGCGCCAACTGGATCTTTGTGGGATCAGGCTCACCAATAATTTATGATACGCAGACACATTAATAATATACACGAGCAATGCCGCGTACAAGAGCTAGTATATACATGTATAACCTACTATATTCAAATATAAAGTTTTTGCTCCAACTCGAAAAGTTTGAGAAATAATCCTAAGTTAATTCTAAGAAACATTTAAATACATAAACAGTGTAGTCAAAACTACTTTTGTCTAAAAACCCAGCGACCGCAGGACACCAATGTATGCGGTAGACGATGTTAGTTATTTAATCAGCAATAAAGTACGTGCTTCTTCAATAATGTTTGTATTGATTTAGGCGAGTCATAGCAGAGGCAGTGGCTCCATCCATGGCATGCGCACTCACAGTGCTCGGATTGATCACCATTGTTTGATGTTCATTTGTTCTTAAGGCTGAAGCAGTCAAGTTTGAAGGGCATCGAAATATAGAATCTGTATTTATTGACAAGGTCATGTGGCCGTTAGATCTTGGAGGAAAACTGGCTCACTTCTCCATGTTAGGTAAAATGAGCAGGAAAATTATGAGCCGGAAAATAGCGCGATTGAAGTGTTTACCTGTAACTTTGCGCATGGGTTATAGTATTGTTACAGGGTGTGCAGTTATTAGCAATAGCAAGTTTTTAGTGCTTTGTACAGACGCCAGCAGGTCAAGCTACCCGAAACTGTCAATTTTTCCCAATCAACCTTGAACCTTAATGCTTTAACAATAAAGTTGAAAATCTATTAAAGAAATTTGACAGATTGTAGTAACTTGATGTGCTGGCGTCCCGCGTCCGTACAAAACGGTCACATACATTTTCCACCACTGGAGGCTAAAGTTGGCGATAAGAAAACCGTTTAGTGGTTTCAAAGTAAGCGTTAGTTTTGATATTGAACTCGATCGTCTTTTTAAACTATTCGCTTGATGTTTACTACAAGAAACTGTCTTTTTTTAACAAGTTGATAAAAAAAATCTGTTGCAGGGTACAGAATGTTTGTTATTTTAGATAATTTCGTAAATAGTGCTATAATTTCACTTTGGGATATTACCACCTTTCATTCCCTGCAGGGTGCTTATATAAGTATTATACCTAGTCTTGCCATAAATATTGTCACGAAGAAAAAAAAAAATATTGCAAATAATATTTATTACTTTTACAGTGTGTTAGTTTAATACATAAAAATAAAACAATTTAAAATATAAAAAACTTATTCGAAGTGGTCTCCATAGGCTGCAATACAGTCCTTTAAACGTTGAGGCCAGTTATCAATAGAAGCTCGTACTTTTTCCATGGGAAAATTCTTCACTGCCAATCGTATGGATTGTTTTAGGGACTCCAAATTATCATGGCGTTTAGAGCAAGCCGTACTCTCTAAAACTGACCATAAATCATAATCCAGCGGATTAAGATCGGGACTAGACGACGGCCAGTCTTTAGCTCTGATGAAGTCCGAAACGTTCACTTCGAGTCTTGTTGGAAGGACCATACTTGGTTATTGAACATGGTGTTGTTAAGGCAAATTAACTACCTTCTCAAGAATGGTATCTTGATACACTTGTGCCGATGTTTTGATACCTTTTTCACACCCAGCGCAGGGCACGCCGCGATAGCGGCGATAAGACCCCTCTTTGAGGAGTGGCTAGAGAGGCGCCACGGCGCCCTCACCTACCGCCTAACGCAGGTCCTCACCGGACACGGAAGTTTCGGGAGGTTCCTGCACATCATCAGGCGGGAGGAAACGCCCGGGTGTCACCATTGCCAGGATCGCCCAGAGGACACGGTGGAGCACACGGTGGAGGTCTGCCCCGCTTGGGCGGAGCACCGCCGTGTCCTCGTAGAGGCGATCGGCAGCGGCGGCGGCCTCTCGCGCCCGGCCCTGGTGCAAGCCATGGTCCGGAGCGAGAGGGAGTGGGAGGCAGTCGCCTCCTTCTGCGAAGCAGTCATGCTAGCGAAGGAGGTGGCGGGACGGATGAGGGAGAGAGCCTCCCGTCCCAGCCGCCGCGGGAGACGCCCCGGGCGTCGGGAGTCGAGTGACGACTACCGGCCACCGTAGGCGCGGGCCTGCGGGCGGAGAGCAATGGGTAGCTCACCGCCCGATCAGGACCAGGCCCGTGCCGGACGGCGCGTAAGTGTTCCACTCCCTCTCTTCCCGGACCATGGCTTGCACCAGAGCCGGGCGCGAGAGGCCGCAGTCACTGCCGATCGCCTCTACGAGGACACGGCGGTGCTCCGCCCAAGCGGGGCAGAACTCCACCGTGTGCTCCACCATGTCCTCTGGGCGATCCTGGCAATGGTGACACCCGGATGGTTAAGGCCTTACTTAATGGTTTTTGTATACAATTGATTGTTTCATTCATAATAAGACCGAAGCGAAAACGCTTCTCGGTTGTCACAGCGCCCGTCGACCGAAACGAATTCAATTGGAGCTGCATTGCTGAGTACATTAATTAACTCAGGTAGGTAATGGAAAGAAACAGACGCGTGGATAGAACCATGCATACGCGTACTGTTTACTGAGAAAGTCAATGTTTATGAGGATTATTTATTTACACACGCAGATAAATATTCCATTTGTACACTTGTATGTAAATTGGTTTATCTTTACACATAAAATAAATAAAAAAGCCTTTTATTTCATCCATTGAAGAGTAAATTAACATTTTTACATGAGTGTGTATTTATACATTTAAATAATTTAAGAAGTTTATACATTCGATTTTTTGTTTGTTTACATACTGCACATAGTTCATTATAATTCATAGGACAAGTTTAATAACTTGCGGTATGTTAATGTTCTCCTTCAAATGTTTAATCACAAATCTTATGATGGAACTCTCTTATTTTGAATAATTTCTTAATCTTCATAATTTGCTCATTTGCGTCACTGCAGCGCACTAGCAAATGAGCAAAATATCATGGTCTATGTATACTATGAGGGTTTGTGCAAAAACGCCTTCAATTCATTTCTATTTATAAAAGTATTATGAAAATAATCGGAAAAAGACATCCTATCCACAGCAGTAAAGTTTAATGTCATGGTGATTTCTACCATAAAACATTTCCTACAGTCCTGCTATCTGTATTTCATCGCAACTATTAGCCACGTCCGCTCGTCTGACGTGCTCGCTGAATTGCAAGAAAACTGCACATTCAGACGAAAACGTCAACTTTTCGTTCGCTCTTCCTGTTCTTACAGGACATTCTAATCTTGAGTGTTATAATGTTATCCTTTCTCGGAAGATATAATATAACATTACCTACGTAAATTTCGCTGCTTTGTTGGTTGCCTTTCCCCTAGTTTCGCCATAATAGACCCTTCCAATATGCCACCCTCATGTCGATGTCGTACAGACTGTCTTTCAAGGAAAAAACAGAAAGATTAATTGATTCTTATTTTCTAACTTGCGGAAAACCCCTAATATTCATAGTTACGTTGCACAAAGCAGAAATAATAAATGAGGGGTATTAAGTAGTAAGTAGTAAGTAGGTACCGCCTACAGCGCATTAAACTGCTTATAATAAAACCCTTTGAATGGCTCGTTGTGAGGAGAAACAATTTCTGCTTATCATCTCTAAGTTGGCGTCATTTGTGATCTTTTGTGATCATTAGTGTGTTTGCAGGTAGTTACCTGCCATTATAATATAATAATGTAATATGTAGTTACATGTTACATTATTTCATACAATATGCAAACCTTTGTAAGAAGTAAATGACAGGTTTTTGTGCGGGTTTCCAAATTAATTTGTATAATAATTCAAAGTGATTCAATGACTTTGAATAATTATTAAATTAATTTGTTTTTCTTTTGGAAATAAAAACGTAACATTATTAGGTTCGCATTGTAATACAATCATAATTTTCTAAATACTTGATTTTGAAAGTTGTTTCTTGTCGCTGAGTTAGTTTCTAGCTTCTACCTTTTGATTGATACGAACTCTTCACGGTAATTGGTTACATTACTGCTATTAGCATAATATAAACAATTAATTATCTGCGGTTCGTTGTCTAGCGCGACGATTAGCAGGTAGCTCTCGTACGACGTGCGTTCACGTTCTTACGACATCGACAGAAGAAGAACACCGATTCTTGTTGGTTATTAACATAATTTTGATTAACATTTCTATAAGTTAGCATATGTATGAGACTGGCGCGCATGTGATTGAGACTGGCGCGCATGTGATTGAGACTGGCGCGCATGTGATTGAGACTGGCTCGCATGTGATTGAGACTGGCTCGCATGTGATTGAGACTGGCTCGCATGTGATTGAGACTAGCTCGCATGTGATTGAGACTGGCTCGCATGTGATTGAGACTGGCTCGCATGTGATTGAGACTGGCTCGCATGTGATTGAGACTAGCTCGCATGTGATTGAGACTGGCTCGCATGTGATTGAGACTGGCTCGCATGTGATTGAGACTGGCGCGCATGTGATTGAGACTGGCGCGCATGTGATTGAGACTGGCTCGCATGTGATTGAGACTGGCGCGCATGTGATTGAGACTGGCTCGCATGTGATTGAGACTGGCTCGCATGTGATTGAGACTGGCGCGCATGTGATTGAGACTGGCGTGCATGTGATTGAGACTGGCTCGCATGTGATTGAGACTGGCTCGCATGTGATTGAGACTGGCTCGCATGTGATTGGCACTGATTTATAAATTCATTCAAACATTACATCAGGCAATCTTTCACATCAGTTAGGAATGTTACGATTTCGAATCTAAGGGTTTTACGTGGGTTTTACAATGTCCATAAATATTTTACAACTGAGAGGAAGTCTAGAACTGCGTGCGTCTGTTGAAAGGTCACTAAATCAACCAATAAATGCCATAAAATTGTTGAGACAGAACTCTTGAATGAAGTCATAAGATGCTGCGGATGCGCTTCGTTAGCGCGAGTGTAAGTACGTTGACCCGCTTCGTGTAATCGCTCATTATCGTATAAATGCCCACGCGCATGTCCGCTAATTCACTCGTTATCGTCTTCGTCTGCTGCGTTTGTGCTTGTTCTCACAATACCTGCTGCGTCAAGGGTGATCGATTTTTTTTATTTTAAATAATACAGAACTCAAAAGTTACGTCGTTGCTCTATCTATTTTACTGCGTGGACTTAAATAATAAAATAAATAAACAAATACTTCAGCCACGTATCGGGTCAAGATCATCATGATCAAATTGGTAATGAGTCTTTCATAGACCAGAAGGCCAATTCTCGTTATTAAAAACCTTCAATATCTAGTCGCAATTGCAATGCTATTGACACCTATTAACACAGCTTCTGTTAATAAGGATGGACGGAAATTATTGTGGAAAGTGTGCCAATATTTCTAGTGAAACAGTTAAGATGTTTTCGAGTAATGTATTGTTTCTGAAAGAGTTGCAGCCCATCTCAACGACACGAAATTGTAATTATGAAAATGATTGGTATTTTTGAGAGATTAGAATGCGAACGTTGTTATAAGTACGGGAATTGCCCCTTAGGTGTAAATGTAGGGTGTTATCATCCGTTCGGATTTGTCCGGACGTAGGCATTTCTTTTAGAAAAAAAGAGTTAACTGAACATCGAAAAAACTGAAGATTTAAATGTTGTCTTTTTGTTGCAAATGTCCAGCTTTTTATCAGGACTCAAAATGGTAACGCTGATCAGGTGCTGCAGACCGTAGGCGAGTATATATGTTCTTTGCGCAGACGGCGAAACGATGTCATAGCAACATGTGTCAAATTCCGGATGATGGATTATGTCATATTTGAGGTTTCAGTAACAGACGGCTCTCAGGTCAAGTTCAAGTTTAGTGCTCATTACTACTCATCAGCGAAAATTATAGTTTGCGGAAGTTGAGCCAAGTTGAGTTTTTACCGTATTGTAGACAGGTTTACTAAAACGACTGCGATGCAAAAAATAATTATAAGCGGCGACGTGTTACTTAGCGTCGTTCAGTGATCATCAGACAGAAACGCTTACCTAAGACACCTTCGATAAGCGTTTAAAAGCGTATAAACATGTTATATGAGTGACTGTTTATAAAAACGAATGATTGAAGGCATTCGTGTTATTTTTTGCTCACGACGACGATGGTGACATATATCAACTCGTATTTTAACATTTTAACGATAGTTACCTACAGGCACTACACACGTTGCGAACAGTCGTGATGTGGGACATCATCATCACAATGTATGATGTTGCTGTTACTGGGATTCTTTTATTACATACCGTCAGTAACTGTACACACAGTAGGTACCTATCTACTATCTGAGTATTTTTCATTACGAACTAATAACTTAATTTGACAAAAATGTAGAGCTATTTATTTAAATAAGGTTTTAAGATCAGAAATAACATCATCAATCTTTTACCTAGTATTTTCTGCCACAGATGTTTTTTGTATGGTTTCTCATAAAAACTGTTTAACTTCAAAATTTGCTCAGTGAGTTCGAAATAGGTCGCCGTCAGTTCACGTCGACGCGTCGTCGCCGAGTTGAGCACGCGGCGCGCCGTCGCAACTAGCTTTCCCGCTCACACGCGCGGCCCGCGGGAACCTTTTGCTTCTTTTTTCATATACATGTACGGACGCCAGCACATCAAGTTACTACAATCTGTCAAATTTCTTTAATAGATTTTCAACTTTATCGCTAAAGCATTAAGGTTCAAGGTTGATTGGGAAAATTAGACAGTTTCGGGTAGCTTGAGCTGCTGGCGTCTGTACATATTATTATTTTAAGTGTTAGCTTATATATTGTATACTAGGTGCGCGCCGCGGTTTCACCCGCATAAGTTTTGATCCCGTGGGAATATCGGAATAAAAAGTAGAAAAACACACTAAACTAATATTTATCTTCTGTCCTTTTCTTAATGAAATAGAAAGAAAAAGATGCACTAAACTTAAATTTAGTTTAGTTTGTGAACAAGGGAATCGGCGCCAATAATATCTCACATATTATCTAATATCTCACATATACACTTACAATACATTGAACGCGGACGCGACCGTGACTTACTTGTCAGTTGCCACAACTGGGAGGTTGACGCGGACATTAAATCATACAAGATGCTAAATACATAATAATGCGTGCACAAAAATCTTTTACGTGGGTGGACTTCTCATTCAAATTTTTGAGAGTAGAATACTTGTCAGACGCGTTGTGATGTTCTAAACGAAAGATATTGTAACACTAGAAAAATGTACCTAATGTAAAATATCCATAGAATTATCAATTTTCAAACCAATTTTACAGTTGATTTGGGGTTTGTAATTTACGATGTATGTTATGTTAGTTTTTGGTAATTTACGAGTATATCGGCAGTTTTAATTGTCCCGAACCCCGAAGCTCGTAACAATACTAAAATAATGTTTGGGAATATCTTTGAAAATATCAGAATATTTGGCAGAAACATAAAAGTAATCTGTTACTGAAGGAAGAAGAATTTATTCATTTCTGTTTTTTTATAATTCCATGTCTGTGACATTAGCACGTGGCTGCGTCTGGCAGGGCCGTCTACCTGCTGCTGGCAAAATACGCAACTTTTGGTCAACACAAACATCACGCCATAAAGAAATCATCAGTTATCTCAATCACCTGCCAATCGCTTGACAAACCTCTGTTCGGAACCTCTGGGTTCGTTAGTAAGGTGTGTCGTGTACAAGTACTATTACGTGCTGACGCCAGAGAAACGCGTATATTGCGTCACGTTAGTCTACTTTTCCTCAATTCGTCCGAGGTCTGCTTGGGGCCGGTATCGACTGACGTATAGGAATAATTGAACAATAGATTTCCTCCGTCAACAAACTACCTATATACTTATTGGTGTTCCTGCATGTATATTGTTTGTGTGCGTATCTTCACAGAAACTTACCTGTTCCGTTGTAGTTACTTGAACGAAGCAGACTCTTGTCGCCAAGTTCACCCTAGCAACAATCTTAACTCCAAGGTACAGCAGACAAGAAGAAGAAGAGAAGCTTCGCGTTAACGTTTTAACAAAAACATCGAAACAAGTCAAGATTACGATGGCCATGATGCAGCGTGATAAAATATTGTAATGATGTCATTATACAGATGGGGTAGATAGAACAATAGATCATAAGATTGTTTGGCGACCGGCGGCACTCGCCACTCATTACCATTTAATTGATATGAATCGTGTATGTACTAAGAAGATAAGTACACTTACTAGGGGATTCGCATCGTGTCGTCTGATTACGAGAAGAAGGTTAGCAACCTTTTTTTTTCTCTTTCGAACAACCCGCGGTCCCGGCAGGCATCGGCCCTAGCGGACCCCGTCAGTTCATGCTGACATCTCGTTGAGGCGCGCGTGGAGCACTACGCACCGTCGACCCGGGTCTAGTCCTTAACGGGCGCAAGCCCGCGCCTACGGTAGCCGGGAGTCGGCTGTTGACTCCCGACGTCTAGGGCGTCTCCTGCGGTGACTAGGGGCGTGAGGGCGCAGAGATTGCCTTTCCCTCACGCGCTCCGCCTCCTCCTTTGCGAGCATTACTGCTTCGCAGAAGGAGGTGACGGCTTCCCATGCACTCTCGCTCCGTACCATGGCCTGGACCAGGGCTGGACGCGAGAGATCGCCGCCGCCGATCGCCGCCACGAGGACGCGGCGGTGCTCCGCCCAAGCCGGGCAGACCTCCACCGTATGCTCCACCGTGTCCTCCGGGCGATCCGCACAGTGGTGACACCCTGGCGTTTCCTCCCGCCTTATCCTGAATAGGAACCTCCCGAAACAACCGTGTCCGGTGAAGACCTGCATCAGGCGGAAGCACTACTAGCACTGGGTTGCGACAATCGCACTCTCAATGTCGCCATGTGATCCCGCCGGAGCTCTGTCCGCTGTACCGTGATTTCTCGCGGCAGCGGACTTACGCTCCAGCGTTTTGCTTCCTTTCGCCACTCCCATATGTGGGCGAGGACTTTTGCCTCCAGATCCCATGACGGCAATCCGGCAAGGAGGCTCGCGCGCCGCCTCAGCGGAGACCGTGCGGTATCCTCGAATTTGCCGGACGGCTATGACCCTTTGGGACGCGTTCAACTGGCGGGCTGGTCGCCGCCCCAAGGAACGCGCCCACACCAGTGCCCCGTAAAGGGCCATAGACCGCACGACCCCCGCATAAAGCCTCCGGCAGGAGGCGTTTGGACCCCCTAGATTAGGCAGGAGCCGCCTCAAGGCAGCCCCGGCCCGCTCCAGTTTGGGAGCCAAACGTCGGAAATGCTCCAAGAAGTTCCACCGGCTGTCGAGGACGAGTCCCAGGTACTTCATCGTCGACTCGACGCCGATGTGAACCCCTCAAGGTTCTACAACATTCAATCTCTTCGTTATTCCATCAGTTACAAATAGCTGTATCAAGTTTCTATGGAGTAAATAAATGTGCAGCTATCAGAGGGGCAATTCTCGTAATTTTAAGAACGTTCACAGTCTGATCTCAGTCTCAAACTGTCAAAAATACTTCTAATTTCCCTATATTTTGACAAGTTTTTGACATTTGTTTGTTGCCGAGATGAGATTGCGACTAGATTTTGAACGTTTTAAATTACGAGAATTGGCCTACTTATGTAAGCTGTCGCAGTTAATTACATTTATCCTAAACCTTACCCATTTTTCTATTCTGTTTCTTCTTGTCTGTTTATATATGTGTACATAAATGGTAAAATAAAGAATTAATTACCAATCAATTATTTGACGTAACCTATGATTGTTTCGTTTATTGTTAAAGTCATAATCATAATCATTTATTAATTTGCGAATATGGGTACATAAGAAAAGGTCTCATACAATCAATAGTGTCCATCAGCCATATCCTGCCATAAGGCATATAAATTTACAAATACACAGGAATCAACGAAGCTACAATTTAACAATAAAAGACATTATTTAAAATATCGTATGGAGTAACATTATATAAGTTTATCCTGTAAATATTCAGTGACAGAGTAATATGCTTTTTTTAGTAACAGTGTTTATAAATATATTTATATCACCTATCTCCAGAAGTGAAATTGGTAAATGGTTATATATGCGTGGAGCCATACATAATATGCTTTTATTTCATAACGCTGTTTTATTGATTGGTAAACATATATTGAATTTGTATCTTTTAAAGTAGTTTGTATTTTTCCTAACGAACATTATAATCTCTAATATATATGTACACAGTCTGGCCGCTGGTTGTTAAAATGTTGCTCAATTGTAAAGATTTTCTCATCCGTAAACAAATTTTTTCTGTGACCTCCCTTTGCGCACCGCTTCAGTGGTTGTTTCGATTTTACCACCCTATTCTAAAAATGACCAGTGCGTCTCTAATAGGCAGCAAGTCCTAAGTCATCTTTTAAAATACGCGACATGGTTCTGGGTGCTATCTTCATCTCCCTGGTGTCAAGCCAGGGACAGCCACGGCACGCGTCGCAACGCATGCATTCTCGGCAGTTGGTGACGAATTCGAGCCTGCCGACTCGAAACTGCAGATGGAGGCGTTTTGTGCCCCGCGATGGGTGTTCAAATTTGCGGCGTCGGCGTCGGTAGGTGACCTACTTGCAGAAATTGCGTTGTGCAAGAGCACTACTTCTGCCCGTAGATCACTGACGGTGTTGTTGGACACCTCCAGCTTATACTGCACCTCGGCCTGGCTTTGCTTCGGGAATGTAGTGTCCTTCAGCAGCCTGGTGACGTCTACATGGTCGAACGTGACGGGTGGCAGTTTGTGCAGATCCTTCGCCACGAATTCAGGCACGTCGTTGGCCGGCAGCTAGTACAGTTATATTAGTACTAAGGTTCAGTTCAATGTCAGTTCTGGCACGTGTCTGGACAGCACGGAACACGTGTCTGTGAAGACAGTTTGTGTGCTGTGCATATATTCAGCGATGTTGACATTATGGCATTGGTGTCAAAAGCTCATGGTCAATTCATTCGGCAAAAACTTATTCATTTTGATCGACCGTTTCCCGTGAATAATAATTATAATAATTGAGTTCTGTTTTGTGAATTATATAAACTCCACATGGTGGCAGATACCATAGACATATTCACCTGTACACTGGGTGAGTTCACAAGGGCTAGGTACTGTGTAGCATGTAAGGTATTATACTAGTTAAGTATATTTTAAGTTACTTTGTCGCATTAGACTAAATATCTGTAACGTCAAAGGAAACATGTGATAAATAAAATTAATAAATAAGTATCAGTCTATAAATGACAAATGTATCGCCGCTATCTAAGCGCTATTTACTTAGCTGTAAAAGTGAATACTATCGCTCGGGGGCAGTGGAGGGCACTTGTTAGCACTCGCGGGCACTATGGGGCTGGTTCATTGACTGCACTGTTAAGTATATCAGTAACTTAGAATGAATAATAGGGACGCGACGCGGCGACGCCCGTGACGCCGCCGCGCCGCGCCGGAGACAAGTCTGCAGCTGGCAGGTTACTTCCGCGGAAAGTTTAAGATATCAGTAAGTAAGTAGTGATTATGTGATTCCTACATTCACGCCTAACTTAGTACTAGTTCTGGTTGTATAGAACTGATACCTACATTTTGGTGACAACACAAGATCTTACAAACTTAGCTTGAGTCTTGAGACCATTTATCTCTAGACCACAACAGTGACAAAAAGAAGCTCTTCAAATTGTTTGCATGATGTCTATTTACAGTACCCACATAAGTCAAAATCAACTGCCGAATGACATAAAAAAGTATCATTATGACTGATTTGTCTCTACCGAGTACACAATGTGAGTGCTTCGCAATAGCATGTGGCTGTGAATGAAATAAATGACGTGTTGTTGTTCATCTGTGTACCTACACACAGCTGGCACAAGGACCCATTGTTTCAGTCACATGAATACAGTACAGGAGTATTATTAGTATTGTCCACTTTACATTCATAGCCTAAACAGAAGTGGGTACCCTGAGCAGACAGCCCGGCTATACTACCTTGCCCGGCACTGGCTCATATATTTGCGACGGGAAGGGCTTGTTCGTCCTAAAGTTTGTGCAGATGCCAGGGATGAAGAATTAAGGTAGTGTTCTAAATGCTATACTCTTTATTGGACCCTCGAAATATGTAGGACAAATATTTTCTCATAACATGATGTTTCAATTTAAAAACTGGATATGACCATTGGAGACTGCTAATTTTCCCAAACCTTGAGTAATCTTGATAGCCGGGAGTGTTTGTCGCCGGTTCTTGTAAAATCATTCCAAAACGAAAACGTAGAAGTTTCTGCTTTACATAATTATTCAACAGTAATTAATCTAAGTAGAGCAGCATCAGCTCATTGCCATATAAATGTAAGGTTCCGATTCCTGCAGTACTGAACTTCAGTGAGTTTCTTCTTCAATAAGTTGTTATCTTGTGGTATCATATTGCTGCTGCATTCATTTGTGTCTCGTGATGGATAAACAATTACCTGTGTTAATACTCATAACTGTTATCATTCGCTGTGATGACACTGTGTGGGGGGGCATCACCGTCAGCACTCGCTCGTAACTGCAACACAACTTGCTCATTAAAATAATTAGCTTCCAGCATTCAGAGGTTTTTGCGACGCAGTGACAACTATCCGTTCTGTCACTGTGTCACTTGAGGTATTTACCCTTATGAGGTATACAGCAGGATCGAAACAAGTGGTATAGACATAGCTCGGTCTAACTCGTAGGCAACGGCGAAATAATGACTATATAGTCATATGTAATGTTCCGGTAGTTGGTCGTACGTTACTTGTGGTGCAGGTAAAATGTTTTGCTGGATTACGTTAAAATAAAACCTTAGATTTATTGACTCTTCATTACCGCATATTGTCGTGAGAGTTATGGTTATCGATCACGAACATAGCACGCCACTGTGATCTTGTGTCACACCCGATAGTTAACTCGTATTAATTATTTGTAATATCAATATTGTCCTGATTCAATATTGTAAGATCAGCTCAACACTGTCGGAGCGGCGCCGCGGCGGTGGCGGTGGCAGGCACGTAACTTGCACCCTGTTATCGGCAACATTACGAGTTGGTCGTGACGTGACCGGCCCGCCGCCGCGCCGGCCGTGTCACCAGCCGTGTGCCTATCAATCAGCCTTCGATACTACTGTTGCATATTTACGTCCACAGTGTGGCATCCTAGTTCAAGTATTATAATTGTAATTTTGTGTCACTTATTCCCTCCAAAGGTAGTCTTAGATCAGATAGTCTTAAGATCGCTTTTAGAGATAAGACCGCCCATTGTTACCCCTTGTAAAATGTATACATTTATATCCGTAATTTTTATGGTGTACATAATAAAGAATAGGTCTGGTATTCTATTAATTGTCCACTCTACAGCATTGTTTACCATCATCATCATTCATCACCAGTCGCATGACCTAATATTGTTGCCTTGTTTTTATTTTTTTACTTGTTTTTTAGTTGTTTTTATTTTTAGCCATTAACAATATGGCTTGACTTTAACAATTAAGGTTTTCCTATTTACGTTATATTCGAGTATGTACTTATGTGTGAGTGACGCAGTTGGCTGACGCTGCAACTTGACAATAGTCAGTGAAACAAGTACTTAGCTAGAGTTTCTTACCAGTCCTATGGAAATTGATTCCACATCTAACCATCCGCTTTCCTTCTCAGATGCGTGGTCCCAGAATGTGAGGCTTCGAACAGCACCCTTTACCGACCCCCCTGGTTGGAGGGAGCGCTCCCATCAGGCAGCATTGAGTCGCGATGCTCCCGCCGCGCGCCCCTCGACTCGCAGCTGCCCTGCCAGGACGGCACTACCTTCGGGGACGAGCTCACGACCTGCGACAAATGGCTGTACCAGTATAACAACACTATTGTTGCTGAGGTATGTACTTTAGCTATTATTATATTAAATTCCAGACCAGAGATGTGATTCGTAAAATGATGGGTCAGTCAGTCATAGCAGACAAATGACAGATTTCAGACAGACTTAAAGTACAAACTGTTCTCCCACAGGTGAAAGAAGTTCTTGAATCAGAACAGAACCAGCTACATGACACTGCAGGCTTTCTCTTACTTAGCTTTAATATATGTACACATTTTCAAAGTGACTTGTTACGATTTTCAAGAGATACGGTGCAATCTCATCTTAATTCTGAAAAATCCTAGTCTATTCCGCCTGTTTATTTGTAGGGGTCATTAATCAATTTCCTAGGTGTCGCACTATTAGCAACACGTGCCGCCCCAGTATTGACAGCGTCACGCCGGAAGTTGAACATTACACTCGTGCACAAAATATCATCATCATTTACAGTATAATAAACCGTGGAAAATAATCGAGGGTTTTTTTTAACACAAGCTCACTGAAGTCCAGCACTTGTCTCTGTCTGAATTCAATGAGATTCACATAAGTATCGAATATGTATATTTGACAACGTAGACCTTTTCAAGTACGAACGCATATCGTATACCAATTGATAATAAAGTTTGTAAAGATATTTATTTTTATTTTTTTTATTTTTTAAAAAACGTTGCCCCACACTAGGAATTACTCCTGTATCGTGGGTGCGTTTACAAACATTTAAACTCACATACACAAACAGCCAGACCCGGAACAACTATCTGTAGGCAATACAAATATTTGTTCCGTGCGGGAATCGAACCCGCACGGAACAAATCTCTGGTAGAGAATGCCTAAGGCATTAAGTCCGCCTTTGTACCTTTTTGTGCGAGAAGATTAATAAATAAATAAATAAATAAATAAACCCGCGACACGCAGCGCAGCAGTCGATCGCTCAGCCACTGCGCCAACCGTGTGATATGGGAAAGATAAAGGAAAATTGTCTAAGAGTAAGACTAAAATGGTTTCGATCTCACGATGGTCATAGACTTATAGTACAGTGGTCGTTGTGTGAGAGCCGCCTGCGCATGCCAGTGCCCGATAGAGGATGGTGGGCGTGTGGACAGACATGTACACGCCCGATAACAACACAAAGCGAAAGGGAACCTAGCTCTCTTGATATTGAACTATCAGACGGCCTTAGCTTGACACTTACCTACATAATTTGCATACACACAGAAAAAGACCACGCAGAAAGATCACTAGCGAACCATAGATATAAGAAAGACATTTCTATGCTAGCGAACGAAGAAAACGAAAACAACAAATCACTTACATAATCTACTTTTAGCTCATCAATAAACTTTTTTATGGTTAGTTTGAATGTCCATCACTGTCTTGTGGGTGCAGTGGTCGCCAGTGCGACTGCTGCGCAAGGATCCTGGGTTCGTTTGTCAGGTTTGGCAAACAGTTATTGGGTTTCAGCAGAACCCCGGTGTCTGAATTAGTGTAATAGGCTCGCCCGCTATAACTGGCTAAATGTGGGTTTACTGTTATATAGCCGTGATGTTATGTCAGTAAGCGAGAGGGACTTCTGTTTGTGTTGTGCATCAGTCTCGTGCGCAGGAGTATTGATCAGATCAATCGGGTGAAGTGCTGTTGTAAACGCTCGCGTTGCAATGATTCCATTTATATATGTAATAAATCTCATTTGTAAATATTATTTTTCCCCATTTCTTTTGTAAATACCTAAACCTATAATATGCTTTCAATTATAGTAAATAAGCATGTGTATAGTACAGAGTACTGAATAATTGAAAGCGAAATTTTGAGCTATTTGATAAATGGATGGATTTGACTTTTGATTAGCTATTCTGTGCTTTTAAAGGAAGGTAATGAGATATCATTAGATCCTTGTATCGGCAGAGGAATCGCAACACACGGCATGATTTTTTTTATGAAAGTTTTCGATAGGATTCTGTATTCTGACCAAAAGAAACGTCAAGTGAACCGGACCTATTCAGCGGCATTAAAATATTTGCCTCATTACGTACTCGTAGTACTCTCAAGTATTGACATTGTAAAGTAGGCCAGCAGAAATATCTTCACGAGGTCGAGCACTTCAGCACTCCGGTCGAAAACTATTACTTTTGAGAACAAACACTCCTAATACATAAGTATATTCACGGCGACCTTCGGATGCTCGAGATACTTTAAGTTTTGTGGATGGGTAGGTTATGAAACATGCTGAAGGATTATTTTAGTGTCATGGGAATAGTTTGGAATGAAGGCGATGCAGCGTGGCGAACGTGGCGATGGGAACCGCCAAGCCACCTACGTATATGTAATTGTAGCTTTTGAAATACATTTTACTAGTAGAATCAAATGAGTTAACTCACTGACCGAAACCGGAAGAAATTAGATGCGTGGACTCCATTATTTTATTTTTTATTTATTTAATTAAGGTTCACCAACGGTTGTTACAGACATTACACAGATACGTAGGAACATACGAGTAATTGTGTCTTAAAACTAACTTCACAACCAATTACAGGCAAACACCACATGCAAAATGCTCTTTAGAAAATATAAATTAAATTTTAAAGACTGTACTTACAATTCTAGATATTTATAATGATTAAATACTAATACTAATGACGTCTGACAAATGTCGATACTGAGTCTGCGTGGACGTCAACCAGGTCGCTGCGTTCGTTTATGAGTTTGCACATGCGGGGTACAGGCGAATTAGCACCAGACACCAACATTATACAAGCACTCAAAGTTTTGGATGATTTTATCTTATTCCTTTTTATTAAACTCATTGTTTCAGCTTGAAATATTGCATTTGATAAACAGCCAAGTATGATGCAACGAGCGCCACAATGTAACTATTATTTCATCCAAAGTACATGATAATTCCTAAAAATTGGTCACGCTAAATAACGTGTTGACAATTCACGGCTGAGAGCATTGGTCACGGGTATTGAGAACTGATCGCTACAGTAGCGACTGAGCGCGCTCTGATAATGCGCTAACTTGGGCTCGCGGTCGCGGCTCACTGCAGCCGCCGCCCTTCGCGGCGCGCGGCGTCGCGCCTCCACGCACTTGTCCTGAAGTGTAGATGATGCTGCGTACTCAATATTTCAATCTGTCTTTAAATATCATATTCATCATGATGTAAGTGGTACCGAACTATCGGTGGACTGGCGGCTATGAAGGTCTTGGGATAAAGATTCATGAAGGAGGCCTATGTCCAGCAGTGGATGTCATCCGACTGAATGCGTTGGTGACGATGATGATGATGATGATGTAGGCAGTTACAGTAGTTGAACATAGTCATTATTTGTGTATAGCGTCACGTCAACCACAGTTGACCAGTATCTTCTAAGTTTCAGTTTCAGTTATCATTCCTTCTACGGTTTTTGTAATCTTTTTCAAGACACATTCTTCTTTAGAACATATGGAGACTCAAAATGTACCTACTTAATGTAATGATGTTGTTATTTGCAGTTCAACCTCGCGTGTCAGGAGTGGAAGCGCACCCTGGTGGGTACGGTGCACAACATCGGCATGTTGGTCTCGCTGCCGATATTCGGATATATTTCCGACCGGTAAGCAACGCCTGCATACGCCTTCCGTATCTTACTTAAAACCTTACGTTAATCTAGGCAATACAATGACTTCCTGTCCTGCAATACCTATCGACATAATGATTGCCTCATAAAATAAAAAGTGACTTGCCTTATAAACTCACTATACACAATACACTGCTGTACATAAAAATACATTCAAATTATTATAAACAACCATTTATTTGCACATTTTCAGTTGGGGCAGAAAGCGAGCGTTGATTCTGAGTTGCACATTAGTTGGTGCCATCGGTTCCTTGAAGGCGTTTTCGATCTCATACGAGATGTACATCGTGGTAGAGTTCTTAGAGACCGTCGCTGGAGCGAGTGCCTTCCCTGCAGCCTACATTCTAAGTGAGTAACACAAGACTCCGTACTAATACAGCTGCCCAATACTGGCACGTTATCTGATGTTAAAAGTTCCTTTTGTTCTTTCCAGCCATCGAATTACTTGGCCAGGATAAACGAGTAATCACAACAGCCTTTCTAGGCATTATGTTAGTGTTAGGAGGACTCAGCTTCGCTCTCCTCGCGAAGACCTTCCAGTATTGGCGAACCTTCATTCTTGTGGTATACCCTCCCTCTCTACTGTTCGTTCTATACATATACCTGCTGCCAGAAAGTATCCGGTGGTTGCTGTCGAAAGGACGAAAGGAAGAAGCGGTTGAAATTATAATGAGAGCAGCGAAAATGAACAAAGTGACGTTATCAGACGAAACAATGAAGCAGTTGTCAGAGGAGAAAGTGAAGCCACTGGAGAAGAAAGACGACAAACCTGTAGAGGGCCTGTGGATGCAAGTGTTCCACTCTCCGATCATCATGACGCGCCTGGCGATCTGCTCATGGTGGTGGATCACGTGCACATTCGTATTCTACGGACTGGCCATCAACTCGGTGTCGCTGGCGGGTGACAAGTACACCAACTACATGCTGGTTGTGAGCGTAGAGGTGATCGCGGTGGTCACCAACGCGCTTGTACTCGACCGCATCGGCAGGAAGAGGACGCTGCTGTGTGCCTACACCGTGTGCGGCATCGCTTGTGTCGCTATACCGTTTGTTCCTAAAAGTGAGTATTATGCTGTGCAGCATTACATTTAGAATCACTCGGCTTACACACATGTCATTGTGGTGAACTTTATTTATATCCTTAAATAATTGAAAATTCCATCAAAATTGTTAGTCCTTCATAAATAGTTCTTTTGTCTTCATATTCACTCATTTAAGTTAGGGTTATCGTTTTTCAACAAGAAATGACAATTATGTTCTACGCCATCATCATCATCTCTCTAATCTCGTGTGTTAATCGGCTCCTTTTTATTCCAGCTTTGCCATGGCTCGCTACCCTACTGTACCTGGTCGGCAAGATAGCTATCACACAGGCGTTCAGCGGCATCTACATGTACACGTCGGAGCTGTTCCCCACGCACGCGCGCCATTCGTTGCTGGGCTTCTGCTCCATGGTGGGCAGGATCGGTTCAATCGTGGCACCGCAGATGCCGCTGCTGGTCAGTATTTTCACACACATTACCATATAGTTTATTTATCTTTGATATAGCAGTCTAAATTGTATTCTTTATCCTGCACGAGTCCCACCAAGTAACTGAGGGTTGGCACGTTATCGCAAAATATTTTGCTCCTCCTTTCTACCGTATCATAGGTACCTAACATAACTATTCCATCTTTTCTTTGGTCGTTCTTTCTCTCTCCCTCCATCAACATCAATTTTCTTGTCACATGCGTTAAATTCCTTCTCATTAAAATACTTAACTACAGTAACAATGACTACACTAAAGACTGTTAACAGTTTTCATGACTGTTTTAATAAGGGACCTCCACAGCGGAGATTCAAATTCAAATTCAAATAATTTATTTCAGAAATAATATCCATATAGTGTTAGTAGTAGTATAACTTAGCCTAAATGTTAGTATTAAATTAAATTTACAATAATTAACAACTAGTGCACCATTGAGCTGTTCGTTCTGTGGTACACCAGTCTATTTGGGTAAGTGTGTCTGAACACTTACCCACCTACGTATGAGGGGAGAGTCCCACCGATCCATGAACACATTCAGGATGCTATTGGAGGAGTAGCGCAAGCGCGCCATCATGGAAGCGCATCGCTTTCGCATGATCGCGGCAAACCCGTCGACACATGCTTCCGCGAACATCCCAGACGCGCTACATCGCCACGGCAACCCCAGAAGCACCCTAAATGCATTATTGTACTGCACGCGCAGGTCGCTGTATGCCCGTTGGGTAAACTTAGTCCACAGGCTGCACGTGTAAAACGACTGGCAGAAGGACTTAAAAAGCGTAACTTTTACTGATTCAGAACAGCGTGCAAACCTGCGGGCCAGCATGTTGCAACGGACAGCCAGCGACCTACGCTCCCTATCTATGTCTACATTGTCTTTTAAGTCATCAGTGACCCAGTGACCCAAATACTTAAACCTCGAAACCCGACCTAAGAGAGACCCAGAGAGTGAGAGTTCAGGCAGCTGTTTGTAGGTTAAAGTACCCGATTTAAAAACCAACCATTCACTCTTATCGGTATTGTATTTGAGCCCATGAGCCACTGCATAACTTTCACAAATTTTAAGAAGCTCTCTCATTGCACTGATAGATGGGCTCAGCAGCACCATATCATCAGCGTAGCTGACGTTATTCACGCAAACACCGTCTACGTGACAACCGATCTTAGTGCTACTGAGCCTACCCATCAGTTTGTTTATGTAAAGGTTAAAAAGACGGGGCGAGCTCAACCCACCCTGCCTCACCCCACAATCCAACCCATACATATCAGAGCATGAGCCTGCCCACTTAACTGTATTCTTTTGACTACTGTACCAATGTCTAAACAGTGATATCAGATCAGCCGGGACAGTAGTGTCGTGAGTGAGCTTATGCCAGAGCAGGTCATAATTGACCAGGTCGAAAGCCTTCGATAAATCCAGGAAACATGCCATTACAGGAGTCTTCCTGTCTGTGTAGTATTGGACAGTCTGCTTAAGGCATAAGATTGCACTATCTGTTGATAAGTTCGGTCTAAAACCAAACTGAGCATCATCGAGAACAATATGCTTAGCTAGAATTTTATCAAGCAGACTATCCAACACCTTAGCACAGACAGTGGCAAGCGATATCGGCCTATAGTTGGAGATATCGGAGGCATCACCAGTCTTATTCTTTATTACTGGCACAACGATCGTATTACTAAGTTCTACCGGTAAGTAACATGACACCCTGTCAGTCACAGTCTTCAAGATTATAAATAAATACATAAAATATAAAGCATTTATTTCAGGTAACCCAAAAGCACCCATACAGCAACCAGAATACATAAATACACATAGACATACACACACATAAGACAAATGTTATCGGACACAACTGGAGCCACTATCACACTCTTCATAATATAGTGTAGAGTATACTAAGAAGAGTTTGATACTTGTGGTTTGGTAGTTGTGTATAAATCCCGTTCGCCATCCTCTGCCGTGTTCGATTCTGTTGTGTTCATTGTATAATAATGGTTGAAGGTCGCACTTTGACATGTGAACCATGTGAGTTGTGTTATGATCTGCTGCTCACAATACAATTAGAAGTTCTCAACACTTGCATGTAAATCTGTGTCATAGGTTTACAAAACTACCTGTTTATTAATTAGGCATGACGGCGCGTGGTCTTATATTTGTGATGTTCTTGTTCCACTCCAGGCCATCTACGTGGAGTGGCTGCCATCAGTGCTGTTCGGGGCGACGGCGCTGGTAGCGGGCGCGCTGATGCTGACCACGCCAGAGACGCTCAACACGCGCCTGCCCGACACCATCCGCGAGGCTGAGCAGATCTCACGTCACCCCGCGCTAGACCCTGCGCCCCTCAAGGAGGACGTCCAGATGACTACCAGAGCTTGACGCCCACCACTTAGTTCATCATCATCATTTCCGCTGAAAGACGTCCACTGTTGGACATAGGCCTCCCCCAAGCACCGCCACATTGACCGATTCGTACTTCGTCGTCGGTACTTCTCGCATCCAGCAGTTTCCTGCTGCCTTAAGAGGGTCATCCTTCCACCTCGTGGAAAGCCTTGCACCGCTACGCCTTCCCACGACCACGACTTAGTTACCAAGATAATAAGGCTTGATTTAAGCATTGGTTATAGTTTCGTTAGTCTTATGTGGCGTCCATAAGCTTAGCGAGAAGTCTCCTGAGAAGACATGACAACAAGGAGAGGACAACGGAGATGAGAAACTAAGTACTCACATTCACGTTTCTCGGGTGTTCTCGGGGCTTCTGGGCAAAACCGCCTAAAGTTGACAAAATTATTTAAGAAGTAGATCAATGTTTTAAGCAAAGTAATGCAACTCGTCGTTTATGGTATCTAAATACCATGATTTTCACATATTGCAGGCTTCTGCAGCATGTGAAAATGATGGGACTAGAAACAACACGTTGTTTTTCAACTTGTATGCTAAATGACTAAGATCAACAGGTTGATAGTTTATAAGAATAATAGAGATGATATACCTGTATTGTGATATACCTACAATAAATAGTACAATTTTCTGGATATTTACTCATGTAGGTATAGTGTAGCGGCTGCGTACCTACAAACTAAATTAATTTGTAAGTGATAACGTAAGTTAGACACAATAAGTAAAGCTTCTAATGTGATAATTGTTAATGCATCCTTTGCTGTTGAAACAATCTATAGCCGTATTACTTTGCCAATAGTACACTTGACAACCGCTAGATGTCTCGGTTACTGTGCATTTAATTACAATGAAATAAAACAAAGTTGTGCTAATTTTAAGTTCCTCAGATTTTCGTTAGTTGTTATTGATATTAACATTTACTGTTACTATGGTAGCCCAGTTTTGTTGTAGCAACAGTGTCTTAAAGTTAGAAATAGTGTGTATTTCGGGCTGTGTGCTAACTGGCAGTCAGTAGCACACACACACAACTAGGCCGTAATTCGGTGAGTTACGACGAATCGTGCCAGTTGTTTACTAGAGGTAGCTCATAAGATTGAAATTCATCAAAGTACCTTTATCATTAGGTATTTATTAGAATGGTTAAGTTTGTTAGAACGTATACTTGCGATGTTAATAGGTATTAGGTACCTATGTACAATCAGCATCGACCCTGTGGGTAGCTTGTGGGTGCTCTGCAGGCCCGCCGGCTGTCCAGCTAGTTTACAATGTGTGGACCCTACACAGTACAAGATATTATTGTATTTAAAATGATTTATGTATGTTACAGTGCAGCTACAAACCTTCTTTGTAAAACTTTAATCAAACGTTACCAGCAAGTTATAATCTTATGAAAATCAATCGTACGACAAACGATTACCTATTAGTATAATACTTACAATTAAAGTAATGACTTTGAACCATTGTACCTAGATATCTCATGCTACCCTATCCCCACTCCACCAAGTTGTAAGTAACTAAGTTCTATTTATTATTGTTAAGTGAACAAGCGGCTCCACGGAACGTGCGATGCATAGTGTTATAAAATCTTTTGTAAATAAAATATTATTTAATTAATTACCTAAATTGTGTTTTGTTACGTCCTTCCTAACATCAAATTATGAGCAAACTGCCCCAGCGTCACAGATATCATAATATTGTAATACATAGGTAAGTAGGTAGACCGTCCAGTCGTCAGTGTGCGCCTATCAATCTTGTAAAAAAACGATGAGAATGTTTTCGAGAGTCCACTGTAATGTCTCTTCGAACTGAGGAAACCTTCGAACCAGCTGATTTTATGTTTTCATTACCCAGTAAAAACTAAAAGCTGTCAATTATCCGCCGCTTGCCATTTATTTCAATGATACAGATTTACAGACGCCCGAGTCGCCGGCGGAGACAGGCTGTCGTTACATCATTTGTTAAAGTCGACCAAGATATAAAAATATGACGGCGGTGGCGGGGTTATGTTGAATTCACAATAAAATAACGTTTTTCTGTCCTCCAATCTACTCAATAATTGCTTATACTTTCACAACGCAACAGTGGCTAAACGTGCCATTGTCATAAAGGCAACATAACTCGAGATAAAGGTAGTTTCCAAGCTGTTCTTGCCCACTGGTAATGCTGCGAGTTTCCAAGCTCTTCTTGCCTACTGGTAATGCGGCGAGTTTCCAAGCTCTTCTTGCCTACTGGTAATGCGGCGAGTTTTAGTGATATAGCTGGCAAATTAGATGGCCATTTCAAAATCTACCTGGATAAGTCGTCAGAACCAGTTGGTGGCCTTGTCGGGCCACGTGGTGAGATGCTTCACACTTTCTCATGTTCCTCATCATCAGTCTGCAGCAGGCCTCTATCTTAATATTTCCTAAATTGCACGCCATCCAACTCTATCCTCGGCCACTCTCTTCGAATTTCTATCGGTCTTTCTGCGAAGATCGTGGTTCCACATAGCCTGAAGGCGTTCCTAGCGTTTATCGTCGTAATTAGTGCGAATGGATTATCCTCGCAGTTGAAATCTTTCACATATATAATTTTTCGTAATCGTCCGCTCCAGGCGCGTGTGGAGCACACCTCACACGTGGTCATCAAAACGAGCCGGCTTGTGAATGGGTTTATGCATAACGACCCAAATAACCGGCGGTTTTGATCGTAAACCGAGCGGTTGCGGATTCAGCCGGCGGCGATCGCAACTCGCCGCTCCCGATATATCCCGCGTGCAGTGTTCCAGCGGCCGCCATCCTCTGCACGCGCACAACTATGTTCGCTAACCCAATAAACATAATTCGTAAATATTAGCAGAACATATCATAACGTTGTCTATGCGAGATTTATTGCTAAAGCATAAATTAAACGCTATATTGTGGGATCAACGTCGTTTGATCTGTTAATCGCACCAGTGCCGGCTGTGGACGGAGCGTAAACATTGTGATTTATGTGTTGTTGCTGCTGTGTATCAAGGAGTTCTGCAGTGGTACTCCTTCAGCGCCGGTCTTTATGAAACAAGTGGCAGTCGCGACTGGTTTGGTTCACGTGGAGCGTCATGGATGTAGTGAAGTGCTGGCTGTAAAGCCTAATGCTGTTTATATCAGTGTTGGCGACGAGTGACACAGAGAGGTGACCAGTGAGCATGTCTCGCCGGGAAGTGCGCGTGGAGCGGGGGGAGTACCCCCTGCCGCCGCCCAGCAAGTGTGCTAAAGTAAGTAGACCTCATGAACTGGAGCTTTTGTTCAATGTACAACAGAAATAGCAAATAATTTAAGGGCAGAAAAGGAATCCATGTTCATAAATAACTAAAACGCAGTGACTCTCAGCCATACCTAGGTTCAACATACATAGTATGTAGCTCTACGGACAATTGTATTCACTACCTACACAATATGTATTTTAGAGCACCGGGATATACACGATTTCATTTTTTCAGAACAGAAACAGTAATAAACAGTCGTAAAGAATCTAAAACCATTCGATGGATTCAATCGAACCCCTGCCCTCTTACGAACGCTCGAGGAGCGGTGTAGCCATGGTTTATTGAGACTCCTTGTAAAGTGTTAATAGCAATGGTTCGTGCCAAGTGATACACTCTAATCTCTTGTTTTGACACTTTACAATATGCTCGGCGCGTGTTTGAGTCATGTTTGAGTGCTCGTTGAACAAACTGCAACATAATTATGTTTTATTAGGCCACCTTGTTTAATAACATGTCATAACATAGGAACAAAATATTGCAGCAGATCTCAATTTCACTGCAACAGTCTGGTAAAACTTATAAGGTAACAGTAACTGAACTCATGACCTCAACAAGAGGTCGAGCGGCAGTCGCTCTATGTAAAATACTGGTATTCAGTTGCATCCGGTTAGAGTAGAAGCGAACCTCAACATAGTTGGAAAAAGGTGATGACTCTGTTATAAAGTATCGTGTACATGTAAGGATCTTTGAACGCTCCTCGTGTTGGTGCATTAAAAGTTGGGGTGAACATCTAGTTTTTGTGGTGTCCAAGTAATTCAGGCGCTATACATACATACATTATTATGTTCATGAAACGTCTCAATTAGCTCCAAGTACAGTTTGTATTAGCTTTTCTCAGACAAGTAGTATTATATTAGCTTGTAAGCTTTGACGCCCTGTTTTGTTCAGGGGTTTCAAACTCAAACTATTTATTTCAACTAAACCAATTACAGGCACCTTTGAATTGTCAAGGGTCGGTCAGTCAAAAAGATGAAGCTAGTTGCCCATTCCAAAGTGTAGTTAATGGAGATGAACGGTCAAGAAACTCCATGGACATTCTTTTAAATCACAATAATATCGTTACAAAGTATTGGTTACATCATTCATGTTAAAAATTATGCACGTGAGAACGATGCAGAACGTTAAAAGCGTCCGTAATGAAAAGATAAAAAAAAACGGTCAAGTGTGAGTCGGACTCGCGCACCGAGGATTCCGTACAAATTTGTAGGTATGAAACTACAAATTTACGGTTTTCGGATTTTTTCCTTTACATGTGCTACATGAGAGTGCTTCTTGCCAAATTTCATGATTCTAGATCAATGGGAAGTACCCTATAGGTTTTGATTCCCTTGCGAGTGTCAAAATATGCGGCATAAACGGAACATAAAAGCCCGTATCTTTTGATTGCGTTTACTTAGAACTTTGATTTTTTCATTGCTTCAAGGGATTGCTGCCCTGAGTATTTGATATAAATTTCAACTTGATAACACTACGCGTTCCTGAGAAAAAAGGTCTTGACAGACGGACGGACAGACAGACGGACAACGAAGTGATCTTATAGTGATCCAACTAAAGGTGCTGGCCCTGATAACATATCTTCTCAATTTTTTATTAAATGCGCGCCTTTCATCGCCCTACCTATTTCACTTTTGTTTTCCAAGTCTTTGACTCAAGGTGTTGTCCCCAAAGTATGGAAATCTGCTTTTATTACACCCGTGCACAAGAAGGGGTCTAAAACCGAGATTACTAATTATAGGCCTATATCCAAGCTGTGCATTATAGCTAAAGTTTTTGAGAGGATTGTCTACAACCAGTTATATTCCGCCCTTGCTAGCTCGTTCAGTTCCTTTCAGCACGGATTTTTGAAAGGACGGTCCACCACTTCCAACTTGATTTTATTTAATGATTTCATTACGGATGCTATGGATAGTGGTAAGCAGGTCGATGTGGTTTACACAGATTATAGTAAGGCATTTGATCGGATAGACCATGATATCCTGATAAAGAAGCTAACCTACATGGGCATCCGTGGAGACCTCTTGAGGTGGTTCTCTTCGTACATTGATAACAGGTCACAAGCAGTGGTACTCAATAATTATATGTCTAGCTGGGTAAATGTCCCCAGCGGAGTGCCTCAGGGCTCATTGCTCGGCCCGTTGTTATTTCTAGTCTATGTGAACGACATCGATCGGTGCCTCCATTCATCCAAACTCCTATGCTTTGCTGATGACATGGAAATCTTTGCCGCAATTTCAGCGCTCGATGATAGACTTGCACTGCAGGCTGACTTGTATAGGCTTGAAGAGTATTGTCGTGCTAATAAACTTGATCTCAACCCGTCCAAGTGTTCAGTGATCACGTACACTAGAAAACGTGTAGTCCTAGCCACTTCTTATACCTTGGCGGGCCAGATCTTGCCAAGGTGCAACACTATTCGTGACTTGGGCGTCCATCAAGACAGTAAGTTAGTTTTTGACACACACATTGATGCAATTGTTAAAAAAGCCTCTAAATTGCTTGGGTTCATAATACGTCTTTCTAAGTGTTTTAGAGTATGCGTCTCAGATATGGAATCCACGTTATCATAAATATATTGACCGCATTGAAAACATCCAAAGACGGTTCATAAAATATCTTTGCTATCATCAAAAGATTCCATATCAGTCAACCTGTTATCTTCGACTCTGTAAGAAGTATCACCTGCTACCACTGGTAGATCGACGTAAAATTGCAGACTGTTTATTCTTGCTGAAAATCCTAAATAACAATATTGATGTCCCTGAATTACTGTCAAAATTTTATTTTAATGTGCCTAGTAAAGCACTTCGTTTTAATCCACCCATACGTGTACCTCATTTATCTTCGAATTACAGGCAGAATAGTTATATTGTGCGCGCAAGCAGTAGTTTCAATGATATATGCAAGGAATATGATTTTGATCCATTCAAAACTAGTGTGAATTCGGCCAGAAGGTGCCTAAGCCTCAAATTTTTCAAGTAGCAGTGTCATAAGTATTGTTTCTGTTATTTTTAATTGAGACGATGCATTTATTTTTTATTTTGTTCCCTCTCGAGTGCCCGGTGGCCGTTTTTTGGTCGATTTTTTTACCCCCGATAAGCGCCCGTCCACCGTTATACGGTTGGCACGTAGTTGTTCCAAATAATATTTAAAAGAAACTCCAAAACAATGTTTGCCTCTTTCGAACGTATACCATATTGAAGCTAATGAAACGAATAAGAGATATGTTACACACACATGTATATTTTCGACAACTGTTAAAACAGTCGGTCAGCTAAACATAAGAGCGGGTGATGTCATATTGCTTCGAGTGTTTAGTCCACTTTGAGACGTGAATTTAATGTGCTATGATTCGAGTATCGCGATAAGAAATTTTTGTTAAGTAGCTAATATTATTTATAATACATGACAATATAATTTACGTTATAGTTTTGCTATTACGAACTAGTTTTACAATGTTTAGATAAGTCCATGTCCCTATCCAAACAAAACCGTTGCAGAAACCGTTCTAAATTTCAAAAAAACAACAATATTTCTGCTAACATTTGTCTTTTATTGGGCAGAAAATATCTTGAACTATTGATAGATGACAAAAAAATAAAGAGTCAGTGGGTAAAATAAATCTGAAAAATAAAATAATTATGACGATGTTTAGTTCAACCGTAATACGGTGGCGGGACGCCCCAAACTCTGGTTTCAAAATGGCGGCGAAATATTGAGCATAGAAGTCGTGGAGACGCCTAAAAATATTTTTAGTATATTATTTTGGTATATAAATTTAATTTTTTTTTTTCATATTATTATTATTTTATTTTTAAACATATTTTTATTATTATTTAAAAATATATTTAATTATTGATTGTAATTAATCAACAGTTAATCCAATTTTGCCATTGTTTCATTTTTTACAAGTTGCCCAACAAACAAATTTTTTTTTTTTTTTTACTATTTTCAAAATAAATTAAACATAAAAATTGTGAAACATAAAAACACCAGTGAATTTAATATAATATATACCTTTACAAATAAATATAAAATATTCGACGAGAGACGACTCTATATATTTTTTGTCCATAATTCTCAGTTAGGTTCGAAATTTTTTCAATGTTTCTAATTTATTTGAATAATTCTAACAAAATATTAGAAATAAGTGTTTCTCTATTTTGGTTCTCTATTTTGTGTAGTTTTTGACTAAACAACTCATTTGTAAAACTACTGAACGGTTTATTTTTTACACCCTTATCTTTAGCAGTGGTATTTTTTGTGCATCTGTTTTTTGTTTCATAAGATTTTTAAAGATCTGGCCACTTGAAACACTTGATTTATTATAAAAGGAATTCGTTAACACGTTCAGGTTATTAGGAGACCACAAAATAAAAAAATATAAGAGGATAACAAAGGCCAAAAAGGGCTTTGAACTCACATCTGTTACAAAGATTTTTTGCTTTTACGAATTCGTTTTCAAATCTATTTCTTTGATTATTTTTATGAGAAGAGGATGCTTTTACCTGTTTATATTACCTAATAAAATAACTAATAAATAATATTATTAGACCTTTTATAATGATATTAATGCCTCATATTGATTTTTATATGCATTTTTCTACAATTACATGTACAATTTTACACATTTGTGTCATTAGACCGCTTAAATATTTCCACGATGTTAACAGAATTAGTTAATTTTTTATACATAATAAAGCAAATTTTATGTAGATTCTGAATATATGCATATTCATTGGTGTTCTCATATGAATTTTCGTAGAAATCTGGATTTAAACGCCGACCGCCACCTTACATTCATACGCAAAATTTGACCTTGGCACCTGTCGATTTTATGACATTTGACCTTTGGGCGCTCGAGAGGTTATTGTGCTCACATAAAAATTAGTACTTATCCTAAGTCTATACGTGAGGATTTGTAATTGGCTCTCTGGTGACTATTGTTTCCTTTTTGTCTGTGTTTATTAGCTGTAAGTCCTCCATGTTCTTAAATAAATAAATAAATAAATAAATAAGGGTTCCGTTTTTCCTTCTGAGGTACGGAACCCTAAAAAAACAATTCAAATATTAAATTAAATCAAAATAATCCTTGGCAGCAAAGAGTTGACCAGTCCCTACTGACGGCGCCCGTTCACGAACATGACGCATAGATTAGCACCATTCAGCTCAACCATTTTGAAGGCAGCTAAATGATCCAACGTCGCACCACCATCAGCGAGACATTAGAGTGAGCATGAAATACTCTCAGCCGCCAAGGCACATTCAAGTCAATGAAAGACGTACCCAGTAAATGGTAGCTTTATAGTATGTACATAGTCCTCACATATGTGCTATGCAATTATACAATACTAGGAGATTGAATTTATTTAATGCAAAAATACACTGGCCTGCAAAACTAAGTATCACACTTATAAAATTGGAATAACTTTTTAAGTAGGTACACAAGACATATTTTCGAAATAAAAAGGACTCGAAAAAGAGTTTAATTAACAATTTTATCATTATTTTTTTTGTTTCTGTTTTTGTTTTCAATTTTTTTCTTGATCGATGAGTCTTCAAATGTTAGACAACAGCACATACCTACATTTTATTTATCATGCCTCTTTCACCTGAAGAATGTGCCAGGATCATGACTTTTCTGGAACTAGGCATCGGTATGCGTCGTACTGCAAGAATGATGGGTGTGACGTTACGAACGGTCCAGAACGTGAAGCGAAGGTACGAAGAGACTACAAACCATCTGAGGAAACCTTGTAATGGCAGACCCAGGTGTACTAGGGCCCGAGAAGACCGTTATATTATTTCCACTGTGTTGAGAAATCGCCACCTTAATGCAGTTGAAGTCCAGCAACAGCTTCTTCAGACCCGAAGGGATTATATTAATGACAGTACAGTGAGAAGAAGACTTGCTGAAGCAAATCTGAAACCCCGAAGATTAGCGAATGGCCCCAAACTTGAGAGAGAGAGCTTCGAGTGGCGAGACTGCGATACGACCGTGTACACATACAGACAGACAGACAATTTTTTTTTAAATCACATTTTTGGTTTCGTTGTCGGTCTAGTAACACCCCCTGCCATTTATTTTTTTGATATTTTCAATGTACAGAATTTTCACTTCTACAGATTTATTATAAGTATAGATTTTCGTATCTTAAGATGAATTTGTATGGCGAGCGATATTGTCGATAGCCGTGTGCAGCGCCCCTAAGTTATGCTGTAAATGTAGTGCTGAAGGTTGAATTTGGCTTGCACCGTTCGCAGCACACGCGTGGCGCGCAGCCGCCACGGATCGCTACCGTGTATAAGGACGGAGTCTGAGCGCGTGCATCATACATTTTTTGAACTTTGATTTGAACGGACGTGTCAAGTGGCGAGCGTTCGTTCTTATTAACATTCTATAAATTGTATGTTTTAACTGCTACTTGCAATTCTAAACCGTGCTTTTCAGTGCGACCTTTTTATTCCTTTTAGTTTTTACTAAGTACAGTTTATGATAGTATTTGATAGTGTACGTAGTGACCGTAGGTTATTTTATAATACTGTTAGGTAGGATTAGTCATTCGTATAGATATTAGTATTTAGGAATTTTGCTTATTTGTTGAGTTTAGATTAGTTAGGTATCATCAGAAATAGGTTTATTTAGGTAGGTAGATATTTTATTTTCTATTATTGTTTTTTTTTTTATTAGGTAGGTACTTAGGTTTACTTTTATAAGGCGCAGACCGTATCTAGATTTTAATTTCAAGTATAGGTAGGGGCCCGCGCCGGCACAGAAGTATTAATACCGGTATGCCCGATAGATAACGTTCTACACAAATAGCACTTTATACAAAAAAATCATTGATAAGTTTCGTCATCCACGCGAACGAAGTCGCGGGCACAGCTAGTATTAAATATTATTATTATCTTCGTCGTGTGTGATAGTCCATTGAATTGTATGGCGAGCGATATTGTATCTTAAGATGAAATATTATAGTATCTTAGCCGTGTGCAGCGCCTCTTAGTGAACTCCACTGCGGGTGACGTAACCTACGACAAACTTATTATTTGCGGTTGGTACAGTAATCGGGTCTAGGGATCGAACCGCAAAATTAAGTTTGTTTTTTATTGTATATACTTTTCCGGGATAAAAAGTACCCAATCTGGTGCCCAGGATATTAAAGAATAATTATGCCAAGTTTCATCGTAATCGAACCGGTAGTTTTTGCGTGATGCCTGAACAAACAGACAGACAGACAGACAGACAGTCAGACAAAAGTTTTTTTAATCACATTTTTGGGTTCGGTGTCGGTCTAGTATTACCATTTATTTTTTTGATATTTTCAATGTACAGAATTTTCACTTCTACAGATTTATTATAATGTCGGTATACTTTAAATTTATATTCTCTTCTTGCAATTCTACCCAAAGCATATACTTTCAGTTAATTTTTTCTCACAACGTTAAGTCCGCCGGTAGATGTTTTTATTTTTCTGATGTAGTGAATTGTAGTGTAGTGACGTCTATCAAGTGTCAGTGTCAGTGTCATGTGTTGACGTTACGTTTCGTTACACGTTGCGTTTGTTTGCGAATGTTGTGGCCAACATTATCGTTAGTTAACTTTTATTGATTTTAATTATTCTAATTTTTTTTTAATGCATAATTCGTGCCTTAAGTATATTTTTTTTCACTTTTTTACGTACCCAGTTTATAAATGTTGTGTTAAAATCTCTACCAACACCAGCGAATTGGTAGGTGTTTTATTGGTTATTATTGTTATTTTGCTTGTATGCACAGTAGCAGTTTTATTATTGTTAGTTCTTTTATTTTTGTTTTGCTTTTATTTTTTTTATACATTTATTATTATTATTTTTTTTGATTGCCAATTATGATCGGTGTCGACCTTGGTGATGACTTTTTCTCTTGTTCGTCCTCTTCAAGCAGTTTCCTTAGTGCGGCGAGTGGTTCTTCTTCTCCTCTTACCCTTAGCTATCAGATTTCCTCTTTGATGTCCCACCTTCCCAACAAACTCAACATAGCCCACATCAATTCCCAGAGTGTTCCTGCTCATTATTCAGATCTTCTGGCTTCCTTTAACAGTGCACATATAGATGCTTTGCTCATCTCTGAGTCCTTCCTCAAACCCTCTCTCTTATCTGATAACTTCGCCCTTCCTGGTTTTGACCTTATTGGTAATGATAGAACTGGGAAGGGTGGTGGTGGTGTTGCCATTTACTTGGGTGCTGATATTCCCTTCAAGATTGTCAGCACTTCACCATCTTCGTACTCGGGGTCAGCGGAGCATCTATTTCTTGAAATTTCCTTGCATCACGCTAAAATGCTTCTCGGAGCCGTTTACAGCCCTAACCTCAGTATCGATTACTTTGACTCTTTTGACTCGCTTTTGGATGATTTCTGTCCCTCTTATGACCATTGTAGTCTTGATGGGCGATTTTAACACTTGCCTTCTCAAAAACGACTGTCGTACTCACAAACTTCAATCTCTCTTATCTTCTTATAACCTTAGTATTCTGCCTTTGTCTGCTACTCATCATTCTCCTAATTGCACCCCTTCTCTGTTGGACCTGATGATTGTTTCTAACTGTAACAATGTATCTGTCCATGGACAGCTCACTGCTTGTTTTTCTTACCACGACCTCATCTTTATGTCCTATAGGATTCGCCCTCCCAAGCGAAAGCCACAATATATGTTCCTTCGGAACTACAAGGTCATAAGCCAGGAGGCATTGATGGGTGATGCTGAGAGTATCGACTGGACGGACGTCTTGGAGAGCTCTTGTATCAATGATATGGTTTACAATTTTAACTGCACTTTACTCAGCTTATTTGACCGGCATGCCCCCATCCGTCGAGTCAAGGTAAAATATGTTCCGGCTCCTTGGCTTACTCCTGCCATTAAGGATGCGATGGTAAGTAGGGACAGAGCCAAAAGAAGGTTGAAACGCAGTCCTTCTGAGCGCAACTTGAATGCGTATAAGGTGCTGCGTAATCGCTGCGGGCGTATGTGTAGAGATGCAAAGAGACGCTATTTCCATAATTCTCTTGACAATCGTAACTCGTCAGAAGTCTGGAAGTTTCTTAAAACTGTCGGCATTGGCAAGTCTCCTGTCGTTTCCAGTAACGACATTGACGTGTGTGCTCTTAACAAAAATTTCTCACACCCCCCTGTCACTTTTGATCCGCACGTCAGGTCAGCTACGTTAAATAAACTTTCTGGTCTGCCATTGCCGCAGTGTTCCACTTTCGATTTAAATATAGTGAGTGAAAGTGAGGTCAAAAAATCTATTTGTGCTATCTCCTCTACTGCAGTTGGTAATGATAACATTTGTTCAAGAATGATTTCTCCTATCCTCCCTACACTACTTCCTGTCTTGACCCACATTTTTAATTTCTCCTTGTTCTCTTGTACTGTTCCTGAGGCCTGGAAGCAAGCTCATATCATCCCCTTACCCAAAATTCCTAAGCCGGTCTCACCCACCGATTTCCGTCCCATTTCTATCCTCCCATTTCTCTCTAAAGTTCTTGAGCATATTGTTCATCAACAACTTTCTGCCTTTCTATCTGCGAATGATCTCCTTAGTCCTTTTCAGTCTGGTTTTCGACCTGGTCATAGCACAGTAACGGCTCTTTTGAAGGTTACTGATGACATCCGCTGGGCAATGGACCACAAATCTCTTACTTTACTCGTACTTCTCGACTTTAGCAGTGCCTTTAATTCTGTCGATTTCGACATCCTTCTAGGGGTCCTTAAATCTCTAAATTTCTCCTCTTCCTCTATTGGTTGGTTTAACTTCTATCTTAATGGCCGCTCACAGCGGGTTCGTCTTGACAAGTCGTCTTCTGATTGGTCCTCTCTTATCGCAGGTGTGCCTCAGGGTGGCGTTCTCTCTCCTCTTCTCTTTTCTATTTTTATTAACTCTGTCACCAGAGTCATCTCTTCTTACTTCCATCTCTATGCCGACGACCTGCAGCTTTACAATAATTTCCTAAGGGAAGATGCGGAGGCCGCTGTTTCAGCCATGAACAGTGACCTGGATTTGATTAGCGAGTGGTCGCGGTCTTTTGGACTGCAAATCAACCCTAGGAAATCCCAGGCCATTATTATCGGCAGCAGGTATATGCGGAATAGGCTCGATTTAGCGTCGCTGTCTCCACTCTGTCTGAATGCAGTTCAGATTGAATACGCACAAACAGTAAAAAACCTGGGGGTGACCATGAACTCCTATCTGTCGTGGACTGCTCATGTTGCTCAGGTCAGTCGCAAAGTGCACTATACGTTCCATTCCTTGAAATGTCTCCAGGGCTTCTTGCCCTTGAACACCAAAATCTCTCTTGCTCAAACCCTCATTCATCCCATTATTGACTACGCCGATGCCTGTTATTTGGATGCCACCGAGGAGCTTTTAAATAAACTTGAGCGTTTGCAAAATATCTGTATTCGTTTTGTTTTTAACCTTAAAAAGTATGATCACGTCTCCAACTTTCGCAAGATACTCAAGTGGCTCCCCATTCGACTTCGCAGGAACTCGCGGATTTTGTGTCTGTTATTTAATCTCCTTCACAATCCTAAAACACCATCCTATCTGCGGGAGCGCTTTAACTACGCCCGCCCTTCAGATGCACCTTGCAGGTCGCATCTTAAAAACCTTCTCAAGTCCCTTCCCCACTCCACCGACTTCTACTCCTACTCCTTTACAGCGCACGCGGTGCAGTTGTGGAATTCACTACCGCCTGACATTAGGGACTGCCAAACTGTTACAGTTTTTAAAAGAAGAGTAAAAGAACACTCTGTCCACTTCATCATAGTTGTGTATGTTTTTTTTTTTTTGAGTATGATTTAATTATTAATATTCTAGTGATATTTATTTTAGTAGTATGTATGTATGTACGTTTATTTGTATGTATGTTAGTATATTCTCGCAATTTTTGTTTAGTTTTTAAGAGAAATGTTTTTGATTGTATGTATTATTTTTTGTCTACTTTACAATTTCACACGCTGTCTACATCTTTGTATCTATTGTCCTGTCTCGGGTGTGCTGGAAGAGATTTCTTGTGAAATAAGCATCACCTCTGTACCTATTTTTTCTGTTCTGTTTTTCTTGTCTGTTTATATATGTGTGTACATAAATGGTAAATAAATAAATAAATAAATATAAGTATAGATTAAGCGTAAAAATTACGGGGAGGACCTTTTCATTTAATCAGCTATCTAACGAGGTAGAAAAATTTAAATAATATTTAAAGGTGCTAATGAAACAGTCGATAATGCTGGCAAAGATCGAATTTGCAAATTGTTAAAATATTAAAAAAATATGTGTGATAATCGAATTAATTAACTGGTTTAGGTTAACCCTTTACCTCCTCACCACTCAGCAATCATTCCTACGTCGTGTAGCCAGGCAATGCATAATTTGACAGAAGCTACATAGTGAACAGAAAACTCAAACTTAAAGCATTTATTTCCATGAAACCATTTACAGGCACTTTTGAATTGTCAAGGAGTCGATCAGTCAGAAATATGAAGCTAGTTGCCCATTCCATCGTGTAGGAGGTAGGGTAAGGGAGGTAGGGTTCCAGGTAGGAGAAGAACAGGCAAGAAACTACACTCTTTTAAATTATACTGTTACAAAGGTATTACTTTCATTAATAATGTTGAATTTATAATTATATGTGAGGACGGTGTATATAAAATGTACACGTTAAAAGCGTCCAGAGTACAGGAAATAGAAACAAAACAAAAAACAAGCCAACTGACAGCGCGCGTTCACGAACATGACGTATGGAGCTCAACCATTTTCAAGGGAGCTAAACAAACAACCACTCTCGCATTGTGGGTGTTACGCCCGCGTTCCTGCGTAGTGAGTGAGCTATGAATATTCATCACTGTGTTTATTATGTTTCGATAATTTAGCTGAAAATCTTACGAAGACAATCCCGCAACTTTCGATGCATGCTGAAGCTCAGTGTACGTTCGTGCACATAGAATACTGATTACTTCAATATCAGAATACAATTGATTCGAAGACGCTATGAAGATTTAAGAATAAACAATGGGTTCAATAAAATAAGCATCACGTGCCAAATGAACCCTGATACGATCTGAAATCTTGAAAACTAAGAAACAGTCCCAACGTGACATATAAGTATACCTACATATATGTCACGTTGGGACTGTTTCACTGTTTGTATGTGACACGTCAGCAGAAAGTTGCAGTACTTGATTTATTGTTGCCATTTCATAGAAGGCACATCCATTCACTAATGTATGGATGTATAATGTGTGCTTATGTGACCAGGTGCTGTACTACACATGGAAGCTATGCTCGGTGGTGTTCTCCCACTTCGTTATGATCAGCCTGGTGGTGGCCTACTGCATCCTCGGAGCCGTCACCTTCGAGAAGCTGGAGGCAGATCACGAGATAGAGGTATCTTCTTACTTTAACGTCAATCTAGCTTTTTTATCACAAACATTGCTTAAGAAGAACTTAGAAAAGTACAGTTTCCACATGGAGCTTTAGAAAGAGACTATCAAATAGCCATGATATAGTGCCAGAGACGACCTCCACAGAGCCAAGCTTTTTCGAAAATTCGATAGTGTCATATTTACGGGTTTAACTGATAGCGACTTGTACTGTCGTACTGTGTACGAACCATGCCGTCAGATGGTTCGACTCCTCACTACCCAACATTCCATTATGCATTAAAACTGAAAGCTAATTGCATTTAGGTAGGATTTATCACGTGTAAACTGTGAGAATTCGTATGCTGCCAATTGATATCAATTCTGTAACTGGAATCTGTATCTAAATCATAGACATCTATTGGATCGATGCAGTGCGCAGTTCATAAAAATTACTTTACAGAAGCTGCAATTTCTTTTAGTCATTGAGTTTCCTAATCATCTCTGTATCTACTGCTTTATTTTTTTTCTATTCTTTCAAAGCAACGATTTTTCCTACCGCTTTCTTGCCTTAATATTGTGATTTGAATATTAAAATTATAAACAGATTTCTTCAAGACAACCAACATACCTACTTATAATTTATTATCAAATCTATTTTCAATCGCGTTACTTTGGAGACTATAAATTTAGTTTTATCAAAGAATGGCACGCTGCCACAGAGTAGGTACTCAAGCTCAGCTGATTAACGATCCAGCCAAAAACACTAGTAAACGTCGCTGAACACGACTCAGTGTAAAAAAACATAAAACTCGCGGGGTTATGGATGGCGACAATATGTTTGTTCAATTATACGTAAGTTGGAAATGGCTTATGATGACAATAGATTTAGACTTCAATGTGACTTCAAGACTGAACTGATTTCACATAAAGCAGTAGCAATATGTAACATGTTTATTCAGTCGATCATGTTAAATTGTTTATTTTTGTGTCTCCGATGGATTTCCAGTCTCTCTCCATTGTCTCGTCTGGCCAAACCATCATAAGGATTTGGCAATTTAACGATAACATCTTAATTTAAATTGGAAAGTGTGTGTTCCATCAATCTGTGCAGGTGGTCCGCACAAATGCGGTCGGCGCGGGCGCACGTCAGATGGCCGACAACTTCACGCTAATTAAACAATCCTCATAAACTTGGCATAAGATTAGAGCTTTCGTAGAATCTAAGGTTGTAAAACCAAGTGAAGTACTTACTCCGAAATAAAGATTAATGGTTGTAGAATTGATACAACAGCAGTTGGTGTTCATACCTATAAATGCCATCTTTTGTTTAGGTAGGTATTCAATTCTAACAATGTATAATTAGCAATCTAAGAGTCTATATAGGTCGCTTACATCTGCTTAATGATATTCAGCGCGGGAATCAGAATATTTACAAACACATCTGTATGTCCAGCTGTCTTCAACTATGAAGTCGATTTTCATCGACCCACATCCCAATACTCAATACTCAAATCTTTATTGCACATATATGTATATCGTTATAGTTTTCTTTATCTATTTATGCTTTTTCTTAGTATGCTTGTCGAGTCAAATTAACTTCTTTCCTACATTCTAAATGGTCCCATGGACTCTCGTGATATTTCGTGGACAATATTGATTAGTTTCTCTATTTCTGATGATCAAAAGAAGAATAATAGGGAGTGAGCTCCTTAGAAGATGGGAGCCTCACATCCGTCAATAACGTGTTTGTTTGTATGTGTGCAGGTGAAGCGAAATATATCACAGATCCGCAGCAACACGACGCAGAGCATCTGGACGATGTCGCACAATGCCCCGCTCTTCAACCAGACCAACTGGACCTCCGAGGTCGTCGACATGCTGAAGGTAACGATAATATGAGCATTATCATATATCAGCTCGTCAAACATCAAACATCGTGGATCAATAACTCAGTTAGACAAATTGATAATTATTTACAGTATATTGTTGTAAGTTTATAATGAGTGACGATAGTTGTCGTTCTGCAAGTAAATATGTACTATACACGATAGATGTCGCCAATTCTAGTCTATTTATTTAATAATGACACCGATATTAGCGTTAATTACCGAATAACAGAATAAGCAGCTTCTTGGGAGATAGATGCAATTTTAGGAACGTTAGGTGTAGTTCTATATCATGGCAAGTACGTGTTTTTATTTCTTCAGATTTTAAACAAGAACCAATACGCTTTCAAACCTACATCAATTATCTTTTATGACACCTTCATAAACGAAAAGGCCACCACAGTCACAGACAGCCGAAATATCCAAGGTTAAACAAAATGTTAAATCCACTCTTACGCGCCTCATATGATAGAGAACTACTTGGGAAGCTATTGATCATATTTATTAGGAATTTATTAATAGGATTGTGCTACGGTGAAGCTCTCAGATAATATTATGAACGTTTTTATACGCGTGTGCTTTACGATTTGATGATTTTTTCTTTGATTTATATTAAATATGTTTTACTTTAAAATGTTTTGTATTATTTATTTTTACGTTTACATTTTTCACGATCGCTCAGGCCATGTGGCGACAAGGCTTTACGTTTAAGCCGCCTTTTTTTTTTTTTTTTCTGTGTGGGAAATCATCATATGACTTCTCCCGGTCTGGGCGGAGCGGGAGGGCGTGTCAGACTTTTACTGACTAAAACCCACCCGTGTTCCTTCAGTTGCCTATGCCAGGGGCCACGGTATCTCTTTCGATTACGTTTAAGCCTTAGATTCGATTCTCGTTGATGTTTGGAAAACTTATATTAAAATTATTTCCTGTAGCACAACAGTAGATACTTATGTACTTCGAATCTGGATAATTATGTAAAATGATGTGTGGGTGTTTGCAGGACTTCGAGAACGCGATCTTGTTGGAGATGAAGGTGCGCGGCTGGGACGGCAACGAGAGCACTGACCACATCCAGTGGACCTTCACCGGCGCGCTCTTTTACTCCATCATCGTCATCACCACTATCGGTAAGTTCAGCTTTCTCCGTCTTGCCACTTCTCCTTACGGGAACAGGTGGTTGGTGAAGATTTGGATTACAGTTTAGCAATGATTGAGTTCGAAACCTAATGCTTTCGCAATATAATTACACAATAGGAGATTTCCAGCACAATGTGTGTAAGTGTGTTAGATTTACGTGCGCGTGCGCTGGAAGAGACAAGAAAGAGAGAAGGTAAATTTTGAAAAATTCACAATTGCATTTATTAGGGATGATTTGCGAGCGAGTTTCTGGTAAGGAGACCAATCGCAAAATTCTAGTGCGGTAAGGCCCTGGAAGACACGCGTCACTCATAGGGTCTGTGCTGGAAAGACATATCTAATCAAAGTAACCTGTCAGTTACGTCTACTTGCTTACTACGTGATGACTCGCTGACACCAACCACGCTGGTGTGCCTTCTATTCTCCATGATCCGTTGTATCGTGTGCGAGGTGCGCCGGCGCCTGGCGCGCTGCCAGCCCGCCGTCACATTTTTTATCCTCTATCACATACGTTGGCTTATTTTCGTTATAAATTCGACACATCTGACTCGAGGAATTTAACTTGTTAATCGCCATTTTACTGGCACATCACCTGGAGAGTTCAATCACCTTTGTTCGTTGAAGTTAGCTAATTGTATTAAGCGTGTCGATCATTGGAAGTTCCTTTTATTTTTTAAATGTAAAGTATTAATAGGCATTACCTGGAATTATCAAAAGCAAACAAGGGATTTTCCACGATTTATATTTTGCAGTAACATAGCTCACTTTTCATAATATTGTTTCGCCTGTGTTTGAGTGTGTGTCGCGTGTCGGTCGGCGCGGGCGCAGGCGGGTCGTCCGGCTTGGCTTTCCTCCGCTTGGTGCGCGCGCAGCCTGCAAGAGTCTCACCCGTCACTACTCGCCACACGCGAGGTGTGAACAATTGCACATTAATACAAAGCGGATGGTGTATCGCAGTTAACACTGATGGCGCACGTCCATTACTATTAATCAAAATATTTACATCCACGTACACTGGTTACGGTACACTTCACAGTCTTAAACGTAAACAACAAAAACATGTACTGGTTAGTTCTGTACTTGTATTAGTCACCACACGACACAGGGCACATTTTATTTACCGTAGAATCCCTGCGGCCCTATCTGACCGGTGGGGCCGCCGGGGCCTACTAGAATCTGGCGGCCCGGCCCGATGGAGCCGGTGGGGCCGCCTGGACCAACGAGCACTCCAGGTTGTCTGCCGTATCCAGGGCCGATGATGCCAGTTGGCCCGCCCGGTCCTACTAGTACGTTAGGTCGGCCACCTCTGCCGGGCCCGATGATCCCCGTGGGTCCACCGGGGCCCACTAGTACTGGTCGTCGGCCGTACGTCCCGAATCCTGATTGGCCGAAGTAGACCCCTCTCTGCGCTGTTGGGCTCCCTAGTCCGTCGCCGTGCTGCGCCGGGCCTATGATACCGGTGGGTCCACCGGGCCCCACGAGCACAGCGGGTTCACTTTGCTTGTCCTGTGGACCGATGAGCCCTGTGGGTCCGTCGGGCCCGACGAGTACTCCGCGTTTGTCGAAGGCGCCGACGGACCCGGAGCCCAGCTGTGGTGCGAACGGATAGTTCTCGCGCCGCTGGTCTTCTACTTCATTGTAGTACTCTGTCAATTAGAACATGATTCAAGTTTTTAGCTATGCTTGTCCAACAAAATCCACTAAAACAATTTTTGTGATCAAACCCAGGAGTTGTCGCGACTGAATTGTGTTTAAAGGAACTGTCGCGACCAACTATTGCATATAATGAAAGTGTCAGTTGAGACACAAATAATGACATTGTATGGCGTACCGTTGTTGTTGGGGCGCGGGTAGCAGCACAGGAACTTGCCGAGACCGCATGCGCCCTGGAAACAACAGGGCTGGTTAAATAGGTGACTAGGAAAAATCAGAACATACATACACACAGTACAGTTGCATAGGAATACAGATGAAGACAAACCAAAAACAGCAAGCGCGAAGTGTCGAGAATCCTAGCCTTAGCTTATTAGTAGGGGTGCAGTAGTACGAGTAACGTGTAGCCCAGTTGTGGCCCAATAGTCCCTCGTGGATGTTTACAGCTATGTTGTATCTACGTTATAGTGTTCGGGAAAAACTATTTTAACACGCTTTTATTAGCTTCACTTGTAAATAACAAACTAACTAACAATGTAACAAAATCTTAGAAGTCAATTTTAACCTACTTCTAACTGTCGTATCGAAATGAAATTTGAAATGTATATGTAGTTCAGAAGATAAAACTATAATTTGGTATCTTGGAGCTGATCTGATGATGGAACCAGGAGGTGGATAATGGAACTCTTCAGTGGCTACTGGTAAACCCCTCGAATTTGGGCTCATATGATTTGTTTTGACGAGACCAATAGATTTGCACTTGATATTGAGGAACTGATGATGGAGCCAGGAGGTGGACAATGGAACTCTTCAGTGGCTACTACTAAACTATTCGAGTTTGGAAACATGTGATTTGTTTTGACGAGTCCAATAGATTGCACTTGGTGTCGAGGGTCTGATGATGGAGCTAGGAGGTGGATAGTGGAACTCTTCAGTGGCTACTAGGTAGACGCCTCGAGTTTGCTAGTAGCCCGTATTACGGGCCCCGTAATCGCCATAACTCCGTTGACTTTATACTTATTACATAATGAAGAATATACCACACGCAAAAGTTATAAATAAAAATATGTAGTTTAAAGAAAACTAAAAAAAATGCTTTTAAACCGCACAAAAATTATATTTTTTTTTTTTTTTTTACCTACATATTTTTTTAAGAAACGTAATGATGTATGAATTCTTCCATTCATCCCCGAGACGCACAGAGCTCTCCCCTGGGCATCTGAAAGAAAAAACCCGTGTTGCACCGATCCCATAACATGGGATGGTATTGGGTACAAACTGCTTACCGCAGACTCGGGTCGCGGGTCGCAGTCCGGTTTGGAGACACACTTGCAGTATTGCAGCGAATCGAGGGTTCCGTCAGATATCACATTTTGCTGTGGTTGACTGAAAAATCAGAAATAGAATTTTAATGACACCATACCATACATCGGATTTTATATACATATAGCAAGCATTTTGCCATAAGCTGAGCACAAATTTCTTGCTGCTGCTGAAAACCTCCAATAACATTATTCAGCATGCGGAATGCTTGGAGGTGGATCGAACCCAAGAGCCCACGCAGCACTCGCGCTTGCGACTGCTACTCCAACAAGGCAAGGCGGTATAATAGTGCATGTGCGTGTGCGTACAAGGATATTAGCGTCGATTGGCGCGTAGCCAAAAACGGAACTAAGGCTGCCATCTTGGTTTTTCAATACCTTTCAGAAATTTTCACCAGCGTCTCCCTATCAACGAGCGCTAAAAGATCCTTGAAGCACCGTACATACTTGTTGAGGCGGAAGATGCCGTGCCCGTCGACGCGGTAGGGCGCGCGGTGCGCCTCCACGCGCACCGGGTAGCGTCCGGCGCCGGGCGGCCGGTTGTAGAAGCCGTCCGTGTCCTCGGGCTCTTTGAACGGCACCTCGTCGGCCTGCACGCGGCGGGTTTTCGTTTGAGCCTCTCTGTAAATATGCAAAAGATTACTAACATCATTTTGAATGAATCATTCATGAAAAACTGATGCGAATTTGTAAGGGCGCGCGTCGTCTGTACCTTGCAAAACATGTCGGCACTTGGAAAATACAACGTCAGAAATTCGGTTAACTTTAGGATATGATCGAGGAGTTGCACCGATACGACAAAAGAAGATGGAGCTAGGAGTATGTTTTCGATGTAACAGCAGTATATTTGACCACGTAACATTTTGAACGCGGTACTTAGGCGGGGAGGTACTTCTGCACGAATACATTACTATTTGTTCATGTTTATGGCTCCTTAATTTTGTGGAGCTCTAAACTTTCTCAAGACAATAACTTTCGCGATGTTTGACCAATGAACGAGTTCTGTGAACCTTATACCTAAGTACCTAAGTTCGGTCTGATTTACAAAAAGTATCTTGCATTATCTAGTAAGGTATAGGTAGTTTTAATAAATAATGCAAAATACTTTGTATAATATACTGTAATAGAAGATTTTATTATTTAGTTTTCGATAACGAGGGTAGTGCTTCTGCTATAAGGTTCAAAGCGGTAAAAGCGCGTTGATGACAAGGTCGTTGCGAACACATTGTTAAAATCTGAATCAACGATGGAACCTGTGCTGCGCAACATGGATATAGAAAGAGTACATATCTAGTAACGAATAGCTCTCATTAGCAAACATTCTCCATTGTTCCAAAGAGTACCACGTAATAAGACTTCATCACAAGCGATCAGTAACAATGCTAAAAGTAGAACTTTGCAACACACCGATCGATCCGTCATCGTTGCCAAACGTAACGTAACTATCATTACTTACATCATACCAAACTACTAACTTAAACTTACTCTTTTAACTGTTTGGCAATAAAACGTTTATAGGTAACCTTTTTTATAGATTTCGCGATTGGTTTCTTCGCCTACCTCTACTAGTTATGTATCTCCTGAAGTAGTCATAGTTGCTCATTATATTTACAGTCGATCATTATTCTAGCGTGTCTTGATTTGGGTCTTGTAATTATAGTTAAGTAGATACTGAGGTACTTAAGTTAAGTTAAGGTTGCGTGTGCGCAGGGAAAACCGAATGTGTGATTCATGTATCCTGTGACTTGAAATAAACTGAAATTAAGAGATAACATTGATCAATATTCAGGTTTAATCTGACCTAAATTGTTAAAAACTGGCACGGTATGACATGTACAGTTCATTTTAAGTTATTGTATCTAAATGAATATTACACAAGCTTTATGCATGATTCATCATCATCATCATCAGCCTACAGCAGTCCACTGCTGGACATAGGCCTCTCTAATTGCACAACATTCATCCAGCTGCTACCAGTCACCCTGCGTAGATCGTCGCTCCACCTAGCCTGAGGGCGGTCCTACACGTTTATCGATTCGCAGTCTCCACTCAAGAACACGTCTCCCCATACGGTCATCGGTTCTACGGCTGCCAGCCCATTGCCACTTCAGCTTGCTTATTTTGTGAGCTATATCGATAACTTTTATAGTTCCCGGCTACATGAATACAAAAGAATCCTTTTTAATAAATAGACGTCAGCAGCCGCCTCAGATGCCACCAACCACCCGCGCGTGGACGCGACTTACGTCAGATGCGCGCACTCTGCCCGTCACTGATTGCATTACCAGTATTACCACTTCACGACCATTATTGTGCTAATAATATTACCAATTACTGTGTCCTACAGCAAATTACCGCAAAATTAGCGAAATATAACCCGTGCAGGATGACGCAAGGTATTCTTAGCCGTGGGAGCCATTGTGTGTGATACCCGCTCCAATGTCGGCCAAGGTACCGACAGCCGACTGGAACCAGAAAGTACCTACACTATCTACTATTTACTTATCTTTTTTCCTCAAAGCTTTGATGCCAAGGGAAAGCTTTCCTTGAACGTGAACGCTTGAATGTTGAAAACATGAGCTGTTTCAAGGTTGGTAATATCGAAACAAACTGTCACATTAATGCACGAGTTTTTTTTTACCTATAACATTTCCGATATTCTTTCATACAATAATTTTTAGAAGGTACTGTCAAGTTTTATAATCTGTGCAGAACTGATCAGAGAACTCCCGAGCCCTTTCCCAGACTACTAGTATCACTAATCTTGAGTACCCAAATATTTGTGCACTATCAGCAAACCAAATGGTTTGATCTTGTCTTCTTTCCATAACCGCACTCGGCTTGCATTCGAATTTGAACACTGTATCCTAATAATTGGGAAACGCCGATATCCTCCGGTTAAAGATTGTCAGAACTATAGCTCATGGGTTTTCCCGCCCTCATTTCAAGATGTATGAATATATTAAAAATAGAGTATTATGGACATATATTATTATCTTTTTAGATGCATGACATTGATAATGTACGTTTAAAACGAGGATTTACCATATATGGTGTATTTAAATACGAAGTTTGATAAAATCAGAAAACCGTAGGTCAAGGCAACCTCGGTCAGCCCAATTAGTCTTCTAGGTCATAACCATAATATGTAGGTACCTACGAGTATATGTCAATAACAAAAACAAACACTGAAACGAACATTCTGATAATATGGCAACGAGAGAACTGAGAGCTAAGTGTCCAACTGTGCAAGGGATCGCCGAGGAACATACCACCATCGTTCCAATACAGGATATCTATTTTACTATAGAGCCATGCGTGGTTGATAATATCTTCAACTTAATCAAAACTTTAAAATGATTCATTAATTCAGTGACAGACGTAACGAAGGTGAGCACTAAGGAAGGATTTTTGAAAATTCATCCCCTAAACTAATTAAACAGAGGTGCTGTATGGAATTGTGACATTTATGGCGATGGGAAATCCCATCGAGCACACGTCTTGTTCTTAATCACTTCGCTGGGGTAGGTGCATTGCCAATGCTCCAGGCTGCTCTCTCTCCATCTGCAATCCTAAGTGTTGCAGGTGTGTCGGTTAGTGGTGACGACGTAGTAGGTGGTTGGCCTGTTTAGCAGGCTATTACACACAAAAATATTATCATTACTTGTGACTAGTTCTAACTACCGACTCAGGCAGCACAATAGTGGTGGTCAAGCGTGAATGAGTTTAGTGCATTGCTATATTAACTATTCGCTGTTCCTCAAGTGTTGTAAGAAGGAATCAGCCTACTTTAGTAACTATAGTGATTGAAACGAAAAGAAATTACATGTTACAATTATAACGTTACAACAAGAGTACACACACATCCATCGAATTGAAAAGTTCTTACATTTAAATTTACAGGAACATACATCTCTTACATACCTGTCTACGTAATAGTTACTTAGCCGTAGGCCTTAGTTAGAACTGGTTAAAACACACTCGTTATATTTTAGGGTCCATGTCGTAAGATGACATACAATACACACTACACGCCTATCAGCCCACGCAGAACTGTTAAGTAAGGCGTTACTTAGTAGGTAAATGGTTAGGTGTCACAACAAAAACCAAGTCTAAACTCTATCATTTTGGAACATAGCTGGCACCCGATCCAGCCTATCTATTATGTATTGATATGTATTAACTACATGAAGACACCATTCACAGGGTTGTCTAAATAAATTGACGTGGTTGGTGTTGCCAGCATCATCTACTAACTACCCATATTTCCTCAAATTTACATTTCCGTGTTATGATTAGTTAGCAGCAAGGACACAAAACGTTTCATTCTATATCTGAGTCAATGAAAACACCAATAACCAGAGTGTGAAACTGGGGAAAACTCCACGTAAAATTGTGCAACGAACTGAATCAATGCTAAGGCATTGTGTCAGTATTAGCACAGACACTCGTGGTACAACTAGTGGTACACTCGTGGTACAACTAGTGGTACACTCGTGGTACAACTAGTCCCATTTCATTCATTCCTGTGGCCGGCGCTGGGTAAGCGATGGTGAGTGTAACTATGTCTCACCATCATCATTTGCAGCCTTATTGCACCCACTGCTCAATATATGCACAAGTGTCATAGGCGTCCTCCCGTTCAGCCACTGCTCTAACAGTCATCGCCATGTCTTAACAAGCGTCCCTGCATTTAACAGCCGCTGGACGCAACACGTAGCCTGACGCCTTGCACTTGCAGGCCTACGGATCACTCTAGTAACGGATCACTCTAGTAACGGATCACTCTAGTAACGGATCACTCTAGTAACGGATCACTCTAGTAATGGACGGTTATCTAAAGAGGAGCTTGTAGTCTGCGTATGTTGTAGAAGTATGTACTCACTTGTCGTCGTCGGTGTCGATGAAGCGCACCTTGGTGTCGATGCGCACGGACGCGGCCGTCTCGCCCTCCGGCCAGCGCCACCTACTGCCCGCGCAGGACGACGCTAGCAGCAGGACGCACCACAACACTCCTGCAATAGACAACGCTAGATAGAGTGACGTGATTACAACGACTTCAATATTCAATGTTGAACGATAAACTGAGATGGGGTGGGACGTGGGACATAGTAGTAACATAAGAAGGCTGTCAGTCCATAGTAATTGATAAAAAACGTTGAATACTTTAGAAGGAAAATAGAAAAAAAAACTGCATTTTGAATCCCGAAGAATAAATCGTAGGTAGTTTTTGTTTAAAACCAAAGCAAAACAAAGAAAAAGGGAGCATGAGTTTTTACAATCGTATAAAAAACAGAAACCGACGATATTTAATTAGAAGCTAATGGTCCGAGGAAACGAATCCGTTTTTTAGGATTGTTAGATATTTTTTTAATGTGATATGAGTCACTATAGCTTCAATATCTTGATCGCGTGATTATAATAACTGAATACGTACCTACGTACAATTATGCTATTTATAATGTCCACAATGGATGTGCTGAATAAATCAGAACTCAAGGAGATCTCTAATTGCTGAAGTAGCGGATGAAGATGAAATGAAACAAAGACCAACACGTGAAGCCTATCACAATGACATCTTGGAGCACATTCATGGCTAATGGCAATATAATGAGTAGTCACACAGGATGGGACATTACGTGAATGTCCATCTACTGAAAACTTTGATAAAGCAGAGAGTGACATTAATTATACCTACCAATGATGGACAGGTGACGTTATGAAAATAATTTATGGAAAATATAGTGAAGTGGACCTTGTACAGATCTAAAGAACAGTCAAGCTATGCAACTATGCAACAGAAGTATACACGCTTCACTCATACTCTCAAAACTTAAACACACACACACACACATACACACATACACACACATAAACACACACACACATATATACTCCCACACAGCACACTTACCCATAACTGATATAGACTTTAATACTTTCAGGCATTTTCCATTAATTTAATTATTTGTTTTATGTTATAAAACTAATATCTTTAATTTTTTAACTTTAAACACTAAGCAATTGATTTCTCCATTCTAGAGGGATACGGCACTGTTTCTCTTTACTGCAGGCTATTATGTAGCCTATCTAAGAGGACAGTACCCCAATCATTTATGTTGTATACCAGTGTTCATTTGTAAAGTGCAACTGTTTTATTGTATTTACTGCAACACCTTTTATGCAATAAATTTTTATTTAGATATTTATTATTTATTTATTTAACTTATGTTAAATCAAGCATTGCTTTGATGAAAGAGATAACTCGGAGGATAGGTCTCAGCAAGGAAGAAACAACACAAAATGTATTTCTCGTTTGGATCAGTTAAGTCAGAAGATCAGTTAATTCCCCCAAAAAGATGGAACGTCTTGAACACTAACGGATAAGTCAGGTATTATTAATTATTAGTATTATAAAACTAAATGTTTAGGGCCTTTACTAGCGATGCGATGCGAATTCAAGCAAACCGCAGGCCATAATTACATGAATAATTGAAAGGCATTATGTTGTTGTCTAGATACTGGTTAACATAATCTTTTACCAAGTTCATTGATGAATTATAGGTAAATTCGATAGCAGACGAATGAAAACAGCGCGACTCCGTACATACGTATGTAAGTACGAAGGTATCTTACGAGGGACAGTTTACAAATATCCACTGTTACCTACTTGCCGCTGACGCTATTATTGTAATTAGGTACGTCATGTGCTAAAACACGATATTTAAGACTGATGATTTTTGGGATTTCCGAAAAACCTAAAACGAAGATCGAAGGTTGAAATCAAAGGTGCGCTTGGAAAGGTATAAGAGTTACCTAGATGAGAAACAAGATCAGGATAAGTAGGACAGGAGTTTCAAGAGCGGCCACAATAGATTTAGAGCTCAATAAATGTTGCATGGAAGTAATTGGAGCGTGCTGCGTTAAATAATGTACTTACCTGTACTTCAAGTTAGTGGAATTATATTTTTAAATGAGTCAAATGACACAGGCACAGTGAGTAAATAACGAAGAAACGACATTGCGTTAAACATAAAATGATATAACGAAAAGTTGTAGAAACATTGACAAGATAACTAAGCAAGACGGGTATTTCTTAAAATCAAGAATGGAATCATAGAATGGTTGACTCCTAGTTATATTCGAAGACAGTACAATTTAAGATAGGTTGAACAAACAAGAATAAAATACATTCAACACGAAACAATTGATGTCATTGTTGAAACATTAATTACGGAATCGACCACAAGTGCAAGAATACTTCCCGACACAGTTTTACAAATTGATAAAGATTCTAAACTAAACAACAAGACTATAGTTGTAGACGGTAATGATGCTCAGAGAAGAAACACAAATACCTGCGACGTACTGAAATATTTTATTTACCTAATAACTACGTATTGGAGTTCCTTGACTTGTCAATAAATTCAGAAAGCATAGTTTTATTGCTACAGTATTTTTTCCATGACATCTATCTAACTTTAAGATCTGAGCAAATACCTGGTTCACCAACCAAAATAAGATGGTAACTATTGCAACCGCAACTTTAATATGAATATTTGCGAATATTGTGTAAAGTAGTTCTGTGTCCAACGCCTGTTTTGAGGTGGAATACGTATAACACCTTTGTATATGTGCAGCGATGTAAATAAAAGGCAGCAGGATAGTCAAACGAGTCTGATATGTGTGATGTGATGGCAGGGCGTGGGCGGGCGGTTTAGAGGGTTGCGCAAACGTCAAGGACTCGTCGACCAACGAGAACCTTTTGGGCATAATGGTCTAATTCGTATAAAACGCTATAAATAATAGGTATTGAGCAACATTCTATGTTAATGAGTGAGTAAGGCACAATATTTTACTCACTTATTTATTTATTTATTTTGGTTTCCTTTAGTTTAGACTACTACTATTCCTACGAGTATTTAAACTACAAATATTGTAGGTTAATGCTGTGTAGGTATTTATTTAGTTAGTAGGTAAGACTTTATATAAATAAGGGCTGATTTTTCCAATACCAGATAATTTTATCAGATGAATAATTTTGAATGTTTGACAGTTCTTCCATACAAAAACTGTCACGTCAATTTTATTCCACGAATAAAATTATCTGTTGATTGAAAAATCAGCCCTAAACAAAATAAAATGTACGGAATTGTAAAATCAAAAACTTATTTGGAGTAGCTCATAATTTAATTGGTTTAGTATACTAGGGCTGGGGTAGCAAATTATATTAGCTTTATCGACCCACATAACTAATACACAGGTACCAAAACCTAGAAAAACCCTGATAATAAGTGATTATTTTGAATAATAAACCCGAAAAATATAAACATGTACATATAAAAGCTAAAAAATAAATAAATACGAACCAAAGTTCATTTTGGATGAATTCATATTTCGCACTTAATTTCGTCGTTTCCGATTTTGACCATATAATTTGTATAAATTATACGTCAGTCACTGTACTAATACAACTATATGAGCGACTGCTCTGCTCGCCCTACGTTATGTAACTGAGCGTGTTGGTAGTGCCAGCGGCTGATTTCAGCTGCACTTGCGCACGAGTTGCGCCTCTAAAATGGCGCACGTTGCCGAATTGCACCGCTCGATACCAAGTTGCCTCATTATTCTCTAGATCCATGTTGAATCCCACTCATTGCGTATTTTCATGATTGTTATAGTAAACATTATTGCGAGAAAACTCTTTACTCCAAATAACCCGATCATAATATTTTACCTTCTGTCGCAGTCACTCGCAGTCGGGTTAAAACAATAGGTATACAATAAGGTGAGGCTAAGGTAAGGTATGCGTTTAATACCACTACAATTGCTAACGTGATGGATAGTCACCAACGCATGATACTGATGCTGGTCTTTCAACAGTTTCAAGTTTCAACCCCAAGTATATCGTAGTGAAGCGCCTTCTTAGCGGCGCAGCAGATAGCTGTGACGTCGCGACTCGCGACTCGTAAGTTGAAGGCCGTGCTCTCGCACTACCAGTCCACATGGGAAGCTTACTGCCCAATGTGGACTTTAAGCACTTACTAATGTGACCCTGAAAAGTGTATTTTTTTTGTGATCTTGCATCTCTAATGCTTTCCTCGAATCACAATATAACAACTTTTTGGTTTTCCTCTATACTATACTCGTACATCATCATTTTCATAAATTCACTTTAGTTTCCTCCTTCCTATATTGCCCTTGCATTATCATCCATCAGACATTATCCCAATTTATTTGTGGCCAGTGCAGCAAGTCTTCTTACGCTATGATGATTTAAGCAATATTTTTATTTAAAAGAGTGTCCGTGGAGGTTCTTGTCTGTTCTTCTCTATAGGTACCTACTACTCTTTGGAATGGGCAATTAACTTCAGCTTTCTTACTGACCGACTCCTTGACAATTCAAAAGTGCCTGTGAATCGCGGCTGGCCGGCTGCGGATATCAGGGACTGCGGTGAGTGGTGCTTTCCTTACTACAACCCTTTAAATTCCCTGTCTACGCCAGTAGACTCACTCAAGTTGTTGGGTGACGGTATTTACACCTCTATGTCAAGAGTTAGAACATGTAACTTTTCTATAGTCTCGGGCTAGTCATAGTTTTGGCAAAAGGTCACACACAGGGACAGTGACCTTTTGCCTTCATCATCAACATTTAGATAGGTATGGCCGAAGAACGTCAATTGCTGCCCTTTATTTGTTTTATTTACTCAGGTTGTTTGCTCAGTTTACAGAGCTTGCCAGATGGTTGTGTATCTTGATTGCACTTCAAACATTTCTTACGATCGGAGCATACAGCGTTGTTGATCAAAATCATTCGTATAGTTACTCATAGTTATTTCCATAATGGCTCCTCGCCCTCAGCCTCACTATACACCATACTGTATGATACAGAGGTACAATTTGGAGAGGAGGAGGTCGCAAGAAGTCGACCTCGGTGGTATCCGTTTCAAACAACGACGGAAACAGATCGATTTCACAAAAAAACAATTATCTTGCTTTATTGATCGTAGATAATCATAATATAATTTGGTTTCTGCGATTTGTCGGTCACGCTACACTAATTACATGTGGTTTAGGATGTAGGTACTTACCTACCAACCTACTTGTGTACACGGAAGGGAGATAAATCAGGTAATCAATTGGGCGTAACTTAATAGCTGGTGTCAGAAAAGTGTAGCACAATAATAATCAGCAAAATTAACCAATAGTTTTATATAATATGTTTTTTTTATTTAGGATTTTTGAGAAAACTGTACATTTTACATTTGCCTTTCTTTACCGAGTTAGGTATAACCTTGTGATTTCATAACCATCGTATCGCCAATAGTTTCGAATACTTGTTGTAAATTGAACAGGTAATACCTCGTACATACCATGTGGTCAATAGTTTATCAAGTAAGTAAGTGCATGTGTACCTACTTACGTGATAAATTATTTTGAATTCAGATTGAAATTGGCCAATTTCTAAGAAATAGAGTCAGCAATTCTTTTAAGAAACATCAATTTATTTTATGTAGAGATGTCAAGGCGACAAAATTCATAAAATAGTCATAATTAATGTAATTTGTATTTTATATGAACGTCCGTTGTCCACGCGTGATGTGATGACGTATTTCCGTTGTGTCCTATTAACTAGCTCGGCAAGTTACTAGTCGAGCTCAAACGTTGGAATTCCCAAGTTGTTGCGATACTGTATTACTTTACTGCTAGTAAAAGGTGTTGCTAAACTCAAGTCACCCAGTTGCCCACACCGACTTAGAAAGTAATAATATTGTTTTCCTACGTTAAGTGTTGCAAGATCTAATTAGGTAATTTTGTAATAGTTAACTAGTACAATAATAAAGAGTTATAAATTGTGTAAAATTATCTAAAAGTTACAAAAAGGGGATGCATCGGCCGGGAATCGAACCCGGGCCGCCCGCGTGGCAGGCGAGCATTCTACCACTGAACCACCGATGCTTCTAGTGAAAGTGTTAAAATAATGGTTTAGAATCGTAGCAACAGTGAGATATTATCGTCACACTGTACACTCGACAAGTGAGAGTGATAACGGTTTTTTTAGTTTAATATCTTTAACTTTTGTTTTCGTTTGACTGGTTTCATGTTTATTATTTTCCGAAGCTAAAATGTAAAAAATACGTTATGCTTACTTATTTCAAAATGCAAGTTTAATTACAGAAATAATAATATATACCTTTTGCATAATTGTGTCTATCCAGGTTACGGGCACATAGCTCCGAAGACCCAGACCGGCAAGGTGGTGACCATATTCTACGCAATCCTGGGCATCCCCCTCATGCTGCTATGTCTGTCCAACATCGGTGACGTCATGGCTTCCTCCTTCAGGTGCGTCACATACGTTATAATACCACACCACTGTATTGTGTACACAAGAGCAAAGTAGTAGTTCTTATAGTAGCAGAACGACGCGTGTTGCTCGTATTATAATAGTAGGCGCGAGTCTACATGCTCTTTATGCGCTATAGCGGCAGTGTATGTTTATTTTATCGTACCTTAATATTTATCTGTAATTATTGTTTCAGTGCCTGAATTGTAGAAAAATATTTCAATACTCGTAAAAATATTCAGTTTTATTTTTTTATTCTTTGATTTTCTTTGAGAAGTTTTGCTTGTACTTTAAAGCAGGCGCTTTTAACTCGAGCGACTCTTTTGTTTGAAGAAAAATTATCTTTCTTCGTAATTAGGAAAATTTTATCTGTTCTTTTGCTATTCCATGATTTTTCTAATTATTTACAGTGTTTGAAACTTGCAGGTTTCTGTACTGGCGGGTGTGCTGCTACGTGTGCACTCGACCGCCCAAACGTCGCCACCGACACCACCCGTCTACGAGGTATGTACGTACGGTCAGGGAAGTGGATTGATTAGCAAATTGTTTATTCAAATCACTACTGTTATTATTCTTTATTAGTTGTATGGAGTGGCTACAAGAGCTATAACGTACCATGTCGCCTTTATCCACATCGTAGTGTGTCACCTGCCGTACAGTACTTACTATACGTTTCGGTGAATGTACAAAGCAAGCAGCTTTAAATTAGTTAGCAAAACTCCGCAGACGTGATGAATACGATATTTACTAAACATGATAAAACAAAAAAAATGTTCGAATGGGTTTTTGTTTGGGAAACGAAAGCAGGTAGAGAAGATACTTAGTTACTTGATGTATTCGATTAGAACATTTTTTTTTTCGTTTTGTCCTGTTTACCCATCACGTACGCGGAGTTTCGCTACACAATTTAATTATAATTACCTGAACGCTGAGCCTATCCAAGTGACAGTGTCCGTGTGTACAGACGGTCGGTGCGCGGCGGCAGCGCGCGCGGCTCGGCGCGGCGCCGCGTGCGCCCCATCGAGCGGGCACATTCCGACACAGACTGCAGGTAGCCAGCATTACACATAATACCTGCTTACAATACCAACCATGGCAGAAAAAACACAACCCCTTTTAAACGTTATCATACTGTTTGGAAGAGATAAAGGTTTTAGCCATAGTGTTTGAATGATCAAGTCACCATTCGCTTTTTAGCAGGTAGTAGATAAAAAGCAACATGCGACTATTTATAATGTGCGCTTCAAGAAAAGCCCTATAAATAAATCATTAGAGTCTGTTTAACCATATATTTTCCACGTTCACGTTTAAACGTCTCTTAAATTTAATCAACGTATAATTATGAGGATAACACCTTGGTCTGCCCAGCAAATGTACCACGCTTGTGTTTACCTATGTACGAGGCTTGTCTCTGACTCGATGCAATAATTTATAAATTTTATTTGATATTCCATCAATATCACACATACATAACATTGTTCCCGTGGGGGAAGCAGAAACTATAGAGCGATTGGTATCATCAGTAAATATAAACTTTATATTCACTGACAGCCACCGCAAAGCCTAAACCGCTTGGTCTAGAAGCATGAAATTTTGCACAAGAGTGGCGTAAGTGAGCACAAAAGAAGTATTTTTTGAAAGTTCATCCCTAATGTGGTTAAATAGGGGATTAAAGTTTGTTAGGAAGCTCGTCATTTTTGCCGACGGAAAATCCCATCGGACACACACAGGTTGTCGGTCAATAGGCAGCCTCTAAATGGCAATGTTGGTACTAGATATCGCGACAGTGGGTACAGCAGCGGTCGCGTGCGCCGGCCGCGGCAGCCACTGCCGCCGCCAGTCGCGCACGCCACCTCATTGCCGCGCACCAGGTCACAACCACCGCTGCATGGGAGACCACAGGGTAAGCACATGTAGCAATTCATCCATAGTATTCACCAGCAGGATCATGCTGTGTCGGTCTTCGGAATATTGCACAATTTCAAATTAGCTGTCTTTATCATTTTGTCTGTTTTAGTTGCAGCCGTAAGAGACTATGATATGGAAGAACCGTCACCAGTTCGTTTTGAGAAATACGGAAGAGAAGCTCGGGACACTTACGATGAAGATGCAGATGGTAACTGTCGAATAACTTATCTTGACAAAGCGTAGTGTTCTTTTTCACTCGGTTCAATAAACTGAAATTCTTTGCAGAGGATTTTCCCAAAATTTCGTTACCACTACAAGATCTGGAGGCAGCGTTACAAGACTTGGAGAGCCACCATATAAAGATATCATCCAAATCTGAGCTACGTAGCAAATCTCTGCCTCGACCAGCTAAACCGAAGTCTGATTATGGACCGAGACGGGACTTCGACGACCAGAGACACTTCGACGATGACCCGAAGGACATGTTCGAGATGCATGACCTGCATGACGTGGATTATGAGAACTACAAGGAGAGGCAGGCGCTGGAGAGGGAACGACTGAGAGAGCGAGAAGATTTGTACGCTTATCGAGACCACGGGTATGATCCGGAAGATGAAGACTTCGAGTTTGATTATCCGAAGGGTAGAAGGTCTAGGCGCGATTTGAGGTATTTTATTTTTGCCTTGTTGCATTTTCACTTAAATTATACCTATGACAAAAAGAAGATTCTGATATTAAAGGTAAGTAGGTAATAGGCGACTAATGAAAGTCTTTATCAGGTCAGACCGCGGGAGGTCAGAGTACGTGGAGCGTGAGGAGCCATGGGACCGCTCCAATCGGCGCCAACGCCGAGCACGCTCAGCCATCTACGACAACGAGCAGCGATGGGACGAGGAGCGGCTGCAACCGCCCGAGCCAACGCGCCGCCCGCTCCGTAGACTGCACACTGTGGACGACAGCAGATACCGCACGCATGTTGGCCATATTATTAACTGGCCTAATGTCAAATCAGTCTAGTCTTTTATTTCCTTTATCAAGTGAGGACACACGATACCTTTTGAAGCTACGGCGCGGAGCAGACTATTGCATAGAAAAATGTATATATTTAATCAGTTGATAACAAAGATCAAAATAGCATGTTATATTAGACCAATGTGGAGTTGACATAAATCTAAAACATTTTAATGGCATTAACATTAAATTAGTATGGTACATGTAAGTACACATTTAATTCGGTCTGACATGTAAAGAAGATGGCTGAATATCATTCTGCGAGATTGACATTACGACGAAATATAAAGTGCTGTGTCGCTAAAGCAGATTCTCTCGTGCAATGAGCAGACCAAAATGCCCGTATGGTGATGAGCATATTTTGGATGTGACTGTACTGTGCGTAGAAGGAACAAAATAGTTTGGCAATGTTCATATTTGTCCTTGTAGACGCCGTCAATGGAGAGAGATGACTGGAGTGACGAGGTGGTGGTGGTGCCGCGCCGCAGCAAGCCGCCTGCAGGTAACTATTACGAGATTTGACTTAGTAATTGATTATTAAGTAATTATTATTATTTCCGGGTATTTTAAAGTGACATTATGCTTTTAATTACAGCGTGGGGCTCCCGGGCGTCGGAAATATACCACCCACCTTCCGATGTGGTTAATAAAGAAGAGGTGAGTGGGTATTTAGAACTTCAACTGTAATTGCCCCAGGCTTTTCGTCTTCATTTGCGGCAGCTTCATTACTGTTCTCTTGCTCAATATTAAATACATCTTCAATAGTGAATGTTTTATGAATGCTGTGTGCTGTGTCGTATTATTGAACTAGCAGTTTACCCGCCACTTCGTTCCATGGTGTTCGTATTTTCCCGTAACATTTTAAACCGCCTTTCCACTCTGTTAAAAAGTAGGTTTCTCAAATTAATGATTACTATCTTTATTATTTATTTATTTAAGTATTCAGGCTAGGTTTCAAGTTTATAGATTGTCATACAAACCAAACCCCCCCCCACTTTTTTATTTTTTCCGGATGGGAAATCATCAAATGACCCCTCCCGCTCTGGGTGGAGCGGAAGGGAGAGTGTCAGACTCTTACTGACTAAAACCCACTCATGTTCCTTCCTATGCCCTATATGTTCCGGGGTAGCGGTAACCCTTTCGGACAATCCCGCTGACCCGGCAGGCTTCGGCCCTAAGGGGCCCCTCGAATCATGCTGACAACTCTTTGAGGCGCGCGTGGAACACTTACGCGCCGTCCGGCACGGGCCTGGTCCTGATCGGGCGGTGAGCTACCCATTGCTCTCCGCCCGCAGGCCCGCGCCTACGGTGGCCGGGAGTCGTCACGCGTCTCCCGCGGCGGCTGGGACGGGAGGCTCTCTCCCTCATCCGTCCCACCACCTCCTTCGCTAGCATGACTGCTTCGCAGAAGGAGGCGACTGCCTCCCACTCGCTTTCGCCCCGGACCATGGCTTGCACCAGGGCCAGGCGCGAGAGGCCGCCGCCGCTGCCGATCGCCTCTACGAGGACACGGCGGTGCTCCGCCCAAGCTGGGCAGACCTCCATCGTGTACTCCACCGTGTCCACTGGGCGATCCTGGCAATGGTGACACCCGGGCGTTTCCTCCCGCCTAATGATGTGCAGGAACCTCCCGAAACTTCCGTGTCCGGTGAGGACTTGCGTAAGGCGGTAGGTGAGGGCGCCGTGGCGCCTCTCTAGCCACTGCTCAAAGAGGGGTCTTATCGCCGCTATCGCGGCGTGCCCTGCGCTGGGTTGCGACAGTCGCTCTTTCCATGTCGCCATGAGATCGAGCCGGAGATCTGTCCGCTCCGCCGCAATTTTCCGCGGGAGCGGACTTCCCCCCGGCGTAGTGCCTCCGCGCGCCACTCATACAGGTGCGCGAGGACTATCGCCTCTAGATCCCATGGCGGCAGTCCGGCAAGGAGGCTTGCCGCCTCGCCCGAGATAGTGCGGTAGCCCCAGATGAGCCTTATGGCTATGGCACCTTCTGGGGTGCGTTTAGGTAGTGGGCGGCTCGCCGCGCAGTGAACGCGCCCACACCGGGGCCCCGTATAGGGCCATGGACCGCACGACCCCCTAATGTTTGGCCCCCTAATGTTGGGCAAGAGCCGCTTGTAGGCGGCCTCAGCCTGTTCCAGTTTGGGGGCCCAAACGTCGGAAATGCTCGACGAAGTTCCACCGACTGTCGAGGACGAGACCCAAGTACTTCATCGTCGTCTTGACGCCGATGTAAACCCCTCCTATCGTTAGTTGGGATCCCGGAGGGGGCGCGTTCCGGGGCCCATGAAACCAATGCCACCTCGAGACCCAACTGCCGGATCCTCTCCACGACTATCGCAACCCCGCGTGTCATCGCGTCGGCCGCCGCCTGATGCGACCTCCCCTGCGCCAGAACCAGCGTGTCGTCAGCGTAGCAAACTACGCCACCAGGGAGGTCGGCCCGCAGCACCCAGTCGTAGCCGATGTCCCACAGGAAGGGCCCACAACCGATCCCTGCGGGACACCGCACGACATCTCTCGCCGGTTCCACTCCCCATCGCGACCGGGGTAGATGACGGCTCTGTCCGACCAAAACCCCCCTTCATACTCCTTTCAACCAAAAATCCTTTCTTAGTGCTCCATACATTAAAAAAGAATGTCGTACGCAAAAATCGTTCTTAGTCCCAGTAGATTCGGCTATGCGCTGATATGTTATTGGACCAGTTAGTCAGTTTCCCCTTTTATATTTAAGGACTGCGACTTAGAGTATATGTATATCACTGGAGAAGCCTTACGAACACACCCCCCTCTGTAAAAGTACAAGAACAAATGTTCTAGTGCGTTCACAAAAACTACTTTCAAATCGATTCTATGTGCATTACATATGTAATGCACTTCGTAAATCGTTTTCGAAGGCGCGCGGAGCTCTGTAAAAATGCTGTGTGTGTGGCTGTGGTGTTAAATCCTGTAAAAAGTGTTCAAATACGTCAAACTTACATAAATATGGAATAACCTTTCATATGAGTATTTAAAAAATATTTAGTCATGTTTTTATTGAAATTCAAAATCCTCGTTTTGATTTTTCATTCGATTCAACCATGATTCAACTAGCATGGCATGAATCGGGTATTTTTGACGCATTGCTTTTGTGATGTCACCGAGTCTGGCTACACCTCGTTTTTATTTTCATAAAGTTCAAAATATTTTTCTTTTGCATTACGAAAATATACGTCTGATCACCAACATTGACATGCACTTGATATGCGATTATGTCTTCTAGTAAAAATGCTAGCGACACCACCGAAGAGTTGAGGTCATGCGTGAAACCAGAATTGACATATCGATAATTTCGTATTACGAATTCTAAACATTATAATCAGGCGACTCAGTAATCCTTACCTTTTCGGTCCTAATATTTGTTTTTGGTCCAGATAAAGCCGGTTCCGATCTGGCTGTGCGTGTTCCTGGTGGCCTCCTATATCGTGGCGGGCACCTTCCTGTTCAAGAGCTGGGAGAACTGGGAGTACCTGGATGCTGCTTACTTCTGCTTCATCACGCTCACCACCATTGGCTTCGGGGACTTTGTACCTGCCCAAGTGAGAGACAATTTAGAAGGGACGTGGTTGAAAAAAGAAACTATGTGTCTCCTGTTGCAGTACTTCTCAATGCTTGCTTCACTTTTCATAAGAGCTGTTTGCAAAAGAGGCTCGTATTCAGTGGAGAAAATGTACCATATGCAACTACTGTTGTAATGTACAGACGCCAGCACATCAAGCTGCTACAATCTGTCAAATTTCTTTAATAATAATAATAAACATTTATTTCGGAAAACAATCCATATTTGTTAGTAACAGTGTAAGCTTATAAACTAGTATAGATGTTCTACTTTATCTCTAAAGCATTAAGGTTCAAGTTTGAAAAATTGGGAAAATTTTTCAGTTTCGGGTAGCTTGACCTGCTGGCGTCTGTACCATCAACGATGATACAATAAGACAGGATCATCCGATCTAATCTGTAAAAATCTTCCCGTGAAGACTTAGGTGAAGTGAGCTTGAGGTGAGCTGTCATTCTACCTAATGCTTGGAATTGACAATATTGACTTCAAGCTCACTTCATCTGAGTTTTTACGGTGAGCTTTTTTCAGAATACTGGCAGAATTCTTAGTAAATATCGCTCATTATTCAATGTAAAAAAAATTGTTCTTCCCCAGGGTCAGAATTCGGACGACCGAGTCGCCGCCGTGCATTCCATTGCCCTGTGCTCCCTGTACCTGCTGTTCGGCATCGCGCTGCTCGCCATGTCCTTCAACCTGGTGCAGGAGGAGGTGCGCGCCAACGTGGCCGCGCTCGCCACCAAGCTCGGCATTATCAAGCCCAGGGACACGCACCACGACTCTGACACGGACTACTGATGCCATCATAGTCCTCCTGCCCTTAACAATAATAATACCAGCCTATTATTGTCAAAGGCCTCTTCTCATACAGATATGGCACGAGCATTGATAATCACGCTTGCTCACGACGTGTTGGCGATTTCAGACTTACTCGTACATATATCAACTATCCCCTTTATTAATAAACGTTAACAATGACGACGTCGACGTTGATTTTTGACGTTTAAACGTCATTTAACTTTAGTCATCGTTTATATATAAACCCCTTTAAGCCCTGGGGGTCTACTCCGAAGTGGTATCGGCCGAATGTTCGGCCGTTTCCTGCTACGAAGTTAGGTACTATTTGGTTCGGTCGGTCCCGATCCTACATTCCTACACTCTTTCGAATATTGACTATGGTCCCGACCCAATAGTTAGGCCATGTGTCGGTCCGATCCGATCATTCGCACTTTGTACTTCGTAGTAGACCCTCAGGTTTCCTCAGGATGTTTTTCTTGCCCCGATGTCAGTATGGCCAATATAAACTTAACCCTTATAGCAATTTATTTGTCGGAACAGCATGCCATGTTCATCTGTATGACCTCCTCTCAGTAGCCACGGTTTTTGTAGCCATATCATCTTCAAAATCGACGTTACTCCACATCAATGCCTACGCCAGTAGCAAGTAATTGGCAGCCGTTTTCTGACAATTTATACAGATAAAGATAACCAGGAACTCCGCAGTGTGATAAAGGTGTTTGTAATACTACCTACTCGTAGGTACTGTGTAGCAATGATAAGGTGGTGATAGAAAGCTGGGTTGATGTGAATTGCCTAGACAGTGTGGTCGAAAGAGCAGCTGATGCAAAAAACGCAGAGAAAGTCTTCTGTCATGAATATCTGCATTTTGGAGTTTTTATTCGAATATCAACTGTAAACATAGCCTGTAGGCTGTAGGTTCGAGAGCCAGGAACTGTTTCTGTCTAACTTGAACTACACTTACTTTTAATTTAATTGTTAGTAAGTAGATAATAATAGGTATGTATATATAATAGTTTTCTAGTCTTATGCAAGTGCATGGTATTAAGTGCATCTGCCACAGGTCGACATTGATGTAATGGTAAGCAGGTACCTACTTCCTCTGGGAGTGATTTTTGCGCTCACTCCCCACCCGCGTGTATTTAAGTATTAAACTCTTGTAAATCCTAAACAACTTATTCAAATGAGTTGAAATAAAGACAGTTTTCACAGACAACAAGCAGCAACAGGAAGTAGTTGAAATTATGAAAAAAAATTAAAATAAGTATTAATATTAACTGAAAATAAATGGACTCGAGAGGCGGGTTCTGGGCGCTGAATGGGTTACAATTGTACCTATTTTTATGTATTTACTGGGTTTTAAAGTTGTTTTGTATTACGAAATTACTTAAAAATAACAGAACTTTTTGAATTTTATTTTAATCAATTACAGAACATACTGCCATGGCATGAGATAAGATAAAGATTCCCTAATTATTTCATTTCCATCCATCCTTGTTCATCCACTTATACACTTTATTATTTTAAACAAGGATGGTTTAAAATAATAAATTGTAAAGTTGAAGCTGCTGTATAAGAGTTAACAATATAACATAACATTACGCTTGTGTTTCTCGTAGGGTTTAGGCTGAGGTGTACCTAACAAACAATACTTATTCTATTCTACCTATTGTATACGCAAAGTCCCGTTACCTGCAATAGGGGGCAAGAATTGCCATCAACCAGGCACAAATCCAGACTCCGGGATGCTGCTAAGAAATTCCTTTGGGAAAAACCGCACCACACGTAGCCCGAACTGGGAATCGAACCCATGCAAAATGTCACTAGAGCTAGACCAACGAGGCGGGCTTTTCTGTACTTAAATAAAATTATTACTTAACGGACTTCAAACGAAAGCGACAAGAAATTGAAAAAAAAAGTTGTTTACAAAAACATGCAACCTATTTTTGTTGTTTTTGGACTTATCGACGAAAGTTCGTGAAAAACCTTAAAAATTGGCAGACTATAGGTATACACGACTGACAAGCTTCACGGTTTGTATTGATATTGACATCCGGCAAAATATCTGCCGTGAAATAGAAAATTAATGAATAAGTAGAGGCACCGTCACTGAAAAACTGAACGAAAGATCAAAACACTAGTGTGTGACCAACAACATCAATGTGAGTCAAGTAGGTACCCGCCACACGGCGCGCAATGTTGCGACACTTCCAACTCCGGTGCGCGGCGTTGCCGTTCCTCGGACCGGATAGCGGCCGTCCGGCGCGCGGCTGCCGCTCCGCTCCGCCGCCGACAGTATTGTGTAAACTCGCTAGGGGAATATACGCATTTTTGCACAACGTTTACCACAAAATATTCATCCATTATAATAATCCCGTGACCTTTTCGTACATAAAATGTATTTCGTGTAGTTTGATGTGATGTTCGTGTGAAATTTCAAGGGAAACCGCCATTTTGAAACCGGATAGGAGCAGTTTGAAGACATCGATAATGTCGGACTCGGATACAAGGTGGGTGACTGTCTGTCTACTGTCTGACGCTTGCTCTTATTACTACGTGCGCAAGTAACGGTGTTGTTATGCATTTGAAGCAATTCTACATAAACAAACCACAAAATAGAGGATTATTTAGTAATATGTAACACTGACGTTGCCGTAGTGAACTTTGCCTGCACTAAGGACCGCTGGCATTCTATTTTGGTCTTTATGCCGTGGGAGTAAGGTCGCTCGGTGTGCATTTGGCGCGAAACTCGGTTCAATATTCTACAAACTGGTCCAAGGTCACCGGTGTTTACCCATGGTTGTGTTCTTGTTCTCCATGAACTTTTGTCACACTAATCGGGGTTTTTAATCTATCTGTTAATACATTTTGATGCAAAACTGTAATACAGTTTTAAGAGTTTATTATTTATTTCATTTAACCAAAACAAACGGTAGGATAGAAAGTTAGGTAAGTACAGTAATAAACTAAAGTTAGTCAGAGGTAGTCGCCGGTGGGCCACAGATTTAGCGAACTTTTACTTTCTCGTGTTAATTAGACGTAGACAAGAGGTACTTCCAGTACCTTAACAGTGTTTGATCAGTATTTTTGCAATTGTAGATAGGTACCTGCATGGCGCACCTAAACCACAGTATACCTAACGTTTCTTGAGGAGCATTAGACAATTAGAACACTAAGTAGGTACCTACCTACTATACCTTTTCACCTAGATGTCTACCTACTTGTTAGTTGTTTACGAAACTTAAATCTGGTCCAAGATAAAGGAGGGGCAGATATAAATATAGGCCATGTTCTGGGAATGAAAACCAACTGTTTAAGTACAGTGTTTTTTCTGAGTTCAGTGTTTTTGTCAAGTTTTTTTATTGGCATGCACAATAGACGGAACGTTTAGGCGCCACCAAACGGCGCCCTACTTTTATGATGACCTTACTCCAAAGTCCATGGGCGTATTAAAGCTATAGGTACTGTAGGGGTTTTGATTCACACCTACACTTAGATGATAAATGATAGATAACCGCTTCTCGCTGATATAGGCAGGAAGATAGCGGATTAGATGATAAATAACACAACCCTCTGCGGCGAGTGTCTGATTGACATGTTTATTGATACAAAACGATAAGGTGCAGTGATACATAGTGCGACAGTTACAGTTTAAATACCGTTTAAAAGTGCTGACGCGCGGCGCGATCATAATTGTGTAAAAACAAAATTAAACCTGCACAGTTGTCTGTACATGCTGCCGAGGGCGCAAAGAAAGAAGAAATACAACAAATTATAATGAAATGATGATGATGTTGATGATTAATTAATATTATTATTTATGTTAATTGCTTTGAAAAATGGACAAACCTATTAATAAAAATAACCTACCTGTTTATATTTGTACGCCGTTAAGGCAAAACATGACTGTGCTATAATTTTATTTAACATCTTGCATGTCATGTGTGTGCATACTTATGTTTTGAACAAATAAATGATCTTATCTAATATAATCAGTCGTACAGTCGCTTGGCAGCATTATCTGACCCACCCTAAAAACAAACGAATTTGGACCCTCTTCCTGTAACATTAAGGTTTATTCAATTTATATGAGGTTATCAGACAATAGTGCTCGCGCTCGTGCAACATTGTCGGAGCCACCGGCATTATACTGGGTGGCGCAAAAGTAAAGACCCTATTTGGTTCAGCTATAACATTTTTTCTAAATTAGAAAACTTGATTTAGATTTTTTTAAATGTATATTTGTGCCATTAAATTTCGTACCATTAGGATTTAAAGATGATGTCTTTTAAATGGTGACCTCCAGAGTTGATACACATTTGAGCCCTATTTATGACATTTTGCATAACTTGCCGTAACACTTCCTGCGATATGTTCGTTATTTCTTGACGAATGTTTTCTTTTAGAGCTGCGAGAGTCTGTGGCTTGTTCACATACACCCGAGATTTCAAAAAACCCCAAAGAAAGAAGTCTGGACTGGTCAGATCGGGTGATCTTGCAGGCCAAGGCAAATCGCCAAAACGAGAGATAACTCGGCCTGGAAAAGCGTCCCTCACTAAGTCCATAGTGTCGCGCGCTGTGTGTGCCGTAGCGCCGTCTTGTTGAAACCAGATGTGCTCCAGCCCCAATTCGTCCAAACTGGGTATCAAAAACTCACGTAACATGGTTCTGTAGCGTTCTCCAGTGACAGTAATCGCATTGCCTCCAGCGTCTTCGAAAAAATAGGGTCCGATCACTCTGTCAACACAGATGCCACACCATACAGTAACTTTTAGTGGGTGTAGAGGTGTTTCTTGAATAATGCGCGGATTATCAGTGCCCCAGAACCGAGTATTCTGCTTATTGACATGCCCTGAGAGATGGAAATGCGCTTCGTCACTCATAACCAATTTTGAAGGAAAATCATCCTCTTCAAGGTTGAGGTTTATGACGCGCTGGCAGTAATCTAGACGAGCTCGGTGGTCAGCAGGCAGCAGCTGATGAGTCATTTGAGTTTTATACGGGAACATCTTTAAGTCTTTCACCAAAATACGCTGCAGGGTCCGTCTGGAAATGCCCAATTGCGTGGCACGTCGCCTCGTTGATGTTTCTGGACACTCTTCCACATCTTCGCGCACAGCATCGATATTTTCAGCTGAACGGCCTGTTCTTGGTCTCCCAGACTTAGGTCTATCCAATGTTGAGCCAGTTGCTTCAAGGCGTGTGGCAAAGCGTCGAATTGTGCGACCAATCGGTGCCGGACGGTGGGGAAATCGTCGACGAAATTCACGTTGTGTTCTTATCACTGATGAATTATTCCGTAAGAACATTGACACAATTATTCCACGTTCTTGGGGAGTAAAACGGTCCATGTTTATTTTCAGTGTATTTTACATTTGTTCACTACACAATTTTCAACAACAGAATGACAGAAAATGTCATATAAAAAAAAAAAAAGTATTTTCTTTAGTGCCAGTACTTTTGCGCCACCCAGTACATATATCATTTTGTTAAGCTATTTTAATCATTATCTCGTTGACATTAAAGTTGAAAAGCTTTTAAGTCACACTACATAATTAGAACCCAATCTTTAATTTCGCGTATTCCCAACAAGTTCTTGTGGCTTAGCGGTTTGATGCTGGATTGGCGACGAACAACATGTGGGTTCGAAAACACGGTCCACCTATTATCAGTTTCATTTTTTAATTTGTTTTCATTTCTACAATATTGCCTGCATTATTAAAGAACGACAAATATGATTTACGCCTAATAACTTATCTTGTAAATAGGTGGGTAAATTAAAAAACTTTAAGTTCTCAGAATTTATATTTACCAAGAATCGTTGGATACGAAGTAAAACATATGTTTGCTTCGTGAGGTAGATAATAAATTCATCTAAGTGACAAAAGTTACACTACGCTTAAAGCAGTGACTGCACACACATTTGTAAATCGTTTCACATAACTCGTTAAGTATTTTTAAGCAATTTGGTGTAAAAAAGCATCATGTCGCAACATAATGACTATACTAAACATAAAATCATATTTTTACATGAGCAGAATGTTGGAATTAGAGAGATTGGTCGTCGACTTAATATAGCAGTAAGTGTTTTTTATACCTATTTTATTTTATTGGTTGTGATTAATGAACGCGTAGTTGGCTATTTTACCACTACATTCACTCCTTACAAGTTACATACACGGTTCCAAAATTATTTATTTTTTTTATTTTAAAGAAATACGGTCAGACTATGGCTAAGACGTTATGGAGACAATGGAGATATTCAGCGTATTCGTCCAGGAGCAAAAGCCATTAAGTATAGTCCCGAATTCGAACGCCACCGGGCCATTGTTTCAAGCCATGTTGAAATTCCATTTTTGCCCATTCGTGTAACCGCAATAAACCACAATATTTCAGTGGAAACAGTGAGAAGGCATTTATACGCTGCTGGGATAAGGAATTATAAACCAGCACAGAAAATTGCATTGACACCTGCTCATCGCGAAGAAAGGGTTCGTTTTGCCCAGGAATATTTTTATATTTAGCAGGGGACGGTGCGCCACTCCGCTACTAATGATGTAATCTAGTAGGTATTTTTAAACACACCATGTAAGTAAATGCTCAATGGATTGATTGTTAAACCATTAAAATGTTGCAGATTATGTGGTGATGTTATTGTTATAAATAGATTTTTTCTATTTTAATATCATGTTTATTCACTACATATAGGCAGCTATAAATCTGTAAAGCATTTCACAGATGAATTCATTTTCTCGATAACAAACTTTTAAGCATAAGCACGCCTTTTCTAATGATAATAAATGGTTACATTTGATTATGGCATACTAATATAAAATGTCTATTAATTTGGAAATATATGAGCATTTACTTACTTTAACTTACCTAAGTGTTTTAATGAAATAATAAACATTTTAAACTTGCAATTGTTTAGTTTTATTCCTATACAATCTACCCGTTTAAAAAGACAAGACCCTACGTCGTCCATTAAAGAAATGTTTTTTACATTTCTTTAGTGTAATAAAATAATTTTAAAAAAACAGCTGAGCAAAAAGACATATTTAGGTTAAACTTTGTTTCGAACGTAGACAACGATGAACACCGCACTACCTTAGTGACCACAAGACCAACTCAACTCTTATAAGCCGCATTGAAATTTGATCTTAGTTGTAATACTAGACACATATTCTAAAGAATTTGAACCATATAGTATACTTCATAAAGTTTATTCTTGCACAGCACAAGCAGCGAACCTTCTCCTCGTGCAAATAGATTATTTTGTATTTTAAATAATCACTCCATTGAGACATGATAATAAAAAAACTACCTATAAAATAGAAAACAAAAAATTGTAAAGAGACGTTGTTTTTTTTCAATTTAGTAAGGCAAGGTAAAACATGTTTGCGCGTAGTCACTGCATACCCTTAGTAGCATTTGAATACCAGTTTTATAAAGAATACGAATATTTATTTTTCAACTACCCACTTATTACAAGTTATGCGTTAATATTACCATTTTAGAAAGTATATGTTTGAAGATTATCCGTCTATAGTTCTATACAATAATACATGAAATAGTTTTGGAATACATTCTAAATTGAAAGCAAAACAATATCTTCGTCGCAGGATTTGATCTCGCAACTTGTTTTTCTGTCTTATACACAGACCACGAGACCAGAATTACTTGAACGCAACCATTAAAATAAGCTGTTACACTAATTATATTACAACAAGTAGTTAGAACATATAACTTGCATGTCTGTGTTATTATTGTATTTCTTGGCTGAATCCTTGTGCACTTGTCTGATATGCTCATATAAATTGAATAAACCTTAATGTTACAGGCAGAGGGTCCAAATTCGTTTGTTTTTAGGGTGGGTCAGATAATGCTGCCAAGCGACTGTACAATCAATCAATCAAATTAATAACAAATTGAAACAAATGCCAACTTAAAAATCTCAACTTAAATACTAATTACAAAAATCTATCCCTCTAACTTTCACATAAAGGAATATCAAATTTGATTGAGTGCAAGTTAGGGGCTGATGTGCTCTCGGTGATCCTTCGAGTGGTAGGCTGCGGCTTGGGAATAGTCTGTACTTCTGTTAATTCCAATCTTGACTCCAATGCCGGCTGCAGTCTCCGCCTTCGTCGGATCCATATGATAATTAAGATAAAGCCCGTCAGGATCGCTCCAGCCACCAGCGAGTATAAGTATAAGTATATATACAGGGTGCCCCAGAACTCAACGTCAATCCGAAACGGGGCGACAGGATTGATTTTAAACATCATGAGAAAAATCAGAAAACAAAATCTATCCCATGCAGTTTGAAAATTATGGGCATTTAAGAAAAACCTAAAAATTTGGCCAATCTGTAAGTAACCATTTTTCGGTTATTGTGGTTAATTTTTATTATTTTTGTTCATTTAAACTTTGGAACCGTAACCCTAAATAATATTTCTAAGAATAACAGTCAAAAATAATGACACAATTTCTCCAAGTTTCCTAGAATTATGACTTTGTTAAACTGTGAATTTAAAATTTTCAAAATTTGTCGACTTTTCATGTTGACTTTTGACGTTGTTGACATGTGGGATGTGGACTCAGCGATCATTGTGCCGATAGTCGTGACAGCCAATGACTTAATAGCCAAGAGCCTCGACCAACACCTGAGGAGGCTCTCGTTGGGCAGCTGGATCAAGGGCTTGATTCAGAAAGCGGTACTTCTGGACACGGCTCGCATTGTCAGGAGGTTCCTCTCTCTGGAGCCCTGACCGCCGGTAGCTTGGACCCTGTTCTCGATACCGGTGGGCTACTATTTTTTATATTTTTAAATGTTTTTTTTATCTTTTTAAAAATATGATCTGTAAGTAAGTAAATGAAATAAAGGAAATAAATCAAACAAGCACCTCCAAATTCTTAGGCTTAACCATAGACCAACGCTTGGATTGGAAAGCACATACTATAGAATTGGCAAAGCGACTTAGCAAATCGACGTATGCTTTAAATAAGCTCGCTCCAGTCATAGGAACGGATGCTATTATTACAGCATACCATGGAATGGCGAGTTCAATTATTTTTTGGGGAAACTCAGCCAATAAGGAACAAATATTGAAATCCCAAAAAAAGTGTATCAGAGCGATGTTCGATTTGAAATGTACAGACACTTGTAAACCATTTTTTATTCAGTATAGAATACTGACACTGCCCTATCTGTACATATTTGAGGTTGCGGTATTTGTGAAAACCAACCCAAATTTATTTCCCAAGCTATCTGACTCAAATAACCGTAGTTGACGACACGTCAATATTCTATATGCAAGACAGTCGAAGACAGCTCTGATGCATAAAAGTGTTTTCTGCATGGCACCAATTATACACATATATGACCATATACCAGAATCAATCAAAATCTTAAATGTTAATTTGTTTAAAAGACATTTAAAAAACTTTCTCCTAAGTAAATCGTATTATAATATCTCGGAGGTGGGATCTAAGTATCGATGTCGTTGCCATTTTTAAATGATTTTATGATTGACTTCTTGGTACTCATCTTGTTTTCAGTTTATTTATTCTTGACATGCACTTTGCAACAATAATTAAAATTAAAATGTGATTGGACTTTTTGATAAAATAAATTATTTCTTTTTCTTATTTTTACTTATTTAAATTGACATGCTTGTATTTGTATCCATTGACATACTTATTATTGTAGCCAGTGACATTTGATGTAATATTACGACATTTTTGTTGTTTTTATTTTTTATTTGTTGTGATTCTAATGATTTGACAATAATTTGTAAAATGGAATTATAATAATACTTTAATAGTTATTTAAAATTATAATAATTGATTATGGTTTGCATGCCCATGTGACGGCAGAACATAGAGATCTAATACCTATGACAACATCTATGTACAGACGCGAGCAAGTCAAACTACCCGAAACTGTCAAATTTTCCCAATTAACCTTGAACCTTAATGCTTTAGCGACAAAGTTGAAAATCTATTAAACAAATTTGACAGAAAGAAGTAGCTTGATGTGCTGGCGTCTGTACCAATTATTTACCCATGTTTGCAAAAAAAATAAATGATTTGATTTGATAAAGGCTTTCATCTGTTTATTCATGGACGTAAATTGTTGATTCATTATCGCCTCATTTCTTCGAGTAATGCTGTACTCCGATTCAATAATAAGAGTTTGATTTTTGATAAGGCTCTGTAAATGATTTTCATTACGCGATATTTGCTCGATATCTTGTTTATACTGCTCTGCAAATTTGTCGACCAACACCCCAAACAAGTAACTAGCCAGGTTGCTAACTCCGTTTACTAGTCCTTTCTTGTATCTTTTGTTTGGGTTCCGCAGTAAAGAATTGTAATGTTGAAGTTCGCTCAACTCGTGTTGCATTTGTAATATGATAGCTCTGTACGGCATTCTTGATTGCGGTAGGCCCGTTTGCTGACACAATTGATTTAAATGCCGAACATATGTTTCTAAGTCGGTGAATCCAGACCAATATGTAGACATGTTGTAGTAGACTATTAATTTCCATTCGTCCTTGATGTGCTGTAGTTCTGATACCTTGTCGAAAAGCATAGTCCTTTGACCGTCGAGTAGCGTGATATTGTGTGATATTGATGATTGCTGCATGTTAGGCGATATTATCATCATTAACATAAGAAGTGCTGATGTAAATAATGAGAATATCGCCTAGCATCATCAATATCATACAATATCACGCTACTCGACGGTCAAAGGACTGTGCTTTTCGAAACGTCGCATCATTATATAACTTGGAAGTCGCTTGGCAGAGTTAATCATTCAGCAGGCTCATATCACTACGCTTCACGTCGGGCCGCGACTTACCTTATCATTCATCCGGCTCGAAGGACCAAAAAATGTAGGGGTTTTGATTCACGCCTACACTTAGATGATAAATGATAGATGACCGCTTCTCGCTGATATAGGCAGGAAGATCGCGGATTAGATGATAAATACTTAGTACTAGTACTTTGATTGGTAGAGTTTCTATTTACTAATGGGGCAATGGATATACAAGTTGGTGCACACAATAGTAAGTAGTCAGAACATAGCCATAAGTCCGTAATTCTCGGAAGGCTAGGCATGGGCATGGTAGAGGTGTACCTACCTACCTTAAGTGAGTACCTTCACCCACATTTCATCAGTTACCAGTTACTAGTCACTCGCGTTAACAAAAGCATGACCGAGGACTGGGTGTTGGTTGAGTCGTTATTTGGGAGAGATAGTTAGCCAAGCCATAGCCAGCCATTGTGCATTTATACTTAGGGCTGATGACCATCAGCACTCACTGCCAAAAATGGGTGTTCTTCTTAAATGCCATCCATGGATGAGGTTTTATTTTAATTACCTACATAACATTACGTGGCCTGTGTTCTCCGAAGGGGTAGGCAGGTTAGGGAGAGGCCCACTTTTGCCAGGTATGTTCAAGTTCTATGTGATACAGCGAGCCTATTGCCATCAACCGAGCGCAAATCCATACTCCGGGCTGCAAATGAGAAATTCCAAGCATTCCCATCCAAATCCTAATGTCACTTTATCTAACTTAGGAATCCAGGACTTCACACGAAGCCGTCGCACTTGGGACCCCTAGACCAATGAGGAATTCAATTTAACATTTGGTCCTTATGTTGTGCAGCATGTCCGTCCAGCACTTCTCGAAGAAGATGATCGCGACGCGCGAGCTGATCCGGCTGGTGCGTCAGAAGCAGTGCCTGTGGGACCGCTGCCATCCCTCCTACCGCGACAAGGTCGGCAAGGACAAGTCCTGGCACGAGATCTACCTCGAGTTCGAGCCCTCCTACGACACCCTCGACGACCACAAAAAGAATCTTATAGGTGATATATCACAATATCTGTGTGTGTGTTTATGTTTGTCGAGTCGTTGAAATCTTTAAGTTTGAGTTGAGTTCAGAGCTACACACATTTGACGTGTAAAAGTAATATAACCTTAACCTTATTTATAACCAACTTACGTAAAATTTAATTTGTCATTCAATGAGTCATTGTTTAGCGAGTCACTCCGAGCACTGCGAGCTTACCGCAGCTACTAATTAAACATGAATTACAAAAACACCATTACCAACTTGTACTTGATGTGCATTGTTCAGACAATAATTCGTGTTGCAAAGACAAAGAGGAAAGCATACATTAGGTTTATTTAATTTATTTGGTTTATTTTTAATAATTCGCAGGAAATATAATCACAAGAAAGTGGTATAATGTCAGAGACTCATACGTGAAGTCACGAAAACCTGGGGTACGGAGACCGTACGTGTACGCAGAGGAACTGTCGTTCCTGGATCCCATCTACCTGGGGGGAAGCGACAGGAAGAGCATCATCGACAAGAGCTTCATTGAAGAGCGGATGGACAACGACGACGAAGGGGACAACGACAACTCGCACAATTGGCTACAAGAAGTGTTCGTTGACATCGACGAGGGCACAGATACGCAGGCGGCCGGCTGTCCAGCCAAACGACCCAAACTCGAGTACGGCAGCAGTAAAGACGAAAGCGAAGAAAACATCATCACAGTGCTGGCCAACCTCATACAGAAGGAAGAAGACGAGGACAGATCGTTCTTCAAGTCCATCACACCGTCCGTCAAGAAGCTCTCCGAATCCTCCAAGTTTGAGTTCAGGATACAAGTTATGAAGCTCATCAACAGCTTGAAGATCAGAGATCGCCAAGTCATGAAACTTAAAAGAGAAAGGACTTCTAATGTGGACTCTGATAGCGAGTGATTGATTGTTATGCCTAGTTGTACCTATTAAATAAGTTTAAGGAACAGTTCCCTACTTATTTCGATCCTCTTTAGTACCTGCTGTAATATTAGGAAGTAGATATACTTTAAAAGAGACTAATTAAGTGACCAGGGGATAAGAGATAAAGGCAAGAGAATGTTGAAGGACATGATTAATTTGGTGATTACAACAAACATGACTACAGTGTTATCGAAAGTGAATATTATTCTACACTAGCTTCAGCTACTGTGTATATGTATAGATTATCTATAATTGGTAAACAATTAATAAGATGATAACCGCTCATATCATAATTCACGTGTATCTTATAAAGGATTATAAAAATACTTTTCATATCTTTCAAGCAATTTTACACCTTATTTTGGAGCTTGCTATTGCAATTGGATTATAATTTTCATTGTTGTTTTTAATAACATTAGCGATAAAAAATATTTGCATGATTTGAATCTATGCACATAATAAATTAAAGTCGATGATGGTGTCTCTGCGTGGCCGCATAGTTCTTCTAAACAACGCAACGGATTTTGATACGGTTTTCTCCATTATTTAGAGATTTGATTCCAAAATGTCTGTGTAACATTCAAATTAAACTTAAATATAATAAAGACATCTCGATGTTTTATCAAGACGTAAAAACCGTGCAAAGCAGGGGCGGGCCGCTTGTCTAAATTAATGATAACTTAGATGACGCGGTGTTGATTACTCCTAGCTTAGATGGTGGAAATACTCTCATTACTCAAGCGGCAGCGCGGCGTCGCGTACCGCTGACACATTCCGACCCAAGGACCCGGGGCCGCAGGACCAGTCATCATGACGGCTGAGGAGAAAGGAGTAGCGCAGAAGCCCTCCAAGGCCGTGGACCTGGACACTATCCTCGTGGAGGAGGTGGGCCAGTTTGGCAAGTACCAGATCGTCACTCTGCTACTCGCCGCTTTCCCTGTCATATTCTCTGCGTTTGCTTCCGGAGAATATATTTTCACAACCGCTAGAATAAATACAAGGTAAGAACTAAGAATCATACACAACATTTTAATTTATTTCACGTTTTGATGTCTTATTGGCAGACAGGAGGTAAACTTAGCACTGTCCGAAGATGTGTATGCCGTACGAATACATCACCGTAGCGAAGAGGTCTATAATTCCCGAAGTATTGGTCTTAGTGACGTAAGTTCGGTATCAATATATTTTAACTTAATCATATTATGTACAGTGATACAGTCAGAGCTGATACGACCTGGGAGTTTTCTGAGGTATGTGCTCAGTAAAGCCGATACGCTAAAGTGTATCTATCTAAATTATTAGAAAAACGATTTTCGTTTTTCTATAAACTAACTTGAAATTTGGTCGGTACTGAAGCTAGTTTTGATATTAATGTCGTTTCTAAAAGTACTAAATACCACAGTGGTCATATAATGTGGCACCTAGATACATAGGTAGGTATAACGTAATAAGTTTGACGCGCGACGGGTGCTTCCGGCTTCCGGCGCGGTCGCCTTCCGGTCGCCGTTTTCGGAGATTCCGTTTTAGATGATAGCTAGTTGTGTGGTGCTGGATGTATATATTTTTCCCCTTTTCGACATGATGTAGAAGTAGGGAAATGCTGTACTTTGTCTTTGACATACCTATCACGCGGGTTCTGTTTTTCAGATAAAAATAATGTATGTCAAAACCTAAACGAAGACTACGAATACAAGTCAGAATAACGTAAGGTCAAACTACAACTGTAATGACTAGCCAGTCGATAAGGCTATAGCACGGGAAATTGAAGTAGTATGTCCATCTGCTCAACAATCAAGTTGACCGTGACTGTACTGAACTAAAACCCTTATTAATAGGCTCGTTGCCATCTCCAGCTCTAATAAGGTAGGTTATATAATATCTAATCTCCAGGTGCCTGGTCCCAGAATGCGACGGCCCCAACCCGGAGTTCGATCCATCCTGGGTGCTGAACGCCATCCCGGCCAGCGGCAGCTCCTTCGCAGCTTGTGAGCGCTTCGTCAACGTCAGTACTCCGGCGGCGGTGGCCGAGGGCACCTGTCCCGTTACGCTATTCGACTCCTCCAGGACACAGGCCTGCGACGACTATGTGTACGAGAATCAACTCAGCGTGGTTTATGACGTAAGTGTATAATGTCCATATCATAAATATACAAAACAGCTACAGCAACAACTTCTTGCTTATATCTATGATCATGTCACACGATGAGGGAATGGGCAAAGGATTTTCGTAAGAGTTCGTTTTTGGCCGGTAAGAGTCCGGCATACCCCTCCGTCACCCCCACGATGGAGGAAGTCCATGAGGATTTCCACTACGAAACCAAAAAAAAAAGGATGCTGCGTGAGCTGTATCTTTCGGCGGAAGCTTTTCCGTGCCATGCCGCGGCACTTTAAAATAATAGCCAATGCACACCGAGGTAAAAAAATTGCCAGTGAAGATCAATATGAAGAAAACCTCTCCACATTGAACAGTTTAAAAAAAAAAAAATTAACGAACAGATAAATCAAAGGTAATAATGATGAGAGTCTGCCAACTCGTTACATATATCTAGGCAGGCATCACACGTACGCCTCTTCTTGATTTTGCTACGTACCTAAGTAGAATATTGAGAGAATATTATGTTAATTAACCACAACACACTTGGTACACGTAATTATGTAGATGTTATCATGCCCACATCTATTCTATTATATTCTATTCTAATAAATCTGTAGAAGTGAAAATTCTGTACATTGAAAATATCAAAAAAATAAATGGCTGGGGGGTGTTACTAGACCGACACCGAACGCAAAAATGTGATTTAAAAAAAATTTTGTCTGTCTGTCTGTCTGTCTGTTTGTTCAGGCACCACACTGGGTACTTTTTATCCCGGAAAAGTATATACAGTAAAAAACAAACTTAATTTTGCGGTTCGATCCCTAGACCCGATTACTGTACCAACCGCAAATAATACGTTTGTCGTAGGTTACGTCACCCGCAGTGAAGTTCACTAAGGGGCGCTGCACACGGCTAAGATACTATAATATTTTATCTTAAGATACAATATCGCAAAATCCCTAAAAACTTATATCTTAGTTTTTAGGGATTTTGCTTATTTATTGAGTTTAGATTAGTTATCATCAGAAATAGGTTTATTTAGGTAGGTAGGTATTTTATTTGCTGTTATTGAGTTTATTTTTTTTTTAATTAGGTAGGTACATAGGTTTACTTTTATAAGGCGTAGACGTAAAAACAACTACCTACCTTTTGAAGAGTGAAGTGGGGTCTTAAAAAATAACAGATTTGACTAAATGCGTATGAAAATGAAAATATACACGCTAAGTACTTACTTATATAAAAAACATTTTTTTAAATTTTTGTTTGTCTGTTTGTTGCGGCTAATCTTCGAAACGGCTGGACCGGTTCTGACGGGACTTTCACTGGCAGATAGCTGATGTTATGGAGTAACATAGATTTAATAATTTAAACTTTTTGCATACAAAAAAGGTACAAAGGCTGAATTAATGCCTTAATAGGCTGTATAGGCTACTTTTTGTTTCGGTAGCATGTTTCCGTGGGATAATTTCCGACATCCACGCGAGCGAAGCCGCGGGCAGAAGCTAGTAGATAATAGAGATATTGTCTTCCTGTGCACGAGGTAGGTATACTCTGTTGCACCTTTGGTATACCTTTGTTTAATCATTAATAAGTGAATTCTCCTTATAAGCGTTGTATATTTGTTGATGATAAGCGATATCTAACGGGAAGCTATATGTGAGCCATCAATGGGTCAATTAAAGATGTACATATAAAGCCCAGGGTATTGTATTGTAGGTACATCTTTATTTGACTTGACTTACACTAAAGACCCGTATTACAGAACCTCGCTCATGACTCAAACGTTACTTAAAACTAGTTTAGTCGAAACTTGTTCTGAGCAACGCTTGAATCGTGAGTGAGGTTCTGTAATACGGGCCTTAAAGTAGCATTGCCTGATGAAAGGGTTCAAGTGCTTTTCTTTACCCTACTTATTAAAATCAAGATTGAAATCAAAATGTCCAATGCCAAAATAAAAGAAAAACAAACGAACGGATGGACGAATTTATAAGAATTCGACCTCTATCTACAATAATGTATTTAATTACAATTGATGTAGTACCTACTATCTACCTTGTATAGTCTATATATAGGAATATAGGCATGGTATGCACCTACCTTGGCTACCGTATACCTACCCATTCATATTTGAAAAAATTATAGCATCAATCAAGTTGTAAAAAGCTTTGTTTGGGATTGCCGATGTGCGTAATTTATTATTTAAATGAGCTAATTATCTGCTGATAGGGACCTGATAGCGACGAGGAATTGAGTGAGTTATCGTAATCCGTCCGTCAAAGCATCTAATCGTTAAAATAATCACTCATTATTTATTATTTCAAAGCTGCTATCGATGTTTCTCTCGTAGGATATACCTAATGAATCTTATGGCCTTGGCTTACGCACCCTGTACAACCCATTGTGCTATTTTGCGAGTAGCTTGCACATCCCATTGTGAGGTTCTCTAATCAGAAGTTGTACATACTGGCATGCAAGTTACTTGTATAGATACTTTTGTGAAAGTTGCAGACATGTGTATTGCGGTCTTAACACTAGCCGAGCTGTAACAAGTTATCTGTAATTTTGCTCACCGATTTGTTTTTTCAGCACGGCATGCCGCATAAGCTTTTTTTTGGGCTCGTTCCGACATTATAGAAAAGGAATAGCTCGTTGTAGTTGTGTGAGGCCTGGCTTGAGGGATGCGTTATATTGTGGCGAAATGTGGTTGTACTATATGCGTATCCTTTTGAGGAAATACTTTTTGTACTATAGTAATTTTATTCTAGATAAGTAGGTACATCGTCTTCATAAATAATTAATGTTTACAAAATATTGTAAAACATTTTAAAATAAGTATGAAGTTTCTTGCCCATTCTTCTCCATACAAAACTACCTTTTAGAGCTATCTATTTTTTTGTAAATTTTGACGTTCAAAAGTGCCTTTTATGTGCCTAACTGAAATAGGTAGCTGTAGGTTAATGATTTGACTTTGATTTTGTCATGTTATATGATGAATTCCTCGTTTCAGTTCGACATGGCGTGCGACGAGTGGCGGCGCTCGCAGATCGGCTCCATCCGCACGATCGGCACGCTGCTGGTGCTGCCCATCACCGGCTACATCTCCGACCGCTGGGGCCGCCGCGTGGCGCTCACCATCAACGCCTTCAATACGGGCTGGATCGGCCTCGTGCGCTCCTTCGTAAACTCCTACGAGTGGTTCATGACTCTCGAGGTGCTGGAGTCCTCGGTCGGCGCAGGGGCTTACTCTTCTTGCTACATTTTAGGTAAGGGTCTCTTGGACCTAGAAGTTACCTGGATCTGATTAAGCAAGACAATAGAAGTAACAATCATTTATTTACTTATAATTTTGGTATACAATTTAAACCATAAAATTACTTTGCTTTAACTAGCATAACATTTTCAAATAGGTAAATAATATAATGTTCATTCATACATTTTTTTCATTCATTTATCTATACTTATAATAAATCTGTAGATGTGAAAATTCTGTACATTGAAAATATCAAAAAAATAAATGGCAGGGGGTGTTACTAGACCGACACCCAACGCAAAAATGTGATTAAAAAAAAATTTTGTCTGTCTGTCTGTCTGTCTGTTTGTTCAGGCATCACGCAAAAACTACCGGTTCGATTACGATGAAACTTGGTATAATTATTCTTTAATATCCTTGGCACCAGACTGGGTACTTTTTATCCCGGAAAAGTATATACAGTAAAAAACAAACTTAATTTTGCGGTTCGATCCCTAGACCCGATTACTGTACCAACCGCAAATAATACGTTTGTCGTAGGTTACGTCACCCGCAGTGAAGTTCACTAAGGGGCGCTGCACACGGCTAAGATACTATAATATTTTATCTTAAGATACAATATCGCAAAATCCCTAAAAACTTATATCTTAGTTTTTAGGGATTTTGCTTATTTATTGAGTTTAGATTAGTTATCATCAGAAATAGGTTGGGATGGATAGCACATTACAGAAATGGCCCCTGGTGCCCGGCAGCCCGTCTACCCTCGACTACGGCAGCGGTCGAGGTTACGGCGTGGCAAGAGGAATCTCCGGATGGGATCCGGCTGCCAATACCAACAACGACTGGACCTGGCAACATATAACACGCGTACGCTCCGGACCGACGAGAAGATAACGGAACTCGAAGAGGAGTTGAGCAGGCTGCGATGGAGTATTGTAGGATTATCTGAAGTCCGAAGAGAGGGGGAGGACACGGTAATCCTGAAATCCGGCAGCCTGCTCTATTTCCGAGAGGGTGACCGGCAGTCCCAGGGTGGTGTTGGGTTTATCGTCCACAAGTCCCTTGTGAACAACGTGGTGAAGATCGAGAGTGTGTCGACCAGGGTAGCGTACCTTATACTCAGAATATCCTCAAGATATTTGCTGAAGGTCATACAGGTCTACGCCCCGACCTCGGCACACCCCGACGACGAAGTGGAGACCATGTATGAGGACATTTCTAAAGCCATGCATGGTTTCAAAACTCACTTTACCGTGGTCATGGGGGACTTCAACGCGAAACTGGGCAAGCGAGACGGGAATGAGCTGCAGGTGGGGCAATTTGGAGTTGGACGTCGAAATCACCGGGGCCACCAACTGGCTAGTTTTATGGAGAAGGAGGGCCTCTATATGATGAACTCCTTCTTCAGAAAGCGTGAGCACAGGAAGTGGACCTGGCAGAGCCCCGATGGTGCAACTAAAAATGAGATTGACTTCATCATGTCAACCAAGAAGTAAATGTTCAATGATGTCTCAGTGATCAATGCGCTGAAAACCGGGAGCGATCACCGCATGGTAAGAGGCACATTGAACATCAATATCAAGCTTGAAAGGTCTCGACTGATGAAGTCTACGCTCCGTCCAGCACAGATCCGGATCCATAACCCCGAGAGCTTTCAGCTTGAACTCCAGAACCGTTTCGAGTGCCTAGGAAGCTCAGTGGACGAATACAACGATGGGTTCGTGGAAGCTGTCCATACGACCGGGTCTAAGTTCTTTAAGACACGTCGTACAGATCAGAACAAGAGGCTCTCCGATCACACTCTCAAGCTCATGAAGGAGCGGCGTGAGATGAGATGATCCTGCAGTCTCCAGACGAGGCGTGGAAATACCGGCAGCTCAATAGACGGATCTCTAAATCCTTGAAGAGCGACCTCCGCCGCTTTAATACCGAGCGTATCAAAGACGCGATCGAGCGGAACAAAGGCTCCAAGGTATTTGCAAGAGATCTGGCTATTGGGCAGAGCCAGCTCACGAAACTGAAGACCGACGATGGTAGGATCTTATCCGCCAAACCGGTGCTTCTGAGGGAGATCGAGAGCTTCTATGGACAGTTGTACACGTCAACCAGTAAACCCGTTGTAGATCTAGCAAACGACCCAAGAGCTAGACTGACCCGACACTATACCGAAGACATCCCGGACTTCAGCCTGTACGAGATTAGGATGGCTCTGAAACAGCTCAAGAACAACAAAGCACCAGGTGATGACGGAATTACGGCCGAACTCCTGAAGGCGGGTGGAAAACCGGTACTTGAGGCCCTTCAGAAGCTGTTTAATTCCGTCATACTCGAGGGGAAAACGCCACAGGCATGGTGCAGGGGTGTGGTGGTACTCTTCTTCAAGAAGGGCGACAATGCCCGGTTGAAGAATTATAGGCCCATCTCACTTCTAAGCCATGTCTACAAGTTGTTTTCAAGAGTCATCACGAATCGTCTCGCGCGCAGGTTTGACGATTTTCAGCCTCCCGAACAAGCCGGTTTCCGAAAAGGCTTTAGCACCGTGGACCACATACATACGCTGCGGCAAGTTATACAGAAGACCGAAGAGTATAACCTGCCACTCTGTTTAGCGTTTGTGGACTACGAGAAAGCCTTCGATTCGATCGAGACCTGGGCTGTACTGCAGTCTCTCCAACGGTGCCAAATCGACTATCGGTACATCGAGGTGTTGAAGTGTTTGTACGAAAATGCCACCATGTCAGTCCGACTTCAGGACCAAGCTTCCGAACCTATCCTTCTGCAGCGAGGGGTGAGACAGGGAGACGTCATATCTCCGAAACTGTTCACCGCTGCACTAGAGGATGTCTTCAAGGTTCTGGACTGGAGAGGGCTAGGCATCAACGTCAATGGCGAGTACATCACTCACCTTCGGTTTGCCGACGATATAGTGGTCATGGCTGAGACCATGGAGGACCTCAGTATAATGCTCGATGACCTCGGCAGAGCTTCCGGAAGAGTGGGTCTTAAAATGAACATGGACAAAACCAAGATCATGCTGAATGCCCATGTCACACCCACTCCTATCAAGATCGGAGACTCAACACTCGAAGTTGTAGACGATTATGTGTACCTGGGACAAACGGTCCAGTTAGGTAGGTCTAACTTCGAGAAAGAGGTCAATCGTCGAATCCAACTCGGCTGGGCGGCGTTCGGGAGGCTGCGCGGTATCTTCTCGTCCAACTTACCACAGTGTCTCAAGACGAAAGTCTATGACCAGTGTGTGTTGCCAGTGATCACATACGGGACTGAAACGTGGTCGCTCACAATGGGCCTCATCAGAAGGCTTAAAGTCACTCAAAGGGCAATGGAGAGGGCTATGCTCGGAGTTTCCTTGCGTGATCGAATCAGAAATGAGGACATCCGCAAGAGAACCAAGGTTACCGACGTAGCCCGAAGAATTGCCAAACTTAAGTGGCAGTGGGCAGGGCACATTGCTCGCAGAACGGATGGCCGATGGGGCCGAAAAGTTCTGGAGTGGCGACCGCGAACCGGAAGACGTTGCGTTGGAAGGCCTCCCACTAGGTGGACCGATGACCTGGTGAAGGTTGCGGGAATCCGCTGGATGCGAGTCGCACGGGACCGGTCAATGTGGCGACACTTGGGGGAGGCCTATGTCCAGCAGTGGACGTCTATCGGCTGAAATGATGAGAAATAGGTTTATTTAGATAGGTTGGTATTTTATTTTCTGTTATTGAGTTTATTTTTTTTTTAATTAGGTAGGTACTTAGGTTTACTTTTATAAGGCGTAGACGTAAAAACAACTACCTTTTGAAGAGTGAAGTGGGGTCTTAAAAAATAACAGATTTGACTAAATGCGTATGAAAATGAAAATATACACGCTAAGTACTTAAATAAAAAAACATTTTTTTAAATTTTTGTTTGTCTGTTTGTTGCGGCTAATCTTCGAAACGGCTGGACCGGTTCTGACGGGACTTTCACTGGCAGATAGCTGATGTTATGGAGTAACATAGATTTAATTTTTAAACTTTTTGCATACAAAAAAGGTACAAAGGCTGACTTAATGCCTTAATAGGCTGTATAGGCTACTTTTTGTCTCGGTAGCATGTTCCCGTGGGATAATTTCCGACATCCACGCGGGCGAAGCCGCGGGCAGAAGCTAGTTTATTCATAAGCAATTTACATTGTGTTGGACATTACATATTAAATATTAAATAAAATCATCATATGCAGAAACAATACCAAATTAAATGTTAAATAAAATTATCACACGCAGAAACAAAACATAAAACGAACAATACATATAAAAGTCTAATTAGAGTTGATGTGAAATGTCTAGTTCCAGAGTCAATTCGTATAAAATATGTCAATATATATAATGTCTAATTAATAGCAGGTACAGCGCCAGCAGGTCAAGCTACCCGAAACTGTCTAATTTTCCCAATCAACCTTGAACCTTAATGCTTTAGTGATAAAGTTGAAAATCTATTAAAGAAATTTGACAGATTGTAGTAACTTGATGTGCTGGCGTCCGTACAATGTGAAAATAGTGTGAAAAATGTTAGGAGGTCAAAATTTCATCAAGGTCCTAGTGATGAGCACAGTTTCAAAACAAAAACTAATTTAATTCAACAAAATATAAATAAAAATAAAAAAATACCATTTAATTTAAAACTTGTTCACTGCTATTATTATAAGTACATACTATTATTACTACTACTGACTACCTTTATCATTTGTCATTAATTCTGACACGGAGTATAAACATTTTTCCAACAAGAAGGCTTTCAATTTAGTTTTAAAAGAGTGAGAGCTATAAATTAATAATTTTAAATCAGTCTGTAACCTATTAAATAACTCCAATGCTTGGTATCTGGAACAATGCTTAGCTATGTTAAAATTTGGTGCCAGGTATTAGGTCATCCTAACTATTCCCATTACTAAGAACCGATAAGCACGTACCTGGTCATCATCAGTCCCTCAGAATGTATCATGTAGTAGCACCCGTGCTCAATTAGGTAAATGTTGAAAGCTATGTCATCCTAACTATTCCCGTTACTGAGAACCGATAAGCACGTACCTGGTCGTCATCAGTCCCTCAGAATGTATCATTTAGTAGAATTAAAGCTATGTCAGCAGGCATAATGCATCGTGTGGTTCAAAATAAATATCTGACCTGGAGGAATGAATGTAGATAACTGTGAGTATGTACGCACGGCTACACATCAAGCTATACAAAACCAGTATAAGCTGCCTTCTGATTGTACGAAAAACCTATACAATGCGAGGTCAGCTAAAACTGGAAATGCATAGCTTGATGTGTAGCCGTGTGTACATTATGTTACAACATCTTCAACCGGTGCGTTTTGTCCGTCATGATATGCGGTGCCGAAACGAGGACACTGACGGTCGGGCTGGTCCACAAATTCAAGGTCGCTCAGCGAGCTATGGAGCGAGCTATGCTCGGAGTCTCTTTGAAGAATAAAAAATGAAAATTAATTTGATCCAAAAAATTAGGAGTGAAATTATTCGGAAAAGAACAGGGGTTACCGACATAGCTTGCAAAGTAAGTAAACTGAAGTGGCAGTGAGCTGGCCATGTTTGTCGAAGGTCCGATGGTCGGTGGAGCAGACGAGTCCTGGAGTGGAGACCGCGTATCGGCAAGTGTCATGTGGGACGCCCCCCAGCTAGATGGACCGACGACCTAAAGAAGGCAGCTGGGACAGACTGGATGCGGAAGGCGGAGGACAGGGTGTTCTGGCGTAGCCTGGGAGAGGCCTATGTCCAGCAGTGGACTGCAATAGGCTGAGTTGATTGATGACTGTGTTTAATTTAGATACTGTTATGTTGCTAAATACTTAAAACTACAAGCTATTGCTTGTGGATCCGTCCGCGTGGAGGTTGGAAAACGATATAATTCCGAATAATTAGACCAACTGCATAAAAAAATAAGTTTAGCGCCGGAAAACGAAATAGCAAAATTGACTTATAAACGCTACAGAAATTATTGTAATGACCTACTGCGTAAAGTAAAAAGAACGTACGAACAAAATCAAATTAAAAATGCAAAAGGCGATAACAAAATATTATGGAAAGTACCTAATTAAAAACATAACAAACACTACTAAAAAGACAGAACATCCTAAAGAACTTTTAAATATTTCTAACTCTCCACAACAATCACTAAATGAGGTAAACGGATATTTTGTAAACATTGGCGGATCTCTAGCAGAAAAAATCTATCAGAAACGTGCTCCCACTTCTAACGACAAACATAAAAAAAAATGTCACAAACGCTAACAAGCCTTGTTCTTTTGTATTGTACGACACTGATGAAGACGAGGTGGAACTTATCATAACTGATCTGAAAACTAACTGTGCGGCGGGCTGTGATAACATAGTAAATTCATCAAACAGTTTAAACATAAATTATACTTGTTCCTCCACTAACAAAAATTTTCAACGTCTGTTTAAATTCGGGTGTATTTCCAGACCCCCTAAAATGATCCGTAGTGTGTCCCATCTTCAAGACACGGGGACAGAAATCTTATCAACAATTATAGGCCAATATCCATCTTACCAACGCTCTCAGAAATACTTGAAAAAATGATTAATACTCGACTAGTAAATAAAAGCATCCAGGCATCCATGGATTTCAAAAGTTCACCATGAACTGTTTCACGTTTAATTGCAGTAACGGAGCTGGTAGGGCCCAAGTACCGTGTGATTGCGGGGGCCACCATCTCCACCCTGTTCGCTCTGGGGCAGGTGATCCTCGGGCTCATCGCGTGGGGCGTGCCGGCCTGGCGCCCCCTCACCCAGGTCCTATACGCGCCGCAGATCCTGGTCGTCAGCTACTTCTGGATCCTCTCAGAATCCGTCCGCTGGCTCATGAGTAAGGGCCGCTACGAAGAGTCGGAAGAGATTCTGAAGAAAGTCGCCAAAGCCAATAAGACGGTGCTCTCGGATAAGAGTTTAGAAGCTTTACGTGCTACAGCTGAAGCAGAGAAGAACACTGTGAAGCCGAAAGAGCCCTGGCTAGCTGTACTCGTGTTCAGATCTCGTGTGATCCTGTCTCGTTGCCTGGTGTCGCCTATCTGGTGGATCACGAACACGCTGGTGTACTACGGCATGAACATCAACTCGGTGAACATGACCGGCAATGGGTACCTGAACTACGTGGCGGTGGCTGCCATCGAGATCCCGGGCTACTGGACGGCCATCCTGCTGCTGGACCGCGTCGGCCGCAAGCCGGTGCTCATCTGCGCGTACTGGCTGTGCGCTGCCTGCCAGTTCGCGTTCGCTTTCATGCCCGACGGTAATTATTATTATAATTTTCAATATTATCCCGTGGTCTGGATTTGTGCCCGGTCGATGGCGCGGGCGATGACTTGGGATTTAAATATAAATGGCGAAAAGTGGGTTTATTGTAAGTATACCTCTACCTTACTCTTCGGGGGTAAACAAGCGTGATGTTATTTTATGTTGTTATCCCCATTACGCAAGAACTGTTCTTCCTTAGAAATAAATGTCCACGTTTCAGGGAACGACGGCGTGCGGCTGTTCCTGTACCTGTTCGGCAAGTACTGCATCGCCATCGTGATGACGTCAGTGTACGTGTACACGGCCGAGCTGTACCCCACACAGTACCGACACAACCTGTTCGCGTTCTCGTCCATGGTGGGCCGCCTCGGCTCCATCACGGCGCCGCTCACGCCCGCGCTCGTAAGTTCATCATATTAGCTTTTGCCCACTGCTTCACCCGCGTGGAGGTCAGAAATCAGTTCAGCCGTTAAGGCGTGAAAAGGTAACAGACAGAGTTACTTTGGCATTTATAATATTACTAGCTGCGCCCCGCGTTTTACCCGCATACGTTTCGATCCCGTAAGAATATCGGGATAAAAAGTATTATATATGGTAATCCTGTTTATAAACCATCTGTGTGCCAAATTTTATCCAAATCCGTTCAGTAGTTTTTGCGTGGAAGAGTAACAAAAATCCATCCATCCATCCATCCATACAAACTTTCACATTCATAATATTAGTAGGATATAAGTAGTATGGATATCTATACAAATAAATAAAATATTAGTGTCTGTTTGTAATGTCAAAATAACAGCTTTTTACTAAATGATATGAAAGCATATACGGTACTTATAATACAAAATATATATTTTTTATTTTTGTCCTGTCTGTTCCGGCTAATCTCCGAAACGGTTGGACCGATTTTGACGGGATTGTCACTGACAGATAGCTGATGTTATGAAGAGTAACTTCGGTTTTTTATTTTAGAAAAAGAATAAAGGTTCCGCGAAAAAAAATTAAAACCCATGAAATCCAATTTGTTTTCCGACATGCACGCGAACGAAGTCGCGGGCACAGCTAGTGATTAATATAATATATTACAGTATGGATACTAGCTTTTACACAGCTTCGCTCCCATGGTCTATCCAACTACGGTCATTTATATTTCCGGATAAATTGTCCTGTAATAGACTAAAAATACTAGAATCCTCCGGCCTACGGTTGTTGCTGGGCGGAAAACTTTGATTGCGCAATGCAGGATTTTGTAACGTCAGGTCGGCGTCATCCGCGACTTCTAGTTTACTGGCTGGTTCCAACAGTAACGAACACCCTTATAATACCTCACTACTTAAGCGGACCGTGACTTACGACGATCATTATAATTATGTTCCCAGGCTCAGGAAGTATGGGAGCCATTCCCTTCGGTGCTTTTCGGCAGCTTCGCGTGTCTGTCGGGCCTGCTGATCTTCACCACGCCGGAGACGCTGGGCACCAAGCTGCCCGATACCTTCGAGGATGCTGAGCAGCTCGGCAAGACCAAACCTACGTGATCTCGTTAACTTGTAGATACCTAGTCACTGTAGTTCATAAGACATCTTGTTAATAAATTTATTTTTTTGTGATGCGTATGTTTGTTTTTGAATGTACAGCACCTAGCGGTAACTTCTCAGTTTGTGCTGACCGTGAGGAAGCTTAGTTGTTATCGAGGTATAGGCGCAATAGTGTGCAGACATAGAGACGGCCTACCAAGTGCAAGTGTATCGGCTGTGGCATACCAGACATAGAGACGGCCTACCAAGTGCAAGTGTATCGGCTGTGGCATACCAGACATAGAGACGGCCTACCAAGTGCAAGTGTATTGGCTGTGGCTGTGGCATACCATACAATGGAAACAACAATTGACTGACCTCGTCTAAACCACACGTACAAATTGTTGCACAACACGAGCAAGTTACCGTTCAAAACCGGTAGGTATTGGTGTAAGCAGCACGTACAATAAAATCGCACATGCAATTCTTGTATATACAAAATATATAAGTACGTAAAAAACAAGCTTTTAAATATGTGCTAAGTATTCAACTAAAGAGTACTAAATAAAAACGTTTAATTCCTGTGGCTCTTCCAACTCCTAATAGACCCTGAACTCCATTCAGTGCTAAAGTACTTGTAAAAAAAAATTGCGAGCCCTAAAACGACGAAGTTATCTTGTTTAGTTGAGGACTTTCTTTTGTGAACTTCTGGCTGCATCATCAGACCATCTCCATAGTACAAATAATTTTAATGTCACCGAAGTTACATAGCAATAAGTAGGTATGCCAAGGTTTAGTTCTATCGGATGCTGGAAAGGGCCTGGAACACATAAAAACAAGCATGTTAAAATAAATCTTGAGAAGACGTTGAATCACCGCGTACGGTACACGGTACACATTTATAGTTGCATGCGGTTTAAAACTTTCTGGAACGTTCAGGAGCAATAATCGCATGCCATACAGCACGTTCAATTATTGCCATTTGGTAGTTTAGACGATGCCAATCAATTGTTGTTTCAATTTTATGGTATTCCGTACAATAAACTTGCACTGTGTAAATGGAGCTTTGAGGGAGGGTTTGTTTCAGTGCTAAAACCTCTTTGTGTTAACATACTTGTCAGTGGAAAATTAATAAAATTCTGCGCCAACATTTGACAGAATACGTCATAGACGTGTAGACGGGATTATACTCGTAGTTTATCTTATTCGTAAATAAATATTTAGATTACAGACTGGACTTATTTTTTGGATAAGTTAGTGACAAAAGTAGGTGTTAAACGTTAAGTACTAATACGGAAACAGCATCGAAGTTTCAAAATCTACCTGCACGACGAACACTTTGTCCCTGGAACTTAATACCCTCGTGTCTGCTGTTAATGCCCTACATGACCACATGTACATAACCGGGATCATATATTAAACACTAGATAACCGAGATGGGAGGTAATAGTACATTTTACGAGTCGGTCCGCCGACACAAATCATACGAAGCAGCACAATTCATAAAATGATGGTACGATATTGTCGTCATTGCTTGAGGCGCACGCGGATGTGTTAGGCGCGCTGTGGCCCGGAGATCAGCATGGCAGAGCCGAAGAGAGAGCCCATACTTGAACAAACAGGCTCTAAGTTAATCGAAACAGTTGAAGAAGGCCCTCCCAAGGGACCGATTACAGTTGAAACGGGCCCCCCCAAGGTACCTGAACCATTGCCCAAAGTAGAGCTGGATACTGTTCTCGTTAACGAGATTGGCGACTTCGGATGGTACCAGTTGCAATCTTTAATAGTAGGCATCATATTAGTGATCTTCATCGCGTTGGCGAACGTGAACTACGTCTTCACCACAGCGCTAATACCTACCAGGTCAACGTCAGTCAATATTGAAATATCGTCTATCCTCATAGGCCACATACATTAAGTAGGATGTTCATTCCAGATGTCTGATTCCGGAGTGTGAGAGTGAACCGGCCGTGTTCGCCCCGGCCTGGGTGATGAACGCGATCCCGCCGGGCCGCAAAGGCTCGTTCGACTACTGCCACCGCTACGGGCGCGCTGCCCCGACGCTGCGCGGGGACGGCGTCTGCCCACCCTCGCTCTTCGACCGCAGCAAGCGCCTGCCCTGCGACACTTACGTGCGCGAGAACACTTTCTCCGTCGTCTACGATGTGAGTCACGAAACGCTCACTTCCTTTTAGAAATTCGGGGATATTTTGGTTGGGTACATCATTTATGTAATCTTTTGTCTGCATGTAAGTTCGGACTGGAGTGTCAAGAGTGGCGGCGGACACTGATAGGTATGATGCGCAAGGTTGGCACGCTGACGGCGCTGCTGATCACCAGCTACATGTCGGACCGCTTTGGGCGCCGGATCACGATCGCTTTCACAGCTATCAACACGGCGTGGATCGGCCTCAATCGATACTGGATTCAAGGTTACAACAGTTTCGCGGCCTTAGAGTTTATTGAAGCCACTTTCGGGTCCGGCTTGTTCTCTAGTGTTTATATATTGAGTGAGTAAAATATTTTGAAATACTTACCTTATTATAAGACATATTTGTAAATTGGTAGGTACGTACACGTACACATGACTTGTTTTCGGCCTTGTGTTGAAAAAGAATATTTCAGGCACTCTGAACACGGCCGTTATAGAGGCATAAAAGGGAGTAGTAGACATAAACTGTCACACATATTGGGTGGCTCGCGAAACGCCGTCCAAATATTTTTTTTAGAAACACTCCCACATGTGATGGGGGACAACTTCAACTTAATCTGATGCAAGAAAGTATATGAAAAATGGATAACTCCATGGAAATACATACAATAGTTTAGTACTACCAAATATGAAAAAAATGTTTTTTTCACTTTTCGTACCGCGCTCGAACTCTAGTTTTACCAAAGAATGTCCCGAAAAGTACTAAGACTTATTATTTGTACTGCTTTGTAAAGCTGAGGGTCCGTAAAGGTTTTTGAAACTACTTTAGGGTCACTGCCACCCTTTTTCTTTAAAAGACTGATAATATAGAACGAATCTCGTCGAGCCTGTATATTAGTGCCAGACACAGCGCAACGCTCTAATAAAAAGCCTTGCTTTTACTAAAACTGAGCTTACTAACACCCCGCTCTGTAGACATGCGAGTACATAACTGATGATAGTTATATTAATACTTCTCTCATTTGTATCTCAAACATGTATTGTATTTAGATTGATGAGTAATAATTGTTTATATTGCTACAGTGGTGGAGTTGCTTGGCCCTAAGTACCGCGTGGCTGCTGGAGTAGCGATCAACACTGCCTTTGCGGTGGGACAAATGGTATTGGGGATGATCGCGTGGTGCGTGCCTAACTGGAGGAGCCTGACGCTCGCGCTTTACATCCCGCAGCTCACCTCAATCTTCAGCTATTGGCTCATCAGCGAGTCTGCGCGGTGGTACATGAGCAAAGGACGCTTCGAAGAATCCGAAGCTCTGCTTAAAAAGATGGCTAGGGTGAACGGGCGGTCGGTACCAGACGCGTCGCTGGCAGGCTTACGTCGCACCGCGCAGGAGCAGTTGGCGCGAGAGGCGCAGGGCGCAGAGCGGCGCCGTGACGAGATCGGCCTGTTCACGCAGGTGTGGCGCCACAAGCGGTTACTACTCCGCGTGCTCGTCTCGCCAGTCTGGTGGATTACCACCACGTTCACCTACTACGGCCTATCTATCAACGCTGTTAACTTGTCTGGCAATAGATACTTTAACTTCATAGCTGTGGCGGCTGTTGAAATCCCCGGCTTTTGGTTCGCATATGTCCTGTTGGACAGGATTGGCCGAAAGCTAGTACTGGCGGGAGGTTTTTGGCTCTGCGCCGCATGCCAGATGGTATACATAGTCATGCCCCAGGGTTAGTATTCCTGTTTTGCAATATATTATGTTTCGTACGAATAAGCATTTAAGCGGTAGTAGTTATGACTTGCAGTTTGTCGAGTTTTTTGTCTTATCAACATTATTTGTGCAGGCTTGTTCGTGATGGCGCTGGTGATGTATCTGGTGGCAAAGTGTGCGATAGCGATGGTGATGTCGTCACTGTATGTGTACACGGCGGAGCTGTACCCCACCAACAACCGACACAAGCTGCTGGCGGTCTCCTCCATGTGCGGCAGGATCGGCGCCATACTTGCTCCTCTCACTCCTGCGTTTGTATGGTCAACCAATGCATTGTGTAATATTAGAGGTTTATTTCATTGACGTTATCCTAGTATTAGTATTCGGTTTCGTATTACCCAGTAACTGCGTTGTGGAGGTCAGATAGGCACTCAGCTGCATCAGGTTAGACTGGAAGCCGACCCCAACATAGATGGGAAAAGGCTAGGCAGACGATGATGATGATTTCTTAGACGATCGATAATTTTAGTGCAAATTTAGTTTTACTATCATCTCAAGCTCTTCTTTTGAATAACAGACGACTAGGTAAGTAGCGAGCTTAGCGGATAACTCTTGGCGGGGGTACCACGGGGTTTTAGACATAAGTCTCCCATCATAACACAATTCCGTGGTCGCAGGCTGCGCAATGGTTTGCTGATCTGCCGTTCGTGCTGTTTGGCGCCTTGTCGCTGTTATCAGGTGGGCTGATCTTCCTCACGCCGGAGACGCTCGGCACCGTTCTACCGGACACCTTCGAACAGGCGGAACAACTTGGCCTCAAAGTTAAAAGATGAGCAGACATCGACCACTTCAAGTTATAAAAAACCGGCCAAGTGCGAGTTGAACTCGAGTGGAGAGGGTTGCGTACGATGAATATGTTGCCCGCTAAAAATATTTCATGTAAAGTAGGTTGCCACGACGGATCCGAAGAACAAACTTGAAACAATTGTACGTACTAAACCTGCAATTGTACGTTTTTACGCACAATGTTTAAAGATTTGCCATATTATTATAAGACCATGTACTTTTTATAGAGTTTCCTGTATTCTGTACGCAAAGAACTAAAACCTGTTTTTTTATTTTTAGGCTTATTAGGTTCGGAGATAAGGGGGTCAATTTCATATATTTTCTCAAATAACTTTAAAACTGTTTTTTTTTAAATATTATACAAAAAATATATTTGAGATCATCACAGCAAGCTCTTTGATTTGATATGTCATGCAGTAATATAGTTTGCAAAACTTTTATTTTTAATTGTTTCGTTTTCTCCTCAAAAGTGGCCCCCTTATTAAAAACTATGTGTACCGAATTTCAACTTAATAAGTCTAGTAGATTCAGAGCAAATTGGCTGTGACAGACGGACAGACTGATAGACACGAGTGATCACTCGTGTGAAAAAAATGGAATCCTTATAGGAGGATTCCGTTTTTTTTCGAGTTAAATGCAGTGTATATTCAAATTTGTTGGTATTTTAATTTAATGTCATATAATTTAGGGTTTTATAATGCAAGTAAATGTAAAGTTTATGAAAAGGTTCTGCGCCTAGTTTAAGTGATTCATTGTTTTTTATCGCCATCAGCCTATAGCACAATCTTCAGACGACAAATCCTCTCTAGTTGCAGGCCATTGAGCTCGCTGGTCGGCTGCTCTCATACACCCATAACCTCAAAGATTCCTCTGTTAGATCGCGTCTTTTTGTCTTTTATTACATAACAACGTGACCAGAAGTACCTGTTTGTAAATTGTAATTGATGGATGACTGATCATTCATTAGCATCAAAATAGACCCTAAATTCTTCTGCTTCTTAAACTTTTCTGGAATCCGGCAGTAATAATACTGCCGCCCTGCGCCCCCGTCAGGTTTAGTCCGCCACTGGCTGAGGGTCTGATACTAGAACAGAAGAACATCGTCGAAAATTATGTCGAGGTGGAGGCTGACATATTCTCTAAATATTTAAAATAAAAAACCATTTTTTAAAACTCTCGGCCTATGTAAACGTTGAATTGAAAAAGGATTAAATACAATTTTCGGAAATCCCCCGACTAAAAGGAAGTGAGTATCGAAAGATAAGTTTCAAATATTTTTGATTGGGTTGATTTATCGCGAAGTCTGTCATATAAACAACTACTTATGACTTTTCCTGGTGCTTTCTACCTTATGTAACTATTTGTCCTCGTAGAGATAGTTACAGCAATAATATCAAATATAGGTAGGTACTACACAATACTCACCTACCTATTAACATAATGACAAACTCAAGAAAATCCGTCGGAGGCTGTGATCTCTATGCCACTTTATCCATGCATCTGGATTGAGCTCCCAAGTCATTTAATCAGTTCAGTTTTAATTCACATTTAAGAAATTCATGGCCCTTTGCTTTAAGTTTTTACTATTACTAACTAATTTCCCTATAAGTCTTATTTCGTTTCGCAAGGTTTCAAAAATGGGCCCTCAACCCAGATGCACGTTCTGTGAGACACATTACAGGTTATCATTCTATCCTACTAATATTATAAACGTGAAATTTTGTTTGTATGGATGGATGGATGGATGGATGGATAGATGGATGGATGTTTGTTACTCTTTCACGCCAAAACTACTGAACGGATTTGGATGTTTGGCACACATATAGTTTATAACCAGGATTAACACATAGGATACTTTTTATCCCGATATTCCCACGGGATCGAAACTTATGCAGGTAAAACCGCGGGGCGCAGCTAGTACTACAATATTTTAATTGAAATCGGGAGCAGACACGTCGATGGTGTGGTATGGTTGTAAGAATGTAGTTTTATAATATAGTGTGATGTAAATATTTTTTAAGTTCTGTACATTGTACCACAGCATATGGTGTACAAATGTTGTGGAAGAATGTAGTTACTTTATCTTCTAAAATAAACTGTTAAATACCTACAAAGTTATTTTTGTGAAAGTCTTTTTGAAGTTTACCCAACTTGATTTTTTTCGGAATTCTCCAAGTACCGTAGATTTGGAATTTCAGGGTGGTGATACATTTTTTGCGACGTTAAAAACACATATTTCTCCAACAATTGATTTAAATAAAAAAGTGACTTTGAATCATCACAAATCTTTTCAATAATTATGAGTTCCAACAATATTCCACACGCTTATGTTATGTGCACTGAATTTTGTTTTTTTCATCCCTCGATTACATGTATCCCCGAGAGCCACCTTCAATATTTTTTTTCGTAATTTTGCTACAACATTTTTTGTGGTTTATAAAATACGCCTTTCTTCCATCGATATAGTGCCAATTTTCTCCTAGTAAAATGGCTGAGTAACCTCCGGACGGACAGGATGAAATTATACGGGCTCCGTTTTGCTATTTGGCAACGGAACCCTAAAAATGAACACTGTAATAAATTTGAACAAACTAAAACTAGAGCATTAAAGATACTTCAAGTCAAACATCAGTCATAAGTCAACAAACTAGATAAACATTTTAAAGATATACAAGAATACACTTGTTTGAAATAAAATACGCGAAGAATATTTAGAGACGGCAGTAGCGGTGTGCTGCTGTTTGGTGGACATCATGGCGGCTTTGGACAAAGACGTGGCCTCTGAGGCGAATGGCCGGCGGCAGGTGGAGCTGGACTCACTCCTGGTGGAGGAGATTGGTCAGTTCGGCAGGTACCAACTCCGCACGTTCCTGCTGGCTATGGTGCTGGTCGTGTTCTCGGCATGGAGCAACTTGGAGTACGTGTTTAGCACAGCTCGGATTAGCACCAGGTAACCAAACTATGCATCAAATACATATGCAGTGGACGTTTTTCGGCTGAAATGATGATGATGATGAGCCTTGGTCCCCTTGGGTCTTATCTCAAGCTCTCTTGTTGGCTAGCCACCGTTAGTGTTTCGTTATTATAAAACATGTTCTATTTAGTTTATCTTCTATTAATTTTATGATTATGCACTAACACATTTTATCATAGATGTCTGATCCCGGAGTGTGAAGGTGAGCCGGCGGAGTTCTCTCCGTACTGGTTGGAGAACGTGGTGCCGGCGGGCGCCAGTCAGGGCACGTTCGATAACTGCCAGCGCTTCGGCAACGCGACCGCGGCGCCGCGGGCGGTCACCAGCGATACATGCCCCGCCACACTCTTCGACCACGACACGCGTCTGCCTTGCGACTCTTACGTGTACGAGAACACACACACTGTCGTCTATGACGTGAGTCAACGAAATTCTGTAACTGTATCAAATATTTGATTAGAAAGATTTGTGATCAATGTTTTTGTCTATAAGTATGGACTGGCGTGCGACGAATGGCGGCGGACGCTGATCGGTACCGTGACCACATTCGGCACGCTGACGGCACTGCCTATCACCGGCTTCGTGTCGGACCGCTGGGGGCGCCGGGTTGCGCTCGTGCTTAACGCGTTCAACACGGCGTGGATCGGACTCACGCGCTATTGGGCTGGCTCCTACCTCGGATTCATACTGTCTGAGTTTGCGGAGGCTAATTTTGGAAGCGGCGCATATTCTAGTGTCTACATTTTACGTGAGTTTTCCTACCGGTTGATTTTTGTGTTTGAAGCGTAGACTCGTTTGGTTAAAAATCATATTATGAATGTTGTTACAGTAACGGAGCTGGTGGGTCCGGAGTATCGCGTCGCTATCGGTGCAGCTATTAAGACTTGCTTTGCTGTGGGACAGGTGACGTTGGGGCTTATTGCGTGGTGCGTACCTGACTGGAAGATCCTGACGCTCACGCTCTACATCCCGCAGTTCCTTACCATCGTCTACTTCTGGATAATCAGCGAGTCTGTGCGTTGGTACATGAGTAAAGGACGCTTTGAAGAGTCCGAAGCTTTGCTTAAAAAAGTTGCAAAGGTCAACGGAAGAAAATTAACTGACAAATCACTGGATGCATTACGTTACACCGCGGAGGAGAAGATACGGGTCACTGAGTTGGAGGCAGAGCGACGTGGTGGTGAACTCTGGCTGGTGGTGCAAGTGTTCCGGCACAAGCGAATATTACTGCGGTGCATCGTCTCGCCCGTGTGGTGGATGACAACCACGTTCATCTACTACGGACTGTCGCTGAACGCTGTGAACATGTCAGGCAACAAGTACTTGAACTTTATAGCTGTGGCGGCGGTCGAGATCCCTGGCTTTTGGACTGCATATTTCTTGATGGATAGGATTGGAAGGAAGCCAGTATTGACTGGAGCTTTTTGGATGTGCGCCGCATGTCAGGTTGCATATATTTTCATGCCTCAAGGTATGTTTTAATGTTTTGCGTGAATTAGGATCAACTCGCTAAGTTGATCTTAATTTGTGACGTCATCTTCCAGGTCTGTACGTGGCGACGCTGGTGGTGTACCTAATCGCTAAGTTCTGCATCGCCATGGTGGCGACGTCGGTGTACGTGTACACGGCCGAGCTGTACCCCACCAGGCACCGACACAGCCTGTTCGCCTTCTCCTCCATGATCGGACGCATCGGGTCCATGCTGGCGCCGCTCACTCCAGCTTTTGTAAGATTTACTTTTCAATTTTAGATAAGTTCTAGAATCAGGTATTGAATTTTAATTCCACAATAACTAGATCCAGGCAATAAAGGTGAAGGAAATTCATCTTTATTACGCTTTTGTCTTATATTTGTGCTGCCACTTGTGCCTTCCACAGATTATATTTTAATGGATGAATCACGAAATCAAATATTATTGCCGAGCTTTCCATAGTAATATATTAATGCTCGTGACAGTACAAGGGCATTTTTGGTTCTAGTGATCCTAGTCCTGACTAGCAACTGCAAGATATACATTAAGATCTCGTAAAAATTTTAAGAGTTTTTAAAACATCATTCTCTTTTTGTCATACTGAAATAGAACGATTTTTTAAATTAATTTAACGCTAAAAACGTATTTGACTGTTGGTGCAAGTGGCCACAGTGATTTCTGGTGCCAGCGGGCCTTCAAATGGTTAGAAATGATAGTGTTTTGTTTGCAGGGCGCCCAATTCTTCCCCGAGCTGCCGTTCGTGTTGTTTGGTTCTCTGGCGCTGCTGTCGGGGGCGCTGATCTTCCTCACTCCGGAGACGCTCGGCACCACCCTGCCCGACACCCTCGAGCAGGCAGAGCAGATTGGCGACAAACAGTATAACACTAACAAATGATAACTCCTGTACCTAAGACTGTATCCACTGTTACCTACATATATTAATTAGATAAGCTGTACCTCCTCTTTAATTTTAATTTACAAATAATTATCCCTCGGGAGCGTACTACCGGGATAAAAAGTATCCTTTATCCTAACCCAGGTCACAGTCTATCCGTGTGCCAAACTACATCGATTCCGATCGAATCTGTTCAGCCGTTAAGACGTGAAAAGGTAACAGACACACATACAGAGTTACTTTCGTATTCATAATATTAATGTGTGGATAGGTGTTCATCGACTATTTCCTACCACCGTGTAAAAACTAAAGTCTAGCAAACAAAGAGATCAGTAACTAATTAGGTAGGTGCTGAGGCAAAATATTGTCGAAATTTATCATTGATTGATCGATAATAAATAATTAAATATCATTGATTGATCGATAATAAATTATTAAATCAATTTAAAATAAAGAGATTAACTGTCGATTGGTCGTTGAACGTTAAAAGCCTCTTTAATGATCTGATAAGACTAGCAGTGAGCGCTTATGATAAAGCCGACTGAAAGCCTCCCTGTCATTCTGCAGAAATTGTGAAAGACATATTTACGCCTCAGCCCAGATACATCATCATAAGTCCAGTCATATAATTATATAAATACTCGTACATCTGCATTGCATCCTTATACACTCATGAGCATACGAGTAGGTATACTTTCATCATATTCATCATCCCGGCTTTACCCACTGCCGAGCATATGATAGGCTTCTCTTTGCTTGTGCCAATCTCCACGCTCCTGTGTCAGTTTCATCTAGGCTCTTCCTGCGATGGTAGCAATGTTCTCCGTCCATCTCGCTGTCAGACTACTTTCACTTTTCGCTTACAATTTAATGCGATTCCAGGTGTTGTGAATAAAATACTCAAATACTGTTCAAATTACATTAAAAAGTATTATGATATAAATCGACGAGAGATCGTATGAGACAGACTAACTGCTAGATTACTGGCACGTATCACTGTGCATTAGATAACATAACCTTGCACGAGATTATGATAAGCACCAAGGATATGTACCTACCTACCAACCAAGATAAGGATCGGTGCAGACTCCGATAACTTTTGGCACTTTGATGTGCATAAAACATTAGATAATTCTTTAAAAGATTATGTAGTTGCAATACATGAACTTACATCCGTTCGCTGCCGCTGTGCACGGCAATAGTTTCGGCGACCTGCGCGCCACCGCACGGATCAAGGTCAGTTCACACCGAGACGCGACGGGACGCTGCGCGCACACTTTAAAACGACCTACTGCACCGCGCAACGTATTCTGAACTCTCACAATGCAATGTGTACCTTTTCGTGTAGAAAATAAAGTATATTTTGAGTCACTCTTTTAAAGTGTGCGCGCAGCGTCGCCTCTCGGTGTGAATTGACCCTTGTGTATGGGTGTGCTCCTGTAGCCACCTGCGTAGCTGATTAAAGGGGATGGGCACGACTGGTTCTGGACCATAGACTGACGTGTTGGATGCCCTTCTGGCCAGCTCGTCAGCCGCGTCGTTACCTAGTAATTCACTGTGTCCTTTTATCTTGACTTGGATATATCGTCTGAATTTATTTGGACTATTCGAACGGCCTTTATCGTTTAGTGCCTTTATCAGGCTGTCTACAACCAGATTCCATAGAAGTGGCGAAAGGACGCCCTTTTGCGGGCAGCCCTTTGCCACAATGGCCCTTGTGGTGTCGTTTACGGTCACTTGTAAGGCTCTCTGTTCAAGCATATTGGTAATCCAGCCGCTCAGAGACGGATCTATACCGTGTCTGTCTAAGGCCGTGCTGATACTCTTGAATGTGGTTTTGTCAAAGGCGCCCTCAATGTCAATGCAGGCGGCTAGCGCTGAGCATTTGTGGTCCACTGCGCATTCAATCTTGGATATCACGCTGTGCAACGCGAATTCTGTTGATTTGCCTGTGGAGTACGCATGCTGTTGTTTGTGGAGTGGTTTTGCCCTAAAGGGACCGTCTCGGATGTGTCGATCATATAGTCTCTCCAGGGTCTTTAGTAGGAAGGATGTGAGGCTTATGGGTCTGTACGCCTTGGGTTGCGTGTAGTCGGCTTTACCAGGTTTGGGTATGAAGATGACTTTCACTTCGCGCCAGGCTAGGGGTATGTGTCCGAGTGCTATGCAGGCCCGATAGATCTCTACCAGTCATGGTGTAATATATTCAAGCCCCCATTCTATTAGGGCTGGGAAGATGCCATCCAGTCCAGCGGACTTGTATGGCTGAAAGGTGTTGATTGCCCATTTTATGCGGTCTTCTGTTACTAGCCTGTGGGCGCAGGTCCAGTCCCGTTCCGTCGTGGTCCAATCTGGTGCGTCCTCCCAGGTCCTGTCCTCTAGGAGTTTGCATTCTGGGAAGTGCGTTTCCAGAAGGACCTTGCTGGTCTCATGGTCCGTAAGTGTGTATGTGTCGTCGGGTTTTCTCAGCGCGCCAAGGGATAGCGAGGAGGGAAGAAACCAATAATGAAGCCGCAAGGGTAAGGAAGATCCTATCAACTGACCAGGACCGGAGGTCAGTTGATAGGATCTTCCTTACCCTTGCGGCTTCATTATTGGTTTCTATGGACTCACAGAATTTCCGCCATGCTGTCCTTAGAATTAGAATTAATTTATTTGTCAGAATGTAGTTTTACATTACTATGTAAAACTACATATTTGTCAGAATGTAGTTTTACATTACTATGTAAAACTACAATAAATAAATTGTAAACACACACACATCGTTCTATACATTCTACCATAACTTATGGTGTACAAATATTTAAAATGTCATTTTATATAACTAAGTACAATTAATTATTAGATTTCATAATTAAAAATATGTCCAATATGAATTATTATAATTAGTTAGTCGTTAATTTAAAATTAATGTCGAAATTAAGTACATACGCCAGCACATCAAACTACTACAATCTGTCAAATCTCTTTAATAGACTTTCAACTTTATCGTTAAAGCATTAAGGTTCAAGATTGATTGGGAAAATTTGACAGTTTCGGGTAGCTTGACCTGCTGGCGTCCGTACACGTCATCTTGGATTTTTACAATATTCCATATATTCACCAATATCATAAAAACAATCCAGTAACCAACTTGTCAGCTTTTTCATGAACATGGGGATAGGAAGTTCCTTAAATGAGTTTGGTAACTAGTTATACACCTGAATGCATTAACATATACATTCCTCCTAAATAAATATTTGCAATCTACATTGAGGTACATTTAATTCGTGTTTGTATTTATTTCGAGCAGAAGCCTTTTTGTGGCTCACTTCTGATTGCATGCGAAAATAGTGCGGATTTTGCTTTACTAGCATACATAGTTCCTTGATGTACATGCAGGGTAACGGTAAAATGTGAAGTTTATTAAATAAAGGTTTGCAGCTGTCCAAAAAGTCAGATTTTGCCCTAACATACTTCTTTTGTACTCGAAATGCCCTTAGAACTTTAACTGAATTGCCCCATAGAATCAGACCATATGACAGCACAGACGCTATGTATTCGTAATATGCAGTGACTGCTGTGGCAACCGACACTGTTGATCGAAGACATTTTATTGCGTATACGAATTTGTCTAGCTTATCGCCTACGTAATTGATGTGTGATTTCCAATTGCAGTTTTGATTCATTATTATGCTTAAGAATTTTGTGTTTACTACTTGTTCTAAGATAGTGTCGTCATATTTTATACTAAGACTCTGAAAGTTTGATTTATAGGTTTGAAATTGAATTATTTTTGTTTTATTTATATTGCTCGTAGTGTCGTCATATTTTATACTAAGACTGAAAGTTTGATTTATAGGTTTGAAATTGAATTATTTTTGTTTTATTTATATTGATTTTTAAATTGTTGTTATTAAGTCAAATAATTATGTCTTTGATTGCTTCATTAATTTCCTATTCCAACTTATTTTTGTCCTTACATTTTATTATTAGTGTCGTATCGTCAGCAAATAAGATTGTTTCGTGACGTGTTGCATTGGGAAGGTCATTGGTATATAGCAGAAATAAAAACGCTCCTATCACGCTGCCTTGGGGTACTCAAACTGCGTTAGTTTTATAGTTAGATTTATATTCTACTTTGTTTCCATCAACGACTTTTGATATTTGCACACATTGACGCCTATCACTTAGGTACGACTTAAGCCAGTCATTGGCTTGGCCCCTTATGCCATATTTATCTAATTTGATTAGTAATAGCGTATGATCAACGAAGTCAAAGGCTCTACTCATGTCTAAAAAAATTGCTACTACAGGTATGTTGTCATTCATTGCCTCAGTTATTAATTTTATTAAAATAAAACAAGCTAAAGACGTGGTTCTATTTTTCCTGAATCCAAACTGCTCCCGCCTTAGCAAATTATACTTATCCACAGAATCGTATAGCCTTTTTAACATTGTCTTCTCCACTATTTTCGATATTATAGGAATTAAGGTTATAGGTCTATAGTTCGCCATGTCAGATTTATCACCATTCTTGAATATTGGTTTGACTATTGAGTTCTTTAATGCGCTTGGGAATATGCCTTCTATGAACGATCTATTAATTAAGTAGCTCAACGGTTTGCATAAGTGATTAGCACAAGCTTTTATAATTTTGGTACTTATTTCGTCAAAACCGACAGACGCCGTATTTTTTAGGTTTTGGACTATCCTGAATACTTCTACTACATCAGTAGGATTCAAGAATATTGTATTGTACATAACATAGGTTTAGGTTTATTAGTCATCATGGGTTTGGCCTGTCTCATGATCTGATAGAGCCAGATAATGAACTTCACCTTTAGCTTGTTTGATATTGCTTGCAATCAAATCTAAACATGACTGTTTTCTTGTTGGTGTTTTTTATATGCAATTCAATATTGAAATTTTTTAATAATCCTAAGAGTTCTTGGCAACTTTTATTTGGTTTAATTGTATCTAAATTCCAATCCCCACAAATAATTTACCTTCTTCGCTTTTTTGTGATTTTATTTAATAATGTTTCCAATTTCTCTAGAATTACTTTTGGGTTGCTATTTGTTGTCCTATAAATACAAATAATGATGATTTGATTAATTGGTAACTCAATTCCGGTACATTCAAAATTAAAATTAACTTGTCTAATTTAACACAAGTCATCTCATTCTTAATGAGAATGCATGTATCACCTCGTTTAGTATCTCGACAGTATTTTTAATGAATGACTCACTTAAACAAATTATGTCAATTTCCTTGGAATTCAGAGGTAATTCACTAAATGCCACCGTTATTTCGTCTATCTTATTAAAAAATACCTGCAATGTTTTGATGAAACAATATCAGACTGGATTTACATTGAGGTACGAAAAACTGGTGCATTTGATTTACGGGATGTTTCTTTTATGTGTGACTGACTAGTAACGTTCATTCTATTGAAAAAAAAAAGGGATTGTTCCTTTCTTATAAGAGTAAGGCACTTGTGGGTGCACCCCGTCCCTCGAATGTGTCACGAAGGGTCAGGGGTGCGTAGCAGCACGGTTCGGAGAGATTGTAGTAGTGGGAGTGTACTTCTCTCCGAGCCGAACTCTCGCCGAGTTCCACAACTCTTTAATAGAGTTGAGTGTCGTCGTCGCCGGAAGCCATCCCTTCCCCGTTCTAGTGCTCGGGGACTTCAACGCCAAGAATTTGGCCTGGGGTTCCCGTTGCACGGATGTGCGGGGCAGGATGGTGGAGGACTGGGCTCTGGAAACAGGCCTGGTCGTCCTAAATCGGGGCTCTGTTCCCACGTGTGTGCGGATGCGGGGGGAGTCGGTGGTGGACATCTCGTTCGCCAGCCCCGCTCTGTCACAGCGTGTCATTGACTGGCGCGTTATGGAGGAGGTGGAGACCTACTTCGATCACCGGTATATCCGGTTCGACGTCTCCGCCCAGACCTCTAGCGCGCTGGTCCGACAGGCCCCGAGTGGTCCGCGGTGGGCGCTGAAGCAGCTGGACCGGGAGCTCCTCCTGGAAGCCTCGATCGTGTAGGCCTGGGTGTCATCACCGGACAGGCCTGCCGATATCGACGATGAGGCGGAGTGGTTCCGGGAGGCCATGTCCGACATTTGTGACGTGGCAATGCCCCGAGTCCGGCCGGGACGCGCCCGGCGTCGGGTGTACTGGTGGTCGCAGGAGTTGGAGTCGCTACGCAAGGCGTGCGTCGACGCGCGACACCTGTACACCAGGCACCGCAGGCTCCGCATTCGCCCTCCGGATGCGGAAGCCACGGAGGCGGAGCTGTATGAGGGGTACAGAGCGGCGAAGACCGCCCTCCAAGAGGCTGTGCGGCGGGCCAAGGATATGGCCCGCGAGGAGATGGTGGAGACTCTGAACAGAGATCCATGGGGGCGCCCTTATAAAATGGTGCGGAATAAACTCCGCACCTGGGCGCCCCCGCTGACGCAGAGTCTCCGCCCCCAGCTGGTGGAGAAGGTGGTGAGCGCTCTGTTCCCCTCACGGGGGGTGCACACACCCCCGCCCATGGCTCCGCCAATTGCGGTGCCCGAAGCGGACCACGCGGACGACGACGACATCCCTGAAGTGACCGGGGTAGAACTGAGAGTGGCGGTAGGAAGGCTGAAGGCCAAAAATACCGCCCCAGGACCCGACGGCTTGCCAGGTAAAGCCTGGGTCCTGGCCTCGAGGGCTCTCGGGCCTCGACTGGAGGCGCTCTTAAGCGCATGTTTGGAGAGAGGCCAGTTCCTGCTTCGTTGGAAGACGGGGAAGCTGGTCCTCATTCGGAAGCCAGGGCGCCCAGCGGACTCTCCGTCCGCATACCGGCCCATCGTGCTGCTCGACGAGGTGGGCAAGCTCTTTGAGAGAGTGATTGTAAACCGCCTCGTCGGGCACTTGGTGAGGACGGGGCCGGATCTTGCGGACAGCCAGTTTGGCTTCCGCAAGGGGCGCTCGACGGTGGACGCCATCATGCGCGTGAGAGCCCTCACTACGGGGGACGCGGTGTCCCGGGGTGGGGTCGTCGTGGCGGTGTCACTCGACATCGCCAACGCGTTCAACACCCTGCCCTGGAGCTGCATTGTGGAGGCACTCCGGTATCACCGAGTGCCGCCCTACCTCCGTCGAATAGTCGAGGCGTATCTGACGGACAGAGCCGTCACCTACCCCGGTCGCGATGGGGAGTGGAACCGGCGAGAGATGTCGTGCGGTGTCCCGCAGGGATCGGTTGTGGGGCCGTTCCTGTGGGACATCGGCTACGACTGGGTGCTGCGGGCCGACCTCCCTGATGGCGTCAGCGTGGTTTGCTACGCTGACGGCACGCTGGCCCTGGCGCAGGGGAGGTCGCATCAGGCGGCGGCCGACACGATGACACGCGGGGTTGCGATAGTCGTGGAGAGGATCCGGCAGTTGGGTCTCGAGGTGGCATTGCACAAGTCCGAGGCCATGGCGTTTCATGGGCCCCGGAATGCGCCACCACCGGGATCCCAACTAACGGTAGGAGGGGTTCACATCGGCATCGAGACGACGATGAAGTACCTGGGTCTCGTCCTCGACAGCCGGTGGAACTTCGTCGAGCACTTCCGACGTTTGGCCCCCAAACTGGAACGGGCTGGAGCCGCCTTCAAGTGGCTCTTGCCCAACCTTAGGGGGCCAAACGCCTCCTGCCGGAGGCTTTACGCGAGCGTCGTGCGGCCATGGCCCTATACGGGGCCCCGGTGTGGGTGCGTTCACTGCGGCGGCGAGCCGCCCAGAAGCAGAAGTTAGAAGACAACAACAAGCAATTACATCTCCTTAAAAAAGTGTCAAGTGAATCCTTAACAATGAGCCCAGTGTACACACCATTCACACCACAAAACTAGGTTTCAACACCGCTGCTAAAGAAACTGACTAACGTTAAGGTACGCTTATCCCGGAGCCAAATTAATCCCTCGAATAGAATAACTCATACCGAAATACCTACAACTCATATTGACATTCCGCAACGGTTACTCAGAAAAATGTCGGATAATATCGGAACAAACAGGATAACAAATAAATGCAACACAACTGAGCATCTGATCAAGAATTTACCTAGCCCATCAATCTGGACCTTGCCGACTATAGTTGGAAGTGATTATGAACAAAAAACAGTGAAACCTAAAACCATAACTGAAGAGGTAAACTAAAATAATGACACCAAAAATCGAAGAATGATTTGCATTATTGGTGACGAACAAGTACAAAATCTTGCTGAAAGAATGCTTGAAAATAGGCAAGGTAAATGAAATGATGATTATGGCATCTTAGGAATGGTAAAATCATCGGCCACAAGCAGCGAAATACTAAGAACGTGTGAAAATATGTCAAAAAATGTCACAAAAAAGACATTGTAATACTGTGCTTTGGTATACAAGACAAGAATGTATACAAATATGTATCCAACTTAAGTAATATACTATACATATTTAGAAAGCAAAAAGTCTTCATAACAAATGTACAACGCAACCCTTATCTTAATGAACACATGCTTAACAGACAGTTGTATCTGCTTGTAAAAAAAATATATTAACTGTAAATTAGTTAGACTCACAGAAATGTTTATATGAATAAAATTACTGACTACGAGTATGCTAAGTTATAAGATTAATTTAGAAATAGATTCTATGACATACAATGAAAAATTCTTGACTTTTTCTAATAAACCGAAATATGTAGGACAGCCAGGTGTTTGCATTGAAAATAAGCCGTCCATATCCCAAATGCCAGAGAAAAGTAAGAAGGGTACCATTCTATACTATTTCAAACCTAAGAACCAAACCCAATCTAATAATAACCCACAAGTGCCTTTTTTTTTTTTCCGGATGGGAAATCATCAAATGACCCCTCCCGCTCTGGGTGGAGCGGAAGGGAGTGTCAGACTCTTACTGACTAAAACCCACCCATGTTCCTTCCTTCGCCCTTTGCCAGCAATTGCTCGCTCCAGCCAGGGGATGTGGGCGGAACAGTGGCCTCATCGTCAGCCATCGCCGCACGGGCCATGACCTCTTCCAGGTGGGCGATCTCATCCGTGTCGTTTGTCTGTGTCTCTGTCGGTGTCGTAGTCGAGTCTGTCTTGCTGTCAGAGGGCTGGGTCGTGGGCCAGAAGCGTACGCTTCTGGCCCACGACCCAGCCCTATATATCTATCCCCCTTGGGTATCCGCGGAAGGCAGGGAGCGGTGACGATGAGTCTGCGCCTATGAGCAGGTCTTCCAGGCCTATCTTAAGCTGTTCGGCCTCTTCGTTCGACAAGTCTCTGGAGGGGGCAGGGAAGCAGATTGCTACGGCGAGCCGCGCAGGTATGTCCTTGGTGGCCCGCGCGTAGGTCCTCGGCTCCCCTTGGGCGGAGTGGACCCTTACACGCTTGGCGTCCCCCTGAAGCGTGCTGGGTGAGGCCGAGTCGTCCGGGCGCTCCCTCTTCGCCGGCCCTGTACCGCTCGGTCCAGGCTGCGGCTTGGAGGTGCCCGCCTTAACGTGTAAGCTTCCACCCCGCTTTTGCGGTGTCTGGGTCTGGATTCGTTGTTCAGGGGTCGGTTGGCGCCCCCGGTAGGCTCTGTCGTGTGCGGGGGCTTTTCGCGTTGGGTTTCCCCCTCGCGTACTTGCCCCTGCACGCGGCCTTCGCCCTTAAACGGGCACCCAATACTAATTGAACAAGAATTATTTATGTTATATTAATTAATTTATAAAATCAATTATTATTTATTTACGAGTGTTTGTTAAAATTATTCAATTATTATTCAGATTTTAATTAGGAATGAGATATGATTGTTTTATGATGTAATTGTAATTAATTAATTTTGAAAGAGTTGGGAAATAAAAGGCTTAAATAAATAAGTAGTTGTAAAATTTCATTTCGATACAACTGTTCTGACTATCACTAACAGTAGCAATGGGTTTCATTTTGACAGTTCAACAGAATTCATTGCATTATTTACGTTGCTGAGCAGGCAAACTTTTCGAACATATGTTCGAAAAGTACAAGTTACAAATAAAACTCTTATGCACTTCATATAATATATTCAGGTTATCATACTCGTACAATTTTTACTGACGGTTCCAAAGATAAACATTTAGAAGGCGCTGCCTTTTTGGATTCCATTCTTCTGAACCACATGAAGCTTATGATTGATTCAGATATTATCTCTATTATGCACATTGAATTGATTGCGATATTGGAAGCTTTGTCCTATATTCTATCAACTAATAGCGATAAATTTGTGATTCTGATAGACTCCAAAAGTTCGCTGCAACACCTGGTTTGCACACTTCTCATATGCGAGATAACTCGACAGCCTACGTGATATATGAATTACTTTTAAAGCTTCAGTTTACGAGCCAAAATGGTATGTCTTCAATGGATTCCGTCGCAGAAGAAAATGAAAAGGTTGATATGCTCGCCAAACAAGCCTGTGTTGATGGAGTTCCCATGAATATTACTCCACTGTATTCGGACTATTTTGGAAAGGATAAAAGAAAGTGTTTAGATCTTTGGCAGGAGTATTTTGATGAAAGATCAAAAGAAAAAGGGATATGGTATCGAACTATCCAGCCAGAGATTACTCGGATTCCGTGGTTTGATTGTGACCTCAATAAAAACCTAATTACTGTGGCCTTAAGACTTCGTTCCGGTCATACTCCATCAAATAAGTTTTATTACTTAATGAGGAAAGCTTTGTCTCCAAATTGTGATGACTGGTGGAGTGGTTGATGATGTCTTTTATATCCTGATGGAGTGTGTCCGGAATCAAAATACTAGAATTAATGTTTTCGGACGATATATGTGTAAAAGGTATGATATTGGCTTTTGTAATACCATCCTTGCTTTTCCAGTGTCCGATAAGGCTAAACAATTATACAAGTTATAAGATAGACCGTAATCAACAATTTTGTGTTTTTCTGCACTGGGCGATGTAGTCGCTAAGCGACAAAGCCCTTTAAATAAAAAAATAATACTCCCCAAGTAGCAAAAAGTTGCTATATAAATGTCATTAAAACCAAAAAAATATATTTTATAAAGGCCATATTAATGCTAATAAGATTGCGTTTGGAACAAATTATAAGTAATAAAACCTTGTAGAGATTTTATATTTACCATATAATAAGCTAATCCCCCTTAAACTCGCCATGTAAAGGCATATTGTATGGCTGATTAACTATAAATAGGCAGGTCATTTGCTTTTATGTAACTAATTACCCATAAAACCGCTAAAAAAATTCGGCTATAAGGGCAATTTCTCGTGTTGTAGCAAACGCAATACGAATATGAGAAGTTCAAAATTTATTCACGCGTCATTTCTCAATATGTGATTTATAAAATATATTAATTGCCTACATTACTAGACATTGACCACATCGCTCTTTTATCGTATTGTACTGGAAGTTTACGTGGAACAGCAGATTTGTGAGAATTGTGGGTAAGTTTTATGGCAAATTATTAATGCGCCACGTTAATTCTATCTTTTTTTTTATTTTAAAAATTATTTTACTTTTGTGAGTTCTTGTTAATTGCCACTATAAGAAGGATTAGTAAATCAAATGTTTTTATAAATCATTTAAAAGTCATGTGCCCTTATTGTAGCAGGCTAGTGCAAATATACTCAACCATATTGAAAGATTTTAGGGTTCAATCTCCATTATTCTTTATAATAAAATTTTGTGAATACCTACTACTTTGCACTCTTTTTTATTCTACAGAACCCAGACAGACCTAATATGGATGTGGACCGTTTCTTGACAAAGGACTCTTGTCAAAGGGAAGACCCCTTTGATGGAAATGACCCCTATGGAAATATTGTAAATTGCAGTCAATGATGATAAAAAAGGAAAGACAGTGTTAGAAGAACATTTTGTGCCGATTGATTTCACAGACATTTTTAATTAAAAGCTTTTTCATGAAAATACTATTTTATTTGCCTCAACCTTCCATAATTTTATTAATATCAAAGACTGTGTAATAATGGTATAATATAATTCAGTATCGTATTTAACACTAACTTGTACCGTATATCAGCTGCTGAAAAAACAATATTCATGGTTTTCTTAATGCTTCCTAAATCGCATTTGTAAATGTTTAACAAGGTTAAACATTTACAAATGGTTGTTCCTCCATAGGTTGTTCGAAAGCATCATTTACACTTTCAACACGATTTCCTTTTAGCCATATAACTTTATTAACAAAAGTACCAACAAGAGTCGTTTCCACAACTTGATTATCATTTGTCAAAAACCATCTGTTATACTCTTCCAGCGATAATATGAATGTTTCCAGATGAAGAATCTTATGTTTTCCATTCTTACACCTGCTCTGTTTAATTTTGCCATTTAGGTTTCTGTTCATTAAAAGTTTCTATTTCAACAAAATTTCTTTCCAAAAGTCTTTTGGCAACTTGTTCCAGTGGTTTATTTCCTTGCCTGAAGCTTTTAATAATTTGAAGTTTGTTTTCGAACGGGTAAGCGTTAAAGGTCTGCAGTTTACCAAATCCTCTTACTTCAATCTTCATCGAACGTGTCATTGTCAAAATGTTGTGAAAATAATTCTACGGAACCCATAACATTTTCTTTCATCTCTGCTCTGGATGGAGCCGCTGCTGAGGATAACGAATTTGATGGCATCATAGCCTCGTATATTTTCTTCACCTTTCTTCTATAAGAACCACTTCGCTTTAATTTTTTCCAGTCGTTTAAATCCATTTTCACAATACCGAGTCACTATTATAGTTACCGATTCTAAAATGTCATGGCGGACGATAAACTTATGTAAAAGCAAATTCAAGCATACATATAAGAATAAAATTCTTGTACCTGTTACATAGAGGTGCAGTTAACACTTTATTTATTTATAGTAGCTATGTAACTTGCCTTTTTGCATAAGCTTTTAAGCTACATTCAAACAAACATTATAAGGGAATAGGTTTTATAACAGCCCTATTAATTTTACAAATAGTATGAGGCCAATGCGACTACAAGGCTAAATTATTATATGTCTGAAAAGCCATATTATATGCTTCTATAAGTTCAATGCTTTTTAATGGACATTTACATTGGTTATATAAACGAATGTAAGATGAGGTGATAAGACTGATATACCATATTAGCAAAAAACACTTAAAACATGCTTTTATAAAGAGAGTTGTAAAACTAATGCTGTTATAAAACATGTACAAGAGCCTTATAAATCATTCGTTATATAGCGCTTTTGCTGGTTGGGTCGTATTACTGTGATGGATTTGCAATATCCTTCAAAATTATTCAGATTGTGATTGATAGTTTGTTACGCAATTAGGGTGCAGGTTATATTGGTTTTCTACATTCTCTGACACGTCATAACAATTAGGGTGCAGGTTATATTGGTTTTCTACATTCTCTGACACGTCATAACAATTTCAGAACAAGGGCATAATCCACCTTTAGGAAACGGTCATCACTTTTGAACTTTATAATGCACACGTAACGTGCCAATATTGATGAAGCTGTCGGTACTTGATCATTTTGAACTTTATAATGAACACGTAAGGTGCCAATATTGATGAACCTTTTTTTTTCTGGGTGGGAAATCATCATATGACTTCTCCCGCTCTGAGCAGAGCAGGAGGGCGTGTCAGACTTTTACTGACTATAACCCACCCGTGTTCCTTCAGTTGCCTATGCCAGGGGCCACGGTAGGTATCTCTTTCGAACAACCCGCGGCCCTGGCAGGCATCGGCCCTAGCGGACCCTGTCAGTTCGTGCTGACATCTCTTTGAGGCGCGCATGGAACACAACGCGCCGTCGACCAGGGCCTGGTCCTTGCCGGGCGGCAAGCTGCCCATTGCTCGCCGCCCGCAAGCCCGCGCCTACGGTGACCGGGAGTCGGCTGATGACTCCCGACGCTGAACGTCTTAGACGCACATGTTAATAAAATTGTTAGTAATGCTTATTGAATGTACGGCTTTGTGTTGAGATCATCCACAGAATTTAAGCACCCTAGTACATATTTACATACATCTCTATCGATCACTAGTTAGGCCTCAATTAGAATATGCAGTACCTGTGTGAAACCCATTCTACAATGAATATATTTAGTCTATTGAAAGCATACAGCGTAAATTTTTAAAGTCTATGCATTATCGGTGCTTAAAAAGTTGTTATCTTTCTTATATAGTGATTTACTTAAAAAATATAATCTGCTTTCTTTGAGTTCAAGGCGTACATTTCTTGAAACTACATTTTTGTATGACTTAAGCAATAACTCGTATGATTGTTTAGACATTGGTAATAAGTTGTAATATAGTTCCCAGAACACGCCATGCCATGCCACGCCAGGGGCGCGAGGTGCGCGCACGACCTGTATTCGCCACTACTTCCAGTCGTACAGATGCGCCTCTTTGTCGCCTTACGAGCAATTTTAATAGGAATTTCTGCAGTTTGGATCTGTTTGGTTTACCCCATAGAAAGTTTAGGCTCATGTTACTTAACATATTGAAAAATTATTGTGACACTGTTATTCCACTTATGCAGCACTATTAACGGCTTTATTTATATTTTCATAATATATCTATACTTATATAACAAATCTGTAGAAGTGAAAATTCTGTACATTGAAAATATCAAAAAAATAAATGGCAGGGGGTGTTACTAGACAGATACTGAACCCAAAAATGTGTGTAAAAATAATTTTTGTCTGTCTGTATGTCTGTCTCTCTGTCTGTCTGTTTGTTCAGGCATCACGCAAAAACTACCGGTTCGATTACGATGAAACTTGGTATAATTATTCTTTAATATCCTGGGCACGACACTGGGTACTTTTTATCCCGGAAAAGTATATACAATAAAAAACAAACTTAATTTTGCGGTTCGATCCCTACTGTACCAACCGCAAATAATAAGTTTGTCGTAGGTTACGTCACCCGCAGTGGAGTTCACTAAGGGGCGCTGCACACGGAACTACTGGTTCGAAATTAAAAATTATTTTTGTGTTGGATAGTCCATTTATCGAGGAAGGCTTTAGACTATATAACATCACTCTGCGACCAATAGGAGCGGAGCATCAATGGGCAATGTTGCAAAAACGGGAAAAGTGATTCCTTTTTTTGAGCTTCCGTTGCGTGCGCTGCGTAAACGGTTTAAGTTCCGCAAAAATCATATATGAAGGAATTGTTCCTCTTTAAAAGTTCTTAAAAAAAGTCCCCGACAGCATATGGCTATCTTTTAAGATTGACTCACTATAGCCTTTTTTATGATAATCAAATTTGTTGGAAATTAATGCATCATTTGCGAAGGTGTTTTATCAACATGATATTGATCTTTATCCAAATAAAGAAATTATTCATCACAAGTATTTAATTATGAACAAAATTTCCATCAACATCTTAGGAGATGTCATAATTTTAAAATAACTCCGCAACAAAATAGGTATGATAACGTTCTGATCGGGTCAACATCACGCTAGGTCAAAATGAATACAGTCAGAAAGAGAACTAAGCGAAAACGAGAAGCGAGCGATGCGATGCGACGGGGTGGGGCGGGAGAATAAGAATTTCACGCGGACGAAGTCGCGGGCAGAAGCTAGTATATAATAAAAGATTGTTGGGAAATCCTTGCGAAAACAGATTTCACCCTGAGGGTCACATTAGGAGTCTCGTCACAACACGAATTCAAATTTCTTTGTTGTCAAAAGTGCCACACAAATATGAAGACTTTGGGCGAAACGTGATGTGGTCCGCCGATTCCTAAGCTCGCGGAGAACGCTTGACTCATCACGCCGACCATTCGTGTAAATTAGTGATTATTATACTATCCTGTGCTGCACTGTACTGTGTTGTTGTGTGTGTTTATTATTAACACAGATTTAGGTTTATTTTAGTTTTGTAGCTCTAGCTGTTACAGTGGCACCCAACTCTAATTAGCCTACCAAACCTAATACACTGACCGGACTGAGCACTTGCACACTCTCGCTATCCATCGTAGCGGTATAGTTAATAAGTTTTTCTTGCTTTTGTCTTAACCTGTGTGTGTACATAATGGGAACTCATCTGATACTGGCAGCGGTGAAATGCAAATCTATCTGTGTAAACTGTCTATCTATGTAATTGTTGGTTTACCTATGCAGTCTAGGGTGATATATTTTGAATAACAGCTACATGCTGGCTACTGTGTACTCCGGGCTAGCCACTAATTTCCAGTCCTGTGTGTGCATTATACTATTGGGACGTAGGTTGCAACTACACCAGTAACTTGTATTTACTGATATCTGATCTGTTGCTATCCTAACTATTCTATTAACTGTGATATTATCTAATGATATTGTAACTAACTTGATATAAATGTAATAAAATAAAAATTAAACTACTAAACTACATCTACAACAAAAAAATAACTATATATTTAACTATAACTATGTATATCATAAACTAAACTAGTACACTACATCTAAAATAAAATATATCTAAAACTTAACATGAACTACAATTAAATAAATTTTAATGATCACTGGCGCTATTTTAGGGAATGCTGTGGGTCCCAAGGGATGTCTATTTTTATTGCAGAACAGGTCACTATTATAACTACCCTTAAGCTTTGTGTTTGTCTATTTGTTACCTGAATGTCTAATTAAAAACACCTAGCATCAGTGTAGGGCGTAGTTAACTACAATTTTGTAATCTGTTTACTAATTATGATGAAAAGTAGTTAACTAAATGTAGTTATAATTACATATAACTTAACTACAGTAATCAAACTACATTAAGTAGTTGTTAATGTGATTGCTGCAATCTAGTAGTTATAATTACTGATTATGTAGTAATATACATATGTTTTGGAATATGGCTGCATAAAAAAATCAGTTTATTGCACATACCTATGTTTATTTTCATGAATAATCAAATGCAAGGATTAAAGTCGTAGATATTATATATCTATACTTAACAGATCTTAATTACTTTTTATTCACATGTAATCAAAAAAATAAAATTACTCAGCAAACATCAACTTAATTTAAATTATTTGCGAATCAAATAAATAAACAAAAAAGGTTGATTGGGTTAATAATTTAAATTAGCTTTTAGTACTACACGTTTTTCGAACAATTCATCCATCGGGCCTCTTTCCATCGTCGCGTGCCAAGCCATTGGGTTCTAAAACAGCTGGCACCCCGGCGGAGACAAGAGCCCGACGGATAATGTCGTTAATGCTGGCGTGCCTTTGCCATCCGTCCAGCGCTCTTGCTGCAGGATAGGCCATAGGATTTGGGATGGTTTATTATAGGTGCGTATGAAAACAGTCTTTCCACTGCAGCCAAGCTCTAAAGCGATTATCACACTGCCACGCATCACGCTGCATGTTGCGTGTCAACGCACTGAATGTACGCGCGTGGATGCATTTTCTAGGATATACTCCTGTATCGTGGGTGCGTTAATTAAAAACATTAGAAAGTTTGGTGTGAAACCTGTGGCTGAATTAATGCAAGAGTTTAGATAGAGTTTGACTTTTGGTAAAAGTTTTGCCCAATTTCTTTGGTTTTCCCCGACTAATATGCTCAAACAAGTAACAACACTTTGGTTATAGCGTTCAACCGTGTTGGCTTGAGGGGTATAATAGGGAGTGTACGTAGGAGAATCGATGTGAAAGGATCTTAGAAAACTTACAAAACGACTACTGCGAAAAAAGGTAGCGTTATCGCAGAGAATAGCTTGCGGAACTCAGAAATTGAAAAATATTTCAGACTCCAAAGCTTTAATAACGGAACAAGCGTCAACTTTCAGAGGAATAAGCCAAACATACTTTGAAAAAACGTCTACCATAGATAAAATTTACTTATAACCATAGTAAGCAACGGGTAATGGTCCAATGACGTCGATAGAGATTGACTGTAAAGGCAAGGATACATCCTTGGGATAGCACATCTGACCACGGGGTTGAGTATTTGATATTTTATAAGCTTTACATACCTCGCATTGCCTCAATGTCTCGGCAACATCACGAAACATGTTCGGCCAGTAGAAGATCTCTTTTATCTTAAGATATGACTTAGTAACGCCAGGATGTATAGATGGGAAACTATTATGTACTTCCCAGATAGCGAGTGGAACCTTCTCTACTGGTAAAACTACACGCCAAGGATCAGAAGATAAAGGACAGGTGACAGGCATGCGTCTTAAAAGAACACCGTTCTATATGGCGTATGCGGGAAAAATTTGGGGTGTATCACGAGCACCACAATAGACTTTCCTATACCATCTATCATTAGTATGCTGGGGACCCTGATCAAACGTAACAGGGCTTGCATAAATTCTAGATAAAGCAAGCGGGACGACGTGTTGCGATCCCTTACGATGCACAATATCAAAGGTATATTGAGAAATTATAGTAGCCCATCGAGCTAAACGTTCAGAAGGGTTGTTTAATGTAAGGAGCCACTTCAAAGCCATGTGGCGCCCGAACAGGGACCCATTTTGTAGCGAAATTAAAAACAGATTTTCACTTGTACACGTTTTAATTTAACTAAGAAAAAAATATTCAAACAACGAAAATACTAAAAATACAAGACAAGACACAGGAAGAATTATATTTTTTAAAAAGATGTCGTGATGCCGAAGCGGATATTTTTGGTATTCGACTGTGTAATAAATTTTACGTATTCTTGTTACACGTCGATTAAGATACGTTTGCAAACGTTCCTAAACTTATGTAACAGTTAAATACGAGGATGACCTAACGGGTACCAAGTAAATTCGATATTAAGGAGCAAGATGATAATACAAATTACCACCTGATCAAAATTGTAAAAATGTTAGTAATACTAAATAATAAAATATTATTATACGGCTAGTTGGTGGTACATCAAGGTATAGATTTCACTGAAAACTAAGCTACGTAATAAATTAAACTCCGGCCCTAGGCTCCACGCTGACAATCGGAAGGCACCTCGCTGGCCGGAATCAGAACCCTCAAGTGCAGATCTCGCGCAGGGTGTGATGTTTGGTTCGATTCTCAACAGGAAACTTGTAGAGTGGAAAATAACGAAAAATGACAATCCGAGACGAAGGCAAAAATTTTTTATAACAAAAGAGAGGTGGTTTTCAATAAATTGTTCAATACATCACTAAATGACAGATGATGCACAGTAAAAGATCGCAGTCGACTAAGCGCCCTATCTGACTCGCACCCGTTTGAACAGTTGTTACCTCGCGCTCGCACCTACAGCGGACTTTCAATGTGTCTGGCAAGATGTAAAAACCATTAAAACTGTCCGGCTATTGAGGTAACATTTTTTTATAGTTCCCAAGTAACATACATAAAATTTAGCTTTTATACTATAACGAAAGTATAATTATAATTTATTAAAGTTTAGGGGTGTCTGGCAGGGGGTAGCAACTGTCACAAGTGTCCGGCAATGGATGACGAGATTTCTAAAGTTACCCCGAAGAAAATATAAAAAATTTGAGCTTTATACTTTAACGAATTTAAGGTACTATTTTGTACACCTTTACTACCTGTTACCTGCCCAAGTAACCACAACCCAAACTCTATAGTCGCTGGTCGTTCTTACCTGTATAGGGGACATGCACAGAATAATTTTCAGCTTTTATAAAATAACGAAGGTCTGGCCGTCGTGGGCTCTTAGGCTATATTACAAAGAAAAGAATGGAATAAAATATAGGAAACGATAAGAACTTTTGAATAATCGATAGGAAAGCAAACATACCCTTGGATCTAATGGATGACCGCACAGAACTCGGTCGTTCAGTCTTTTATTGTTTACCGCAAATTATTTCAATGAGAAAGCAGAAAAAACAATAATGTCTCGACTTCCGACCTGTCTGTGTCGTCTGTGTCCAAAAATACTTCAAATGAAAAATCACGATCAGAGACAAGACATGTCATTTTTTTTAATTCAAAATTCAAAACCAATATGAAGAAATAAACTTTCTGGTTAAAAATAAGGTTGGATTTGTTAAAAAAGAAGGTTGTTCGTGATAAAATTATAATGTAGCATTAGCCAATGCTGCAGCTGGTACTGATGGGGCTCCTTTCTATTAGATTATAATACTTATTATTAATGTTTTTTTTAATATTCGTATGTGGTTTATGGAACAGTCATAATGTTTTGTAAATCTATGAATTGTGGGCTTGTTTGAATAGGTGCAGTTGCAGCGATCGTTGTCTTTAATATAACGGTCGATATTTAAATGAAGCGCAGCTGCAGCTAGCTGGGTTAGCAAACTTTATCAAACAGTTCTATTGTGCTACACTGTATCTAAATCTTTTTGTATTATTAAATAATTTATATTCTCATTATTTTTATCGTTTTGAGAGTAGTGGTGGTGAAATTATTTACAGAAAGTAAAGCGCCTGGCTGATTTCGAAACCTCGTCTCAAAACGGTGAAGGAAAACATCGTGAGGAAACCAGCATGTCCTAGAGCCAAAAAATCGAAGACATGTGACACCTACCAACTCGCACTGGATCCGCGTGGTACATTACAGCTCACTCCTTCTCACAGAGAGGAGGCTTGTGTCCCAGCAGTGGGAACATTATAGGCTGATTATGCATGTGTTAGATATTTCATTTTGATATAATTATAATATTTGAATCTTGTTTGTTTCGATAATGACATCTGTCACATTTAAGAAGCGTGGGTCTAACGTAGAAGTACCTAATTTGACTAGATATTGTGTTTACAAAAAACAACAGTCTTAACTTGTAAAAAACACTTAAATGTTATTACTATAAATGATTAAGTAATATTTGATTATACTTGTAGTATATCTTAGATTTTATATTGCTATTTTAATATAATAGGTTGTCTCAAATGATTGGCACAATACTGTCAGTTGATGTTGATATACTTTTTGATGATATCTAAGAATTACGAATTAACTCCTAATAAATTGATTAATTACCTTATAATGTTTTAAAACGGTTCACTACATAAAATTTGTTTATTACTACCTGTGTTTTTTTTTCTGGTGGGAAATCATCAAATGACCCCTCCCGCTCTGGGTGGAGCGGAAGGGAGTGTCAGACTCTTACTGACTAAAACCCACCCATGTTCCTTCCTTCGCCCTTTATGTTCCGGGGTAGCGGTAACCCTTTCGGACAATCCCGCTGAATTACTACCTGTGTTAGAAGATATTAAGCCAAAATATATGATGATCTGTGATTGGTTCAAAATGGCGGTAGATGTTTTACCTAAAAGACGTTGGTAGTATATACAAAGGATTGTAATGACGTTATCAAGTCAGTTGCTTGGTAGATGTTCAGTTGGTTAGTTCTAGTCTCGCGTATTATTATTATACTCTTTGGTTCTAGTGCCGTTGTTAAGTGGAATAGATCGACCAGATGTCACGTAAGTTAAGTAATTTGATATTATACCTTAATTATTGCTTATTACGACTATGATGTTGTGTAAGTCATATTATGGCCAATATTCCAAGCTATTGTTACTATGTTGCTATTATTTGAATTCTCTTGGACCGTTGTACAAGAGATATGATTAATTGTTTTTAAAGATAACGATAATTTATGACAACGTAAGAAATGTATTGATAGAATACTTTAATACTGTTTCCATGGAGTTTCTTGTCCTTCTTCTCCATGATGACCTAGTTTTACGAACGGACGACTAGTTTTCTGATTAATTACTGACAAGCCTAAATTTAAACAAATGTTGAGACTTGTCTATCTGTGCTTTACTTCATAAAACCCTTTCCATACAAACCATATTCAATAATAACCTTCAACCAACACAGTAAATAACTGACTAGTAACCATTCTGACATTCAAAGCTTGTTATTTGGGTAATATAGGTACATATATTTCTAGTATATACTGTAGAATCTAACACATACATTCTCATGACAACATCCATAAAAAATAATAACAAAGAACAATATTGTCCGACTTAAAATAAACAATATTTGATTGTGGGAGACTGGTGTTCCAGCCGAAGCCTATATTTCAGACCATCTGGTCTCCGCCCCAAGGGTAACACATAATAAATTATATTCTCCCATAAATATCAATACATTTCTGGGTATCTAACTTTCTTTCAACACGTAAACGTTGTTAATCGTAAAAAAGAAAAATAAAATGAAATGCATACTCAAATTCAAACACAGAAAGCAGCTGTTGCTGCACAATTCTGGACGACCCCACCCAAAGATTGACTAGTTAGCACAAAAAAACTTATATATATTCTATGGCTCACTATAATTGATTATTGTCTTTAAAGAAAGCATTATTATAAGTAGCACATTAATATAATAGTATTAACATGCGAAAATCATAATAATGAGTATTCGTAGTTGCGTGGCGCGGTGCGCGCGCGCAGGCGGCAGACGCGTCTATTAGCGGAGCGAGGCGCGCGCGCCGACCGCACACGCGACACCACGCGCACACACGCACACTACGTAGTGTTGGTCACAAGAAGCCTGAATTTTGTGCGAATATTGTTGAAAAAATAGTGCAGTGATTGTGAAGTTCTGTAGACGAATTATTGGTGAGTAATGTCTCGTGCGGTGCTTCACTTTATACTAGTTGATATTCAAATAGTCAAACACAAAGATTGATTATTTAGATATTTTATAAGCCGATGAATTGTCAGTACAAAAACTTTCTCAATTTGGACCCAGGTCTGAAATAAAGAATTTGAATTTGAATTTATTTTAAAATGTACAAGACTTACTGCTTTTGTACCGCATACTGACCAGTGATGCAGGTTTTTGGAAATAAAATGCGTTTATATCAGTTTGCACAAGCGATTAAAAATGGTTTTATACCACTGAACCTATACCAGACGTATAGTTAAAAAAAAAACTTAATACTTTATTTTAAGACCTTAGTACTTCGCCAGTTGTTACACCATTTTTATAACTATTTAATCGAGAGAGAGTCTACCAGTAAGCGTATGGTTATTTGAAAGTATTCAAATAACCATACGCCTCAAAACTTCCATCTTCACTAAACTTTCACCAAGGATACTTTCATACAATGCCTTAATTTGAAATGCACGCTGACGGCTGCAGCACCCGAGTCAAGTTTTCAGTCTCTAAATAACAGAACTGCAGAATTTCAAATATTCTGCCGAATTACTTAACTTACACTTTATTGAAACAGCTGTCGGAGAAGCTTGTACTTGTGTTTATTGTTGTTAGGCTGGTTGCTGTGGGTAAACAAAAGTTATGTACAAACACACGTCCTAATATTAATTTTACAATCATTGTCCAATATTTTTATAGCCTTGCAGGTCGCGTGTGGATGCATATGGCGTCGTCATTAGCGCATCTATATTATACGAGTTTGTGCATAAAATGTCGCTTAAAATCGGTTGAAAAGAGCGAGCATTAATGGCCGTATGGCTTCCTCGATGTAGTGAAAAATTGAACTAACATACAGAATACATTTCGTTGCACCGACCTCAAATAAAGGGGGTCAGGAAAATGGAGATGATGATATAGAATACATTTGTGATCGTTCAGTGATCGATATCCAGAAACAAGGCAAAGCCGCGAGCTTTACGGTTCTGTCACTAAATCTATGACAAACCAATATTATGTACACTTAGTTTGTAATAAACGCGTTGACTTTGAATCGATAAAGTGCCCTCCATGACCCTTGAAACAAAGTAAATTGTAAATACAGTAGTCGAGTTAACACTTTCTCTTTACATGAGCTATCGCAGTGCCCGAAAAAAACAACGTTTTTGTTTAAGGCTTGCGTAAATTCATATCATCATCACCTTCCTGCCCTAGTCCGTCCCATACTCCTTGGGGTCGGCGCAACACGTTTTCTTCATTCATCGCCACGCTGTCATTCACTCCCTTTTCTTTCATATCATTCCTCACATGATCCATCCATATTTTCTTTGGCCTTCCTCTCCCTCTCCATCCATCAATAACCTCCATTCATCGTCACTTTTAGCCACATGTATTTCATCCTCATCATCACATGCCCACACCAAGCCATACGATTTCCTTTCAAGCCACTATGTAGGTTCTTCATGCTATACAACTACTTCCAAGCAACTGCCGCGCATATTATGAATGTAAGTGAAGCGAAAGTACCTTTTACAAGGAGTTGTTACAATTGGTCACACGTTGTAGCATTCCGTAGTATTTCGCTGAAAATACGGGGACTTCAGTAGAAAACTTCAGGCCGGTCTGCGGGTCGAGTCTGTCATTGGTAGAATCTCCTTATTAACATAACATCAGGCCTTGTTACCCCGAAGGATTGGATTGGAAGGATTATTAGTCAACTATATATATACTCGTATGTTACTATATAAAAACTTTTGTGATGTATGTACACATAATAAATTAAATTAATCTGTATAGTACATGCAGATTAAATGAGTTTTAGGTATATACCTAAAACTCTTTTTGTTTCGTGTTTTATAAACGGTTGCAGTTTTTGCGTAGTATTTCATGTAAATAATGTTAGTTTCACTCGACTACCGCATATTTATGTCCACTATTACGCGCATTAGCATATGACACTGCAGTTTGTCGCAAATGTACTATCTATGCATATAGAGTAGATAATACCTTCATTTATCGTATCGGTAATTACTTGCACAAATTGTGAATTGATAATTTGCTTACAGAAGGCTAAACTTATAAGTTACCTAAAATCAGTTATCTTAAATAGAGTGAAATAGACATAGGTAATATTCCTTACTGAAAACTTACCTTTGGAAAAACCAATGAACTGACGATTTAACTGAAAAGCACCCAGCCTCATACCTTAAAGGAGGCGTTACTGCCGGCTGCCCGCGACTTCATTCATGTGGAAGTCATAAGAAACCACGATATACCTACTAAAATAATAGCCACATTTGCACAAAACTTCTTTGTACTGTAAACTATGTAGGTACAAACGTAGTAACTTTTAAGGTTTTCGTATCAGTCGCCAAAATATACAGAGAGTCAGGAGTGGTGACGCGGAAACAAGCGATGTACAGTTGTCTGTGTGAAAAGCAGCTCTTCTTGAGGTCGACACCCGTAACCTTCAGTAGCAATTTCTGAACGCCTGCGTTCCTGCAAATACTACATAATGGCACAACACTGATACCCAAACTGATGTATTCTTACACATACTAACATCGGCATCACTAAAAATATTACGTTCATTTTTAATATTTTTAGCTTACAACCATACTACAATAGAAAATACATAAGGTATTTTCCTTACTGTCAACTAGCCTAATGTGTTAAGCGAGCCTTCTGCATCTACGTATCTTCCTGTATAACTTGCCGATGTATCTTGTGCGTGGAGTGTGTCTATCGGGTCCACAGCGACACGAGTTCGCGACCCGCCTGCTGATTCTGACGCGCGCTCACTGATACCAGAGCAGTGGTAACGCCAACCCAATGGCCTCAAATAATAATATAAAAATGGGGGCAATGACTGCTCTATATGATTATTAATGTTTCTTAATCACTGCGATTTTGTGACGCGAAATCTTCTGTTCACGACATGGTATTGGCCTTATCAGTTTTATAAATAGATACATATTTCTATTTGTTTTAAGGGTTCAGTGTTTTTAAATGTGCAAAGAACTTTTTAAGATTGTCTTAAATGATCTTAGAGAGCAAGCCTGATCTTGATTATGAAGTTACTAATTTCTTTATATGAAGGTCGATATCTAGAATGGTGTACCTAATACATGCTACTTACCGGCGATCATCACTCAAGTTGATACGTCAGTCAAGACATTTTTATCTTCATCTTGGACATCGCTCGCCAGTTGCAGTTTTTAGCCAAATAGTGTCTAGTAGTCTAGTAGATACTGTGATCATTACTGAGGCAGTGCCTGTAGCGGATACCGAGAAGCCTCAGAGCTCCACAGCACGTCGTTACATAATAATATGTAACCTCTAAAACTTGCGTCGTTCTCTACATTACGCTTACGCATGTTTTTACGAGTTTTCTCTACACGTGTACTCTCAAGGTGCCTGCTGCGATAAATCAGAGGGATTCTGAAATTGCAGCCGCGGCACTAAACAGTTACGAGCCCATAACATCTGGAAAATTTGATTACCGATTTCAAACCTGCGTCATTGTAATATTCTTCTGACACGTAACTTGTGAACTGCTTATAAGTTAGGTTCAGGCTTTGTTTCTGTAGGTGCAAGACAGCCTGTTGCGCTCTAATACTGCCAATCTATGCTGTAAGGGGAAGTGAGCTGTCAATAGATCTCTAGCATCAGGTAAAACGGCAGCTCGCTCACTTAAACTTAGTTTATGTTATTTTTATTTTATTTTATTTATTTTAGGAAATCTTACAGCTAAACAGATACTGTAAATAATAGTTTATACAAAATATGGCCAAATTACAAGGTTCCACTTGTAGTATATAAAACAGACAGAAAACAAAAAAAAAAGCCCAGAAAAAAAAGGAAATTTATAATAAACTACATATAACACAAAACGGAAAAATTACTACCTATAATATTTACACTCACTAAGCAGTTAGATAAAATTTTCTTCAATTTAGTAACACTAGTATTGAAAATGTCGATATCAGCTTTCTGGCCGGTTGCGTTGTACATACGACTTGTCTCATAATGTACGACTTCCGTCGATATGTAGTGGCCACCACGGGGGTGTGCAATATGTAGTGGCCACCACGGGGGTGTGCAATATGTAGTGGCCACCGCGGGGGTGTGCAATAAATGAGGTCTACGTAAGAACACAGACGGCACTCGCAATCCGATTTTATGTAACAATTCGGTATCACCAGTTGTTCCATTGGCAATTTTGAAAAGAAAAACAAGATCAGAGGGGCAATTCTCGTGATTCGAGGATACCGCACGGTCTCCGCTGAGGCGGCGAGCCTCCTTGCCCGATTGCCGCCATGGAATCTGGAGGCAAAAGTCCTCGCTCACATATGGGAGTGACAAGAGGAGGCAAAACGCCGTAGCCCGTTGATGGAGTATAATGAAAGATTGATAATCGGATAAGTTCCTATACTTCTTAAATTTAGTGTGAAATTTAGCTTTATCCTTTAAAACCTTAAATTAAGATTTTTACCAACGGACTTTTGTACCGGAGAGGGTATTTTTATTTCGGGACGAAAGATTTTGTCGGTATATACGTGGAAAATAGCCTCCTTATTACTCCATAAAAGTATGCTACCGCTTCTTCCATCGGCCTACTACTTAACTCCGATAGCCAATCTACACGATTTAACTCGCCTTTTATATTTTCGTAATCTATGTCGACGACTATCCTCGAAGCCCCAGGTGTTTAGGTTTTCTGTTATCTTGCGGCAGCCACAAAATCATTCTACATATAACTACTGTGCACGGAACAAATGATATTTTTATTCTGTTTATCATTACGCGTAGGTACGAGTACCCTCGCTATGTAATTGTTCTGCTCTCTAGGGGTATGACAGTTAATGACTTCTCCAATCTTGGCGACTACAGTGAACAGGTTTGCATTGTTTGACATCGGCACACCTTTAATCTCGATGTTGTTTATACGGGACCTTTGCTCATTCTCACGTCGCTGCTCCTCCGACTTAAATATGCGATCTTGTAAGGTGGATAGCTCTTCTTTGGTCTTTTTCATTGACTCAGTTTCATTCTCCAAGATTGATACCCTACCAGTCAACGCTTTGATTTCGTCGCAGGCAAACTCAAAGGAGTGCTTCACTTCTGAGAATTCAGCTGTTATAGCCTTAAAGTCCTCGAGCTCACTCTGGATGGACTTTACAGACTCAACTAACGCTGGCAGCACTCCATTTGAGTCGACAGCCGCTTCAATTCTAGTAGAATGGTCTCATAGCCCGCTGGAACTGGTGATGTAACTTTAATGCAGGGACTGGCTATCCCTGGTGCTTTGCAGCTGGCACATTTCCATGTAAGTTTGCGTTCCGGACGGATCCGGCATCATTATACACTTACCGGATCCGATATCAATATTCCGGATCTGGTATCGGACCCGGTGATTGCACAATATGGCAAAATAACCGCGACTTTGAATGTGTGAGGCACCTTAAAAGGCGTGGTAGGTACTTGTGCGTGCGAGTCGTTTGATGTTTCGCGAACGACTCGGTCGAGTTAACAGCGTTTGTTGCGTTATACCGCAAAAACAAAAAAAAGATTTTAATAAAATACTAAAAAAGGAAATGACTGCGTTTGAAAGTGAAGGAGTTCAGGGAGAATATTTGTCTGCTATTCTTGATTACTTGCTGACAATTAAGCCGACAAGCGTGGAGGCTGAGAGAGCCTCCTCGGCCGCAGGCTACATTTCTAGCTCTATTAGAAGTCGACTGGCGGATGACACAATCAACCCAATTGGTTTTCTAAGATGGTTTTTTCAAACCATATATAATTGATTAATTGTATAAAATTTAAAAAATGTAATATTATAAAGAATATTTACTTTACTGTGAGTCTGTGATTTTTGCATTGTGTTATGTCAAGTACTGTGAATACTGTGATCTAATTGTGATGTAATTTACTCTTTAATAACGGAAAATTAAGTTATCTTGGTTATCTAACCTCGTTGACTTAATCCGGCCGGATCCAGTCGGACCCGGCCGGATTCATAGAAGTCCGGTCTGATCGGGCCGTATTAAGTCAACAAGTCAAAGTGGTAGGTAGGGATTGCAATCCGGCCTGGATTGCAATCCCTACCTGCCACTTGCTAACAAATCTCTCGCTGGTGAGTCACTCGTACATATTGTCACAGTTGTTGGACCATATGAATGACTGCTTGTGACAACCTTGTCGGTATTTTATTAGTGTTTGTTTGTTGGGTGATAGATGAATTATTTTCTTATGTATTTGTACAGACGCCAGCACTTGAAGCTACTACAATTTGTCAAATTTCTTTAATATATTTTCAACTTTATCGCTAAAGCATTAAGGTTCAAAGTTGATTGGGAAAATTTGACATTTTCGGGTAGCTTGACCTGCTGGCGTCTGTACATAATATTTGTTCTTTTTAATTTATTGATCGGTTCTATTGCTTTAAATGTATTAATCATCCAACACTCAGTAAATCATTTTGATTCTTCATATTAAAGTTCGTAGAAGCTTGCACGTGATCGCAATATCACGTGCAAGCTTCTACTACTACTTTAATGAAGTACTTTGATTTTGCCTGTCACATTATCAGTCAGTAATGTATGTATTACACAGACGTTATTAACAAATTTATTATGCACCACAACTCTTTATCGTAACAATACTAGCTTTGCAAACATCATTAGCATTATCTAGTTTTTATTGAACAGTCTGCATCGGGCTATAAATTGTATAGAAATAAAGACGGGCAGAGTTCACCATATGTGTACATACATACAAAGATATACCTGCGCAAGCGACGGATCCAGGCGACTGTATGTCACGACCTATTTCTACGTACCTAGTTAAATTGTATAATCACTTCGATACTGCACATTTTATCCTTATGCAGTAATGCTTCCTATACAAAGGAAAGGAGGATGGGCAAAACGTCCACTTCCCAATTCAGTTCACTCTGCTTTTTGATGGTCACCGGTGACCGCCAACAATATATTTATAGGCCCTTCCTGCCTAACCCTATGATAACAATTACCTAACGCCAGATGATATATACAGTGTGAGGTCCAACTCTTGCAGGAGTATGCTTAAGTCAGGACGAACGAATCGCGGGTCCCACACTATGACAAGTGTCAGGCAAGTTAACCTTTACATGTGCCACTGTGCACTAACATAAACTAACGTCGCCCTGCTTAAACCTCGTCGCGCCAAAACTGGCGTAAAAGATGCGACGCGGCCTCCTAAATACTAACAAATTGACGTGACAGTTCACATCAGCCTAGATGAGGCTTAAAGAAGATAGATGATCTTAACTTCAAACTATTTTCCCCATCGGACGGTATTGAGCCAGAGGGAGGGAAAATGATCGAGAAAAACTATCTCACGCCCATACTCCAGAGGAAACTTTTCCAAAAATCTACTCCGTTCTCACTAAATTCAAACTTCATGAAACATCAGTCAATACTGATAGAACTGTGGGTCCTCCAATATAAGTTAAATCATTTTTTGTCAACCAAACACACTTTGCGAAGGCTATGTAAGCAAAGATGGTTTCAGCTTAGGGAGTGTCATCCCCCCCCCCCCCCCCTGTAGAAGTGACCACAGTTTATGAATCTAAGTATGTACCTCTCCTAACTCGCGTTACTAAATTCTGGAGTACGTTCATACTATCTCAGCCTATTGAAAGAAAGAAGAAAGAAAGGAAAAGTATTTATTGCGACTCGTACAGGATTATAAACTAAACTAAACACAGTTAAAAATAAAAATAGAACAAATTATATTAAAAAAAAAAGTAATAAAACTATTAAAACCTAAACCATGAAGACGATGATAAGTTCACTCCCTCAGACTCCTTGAAGCTGCGAGTTGAGGCACCTCACTCGCTCCCAGCCACGTCCGGTGTTTTATTCCAGCATATGCAGAAAAATACAAATAACAATATGTTAATAATAATCAATAATTTATGGACGAAGTTATGATGACGAACAATTACCGGAGATTTATTGTGAAAGACGGCACGGTTGACATCTGTCGGGCATGCCACCGGCCGGGGGAATCAATCAGGCATATTATCTCCGGGTGTTCTCGTCTAGCTAACGGAGAGTACTTGCATAGACACATCAGAGCGGCGCGCAATGATTGTTGACATAACCGTCCCGCATGATGAGAACCTCGTGAAAGCCGAGAAAGATAAACAAATCAAGTATCTTGACTTGGCTCACGAGGTTGTCGACATGTGGCATGTGGACTCAGCAATCATTGTGCCGATAGTCGTGTCAGCCAATGGGTTAATAGACAAGAGCCTCGACCAACACCTGAGGAGGCTCTCGTTGGGCAGCTGGATCAAGGGCTTGATTCAGAAAGCGGTACTTCTGCACACGGCTCGCATTGTCAGGAGGTTCCTCTCTCTGGAGCCCTGACCGCCGGTAGCTTGAACCCTGTTCCCGATACCGGTGGGCTACTATTTTTTATATTTTTAAATGTTTTTTCATCTTTTTGTTTATAAAAATATTTAAAAATATAATTTGTAAGTATGTAAATGGAATAAAGGAATAATAATAATTTAATATTATTTATTATTATTATTATTATTTATTATTTATTATTATTAATTTATTATTTATTTAATATTTTTTATATTTTTAAATGTTTTTTTTTATCTTTTTGTTTATAAAAATATTTAAAAATGTAATTTGTAGGTATTTAAATGAAATAAAGGAAATAATAATAATCCATGTTCTGCAATAGTCCTGCACCAACCGGGGGTTGTCCTTGGGTGCACTTGCATGGTGCATACAGGGATAATCGTCGGTTGGTGCCTCCTTATCATTTAAAATTGTGTGAAAGGCCTCTGCGAGTTGGCTTCGGCCCCTCGTACGCCTTCCAAAGGACCGGGACCCCATGGTCCCGAGATATATTAAAAATCAATAATATACTAAAAGTGATGTTTACATCTATCTAACGTTGACGTGACAATGAATGACAACTAAAGACAACAAAAGTTTACATCATAATGTGAAAATCTCTGAACTTGCATTTTATAAACTTATATTTTCACGAGGTTCTCATCATGCGGGACGGTTATGTAACAATCATTGCGCGCCGCTCTGATCGATCCACCACCACTATATCAGGCTTATTGGCAACAATAGTCCTGTCAGTGATGATGGATCGATCCCAGTACAATGTGATATTTCCATTTTCGAGAACTGGGCCGGGCACATACCTGTGGTACGGCACCTCCGATTCCACAAGGTTGTATTTTAGAGCAAGTTGCTGGTGGATTATCCTAGCTACAAGGTTGTGTCTATGCCAGTACTCTCCGTTAGCTAGACGAGAATACCCGGAGATAATATGCCTGATTGATTCCCCCGGCCGGTGGCATGCCCGACAGATGTCTACCGTGCCGTCTTTCAAAATAAATCTCGGAACCGGAACAAGCGTCCGTGAAGTTCCTTACTCTGCCATACCTACATGCGTTCATTAGTGTCAAGCACTACTGGTTTGCGTCAGTTCTCTTTACCCAAGCAAAGCGGGGTGAGGCCCTTGTCCACAGCGACTACATCTCGATGCATCCCCACGTCGGTTTCTAGGAAATATTCCCTGAGACTGCATATCTCGCGATTGTGGAGGTTTTTAGCGTTTAAAAAGCTTCGACCTTCCACACTTTCCCGAATATACAGCCTCATTACCGATGACCGTGGGTGATGCATTCGATTTGCAGTCAGCAGCGTACGGACCCTCCTATCCAGGGCGTCGAGTTCGATCTGAGCCCATTTGAGTATGCCAAAAGAGTACATCAAAACCGGCATGACTCAACCGTTGAAGGCGCGCACCTTGTTTCCGCCTGTTAAAAGACTACTAAATACTTTTTTCAGGCGGCCAAAGAAGCGCTCCTTCAACGATTGCTTCATGTCAGTAACATTGATGCCCAACGCTTTCGACATACCCAAATACTTATAGGTTTCGGATACGGAGAGGGCTCTAAGGTTTGTGGAATCCGAGAGTTGGGTTCCCACGGATTCCACAATCTCCCCTCGCTTTACATGTATGACCGCACATTTGTCCACAGCAAATGCCATCCTGATGGCGCTACTGAAGGTTTCAGTAATTTTCAGTAGCTCCATCAGTTGCAAATTGTTGGGGGCAAAGAGTTTTAGGTCATCCATGTAGAGGAGGTGAGATATAACCTGACCACCTCTCCTCAGCCGATAGCCTAGACCTGAATCTTCCAGCAGCGTGCTTAGGGGATTCAAGGCTAAGCAGAACCAAAGCGGACTCAAACTGTCGCCCTGGAATATGCCTCGCTCGATCCTTATCGCCTCGCTATTCCTCTGAATATTTCGACATCCTGGATAGCGAAGGACCGTCCTCCATTGCCCCATACACGTCATCAGGAAGGTGCGCAGAGTTGTATCTACTTTATACAACTCCAGCACCCTCATGAGCCATGTATGTGGCACCGAGTCATAGGCCTTCTTATAATCTATCCAACATGTCGACAGATCCTTTCGGGAACGGCGAACCTGTTGGCTAATGGCCATATCAATGAGGAGTACCTCCTTAGTACCGCGGGACCCATTCTTACATCCATTTTGACAGGCAGACATAATGAAGTTGGAGTCTATATGTTTGTTAATTTTAGCTCTCAAAATGGCTGTAAGAACTTTATAGACCGTCGGTAAACACGTGATCGGCCTATAATTTTTGAGTTCCGCGGTGCTACCTGATTTATGGAGCAGGTGGGTAACTCCTGTGGTTAGGAACTGGGGTAGCGAACCAGACTCCAAAGCAGTCTGGAACTGAGATGCCAAGCGAGCGTGCGACCTTGAGAACCATTTAATCCAAAAGTTGTACAGCCCGTCCGGCCCTGGAGATATCCAGTTAGGCAACGGACGGACTGTACGATCTACATCTTGGGGGCAGATGGTAATGGCCTCCATTTTTGATATTGGATCACAAGCTGGCCCAATCACCTTCGGTGTGACTGACAGGCACCGACCAGATACTACGCCAAAAGGAACACATGGCAGCATCATCCGGCAGGCACGTGTCATTATTTATTATTGTTATCTCGGCAGAGACAAGACACGACTTTCGGAGTCGTGTCGTTTATATCTTGTTGTTACGTATAAACTGCAACAACATAGGAAAATTATAGTGACATCACTTTGATTAAAATGCCGTCATTTCACAATGAGATTGAAAATCGGATGCTCATCCTTTGGCGTTACAATAAAAGGTAAATAGACAAACGTGGGGTTTGACTCTATTCGTTCAGTGTCGTCGGCAAATCCTGAAAAACCAATTTATAACCTGTGTGAGCATACCATTGAGGTCTGCCCAAAGTTCCTGGACTATGCTTACCCCTGCAATCTTCCATAAACCTAGACTTCTCTTCCATCACAGGCCACTGCTGGCACTGTCGATGACTGTCGATTAGTGTAACCATGATAAATGATTTAATTTCTGTTAGTAGGTTTGTACAAGCACTTTTACACGTCAATCATATTTTTATGAATTATAGAGCTCTATTTAAGCCAGTGCTGTGAAATGCACAATTCTGATAATAAGATATCCTCTCCGGTCCAATCTGAACAAAGAAAAAAGGAAACCATCGTAATATCTTTAGCGCGTGCTGACTCATAAAAATAAACTTTCTTAAAGTTGTCAAAAAATCAAAGACCCGTTTTGACATCTGAGAATGCGTTCTTGACACCTGTCAGTGTCATACAAACGAATACATGTTTTGCGAATTTGATCTTTATTAACTTATAGTGAGGAAGATTTATGTATGTGTGCTCTTGTATTCTAATATTAAGAATCAATATGTTTATTAAGGATAGTACTCTATGATTGACCAGTAATACACGAGATACCTATGGAGTCACTTGTTATACTCATCTTCCCGGACTGACAACCTTACTAGGCGACCCTGCCATCTGAGACGAGTGCCGAGTTAGGTCGCGTGACTTAATTTATTGAGAGACATTAGTGGACTATGGTACAAGTGATTTTCTTAAGTCTTAAAAGTTGATTTTTATTTTGGTTAAAATGTGCCTGTCAAGTATAGAAAAAGAGGACGTTTTTATATCATCATCATCATCTAGACAATGAAGAAAGGCCATCAATCGAAAACATATGCGCAAAATATTCGGATGTGTTTCATTTTCCAAATGATTAATTATCTACCACTAACCTTTACGAACAAGGTATACAGTTAAGACCAAACGCTGATCCAGTTTATACTAGACAGTACAGTTTGCCCTTTTCACAACGTCAGGAAATTGAAACACAAGTTAAGAAAATGCTTTCTGAAAATATAATCGAACCCCCGAAAAGTGAGTGGTCAAGCCCTATTTTGTTGGTACCCAAAAAATCGGATGATGCTTCTAAGAAATGGAGGCTGGTTATAGATTTTCGTAAATTAAATACTAGAATTACAGACGATAAATTTCCACTTTCAAATATAAACGATGTTTTAGACTCCTTATCCGGATCAATGTATTTTTCGCAATTAGATTTATCACAAGCTTATTATCGGGCAAAATTAAAACCAGACAACAGAAAGTATAATACAGCATTCACGACGCCTTCAGGCCAATATCAAATGACCCGGTTACCTATGGGATTAAAAATGACCCCAAGTGCATTTTCTCGACTAATGACAATTGCCATGTCTGGACTTACATACGATAAATTATTTGTCTATTTGGATAACTTGATTTGTTTTGGACGTAATTTGGAAATACATAATAAAAATCTTATAGATATATTAACTAGATTGCGCAAAGTTAACTTGAAACTTAATCCAATGAAGTGCGATTTGCTAAGAAAATAAATGCAGTTATTAGGGCATTTTGTTACATCTGAAGGAATTAAACTTGATTTAGTAAAAAATTATCCGGTGCCCACAAATGCAGACGAAACAAAAAGATTCATAGCGTTTGTCAACTATTATAGAAAATTTATACCAGATTTTGCCGCAGTTTTTTTATGTTTACCTCTTAACAGACTATGTCGAAAACATGTGAAATTTGAATGGTCGCATGAGTGTCAGAAATCCTTCAAATCTCTAAAAGAGTCATTAATATCACCACCAATATTACAATACCCTAACTTCGATGAAAACAATACTTTTGTTTTACATCTGGCTATGCAATCGGGTCCGTGCTATGTAGTAGTGATAACAGACCAATTGCTTATGCAAGTCGCAATCTTAATAAAGCAGAAATTAGGTACCCCACAATAGAAAAAGAGTAACTCGCTATCGTGTGGTCAGTAAAGTATTTCCACCATATCTTTACGGTAGAAAATGTATTATCAAAACCGACCACAAACCATTAGTTTACTTATTTAATCAAATAAAACCATCTAGTCGTTTGACTAAATTCCGTTTAACAATAGAGGAATATGGTTACATAATAGAATATGTTCGAGGTACTGACAATGCAGCTGCAGATTCCTTGTCACGTATCCGAATAACAAGCGATAAGTTGAAGGAAATAAATCAGCACGTTGTGTCTGTATTAACCAGAGGTCAGAGAAAGCGTATGTGTGAACGAAGTACACAAGGTGTGAGTGACAACCTTAGGTTGCTAGGACAACTACACACGACTGGTCTGATCACCCAAGAGTTATGGAGTTGTTTAAAAAACCAAAGGATTGCACTGAGTTAAGGTTTGAGAATGAAAAGGAATGGTAAAATCAACCAAAAATATGATTTAATTGTGACCCATCAAATTGCATACTAAGAGTACCTATCTTACCGACTACAATGCGCACGAGATGCCTTTGTACGGGAGTTGGTTAATTACTGTAACCAAATGAAACTTGATAATCTGGTACGTTGTACAAAGTAATTAAAACGTTGACATAATAAGAGATTTAATTCAATGCATAAATATTACACCAGATTGGTCCGGACCTCGTTTATATATTATAAAAGGAGTAAAGTTATAAATGATCCCGATACGAAACGTGTAATTTTAAATGACTACCACTTATTACCGAGTAGCGGCCACGCCTGTATACGACGAATGAACAATAATATAAAACGCCATTATTATTGGCCAAAATTAGTAAGTGACGTCACGGAGTTTGTAAAGCGCTGTGATAAATGCTAGCGACAGAAACATGTTAGGCACATAAAACAGCCATTGATCCTGACTGATACAGGTCATTCGGCATTTGATAGAGTATTTTTAGATTTAGTTGGGCCCTTAAGTAAGGATAGTGATAATTATACATATTATTATGTATGTACTCACACTACAGTGTGATCTTAGCAAGTATGTAGAAGCTTATCCGCTTAGAAATAAGGATACAATTTCAGTGGCGGCGGCTTTCATTAACAATTTTGTATTACGCTATGGCATTCCGAGAAACATTATATCTGATCGCGGTACGGAGTTCGATTCGAAAGTGATGAATGAAGTACCTATGTAAAATACTAAAAATAACTCAACAAACATCTACTGCGTATCATCACCAAACAATAGGAGGCTTAGAAAATACCTATAAGAATTTACTATAATTCCTTCTTAAACAAACAGAGAACCAACCTCAAAATTGGAGTTTATGGCTTCCACACTGGTGCTTTGCTTTTAATAGACGTACATTACGACGTACGTTTATACGACTGTACATACAGAAACTAAATACACTCTATACGAACTGGTATTTGGAAAACGTTGCAGTTTACCAAGTAATTTGACATCTGATATAGAACCGCTATAAAATTACGATAATTACCCACAACAATTGAGATACAGACTTTAAAAAACACAGTATGACGCAAGACAAAATTTAGTTATTAGTAAACAGGTCAGAAACAATAAATATGATTTCATACCAACCCTGTTACGTACAGTACTGGTGACATGATACTACTCAAGAATGAACAAACTGTAAACAAATTTGATCCGCTGTACATAGGACCATATCAAGTAATAGAAGAATGTAATCCTAATTTAAAAGTACTGTATAAAAATAAAGAAGTACATAAACATAGAACCAGACCATATATTAAATGATTTTTAAATTTTAGGATAGCCGTTCACATGCATGTACTTTTGTAGGAATAATAAATTCATGTGTGACGTATTATTATTAATGGTTCGAAATATTTAGTCTACATATTGCAATTAAGTAAGAAAAAATATTATATGGTATATTTGTGTACACATGTAAACAATAAATAAAAATAAATGTAACCACTATTTTTATTTTATTTTGCCGGTGGGCATGTAGTGTGTAAGACTTATGTATGTGTCCTCTTGTATTATAATATTAAGAATCAATATGTTTATTAAGGATAGTGCTCTATGATTGACCAGTACTACACAAGATACCAATGGAGTTCCTTGTTTTACTCATCTTCCCGGACTGACAACCTTACTAGGCGACCCTGCCATCTGAGACTAACAAAGACAAACTACTAGAACTGTCAATGTCAAAACGGGCCTTTTATTTTTTGACAACTTTGGTGTTTGAATTATTATTTTTATACTGTATACGAGGAAGTTGTAGATACCTACAGGAAGCACCTGCTAGCAGACCTTTATTCCACCTTGAACCACAATGTTCGTGACCCGCTTTGACGTGTTCCTTCAACTTCATAGGTGTATATGAATCATGGTGTAGGCAGTACACTCATATCAGTGGGTGTGACGTATCTATGATGAAAGTAAACGTGCAAAGTTCGTGCATGTCTCGGAAATTCCTTGACAAGGATAGTAAATTAAATAGAGAACAAGGATTAACGTGACGTATGTAAATGAACCTGGTGACCAATGTCATTGCCGACTGAAGTGTGGAATTGATTGAGTATTTTGTGCTTTTTCACATATATCTAATACAATTGGTAAAGGATCCTCGAGCAGATGACCCAAACAAATAAACAAAATAAACTTGGACAGATGGTTTGGTTACCTTCTCCTTCTCCATCGTGGTTCATCATCATCACCATCATCATTTCAGCCGAATGACGTCCACTGCTGGACATAGGCCTCCCCCAAGCACAAGCACCGCCACTTTGACCGGTTCTGTGCTTTTCGCATCCAGCGGATTCACCAATCGGTCCACTTTCCGACGCTGCGTCTACTTCGTGGTTTTTTTAAGGTATTGGTACCACTCGTAACATCTACACAAGTAACAAGTACCTACTAACAATCCATCCGAAGCCGGGACCCTGATTCTTGTTTCTGTAGCAAGACCTTTATTGCTAAATTCCAAAATTAATCGATTGGAACATGTAAGTGGAGGAATTGTACGCGATATGTATAATGCCCACGTGTGAGCGATGTAGTGTTTTTGTAAACAGCAGGATTATGTAAATATAGATTACGTCGGTAATCTCTGCGACTGCATGCAGTTTATGCAGTGACCCGCCGCCCTGCCGCACCCTGCCGCACCCTGCCGCGCCCTCCCGCGCCCTCCCGCGCCCTACCGCGCCCTCGCGCGCCCTCTGTGACATATGACACCATTTTTTTTAAATGAAAAATTAAAACACTTTTTTCGGTTTAATCATTCGCCAAGTGTGCAGAGTGTGTAAAAATAAAGAAGTGATAACCACGCTTCACCTTCGTTCCAAAAACTTCTAAAATGAGAGTTTCAAAACATAACTTTTAAAATTGAGGAAAAGGACAAAATGGACGTAAAACATCTACTGATGTACTGTGATTCATGTTGTGGTCAAAATAAAAATAAAACCATATTTTTTTTTAAAAACTTTGCCCCACCCTAGGAATTTCACCTGAATCGTGGGTGCGTTTACAAACATTTAAACTCACATACACAAACAGCCAGACCCGGAACAACTACTTATAGGTCATACAAATATTTGTTCCGTGCGGGAATCGAACCCGCGACACGCAGCGCAGCAGTCAATCGCTTAACCACTGCGCCAACCGTGCCGTATTGGCTGCCATGAACCATTTCCTATAATCAGCAATTAATTTGGAGGTCATTCAAATTACCTATTTACTCCCGGGCCATACATACATGCTTGTCGATACAGTTCATGCTGTTATCGAAAGGGAATTGCGAAAAGTTATTGTATGGAGTCCCTCACAGTGGTCTACATATTTTGAATCGGCCCGCAAAGACCACCTTACAAAGTCAATGTCAAGGAATATACTGACTTTTTAAAATTTGGTCAGTTAGCTTTAAATATATTCACGCCAATGACATTAAAAAATATTAAATTCAAAAACATCAAAGTCGCCACATTAAAAAAAAAGCATAACGACAAAATGTTTGTCAAATACTCCATGGAAGACAAAGCAGAGACTCGTTCTGTAACATTATGCGAGAAAACCCCCGAGAAAGGAAAGGGGAAGGGAAAGTCCAAAGGGAAAAAAAGCAAAATTAACCAGTGATTGTTTTGGATGCAGTGAAGCAGCTATACAATTGTAGATTACCAATAGCCGCTGCCAAATATTAAGATCTGATAAACCTGTGTGTTCTCACACAGGTTTGGAACAATACCTACAAGATTTCATAAAAAATACAGGGAGCTTCCATGCAATTCTGAGCCACGCGAGACTTTGAACGAAACAGACGAAGAGGACGATGAAGAAAGTGAGAAAGAAGATGAGTAAATAAATTATTAGATGGTGATTTATTTGCTCATCTTCTCTCATCATCTCATCAAACAGATTCTGTTTATAAAGTTGATTAAAGAAGTGAAACGAATTAAAAGAGTAAAGAAGAGAGTGGAGCAAGCAAGAAAAACTACGTTAATTACCAAAATATTAATTTAAAATTTAAAGATTTTAGAGCTTTGTGTTCAATTACAAATAAACGATCTCAATTTGATTACACAAATGTACGGTTTAACATATAAATACATAAAAAATTACATAATCCATTTAATACTTAAGTTTAATTATTAATTTATCTATTCAGAATACCTTAGCGGGTGATCCGTAAGAACATAAAAATTATTACACTTGTCGATTATTTCATTATTTAGTTTAGTTATGTGCAGTAAATTAAATTTACGCCCTTAAGTAATATTATCATAGGATGAACATTTGAAGAGTGTACATAAAGGACTTTTATTTTTGGACTTTATTATGGTCGTAAAGGAAATCTATCTCGGTAAATACAGCACTTGGGTAATTTTTTAACACTGCCCTAGATAATACTATAAATTCTAAACACTTTTCCTAGTTTTCATTTAAATAGCTCAAGAAACAAAAATGTTAGAGGAAAAATATTTTTTTTTTTCGTTTTTTCTCGTCTCCTAAAAAAATGCATTTTATCCTTTACGACATTATCGATATGTATAGTCTTGAACCAACAGAAAGTTGCAAACCGCATTTTAAATCTCTTAAAATACTAACATTACGATGTCTTTATAAAGGGCCTTTCAGTAAGCGCTTCCTACCTTTAAATTTAAATAAAACAGTGTGTGTGAGATATCAACGATTTTTTTTATTTGTTTGAAATGCCTGTTTGAAATATGAAATCGTTCAAACGTCCGCCGTGGCTTAGCTGGGTGGCGCGCATCTGAAATGTCCAATTTTCCATGACTCCAGCGCATAACAGGCTGAATTTGACCGATCGCATGGGTTATATTGGCTTTGAACTGCAACTTAAGAAAACCCCACAAGAAAAAGGCTAACCGGAACAAATCGCCCGATCTCGGTAGCCAGTTCACATCGCCTCCACGTTTGACGATCATACTCTCAAATCGCTCGTGCAAAATGTCCAATGTGCCATGAACTGCGTGGCACGTAACGCCGTCCTGTTGAAACCTCATGTCTTTGGTGTCCATATCATCCAATTCAGGCCAAACATATGCACGGGTTTGAAATGCTTTGAAAACAATTATTTCAATATGTGAGCAAGGCGGTAAAAGTGCGGACAGCTTGCATTATTTGTCACTAATCTGTCTACCATTGTAAGTCACTTGCAGACTTGACCCACGTAGTACAATATGACACGAAAGCATAGAGGCAGACGATGGCACTAGGAAGTGGTGAAGGGCGGGCGTTTTTGGGGGACTGTATTTTGTAATTTTGATGTTCGAAAAGTGCTGATTCTCAGCCTAATTTGAATAAATAACTTTTGATTTTGACATGACTCCTGGTAACTTGGGCATTTCCTCCCACACTTGCGCACTTGTCAATAGTCAATATTTCCCGCTTTCTTTTGACGTACAATAGGCAGATGACACGTTACCCACAGGTCCTTTCTTGCATTGGGCTGAGGTTTTGTGACGTCATCGGCACGTGGCAACTGCGTATGTCGGGACTAAGTTGCTCTTTTCTAGGCCTGTTCATGGATGGGTGGTCATTCTCTTTGAATATCTGCACTAAATTTTACTTTGTAAGTGTATTCAACAGTTACCAGGAAAATAAAAATATGTATTTATAGTTTCATAGTCATAAACTTTGAAAGTGTTGAAGATTATAGATCTCTTAATAGATTGAGGATAACATAAGATCTCCTATGGGTTTTCATATTAAGTATGTTTATTATTTTAAATTCTAGACACGTGTGAGAGGAAACAGGAAGTTTCCTGCTCATCTGAGTTAGTCATGAAACTGTTGCATGACCTTCATTCTTTTTCTTTCCTTTATAATGTTCTAACATTCATCTATTATCTAGTCTGCTTTTTTTGTCACTCATTATTATCTTTTTTATGGATATCCTAATTTAATTACTAAATTACAAATTACCTGATAAAGTACCTCGACGGAACGGCAGTAGGGTGTGGATGTGGAGGTATGTCACAAACCATGCTGCACTGTATCCCTATCCTGCCTTCTGTGTCCCAAAACAAACAGTTAAAGTGACCTCTGCGCTTCCACCGACGACGGCGTGGATGTGGCAAAGTTTTGGGTTACCTTCTGAAATACAGTCGACCCAGTGACACGAAAAATAACGATAACTAACTTTTTCGAAACATGCAACGTAAATTCATGATCTTTCGAGCTTGCATGAAATGTCATGTGACTGACAAACCTACGTAATAATTTACTCACACGTCTCTTAGCTGTTTAACTTTCCTGTGACGTACTCAGTTGCCACGCGACTTACATGTCAGATACAATATGACGTCGGAGTCTTGCCCGCTTACAGGATAAATCAGAAGGATATTACGGGCTGAATCTGTGAACCTGTCACAACAACGTCATACGTTACTAAATATCTAGCTCCAGTTAGTAACAGTCATTGTGAATTTAATTATTTTGTCCGTCGTAAATCTACATAGGATATTTTAAATAAACGGATGCCATTATCTCCTTGGGATGGATAGAAATGTGCAGATAACTCCACGTTCATGATCATACAACTGACATACAACATTGTTCACACTTGGAGATTAAAGTACAAGAATGGATATGAGCATGCTGTATCTGATCTGAACCCGAATTTGAGATCCGCCTTCCATCCGAATTGGAAATGGTCTAAATTCAAAAGGACGGAGTTCGGATCCAATGCTCTGTCCAAAATGCATACTAAAGTAAGTGCGAAAGTAACTCTGTCTGTCTTTTGCCTTTTCACGCCTTACCGTCTGAAAGGATTTCGATGAAATGATTAGGCACGACCATGTCCTAGATTAGGTTACAACAAAGGATACTTTTTATCCTGGTAGTATATGATAATTTCCGACCGCCACGCGGGTAAATTCGCGGGAAAAAGCTAATGATACATATTATTACGGCTACTTCGGAACGACATTTCTCTGATTGGGATCGCATGCAGTGCGCTAACACTCGAACAACAAGTCTGCGGTCACCACTGCCTGTCTGTCTGTCAAGCGCATTGAGTATGCCAATTTTCTCTTTGACCGATCATTACAGTCGTCAAGTGGGAGGCCATGTTTTAACGTGAATACCTAACACAGTAAAGTTTAGTTAATTGCTATAGCATGTAGGAAGGCTACGTGCCTTTAACAATTTCGCAGAATTTGTGTTGAAAACTGTTGGTATCTATGAGAAGTTACAGTATTTCCAAATTACGCACTCACTTTATGCGATCATTAGGCTAAACTACCTAATTATTAAACACTAGTAAATAATGTTAATTTATTAAGTTTGTATTAATTTTCCTCTTATGATGAAGCAAAAACCATATTTCGCAGTGTATTGACAAGTGACGCGTCACAAGAAACCCATTCAGAGACTGATAAGACATCGGTAATTGTTTTTATTGAATAATGTCTCCTATATTATTGTTGCTAAGAGGACAACGTAATGGGTTTTTGTTGCTTATTGTTCTTACAGGCTTCTTAATGCCTACATTTCTTTAGATAAAACTGAAATTTTTGGATCAAATTAATTTTCATTTTTTATCCTTCAAAGAGACTCCGAGCATAGCTCGCTCCATAGCGCGCTGAGCGACTTTGAAGTCGACAATGAAGTACCTGGGACTTGTCCTCGATAGCTGGTGGAACTTTGTGGAGTATTTCCGACGTTTGGTTCCCAGACTGGAGCGGGCCGGGGCTGCCTTGAGAGGCGATCGGCCAAGTAGTAATAAGTTGCCAAGCAAGTTTGTTTGCCCAATCTAGGGGGTCCAAACGCCCCCTGCCGGAGGCTCTATGCGGGGGTCGTGCGGTCTATGGCCCTTTACGGGGCACCGGTGTGGGCGCGTTCCTTGAGGCGGCGACCAGTCTGCCGGTTGAACGCGTCCCAAAAGGTCATGGCCGTCCGGCTAATCCGAGGATACCGCGCGGTCTCCGCTGAGGCGGCGAGCCTCTTTGCCGGATTGCCGCCATGAGATCTGGAGGCAAAAGTCCTCGCCCACATATGGGAGTGGCGAGAGGAGGCAAAACGCCGGGGCGTAACTCCGCTGCCGCGAGAAATCACGGTACAGCGGACAGAGCTCCGGCGGGATCTCATGGCGACATGGAGAGTGCGATTGTCGCAACCCAGTGCTGGGCACTCCACAATTGCGGCGATAAGTCCCCTCATTGAAGAGTAGCTGGAGAGGCGCCACGGTGCCCTCACCTTCCGCCTGACGCAGGTCCTCACGGACACGGTTGTTCCGGGAGGTTCCTGTTCAGGATAAGGCGGGAGGAAACGCCAGGGTCTCACCACTGTGTGGATCGCCCGGAGGACACGGTGGAGCATATGATGGAGGTCTGCCCAGCTTGGGCGGAGCACCGCCGCGTCCTCGTGGCGGCGATCGGCGGCGGCGATCTCTCGCGTCTGGCCCTGGTCCAGGCCATGGTACGGAGCGAGAGTGCATGGGAAGCCGTCACCTCCTTCTGCGAAGCAGTAATGCTCACAAAGCAGGAGGCGGAGCGCGTGAGGGAGAGGCAATCTCCGCGCCCTCACGCCCCTAGTCGCCGCAGGAGACGCCCTGGACGTCGAGAGTCAACAGCTGACTCCCGGCCACCGTAGGCGCGGGCTTGCGGGCGGCATGCAATGGGCAGCTCGCCGCCCGGTAAGGACCAGGCCCGGGTCGACGGCGCGTTGTGTTCCATGCCGGTGCTCGAGCCAGCGATCGAGCACCGGCCGGACCGCCTCGATGGTGACGAGGCCAGCGGTAGGGCGTGTGAGCCTGTCCCGCCATTCCGCCACCAGGACCTCGCGAAGCTGAGACCGACGCAGCTCCATGTGTCGCTGCATCGGTCGCTCGCCCCGCGCCCTCGCTTCCTCGCGCCACCGATACAGTGACGCGAGTACTTTCGCCTCGAGGTCCCAGGGCGGGGATCCAGCCAGTACGCAGGTCGCCTCGTAGGAGATCGTGCGATATCCTCTGATGACTCTGACGGCCATCGCTCTCTGCGGTTTCCGCAGTATCGCGATACTGCCGGCCGTCAGGTCAGAGGCCCACACCGGGACCCCATACAGGGCCATCGATCGCACGACCCCCATGTAGAGCCGCCTACAGGCGGCGCTCGTGCCCCCCAGATTGGGAAGCAGCGTTGATAGCGCCCCAGCCGCGCCCAAAAACTTGGGCGCCAGCCGCCGGAAGTGGGGGCCAAAGTGCCACCGGCTGTCGAGCACCAATCCCAGGTACTTCATGGTAGACTCGACAGCGATCCGAGCCCCCCGACCACGATGTGTGAGCTGGGCGACGGCGCCCGCTGGGGGCCATGAAACACAATGGCTTCCGACTTGCTGAGGGCCACTTCCAGGCCTAGGCGACGTATGCGGCCCACCACCTGTGAGACCGCAGCCGTCGCCAGCAACGCTGCCTCCCTGTGCGAGCTCCCCCGGGCAGTGACCAGCGTGTCATCCGCATAACACGTCAGGTCTACCCCCGGTCTGAGCTCGCCCCTCAGCACCCAGTCGTACCCGACGTTCCACAGGAGCGGTCCTAGGACTGAGCCCTGGGGAACGCCGCACGACATGCGGCGCTGGTTTCCGACATCGCGTCCCATGTAGGTGACACACCTCTCCGACAGATCAGCCCCAACGATGTGGCGGAGGTAGGGAGGCACTCGATGATACCGCAGTGCCTCCCGAATACAACTCCAGGGCAGGGTGTTAAAGACGTTGGAGATATCCAAGGACACCGCCAACATCACCCCACCCTGGGACACCGCTTCCTCCGCCAGGACTCTCACTCGCGACACAGCGTGTATGGTGGAGCGCCCATGCCGAAACTCGAACTGACTGTCGTCCAGGGCCGGCCCTTCTCTGCACAAATGGCCGACGAGGCGGGCTGCGATTATTCGCTCAAACAGCTTACCCACCTCGTCTAGCAGCACTATGGGCCGGTACGCGGACGACGAGTCCGCAGGGCGCCCCGCCTTCCTGAACAGGACCAGACTTCCAGATTTCCACAAAGAGGGAAACTGGCCCTGCTCGAGGCACGCTGTGTAGACGCGAACGCGCAGCCGTGGATCCCGTCGGGCCCCGGAGCCACGTTCTTGGCCCGGAGCCGCATCACGGCTGCCCCCATCTCTGCCTGTGTTACCTCTCCTCTGTAGACTACAAAGTCTACAGAGGAGAACGCCATCAGCGTCCCAGAGGTGACACAGGCTGTGGCTGTGGACAGAGCCATAGGCGGCGGCGTATTCTCCGCTCTTGCCGGGAAGAGGGCTGCGATCACTTCCTCCAGCAGCTCGGGTTGGAGACTCTCCGTAAGTGGGGGCGCCGCGGCTCGAAGTTTCCCTCGGACCGCGAGATAAGGGCGCCCCCACGGATCCCCGTTTAGAGTCTCCAACATCTCCTCCCTGGCTCGCGTCTTCACCTTACTGATGGCCAGCCACAGAGTCCCCTTCGCCGCGCGGTACACCTCATACAGAGCGGCTTCTTCGTCAGGGACCCGACGACGTCTCCTCCGGTATCGGGTGTACTGGCGCTTGACCGCCACGCACGCGACGCGCAGCTGCGCGATCTCGGCGGTCCACCAGTACACCTGGCGCCTTGCTGACTGTGCGTGGACCCGGGGCATGGACGCATCGCAGATTTGCGTCATCGCCCCGCGGAACCACAGCGCCTCCTGCTCGACGTCGACGGGTCCGTTCATTGCCGACTCCCGGCACCAGGCCTGGACAATAGCGGCCTCCTCGAGAAGCTCCCTGTCGATGCGCTTACGCGCCCAGCGCCGTCCGTTCGCGGGGCCGGTGAACCGCGCGTGACGGTGGTCTGGGCGGTGACGTCGAAGCGGATGTATCTGTGATCCAACAACGTCTCCACCTCCACGGCGACACGCCAGTCGCGGACACGACGCGCGACAGCGGGGCTAGCAAACGATACGTCCACTATAGACCCGCCCCGCTGCCGCACGCACGTGTGGACCGAGCCCCGATTTAGGACGGTCAGCCCAGTCGTGACCGCCCACTCCTCCAGCACCTCGCCTCTAGCATCGGTCACAGGGTACCCCCACGCCGCAGACTTGGCGTTGAGATCCCCCAGTAACAGCACCCGGCGAGGGTGGAGTCGGCCCACGGCGGCACCCAACTCGACAAGGAACCTCTCGAAGTCGGCGAGACTCTTGTTGGGCAAGAAATACGCGCCAACCGTGCCAATGCCCTCTGCGAGGGCGGCTACCCAGCCATGACCTCGGGACGGGTTGACAAGAGGTCCACACCGTCCAGGTCTCCCACCCAGTTATCCCTGGGGGGGACGAAATACGGTTCGACGACCACAGCCACCTGGATCGACCACTCTGCCATGCTCTGGAGCAAGAGATCCTGAGCTCTAGCAGAGTGGTTGATATTGCCCTGGAGGAAATGGTAGAGCTCCATTTATGCGCAATCCATTCCCTCCACACCATTCCTAGGCCGAGAGTCGGGCGAAGGGCTGCTGCCAGGCTGAGGGGGGGGGGGGGGGGGGTAAAGAGCCCAGGCAGCCATGGCAACCCTCTCTTCTTGGTCTGGGTGGGCGCGCCACAGGCCTTTCCGCCCGCTCTGTGCCCCGCGGGCCTCCCTGCAGCTGTACAGAGGCTGCAGTTTGGCGCCGCGGAGCACTGGGCCGCCTTGTGGCCGGCCTGACTGCAGCGATAGCACAGATCGCTGCGGTCAATTTCGGCGGTGCACCGTGCCCTGACATGTCCAATGCCAAGGCAGCGGTAGCACCGCAAGGCCCAGAAAGAAAGAAAATACGTTTATTTGCGGCAAACATGACGCATAAAAAACAACATAAACACACAAAAAAAAATAACAAGTTGGGGTTATATTATACATGCATCACATTCACGCAAAACAGCCATCGCTCAGCGAAGCGAAAGCGGAAGCGTCCACGCGAATCTCGCCCGTCCGCACGTCCTCGGGCGGACATCCACCGGCTCGGGCGACGGCCGCCACGACCTTGGCCGGAGTCGTCGAGTCGTCCAGTCCGTCGATGTGAAGTTCTGCGGTCTTCACCGTTCTGGACACTCGAACGTCCTCCGCGCTGAGGACCTCCCTCAGCTTGGCGGCCAGGATGTCCGCCTTCTCGCCGCTCGAGGCACCCGACACCTCGAACAGCCGCGCCCCCGTACCCCGCACACCGACCGGCTTCAAGATGAGGCCGGCAGTAGCCTCATCTTGAAGCCGGTCGGTGTGCCAAGGTCGGGGAACGCGACTTTGGCTCTCGCCTCCGTCAGGACCGCCTTGTATGTGACGCCCCTTTCGATGGCTCCGGGCTGCAGCGTAATCACTACAGCCGCGGAGGTCCATTATCGAGGGCCCGGGGTCGCTCTCCACGCTCTCCACTGGACGCTCTGCGGGAACAGGTGTAGCGGGCCGAGACATCGGCACGAAGCGACCCGCTCGGTCACGGCTCGGCAACTGAGCGGGAGCTCCCCCCGCCACCGCGCGACCCCGCCCTCTCTGTGCCGTTGGCACTTTGGGGGCCGACAGGTTCTCCTCACTGGAGGAGAGGCCCATCGACCCCGAGTCCCCGCTTCGCATGCGCTTCCTCCGAGTGTTGGAGGTGCACCCGCGAGTCCTGGTCCTTCTCAGGACATGAGCCTCCTCGGCTCTTGTTGCCGTCCACGACGGCAAGCGGCACTTCTGCGTCGCACAGGCGCTCCAGGTTAACCCGGAGCTCCTTTTGCGACGCAGGACTTGGTTGACGCAGGTCGGCGGTGGTCTGCCGACCCACGAGACTATTGGTGCCCCCCCCCAGATACGATGGGGCTGCCTTCCGAAGAAGGGCGGGACTGACCCTCCTTGAGTAGGAGGGTACCCGCCTGGGGAATAAATGAAAAAAGAAAGAAAGAAAGAAAAAGAATTGGCAAGTGACAGAATTCTAATGTGAAACGATAAGCGAACAAAGACACAAATTTTTAAATTCACGCAATCACTGTCCATTCCAAGGTTGTCTGGAAGAGACGGCAGAAAGCGATAAGGCCGCCCATTCTATGTGTTGTAGTTATAATCGTATTTTTAGGTAGGTAGGTGTTGAATCGCCAAATAAAGTCTTAAGAACTGATTTTTCCAGTTTTAGACAGTGTTTGTATGGAAAATCTGTCAAACGTCCATTTTATTCCACGGATAAAGAGTAGATTTTGCAATACTGTATTAATCACAATATTTATTAAATAAAAAAAATAAGATGATGAGGAATAAATATTGCGGCTTGACATCTTTTGTATATGGAATATGTCAAACTTACATATTTATTTTTCAGATAAAGGTTATCTAATTGTTAATTTGTTCTCATGATAGTTTCCTAGCAGGCAACATTTGCCGGTGCCAAGAAAAAGAAGAAAGAATGCCCGTTTGCCGACCGTGTAAAGTCACTTCATCTGGCTTGTCTTCTCCACGGCAAAGTAACACATGTTCGTATTAGGAACAAGGAGGTTCTGAGAGCACTGTGTCGTCTGGACGTGAATAAAGCTAGTGGACCAGATGGTATACCAGCGATTGTTCTCAATGCTTGTGCGCCCGAGTTGTCTCCTGTATTGACACGCTTGTATCGCCTCTCATTTGGAACCGGTATAGTGCCCAAGTCCTGGAAGTTTGCCAACGTGCAGCCCGTGCCCAAAAAAGGCAGTCGTGCCGATCCTAGCAACTATCCATACAATACTCCATACACTGCAAGATTATGGAGCGTGTATTGAACACGTGCCTCATGGCATACCTGGAAGGTAACGATCTCCTCAGTGACCGTCAGTACGGGTTTTGCCGCAATCGGTCTACTGGGGACATACTAGTGTATGCCACTCACTTGTGGGGCGAGGCCCTCGAGGGGAATGGTGAAGCGATTGCCGTCTCCTTAGATGTCTCGAAGGCCTTCGACAGGGTATGGCACGCTAGCCTTATGAGTAAGCTTCCAGTGTACGGCATTTCCCCTGGTCTGACGGACTGGGTAAAAGACTTTCTGAGTGAACGGTCTCTCCGAGTTATTGTCGACTGATGCTCATCGGAGCCCTGACGACTAATGCCGGTGTTCCTCAGGGGTCTGTTCTCTCTGCAACTCTCTTCCTGCTCCATATCAAAGATCTGCTGATGCCCAGAATCTATGGGTATGCAGATGACAGCACAGTTGTAGAGAGATACCTGCCGAGTGCTCGGGCTTGTAAGGAAGTAATCCGGTCCGAAAGAGAGGCTATGGTAGAGCGTACGAATGTCGCACTTCAGGCAGTCTCCAAATGGAGCGAAGCCAACCTTGTGGGATTCAACGCCGCCAAAACACAAGCGTGTCTGTTCACCGCCAAAAAGAGTCCGTTCACCTTAGCTCCTGCTTTTCCGAATGTATCCTTAGAGTGCACCGACCGCCTTCAGCTCTTGGGAGTTGAAATTTCCTCAAACCTAAACTTTGAGCGGTTCATTGAGTCCAAAGTCAAGATGGCTGCTAGGAAACTGGGCGTTCTTGCAAAGGTCCGGCGGTACTTCACACCGGGACAGCTTCTAATGTTATACAAAGCGCAGGTCCGATCGTGTGTGGAGTACTGCGGCCACATATGGGCTGGAGCTGCAAAATGCCATCTAGCAGCTTTCGACTCAGTGGAGAGGCGTGCGAAGAGGCTAATTGGTGATTCAGATTTGGTTAAGACCAATCTTCAAAGCCTGGAGCACAGGCGTAGGGTAGCCAGCCTTTCGGTATTCTACAGGATGCATTTTGGAGAGTGTGCGCGGGAATTACATGACTTAATTCCGCCATCACCGTTCCATCATCGGACAACCCATCGTACGGCGAATTTCCACCCTTACGTTGTTGACACCGCTACGATCCGGACGAAGCGTTTCGCCTCGTCGTTTATACCGCGTACATCGAAGGACTGGAACAATTTGCCTGCAGCGGTCTTCCCGTCCGATTATAATTTAAGTGTCTTCAAGGCTAGAGTGAATAGGCTCATAATAAATTAGTGCGCTTCACCATCTACGATTGCATCACTGCTTTCCATCAGGCGGGATCGCAGTCAAGCAGTAGTTTATAACATTAAAAAAAAAAATTATTTTACAATCGTAAACGCCTGTCGTAAACTGCGGCCAGCGATAGTGTTGCGATATCGTAGTACACTGCTACAAACTGTTGATAAGCGCCTAACATAATAGTTTTCCGGAGCTCTTTTATTTGATCGTTTGTTTGTTGAACAAATGCTAAAAAAAAGCTAAACTACTTTTTGAAGTCGGTTAATACATATTATCAAGTAGTTTTAGGTATATACTCGTACCAACTGGGCTATACCGTACAATCGTGGTATTTACTAACTTACCGTTAATGTAAAAATGCTTGCTACAAATAATAAATGAATGCTCCGCGAAAGAACTCACACTGCGCTAAACAACGATAGGTATCAAAATTTCGTAGGCCATTCACTCGGCTACGGCTACGCGGTGCTACGCTCTCGTAGGTGCTGCGTAGAGGCTCGATGTCGTAAATAATAATTATGAAAACAATCCTCCTTCATCGGAGAATATTTTGTTATCTTCAAACAGGTTAGCATAACGACAGAATGCAAATATTTATAATTGAAGGTAATAGTCATGTCATGTTATGTGATATCAAGATCGGTAAGCACTAATAAAAATGTGACATGATCTTAATCATAATATATTATAGAATATTGTTATTGGTATCTCAACTAATATTCATGGGAATCTGAGGTGTTATTATTTTACAAATGGAGGCGGAACAATTAAATATTTACAAAATTGCCACGTGTGATCTGAAAGGTTCTCAGTATTGTGGAGTGTTGACAATGCGGCAGAGGCGCGGCGGCACACTCGGTGCGGTTCATAAACAAGTGATAACATAGAGTTACCAATGTCTAGGTAACACTTTGTGTACTTGTTGATCCGTTGACAATCAAATTACCAAAATAAATTAAATACATTTTTTGTTATAAGTTAAGTGAAGAGTATTATTCGGTTTTTAAACCTCAGTTGTATTTCCGAAAATGCTAAAATATTTATGGTTGTGGTCGTACTGCCTGAAAGTACAACTTTCAGTTCCTATGTTGCATATATCTGGAGATAAACCTCTGTGACAGACAGACAGACAAAAAGTGATCTTATAAAGGTTCCATTTTTCTTTTTAATGTATGTATTTTAATATATGTATGTAGTGGAGGGCACTGCGTCGATTATAAAGCAGAAGTTCAACATACACTCTATCTGTTCAAGAATACCGTGATTCCATCAATGGACCAAATTATGAATGGGTCGCGTCTGTACGTGCAACTAGATTCAGACCATTACTGACTGTACATAAAGGCAATTTATATCATCTATTTATAGAAAACTCGTTAAAATCTTATGTAACGTGACCAAGTACACTAATAGTAGATATGAATACCATTGGCAGTGAGTAGACTTGAGTAGTGTTGAGCGAAAAGTTCGTGCGCTTCACCGGTATTATTTTATCTCGAATCGTTATTGAGGATCTAATAAACATATCGTTTGAACAGCAACAATTATTGTTATTGTTGTGGAGTAAGTTAGCACAGGGCACGCCGCGGCAGCGGCGATAAGACCCCTCTTTGAGGAGTGGCTAGAGAGGCGCCACGGCGCCCTCACCTACCGCCTGACGCAGGTCCTCACCAGACACGGAAGTTTCGGGAGGTTCCTGCACATCATTAGGCAGGATGGAACGCCCGGGTGTCACCATTGCCAGGATCACCCAGTGGACACGGTGGAGCACACGGTGGAGGTCTGCCCAGCTTGGGCGGAGTACCGCCGTGTCCTCGTAGAGGCGATCGGCAGCGGCGGCGGCCTCTCGCGCCCGGCCCTGGTGCAAGCCATGGTCCGGGGCGAGAGGGAGTGGGAGCCAGTCGCCTCCTTCTGCGAAGCAGTCATGCTAGCGAAGGAGGTGGCGGGATGGGTGAGGGAGTGAGCCTCCCGTCCCAGCCGCCGCGGGAGACGCTCCGGGCGTCGGGAGGCGCGTGACGACTCCCGGCCACCGTAGACGCGGGCCTGCGGGCGGAGAGCAATGGGTAGCTCACCGCCCGATCAGGACCAGGCCCGTGCCGGACGGCGCGTAAGTGTTCCACGCGCGCCTCAAAGAGTTGTCAGCATAATTTGGCCCCTTTAGGGCCGAAGCCTGCCGGGTCAGCGGGATTGTCCGAAAGGGTTACCGCTACCCCGGAACATAAAGGGCAAAGGAAGGAACATGGGTGGGTTTTAGTCAGTAAGAGTCTGACACTCCCTTCCGCTCCACCCAGAGCGGGAGGGGTCATTTGATGATTTCCCATCCGTAAAAAAAAAAAAGAAGAAAGTTAGCACATTGTAGTGATATCACTTGACTTCACGCTGGATATTGGCTGGCTTACGTTCCTATTAGGGTAGCTTTCTAGTTACAAAGGAAATTGCACCACAAATCACTAAATACATTTAGCGCTAAATTAATTTAAGACATCATCACGTATCTGTCAATTCTGTTCCTGACAATCGTTTGGAAATGACAGATACATGTTTACAAACACATGTTTACATAAATATGTTTAGCGCTAAACGCATTTAGTGATTGGTGGTGCAAGCGGGGCTAAAGGCGCCGCTCCACAGCTGCCCACGGGTAAGCAAGGTTTTAGCTTCGCTTTGTACGTACATGTCGGCGGGGTCGTCCACTGGAACCCAGGGCCACGCTCGTGCGAAACAAATGCAACCCTCTCCGTGCACATCCTGCGTAGCAGGGGACGGTCGACGTAAATATTTTAATAGTTAGCATCTCTTGATGATCTCTCAGATTGAACAAGTCATTTCTTACCATACAAAGGATAAACTAACACGTTTTCCCAAGGTAGTATTTATTATTCGATCGAAGTTCCTTATCACACATTATCTCTACACACTCGACGAATGAGAGCTACACCGAAAAATGTGGGACATTTTGACCGTCACAAGTGACCTGTTAATTTTTTTCGGTCTAGCTCTCAGTCGCCAAGTGTGTAAAAGCGAGAGGAACTTCGTTCCGGCCGGATATCCCACGACACCTCTCACTTCATGATTAGTCGCTTTAGCATCATCTTGGTTTATAAATCCTATATCGTGTTGCGTAAACTATACCTATGGCAGTTATCCATGTGACTCAAATGACGTTTTAGCTCACGATAAGTAAGATAAAAATACCCTCACAATGATAAAAATGACGTTAAGTAATTTTTATCATTGTGAGGGTATTTCCACGAACACAGCAGGTTCAGTAATTGATAAGCGGCCACATCACTTGTTATTCCGCGGCGTCAAGTTCACCGTGTCAGAGTTTACGTTGGATTCTCCACGCATTCTCATAGCTGGGCTTATCGGTTATTTTTATAGTCGTTTTTAGTAGGGGTTTGTCTCAATAATTTATTATTTTCCTTATTGCCAAAATCCAAAAAGGCTCTATGGCCAAAGTTCTAAAATATTGTTCATTGTCTTGCACAAATAGTACCTATGCGCCGCTGTGCCGTCGGGAACGATCCATATGATTAAGTAGACCACAAATCAGGGTATCTTCTCTTCTTAGCGTGTCGATAGCAATCTAAATGGACTCGGCCCATAATTCGGCCACTTGTTTGGCGCCATCACCAGCGTCCATCAGTTCCTGTAACGTGCAGCTGACGGGACACGCAGGGCAAGATATTAAGTGTCCCATCGTTTGTGGAACAGCACCACATGATGACCGGTATGATAGGTAACGAAATTAATTCGGTGACTAGATGAAGAATAGTTGACATAGTGGCGAACCAGACACGTCAGGGAACAAGTGATTAGGCAACGCAAATGATTAGGTTCCGAATATGAAGGGATTTCTGAGATAACCTAAACAATAATATGTGAAGAAATATGCAGAAAGATATCTGTATTGCCATCCTAGATCTGACTGACCCGATTTCAATTAATCATCGAGGTTTCGATTGGCAATTACCTACTATGAAATATTGACACGACTTGGTAAATACGTCCCGTTTATATCCTTATTATTCTTATCTATATTTATTTTATTCAATATGACAAAAGGGGCTGCTACTAGTAATACAATAACGCATATTTTGTCAGTGACGCATAATGGCAGGTAAATTTGACGAAATATTTAACTATTGTTACTTTAAAATATAATTTTTTTGTACAGACATAGTTTATAAACCATGTGTAGGTATGTTAAAAAAACTCAGATAAAGTGCAGTACTTTTAAAACATTTTTGTTGAACCCACGTATCTACATAGGCAGCGTGTTGCAACTTTTAGGCAGATTCTGCTTTTCCCTTTGTCTGCAATTTCCGTGTGTCATGACTAACCGGGACTCCGTGGACGTCGCCGTCGCCTCGGCGTGTGATGCACGCTCGCAATTGTTGTGGCTTGTGTAAGTAAGTAGGTAATTACCGACGCGTTAGGTTATGTTCGATTGTGTATATAAACGTAGGGAAATGTTCCGCGGCTTTCAGTTGCTCTCGTGTTATAATAGCTTTACGTAACGAGCTTACATTCGGTGCCGTGTTGTGTAAGTATTTCTTATTTCTCGCGAGTGTTTCGGTAAAACGGTCTTCTTAGATGAGGATCGATGTTCATTGTATCATTGTTCGAATAATTGATTAGAGATCGATTGTCAATTTGAGTCTATTTGTTTTTTTATAAGTATTGAAATGTGGGTTATTTGAACTTCTGAAATAGGTATATTTTGCATCTGTGGAAGCTTTCGAAGCTCAGCTCAAAAGTTTTACATTCTCCGGTTTAAAAGAATATTCCATAGGATTATCCAAAAATACAACATTCTTCATTAATTCAATAAATATTAGTTTAGTCCTGTGTCAAATTAGTCAGCGCCTGACGTAAATTGATGTATTTTTAGTAGCCATGTTTTTAATCGTGTCTAAACTGTCTATCGAGTATCTTAATTTGACAGGACTAAACTAATATTTATCTTCTGTCCTTTACTTAATGAAATAGAAAGAAAAAGATGCACTGAACTTAAATTTAGTTTTGTTTGTGAACAAGGGAATCGGCCTAATGACAAATCTTTTAAAACATCAAAGCGACGTTACTTACATATTGTTTTAAAAATAGCTTGTGCTGCTAGTACGTTAAAAATTTTGTGACAAAAATAATTTCCATGGAGTCAGTGAAAATTAATGAGTTCTTAAAATCCAGAACATCTTTAAGAGTTCATAACTTTAAAATTCGTCGAATTTTAGTGCAAGTTTATAAATAAACCATTATTGAAGACAAGCATACATTAAATGGTTTGTAGATTTTCAATTAATAAGAACTTACTCAATACCTACTTGTTGGACATTTATTTTGAAGAAGGAAAAATAACTTATACATATATTGTAAATCATTATATTAAAAATCGGGTACTTAATTAACATTTTTTTTATAAACTTAGTTTTGATCCAATTTTATACAATTTTATACCATAAAATTATTTGTTTTTTTTTGTTCGATTCACCTAGAGTAAAGCTTCTAAACCTGAGACAGACTAGTCAAATTTTATTCACAAACCAACTTTAACCCAGAATACCGGCGTGTGCGCAAGGCACCACCCCCTACTTATCGAACAGCCCATTCAGAAACCGTTCGAAATTCTCGCGTTGCTCTTAACAAAAAGAAGTGGGTTACTGAGCCCAGATAACGTTGCTTACCAATCATTAATGTTTCCGAACTTGCTGATTAACAACGTCTTTTTAACTCGTGATTGTTTCCGATTGTTCTTCACAAATGTGGTTCTTGGTGTATATAGAATGTGTGTGTGCAGTGTTGAAGATTTTCTTGTGAACACGTCAAAAAGGTTCCACTTACATTTCAAAGATATTTCTTTAATTGTTTGAAAGTGATAGAAATACAGAACTTTACTAGCAGCTACTGTTATATGTTAATATTAAGTTTGTTTTCGGATATGGGTATGTATAAATATACAGCTTACACTCTTACACCGGCGTCGTCCCTGTTTTTTAATTATTATTTCGTAGCTAAAGGCTACGCCAGCCCCGTAGTCGTAGAGTTGAAACAATCCCTTTCTACGTCAGTAGCATTGGTACCGCAACCGAGTTTAAGGTAGCATTTTGTAGGCGAAGGCTTTCAAACACCGGTCGTAGTAGAGAACCCTTTTACGTAATTTCGTAGCATGACCATAGGTTTTTCAATAGTTCGTTACGGTTTGGATTTAGTTTGCGACTGATAATGGTAGCGTAAAATAATAACAATAATTTTGTAAGTATTTTACATTACATCGTCACACTTGCACTCAACAAATGGGTAATTGTTGCTTTGCAATCACAACCATTAATAATTGAAGTTGTTTTTTTTGCGTAAAATTCGTGGCATTATCTACGTTTAATAGTTTGAAATAGTGTCCATGTTTGTGTAGAACAGAATAATGTTTGTTCTCGTTACTGCGCGCTTCCAGACGGAAAACTTTTGTTTGGACAATAGTAGGCACATGTAGTAGATTCGTACCTACTGAAAATATAATGATATTGTTTGTTTACTTTGATTATAAACTGTTCAGGGGGCCTACCACCACCGCTTCAAGCAGTATTACGAGGGCAAGAGCGTTTATCGCGGCGACCACCGAGTACTCGCCCGCGGTCCGCGGTATCCATTAATATAATAATATGTATCTCTTTTATCTACATAGGACCCTCAATCTTTTGCTCCTTCCTTGACCTAGAAAATCGTTGATAGCTAGTCACTTCCTCGTCAGTGGTGGGGCGGGTGCCATGGGGTGGTATGCCCCTTGAGGCGTAATTTCAGCAAATAATCTGAATAACAACCTGAAGTGTGTATTTTTTTAAAACATGAAACAAATCATTTTAACGAGGTAAAATCGCGCCATTAGCAAGGCTTAAGAAAATAATGTCATTACTGTATAAACGAGAACGAAATAGCTTGAGGAAATGAATGGTAATCAGTATGTTCTTACGTCTAAATATAAAATTATACGTGGTGACATGATTACAGAAAATTAAATAGTGGAACATGGAAAGTTTACACAATTTAATTGAATGCACTCCTAACTCGACTGCCTTATGGGTGTAGTAGTCGCAAGCACCTGCTGCATAGAATGCGCCTACTGGGGTCGATTCTACTGGGGTCGATGCTACTGGGGTCGATGCTAGGTTCCCATCAGAAATCTCTCAGTAGAAGCCCGCAGTCTGGATTTGTGCCCGGTTGATGGTAAAAGGCTCGACCCCTACATATGACCATACATCGCGTTTTTATCACATCCCGGGGAAACAAAGACGTTTAGTGTCACGTGCTTACTACTCGTATGTAAAGAATAAAAAACTTTTGTCAACAAATATCTGAAGATATTAATCATAAGTAAAGTGACTCAAGCTATGAGACACTCAGTGAGGCATTGTAAAAATTAAAATTACCATAACAATATGCGTTAACACTCATTATCTCTGACAGCTGCACAGCGTGGTCCAATTAGTCAGCTCCTCACAAACAACAGGATCTTCTGAACACTGTTCAAAAGGGGATAAACACAAAACTTAGTTATTGAGTAAAATATTCATATATTTTTTCGTTATATAATTAATTTCGGAATATAATATTTACATAATATATAAATTACTTAACAGACTTAAAATAATAATTATATGTACATATACGACAACAACATGATAACAATGACATGTGTTTTTGCCTGAAGTGGCAATGGGCCGGCCATGTTAACCGTAGAACCGATGACCGTTGGGGTAGACGTGTTCTTGAGTGGAGACCGCGAATCGGCAAACGTAAGGTAGGACGCCTTCAGGCAGATGGAGCGACGATCTTCGCAGGATAGGTGGTAGGCTAAATGGCGTGCAATGGAAGGCCTATGTCCAGCAGAGGACTGGTGTAGGCTGATGATGATTACACGTACTTATATAAAAAACAGGGAAAACAATCACAGGGCATCAAACATTCGTCCGCATCGCTGTCAACAAGGAAAGTGCCCGAAAGGCTGGCAGCATTGCCATTTGTTTTATATAATTCATAAAAAAGATTCAAGAAAAAGAAGAGGTTCCTAGGACAGTTTCCCCGTATTTCTTGTGGCTTAGATTTCGTTATCCTACTGACCCAGTTAATAAAACACTCTGTATACTTACCTATACTCGTATGTCTGATAATAGTTTGAATAACTAAACACATTTTGGATAATAATTACTATTAAGTACGTCTCTTGCCATTTAAAACAATTCATATAAAAGATGAAGACACATTTTGTAGTTTTTCATTTCAAATCTTCATTTGTTGAACGATTTTTTTTTTTAGTTTACATTTGTGGAGTTTTTAGTGTGTTTTTTCAAATTGTTATCTGAAAGTTGGTTCTCGTTTCAACTTTGGAGTCTATATCTAACGCAAGTTGATTTTTTCTACCTACTTAATAATAATATTTTTCTGAAATAAGCTTAATCTGGACGCGTCGAAAATTAAATTATTACAATGTTCTGTTCAAAGCTTAATTTTCATATCAGGTAAAAATACTCAACTCGTGATATGGATTCTATAGGAATCAAAAACATGAACGCATCTGGTTTGAATTTTCGTATTGTTGAACAAGCAACAACTGATTAATATTTCAATGAAGGTACCTGTTTGAACACGTCCACCATGTGCAGCATGGTTTCCTTGCGTAACATACTGTGAACCGATAAAGAAATACCTGCGAGTACGATCGATAGAGCAATAATTAAAATGTTAAATACTTGTGGCAAATAATCGTTATTAAGAGTTTAATTAAAGTACAACGTTGTCGAGGTATGCTTGTGTTCGCCATGGCAATGCTTCTACTACTGTAAGGTTCCAGGTGGAATGCTAAATCATTCATCATCTGCCATTTCCTAACTTCGTTGTGGTCGGCTCCCAGGCTATCTACCGGATTTAGCTGGATTTCAATATTCTTCGGGTGTTCTGCCTTGGACGCGTTTTCCTTCCACCTGGCCCAGTACTATAAACCATTCTAGACAATACTTTTTTTTTATTTTAATATTATATTTTCATTTACAAGATAACACTAACAAATAACGAAATTATATCCTAAATTAACCAAAACTATTTACAAACTAAAATATAACGTCGAAAAATTCATCCGAATCGCTGTGGACTGGTAATGTACCCAAGACATTGGCGGCATTGCCACGTTGTATGGCAATGCTTAGCCTCTGGCCAAGGTAAAAGCCAGCCCTTGGGTCATGGGAAGCGTCAACCATTATTTTCGAAAATTCCTTAAAAAGACCATGCGCTCTCGGACCCCACGGCCCGAACGTTTCTACCCCAAACGGCTCGAAAATATAATTATCAATAAGGTTATTATATTTACGCCGCTTGAGGTTTTCTGCAGCCGCAGCAGCAGCACCAGCGCAGCACGCTGACTCTGAAAGATGGGATGGCGCAAGAGTATCGACACAAGTTGCATCCCACACTAGAGGCCTACCCACCTTCTTAGGAAATAAAGCCGTCCGGTCCCTTGCCATCGTCGCGTGCCAAACCATTGGGTTCTAATACAGCTGGAACGCCGACGGTGACAAGAGCTCGTCGAATGATGTCGTTAATGTTTGCGTGCCGCGCTAAGCGACCCGCACTTCGGCTGCAAGACAGGCCGTGGTGTCCGAGCCTGTTGACAACTTCGCCACAGTGACAGCGATAAGGAGAACAACACGGTGCTCCTAGTCGTAAGGAAGCAGCGAGGCGGAAAGTATTGTCGTCGAACAAAGTGCCTATGTTCGACGACGGTAGTGCATGAAGCTATAGACCCGACTCCCATTTACCCACAGCCAGCAGGGGCACACCCTCCGCAGTAGTAACAGAGGTGTTAAGTAAATTATCCTGAACTACTTTGCAGAGCGGCTCATCCCACAATCTCTGGGAAATTGAATTATCGGGTAGATCTGAGTTCGGGCAAGCGAGTCTCCAGGCATCCATAGCCTCGGTGAAGCACGGCACATCAAAATTAATCAATGTGGAGGCTAGGATTTTCCTGATTAATTTCTCAGTGCCGTGGACCGAGGATAAATAAATAAATACAATACTTAGGTGAACGCATACTACTATGTTCGAAAAACATGTCCCCTGAGGGCTCCTGGCCGGTGAGATGTTAGATGTCTTCCTTTAAATTGCCCTTCTGTCTGCTATTTTTATAAAATTGTGCCTGAGTTTTTTCAGTAACTTCATAAGAGTAGGGTTACTTTTTTCAGATAACGTATATGGCCTTTTAGTTAAAAATGAAACGTGTGTTCAGGAGGTACGGATCCTTTGGCACTCGAATGATGTTGACAGGGGATTGGCTTGATACTGCACAAGCTGGGCGAAAACGTGTGCCGAATAATGCGGAGTTGCAGACCCACACAAGTGTGTGCAACACGCCTAACAATCGAATACTAATCAACAAATCTTAAAAAAATACACGAAATTAATAGTTATTTCCTATCACATACTACACGGAAATATACGTATTTTAATTGAATGGTTTGCTAGGTGTTGCGTTCTGTTATTTGTTCTTTAGCCACCAAAAAGCTGGCAAGTTTGTCATCTCTAACGTATTTTCTGTATAATTTTTTTTTTATTATTTAAAACGTAATTTACAATAAAACAGCATAGGGTATCATAGAGGTCTTTCATTATATAGACTATTCTTTTTCGCATTGTAGTGACCTTTTTGAAGTTTTCATTATTTCATTATAAGTAATGTAAGGTAAATGAGTTGAATGCCTGTCAATCTATAGAAGTACGAGTGGAGCAATATAATCCTATATTGATTGTTCCAGGGATGATGCTCAGCAGTGTGAACAGAGTCAGCAGCGTCAGTATTTTCAAGTAACTCGCAGCAGCTGCCATGGTGTCCAAGGAAACTAGTGTCAGGGTGAGTTTAATTTTTTATATAACTTGTGCATAGTTAACTAACACGCTAAAATAATTACACTAACTCACTGAAATTAATTATTTATTAAATTGACTATCAAGTTAAATTGCCCGTATTTTCGAATCACAGCTGTCATTCTTTGACAGTTTATGAAAAAGCTCTAACACGGCAAATTCATTTCTCTGACTGTACCACGAATTTACACAGAGTAACAGATGGCAATTCCTGGCTGTTGGGCATTTTTAAACCGCCTCAGTTTAAAGAATTCGAACTATTTATCTGTAATATGTAAGTTTGTTCTTGTGTGTCTACGTCGGTGCTTGTATGCTAATAAATAGAAACATTAAGACAAGTGACACCTACACCGGTATCACATTAAAACAAACTGAATATTTTATTGCTAAATTATCATAATGTAGCGTGCAGAAGTTGAACTTAGCAATAGCGAGAATTTATTGGATTTTCTCCCATTTGTTATTGTTTTAAATAACCAGTAGGCATCACGACAGTATTATTTTTTGTCTGGTTGTTCTCTAAAATGACTCGACTTTTACTGGTTTTTTGATAAAACATTGTACTTCACCGGCGAAGGCCATTTTTGCTTCTGACGTGACCAACTGACCAACTGAACATACTGTTCAATCACCAAAATAAATCGCCTGCCCTCATCCAAATTTTTTTTTTTTTTTTGGGATGGGAAATCATCAAATGACCCCTCCCGCTCTGGGTGGAGCGGAAGGGAGTGTCAGACTCTTACTGACTAAAACCCACCCATGTTCCTTCCTTCGCCCTTTATGTTCCGGGGTAGCGGTAACCCTTTCGGACAATCCCGCTGCCCCGGCAGGCTTCGGCCCTGAGGGGCCCCTCGTTATGCTGACATCTCTTTGAGGCGCGCGTGGAACACTTACGCGCCGTCCGGCACGGGCCTGGTCCTGATCGGGCGGTGAGCTACCCATTGCTCTCCGCCCGCAGGCCCGCGCCTACGGTGGCCGGTAGTCGTCACTCGACTATCCAAATTTATTTGAGGTCGTCTTTTTCGTCGACACATCTTTATCAGCCGTCATTCCACTGTGAACATTCTAACTATTCTTATATATTTCCTTCCTAACTTTATCATCGTTACATCTTGTTTTTTATTTGTTGGGCTTATCTCTTGTCTCATATGGTGATCATCGTTAATAACTTCTGTTTGATTCCGTCCAGTTGTCAGAAGACAGTAGGGAGGGCCAGTTCAACTTGGACGGCATACTGAGCGAGCTGGGCAGCTTCGGCAAGTACCAGCTGCTGCTGCTGCTGCTGCTCGCCTTCCGGGACTCCTTCCTCGCCATGTGCAACTTTAACTACGTCTTCACCGCCGCTGAAGTTGACTTCAGGTAAGGAGTTTAATTAAGCTGGTTTAGAAATTACATTAGCACATACTAATCTAACAAAACGTCGCGTCGGTCAGGTAGCATCCTGAAAACCAACCAACACATAATCTAAGTATCCTGAAACCTCACGCGCGTGCTCACCCGCGTCACTCCAGTCTTCAGTCTTATTCCAACTTCACCTCTTTCGACAAAATATTAAAAATATTGGATGACAGCAATCTCGTGAACACACCAAATTAGGTTTTCACAAGGTGAGTTTACTTAGCACTGCAGACGATCTAAGAAAATTCTCAACGACATCCATCGACATTTATCATTTAGTATCGAACTCATCCCACATAACTTAATATATTTCTAGACAACTTGCTTCTACTCTTTATAAATGATCTACAAGATTACGTAAATAAAAATAAAAAAACAACACTAAAAAAATTACACTATAGGGACGTTAGTACTATTAGTTATTCTGTACTATAGGCTAGATGTTACCGTACTAATATGAATCAGGAAATATGAACAGGAAGGAACATCTCGAGGAAACCATCACACGTAGGAACGTGTGATGGTTTCCTCGAGATGTTTTCTTTCACGATTTGTCGCAAGTGATAAGCGGCGAGTTGTTTTAAAACTCATAATCGGAATCGTCGTAAACTTACTTACTTCTTAACTGCTCATTCACCGCAGCTACTGGACCTTATTCTATTATTTTCAAAGTTCAATGTTGTTAAGTTGTTACGCTCCCAATCTCAGTTTTATCTAAGACAAATACTCGTATCTAATACTAGCTTCTGCTCGTTATAGTTCCAGCGATTAGTGCGTTCAAACAAACTCTTCTCTCCAAAGTTCAATTTAGTCTCTCTAGTTTCTAAAAAGGTTTTGTATTAACATTAGTTTTGTCTCATAAGTCATCATCATCAGTTTAATGTAAGACAAATATCTAATAGTCCACTTGAGACTAACTAACTCACCCGCGGACTGGTGACACAGTCTGCGGGTGTGGCAGTAGTTTCCCGTCAGGCGTGTGTCTGGTGACGATCTCTCTGCTCTTGCACACCCACCTACGTATTAATTTCTCGCCTCATACCCAACGTTGTGCAAACGTCATCCACCCAGTTTAGCTCCCATTTTCCCGCTAATGTATCACCTATATGTAACCAAGGTCTCGTTTTCCTGCATTGGAAACAAAAAAAAAAGGATATTTCAGCTTTTCGATAAACATCGGCCAAAAATGACATCATAAAACTACGATTAAACAAGTGACTTTGGTAGTTTGGTACAGAGGGTGTAAAAAGACCTATCACATAGCGATCAACAACTCAATCTGTACATTAAACTAAGCAATATTGCACACAAATAATTGCTTGGATTTTTTTTTTCGTATGATTTGCTGTTTGCGGTAGGTAGTGCGCAATGTAACACACGCAAACCATTGTGTTTATGGGTGCACACAACGGTACAGGGGTCATAGGGGTATTTTAAGTTGTGTTATAACTTTAAAGACTTAAAAACATTAAAGACTTATTTTTGTAAAAAAACGTCAGTAAAAGTTGGTATTTTGATCTTCAATATCTCCGTAAACAGAAGCTTCCCAGGTGTGGTCCCATAGAAAAAAATGATTGACGATGGGGAGTACAAGTGACTCTCGGCTTCGTTAAGTGTATTTAAGGTAAACGATAATACATACAACGTGCTGTATTGATAGAACATTTTATGATTCAGATATTTAGTAGGTAAATCTATAATTCGGAAAACCTTTATCTACACACTATGGAAAATATAAGATATTACCTAACCATGATCATAGATCAGGAAGGAAAACTGTTGATTATCCTAATTTCCTCCTGATTTCCAGACTAGATACAACCTCACATAGACTGTAGCTATGTACCTACTTAGCATCCATATTCCACTTGACATGACGTCATCAAACGTTTTGTTCACCAACAAGTCCAACAACCGTGTCCGAGGCTCATAGGAATAGGTGTAAAACAAGCAATTTACATAAAGCAGTAAACAAAATCCATACTATTGTACAATGGCCGTCCATCTGGTGGCTCGACCTTGAGTACACACGCGTCGCACTGTGTAAGAGTACGAAGAAGTCTTGCTTCATCGTAGTTTTAGTAAGGAATGTACTTGCTTATTGTTTTTAAATTGTCATCTCAAAGCTCCACGTTACAAAAACTCTTCTGAGATTCGGTTTATATTATATTACGAACATATGAAATAAAATAGAACTAAGCTTTCTGTATGCCAATCGCGGGACGTGCGCGGACGCAGCGGGTGTTGATATGTTTCACATTAAACGTTTACTGGCGAGATTTGTGCAACGTTTCACGTGCGCCTGCGGTTCATATAGATTGGTGCTACAGTGGCGGGTTGCGTGAGCATGCTTATCAGAGAAATGTTCATATAACTGCTGTGATTAGAAACTAAGGAACCACTAAAATAAGGAATGATAATAAATTGTCTGAAAAGGTTTATAAATCAAGGGCGCTCCTCTTTTCCCCGATACTTAATAGTATGATCATGAGGGCCTTACCTGAGCTTGATGGCATTACAGGAATTGCTTTTACCATTTCAGTTGGTATTATTATGATTTTTCCAAATGACTTCATCATTATATCCAAGTCTTGTATAACTCACAGAGTCACATGAGTGCTAGTTGTAATGTGAGGGTATTTCCCTAGAGCAATGAAAGAAAAAACAATAAGTTACCATTATAGAGTATTCACATATTTTCTAAAGAATCCATTCGTCAATTTAACTAACAAAACATTAGTTTTTAACATAAATTAGTATTTCGGAGCGAATACATTACTATACCAAGACGAGGCGACAACACAATGTAATGTTTACACTCGCACCACTCATGTGTACAATGAGTGACGCACTCCCTATGAATGACTTGTATGGAGTATGGCCCGCTGGTTGCCGGCCACAACGCCTGTCATAACATAAAATAGACAGGTGATCTGTCACTTATTAGAAGGTAAGAAGAGCAAGGTAGGAAGGGAAGGGAGGAGGTAGGAGGGTATTAATAACAAGAGCTCCTTTCATTTATTATGTTTTCTGGATCTGGATCATTTGGCAGGTTCTGGATTATAAATGATGAGGAACAGCTGATAGTTTCTTGCCAATTCTTGTCCATACCAAACCGCCTTTTTGAAAGGACAACTTAAATCAATAGTTATATGTAATGCTATGTAATATTTTGTAAATCCAGACTTTTAGCTTTATCCAGCTTATGACGCGATGAAGGGCGACTGTGTAGTAACAGTAAAAGTACGTTTCTGATAGAAATTCCCTTAGTCAGTGCAAATAGACTTTAGAGAATAAACGCATGACATAAGACACAGTACGATCAGTTTCCGCCTCAGGGCCGCATATTATTGTTTCATCGGAGGACCGTCCACTATGAACTACTATGTCGTGTACACAAACAAATCGTGAGCAGGAAGCGACGCAATGTCGAGCACACGACATCTATCCTAGTACTACAATCAGTCTGTTGTTGACGAAACCTTAAGGAGAGCAAGTAATACACGTCATTTCTGGGAAAGTTTCTGTTATCTGTTACCTACTCATAAAACTATAAATATATTTCTTTTTAGATACCACATCTTTAGAAGTGTCCTCGAACTATAATATAACTAAAGTTATACTAGTTCATTGCTGGCCACCTTACGGTGACCACAATTATCTTGTTGCTTGGAATCTAACTAAACCAAGGGTGGCTTCATCTGGTAACGCCTGTATAAATGCCTCAGCAAGACATCTAGTGGAAGTATTGCACTGAAAACATAACAAAATAATTACTTATGTTCAAACTGGAAAATGTTTGTTGCCAACAATCCCAATTAATTTTCAAAATACACCTTAGGATTAATTTTTAAGATCATCAACCTCATCTTCTCTTCCAGATGTGAAGTGCCGGAGTGCGAGTCCTCGGACTCCCGCTTCAACGCGTCCTGGATGTCGTACGCACTCACCAACGAGACGAGCACGTGTCACAGGATGACTCCCTATGAGGAAGCACGGAATGATTCCCTCCTCAGCCGTGAGTTCACGTACACCTGCGCGCCCGACAACTTTGCCTGGAACAAGACCATGCCCTGCGAGAAAGTGGTCTATGAAGACTACAACAGTATTGTGGCTGAAGTGAGTATGATTATAGCTATTTTGTGTTTTAATCCTCATGAATATATGTAAATGGGGGAGTCAGAGGGGTAGGTATGTCGGATATGAATCAGATGAAGCGACACCATGCCCAACGGAACACACCTAAGTTAGCTTTTGGCATAACTCTAGTTGATATTGTAGACCCCGGATTTTCTGTCGAATGTTTTCCTCTAACTGAAAATCGGTTGTCGCGTAAATTTCTCAACAAGTACACTGTCATTGAAACAGACACGTTGTCTCATGCCACATGGTTTGCAAAAACCGTTAGCTAACTCATTATTATTAAAATATCGGTTCAATAGACTTGGTTACCATTTTTTTTCATCATCATCACAACACATTAGGTCTTTAAAAATTAATATCAGTTCTGTAACCCGTCTCTTGTGACCATCCAAATGATGGCCATTGTCACGCGGTGCAAGTTCACGGCCGCTTCACGCACGGGGGCGCGCGGCTGCCGAGTAAACAGCACACATTATAGTGTTTAGCGGACATGTGCTCGCTGTGATGACTATAGAGTTATCATAGAGGGCAAATATCCGCTAAATCATGCCCAAAGGTACAAAGCATAGGCTTAGAACCTATGGGCATATTTAGAGACGGCAGGGAATGGTTTTAAAATCCGTCATAGTAAGACGATTTGTCAAGTCTATCTACGAGTTTTGTTATGTCTAGAAGAGCTCCTATTATATTGTCACGTTACTTCAGCAATTGCTTACATTGTTAGCAAAGGTTACTTAAATAAAACAAATTAGCAGACCTTAACTTCGTTTTAGAAATCATGCAGTACTTGTCAATAATAGCAATCCATCAAGCATGTCACGGTGACATGTTTGAGCGTATATTTTTATAATGTGCAGCCCACGATAATGTCTAGTTGTCGTCGACAAATGACGCTTACAATCATTCCTTTTGCACGTGCATGCAGAGCCGTATGACGTTACAATAATCAATAATAAGCTACTCACAGAAACTTACTACATGCTGCTGTCCTTCCCCAATGGCATGCTAACATCAATTTCCAGAATGTTGGGAAAAGTTGGTACACAATTGTTCTACATTAATATCTGTGGCAGTATATTCGCACACATATGACATAAATATTCAACACAGCACTTCTAATAATGATGGACTAAGTAAAAAACAAAATTATATTTCCAGTTCAACCTGGGTTGTCAGCCGTGGAAGAGGACGTTAATCGGTACCGTTCACAATCTGGGGCTCGTTTTCTCCTTCGTCATCTCAGGACTAATTTCAGACAAGTAAGTTTATTTGCACTAAGCCAACCTTCGATAAATGTACATAAAAAGATAGCTTACGCTAGGTAGGTGTCTTTATCTTAGTACCTATTCTGAGATCACCAGAATCCTATTCCGTGCTTCCAGTCTGTTAGCATCACAAATCGATTTCACTTTTAAGCTCATCGACAGGATAGAATTATCTCTTCAATATCCACATCCAGGATTATACTTCTTTTGTTTGCTTGAAACGATTAGATGTGCCTCGTCATTATAATTTGTTATTACTTTCCATATCAATGTTGTTGATCCTTGTCGTATCCTCAGATATGGTCGCAAAGTGATCATCGTGGGCACGCCGCTGGTAGTGGGCGTGGCCGGCCTCATCAAGTCCTTCTCCGTCAACTACTGGATGCTGCTGGTCTTCGAGTTCCTTGAGACAGCCCTTGGATACGGAAACGCTTCTATGGTGCTATGTAAGTTGTAAACTTTCCTTTTGTCCTACACCTTGACCCATTACACTACGTCATTGTAAAAGTAACAACGTTGATACTTACTTGACTTTTGTCGTCATGGGAGTCGCCGGCTGTGCACGTGCGCACGTGTCATATGATGTCACTTTACTGTTATGATGCAGCCGGATACATCGCCAAATGACGTAACAATGACCACAAGCTTTTACTCTGCGGTTTTCAGATGCAATCGTTACATTGTCCTGTTCTTTCTTTTAAAAACTTTCCTTTATAGTAAAATTATTACCTAACCATTTAAGTGATTCGTTTGTATTCATGTTGCAAATGCTTCGTTTTATAGTCTGGCTTATTTTGTCTCACGTTATACCTGCAGTCCTGTACATGCTATTAATCCGTGTAAACAATGATCTTCCACTGCACAGTCTTCTCCTTCATTATATTCAACTTCATCATCTGACACAGTTATTAGATGCACATTGTCGGCACGTGACGGTTGTATTCAGTGCGCATTGTCATTACGGTTGCTTACTATAATAAATTGAAGAGTATGTTTGATAGATGAGATTGTAGATAGTATAATGTTATATTTATCCTCCAGTTTTCTAAACAATGACTTGTGACTTAGGTATCTATACTTAGAGATTTAGTTTATCGTTCATAGTTTTATAGGCACCAATAATTTATATTTTGATCTTCAACGAGGAACTGTAGTTTAAGTAAATCCTTTCCTTTTCCAGCTCTAGAATCAGTGAGTCAAAACCAGCGAGTAATGTTCTCCTGCATAGCTGATCTCCTCGCGTGCATTGGCAGCGCGTTCTTCGGCCTCATCGCGTGGAAGGTTCCCTACTGGCGACACCTGATGCGGGCCATCTACGCCCCCCTCCTCATCGTCGTCTTCTACATCTTTCTCGTAGATGAAGGAGTAAGGTGGCTTCTAGCTCATAACAAGAATCACGAAGCCGCTAGAGTGCTGAACAAAGTAGCCAAGATCAACAAGATACAGTTGTCGAAGAAGGCGCAGCAGATGTTGACGAATATGGCTGGTGATAGCAAGTCTCAAGAGGTAAGTAAGGCTTTGCTACCTCATTTTAATAGAAAAATAGATTGAAACTTTGTACTAAAAATTGAGTTCTAATAAAAATTTATCAAATGACAAATAAAATCCATCGTCAACCAACATTATAGATATGGCAATTACGCATTTACGTAGCCTTCAGGATTATAGGCTCAAACTTTTATAATGTCTCCACTTAATTTATTTATTATAGCCGGATACACCTGTTTACGGGTCGTATCACGTCAAACATTGATCTGTATATACAGGTATAGTTCAGGCATACCAACTTACGATGACCATACTTATCAATAGTCACTAGACAGATAAGGAAACTTCAAGGTAACACAACTAACCCTAATATTATGGATAAAGACAAGAACAATTATAACGCTAATTATGAGAAAATATTTTTATAACATGATAATATATAAATAGAGCATTTTTAAACCAGTAAAATTATAATAATATACATAACTACAAGTTTTCGACGGAACAAAGAGATCATTCTTTGCAGTATTGCGTACTTTGTATTCAGATTAAATTTTATTCAATAATGTATGGAGCTCGATCATTCGTCGGGTAATATCCTCTGAAGATCACATAGCATCAACAGCTGTCATTTACTATGTAGGTTCACTGAACCGAAAAGTTCTTTAATGATTGCTGTAACCAATTGGATACTGACAGCTCTTACATATTTAATTTCCTATAAAATCGTTTTACAATGGTTTAAAATAAATCCCAATATTATTAGCTCCAGAATTTTCGGAATAACCATAACCAAGAAATGTATTATCTTTACAGGCAGGAGAAAACCCTCCAGAGCCTCTTCATCTCTTGTCAGTTCTTCGCTCAAGAAAGATCTTACTCCGCGTCCTCTTAATCGCGGCCTGCTTCATCTGCTGCACCTTCGTGTACAACGGCACCATTATCAATTCCACCAGCGTGTCTGGTAACAAGTACCTCAACTTCTCCGCTCTACTCCTCGTGCAAGTACCCACGAGAATCATCACGGCGCTTACGCTCACGAGGTTCGGCAGGAAGGCCCCCATCTGTGTCGCGTATACTCTATGTTGTGTGTTCTTCATTTCATCCGCTTTTATACCTAAGTGTAAGTACGCTTTATTTGTTGTTTTTGTTATTTTCTTTTTAGCGTTTGTGAGCATTTATGTATATTTATGAAGAGTTTTTTTTTCATCGTTTTAAGAGTTAAGTCCATAAAATCGCAGTCTAGAAGAACATCTTTTCATATTTAAAACACACACTGTTTACAATCGAAAAGTCAAAGCAAATAAATTTACCCTTGTTCGATATGTTGTGTGTTTTTTGAATACGTCGTATTTGCGTAATATAATATCAACGACAATGATGATCTGTCGCTATAGAAGCTCACTTGTAAAGGATCTTGCTCTTTAAGCACACGAGACACACGAGGCTTTACGACTCGTATTTAAACTTGCGAGACTTTTATATTTTTGAATGGCTTGTTAACTATTTTGGTCACCATGACCCGGAAACTGATATTCATATCATTCTAATTATCAAATTTCTGGGTAATATTGCTAAGGCGTCCTAAGCAAAGTAACGAGTATTATTTTATTTTTCTCTTTGATTGTTCAATTGTAACAGACTCTCTCTCTGTATTGTTGACAGCGATTTGGTGGGCGTCTGTCCTGTTCTACCTGTTCGGCAAGATGTGCAGCAGCTACGGCGTGTTCTCCATGTACGTGGTGGCCATGGAGGTGTTCCCTACTACCTCCAGGAACTCCCTTACCAACATCGCCAACACTGTCGGCAGGCTGGGCTCTGTGCTCGCTCCACAGGCGCCACTACTGGTAAATACATATATTTCTTTTTTACATACGTTCTTCTTATTGTTATATTTCACCACTGCTTCTTTATCATCGGTCCTCCACTGCTGAGGATATACCTATCTAGTTAGCCAATTATTTCGATCAACGTTTGGCGCCAAGGCGCCAAATGTCTTGTTCTTGAGCAATCCTGAAAATACTTTTTTCCCACTACGCTTCATCTTAAGATCTGCATATTCTTTCATCACCACCTTCTTGATAATTTTTTAGCCAGATTTTCCAGTTCCTTAATCTATTAAAATTATCATTAAAATCATATAATTTCTTACAGGAGAAATACATGGCTGGTCTTCCGAGCATAGTGTTCGGTGTAGTTGCTCTGGGCCCCGCAATGTTGGCACTTCTGCTGCCCGACACCAGCCAATCAGCACTCCCCGATGACGTCATGGATGCTGAGAACTTGGACAAAACAAACGAAGATGAGCACACGCAAAATAATAGCACACATGACGAAGTACCAAGACTTTCTGTCAGTGTCACTGGAGAAAAGTAAACTAAGTGATGTGTGAAGAACCTTTTTAATGATTTATGAAAGGAGTCGATAAGCTAAAAGTGTAGTGATTTCGTTTTATGGATATTTTTGATGAATGTGTGTGCGGAATAATAGTAGTTGTAAAGGACTCATTTCGCAAGGTCACCCAGTTATAGAAAGACAGTTTTTTGGTGACTGTTGCTGATGGTGACTTTGGTGTGATATTGCGTATACTAAATAGATTTATAGGTTTTTGTGATATTTGGTTAATGGGACAAGACGTTGTAGAAGTCGCATAAGAGTCATTAGGTACTCGCAAACTTTGTACTTATTCGAGAGTGAATTTTTCCACTTTACCTGTATATGCGTTTGCGACTATTAAACTGTTAACATGAAAGACTTGATTTTATATAAAGTTGTAGGTATTAATATATAAATGCAAATCCTATTATTTTAACATAGGTACCTACTATCATTTAAGACAATGTACCTACTTGAATTTATTTTCTAACACCGACTATTGGCTTAATTAGATAATTTAAATACAAATCGTAACGTAATTATTAATTAATTATTATTTATACAATAGTGTTGTACTAGTGACTGCTACAATTTAATAAGCTCTTCTGAACTCCATGCGAGGATAAGATCTCTGTGCTGAGCGAAGTCTACGTGAAACATATTCAGCGCACGTTCTTACAATATTTCTATATCATAATAATATTATTATATTACCATCTATGTATATTCCATACATACCTACTTACTAACCCTCAAATTCTCACACCTATTTCTGTAGCTGACATACTTGATAGTTTAAAATAATGTTTTTATTCATCTCACAAAAGTGCATTTATAGTACCTAGTTAAATAACCTAACTTAACCTAACTAGTTATTTTTAAATTCAATACTTTATGCCGACAAGTGATAATTACTCAAAACAATGAATATTATTGAAAAAGATCAGATCATTAGATTTACAGAGGTTTCCATAAAACAAACTTGAATTAAAAGCGTCGCCCGTGTCTACGTATTTTGAAGACTATAGACACAATCATACATTAGTATGGCACCATCGTCATGTCTGTCATCATCACCATGTCAGCCGTAAGATTGCAACAACGACCGGTCTTGTGCTGACTTGATCTTCTGTAGACTCAACATTCAAGCCGTGCACTTTACAATAAACCCTAGGGCTAGCTAATTTTGTAGCGACTTCAGTGCAAACTGCAGGCATTTTTAATCTTTAGGCATGTAACGTAACCTGAATATGTTTCAGACAATATATACATTCGTGCGCTGATGAGCATAATATGTGTTTCATTTATTTCATTTAAATAGGTACCTACAAATTACATTTTTAAATATTTTTATAAACAAAAAGATAAAAAAAAAACATTTAAAAATATAAAAAATAGTAGCCCACCGCTATCGGGAACAGGGTCCAAGCTACCGGCGGTCAGGGCTCCAGAGAGAGGAACCTCCTGACAATTATGTATTTATTTGCTTTTCTGTCTCCGGCTACCACAGCATAGGAAAATGCAGAAAACTCACTAGGTACTTCCTGCTAACTGTAAATCTGAGTTCACTCATAGGCTACCACTGCTTGAGCAAACAAAATATAACCATTGATTTGTTTCGATACAGCATGCCTATACTTTACTTACATTCTTGTTTCGTCCATCCTCATCCTTATGTATTTGTGTGTGTAAAGAACTTGTATTCAGTGGGTCTTCCGTACGTTTCTATATGTATAGTAAACTTGCGTGTGCGCGTATGTTCGCGTCAGTGACACGTCGCCGTGTCATCGTGGCGCGATTATGATAATGTTGTGAATCTCGCATAGTGAGGTATTGTCTAGCTATGTAGTAATTTTTTAAGTGTTCATAATAATTTATATACAAAAATGTGTTGTTTTATTTATTTTTTAATATGCCTTCATCAGTTCACTGCTCTCAATAATTTGTGCCTCCAACCTGCAGTGATTTTTATATCCTTCTGTGCAAGAATTTCATGGAATAAGAAACTGTCTTGATATATGTTGACTGTCGTCTGCTATGCAAAGCGCCGATCTCACCCGAGGTACCTACTGATGATATGGTATTCACCATCGTAAAGTTAATACTTATTATTTCCGTCATCTTTCAATCCCAGCGTCATAGGTCACGCTGCGACGTCATGACTAACTTTAATGTCACTATGAAATAGTGAAATGACTAAAGTACGAACAAGATGAAATTCACTCTTTGTCTTGCTACAGACACATTGTAATACATGTATTGAAATTATGCTATTTGCATAAATGAGATAATAAGATAAGTTACTCGCACTCAGACTACACAGGACATTAAATTAAACGGCGAATAAGTAATAAGAACAAAACATAAATAATTCAAAGTCTTTTAATATCAACTTATAAACAAAAGGCGACGGAGCTATGCCTGCTCCTTTATACTATAAACTATACACAAATGAGTACATTGTCCATTACTAAGAGAGCAATATTATAATATTACACGGTACAGCGAATTGCTTGTTGCGAAGAGATCATCATATACTTCACAATCAATGCATTGTCAATTTAATATTCAAACTATATGGTGTTAGTGCCTATATCTTTTTTCTTTTTAGAACGTCTATTACTCTTCTCTGTAATTATATATCTACTTACATGAATGCACTTACAACATCGGTTTTCGCACACCGAAGAGAAATAAGTCAAAACGTATAAAAAGAACTACAAAAACACGTAAGCAATATGAACTTCAAAAGCATCACAACGTAGTGCAATATTAATCCTAAAATACTTATAATATCTTTTCAGTTTCTTTGTACTTTAGACCCGGGATTGCCGAGAGCCTCAGCCTCCTCCAGGGTGTCAGGCATCCTAGTACCCAGGGTCTCGGGCTGCGTGAGCACCAGGAGCCCGGAGATGATGCCCATGGTGCCGAACATCACTGACGGCAGTCCGGGCCAGTAGTCCATCTGGTGAACCGAGATTTGGATAGGTTAGTTTGATTTGTGTTTCAGTGCTTCAATACAGAATTACCATAAAAAGTTTGTTAATATTTTAGAGATGTGATCTTTCAAAAGCTTGGACTACACAAAGCCCATTTGGACTTGTTAGGTTTATGCGGTATGCAGTATCAGTATCTCGAGTTAATCTACATAGTTGGAGTCGATCGTCGCAAAATAGGTACACGAAAATAATAACGTAACCACTCAAGCATTTTAGTAAAAATAGGCGTACCTCAAGGCCATGTTCGTATTCATCCGTATTCTTGGCCCATTTCTATTGTTGTGTCAGTCGCAAGCAGATGGCTTAATTAGCCTTTCAGTAAAATGCCGAGCCTTTTAACAAAACGGCGCCGTTCAACTAGCGGCCTGAATGATATTCAGCTATTCAATCAAGCAGATAGGCAAAACTACTTGAAATACGTTACATTTATCTAATCCTACATTGTCAGAAACAAATACTGAAGTAATGAATGGTAATGTATTACATTGCTTGAGTATTTTTGTATGACATTGTAGGATTAAATAACCAACCAATTTTATTTTTATTACTGTTCATGTTTTAATTTAACAATCGGCGAAAAAAATTAAGTACTCCTCGTTATTTTTATCAACTGATCATAATAACCTCCCTATTGTTAAATAACATTGTTAAAATTATTTCCATTTTTTAACTCACATTTTCACCCCATTATATAAATGGCCTAAGCATCAGCCAGCCAGTTCATTAAATATTGTATTAGACGCATGGCGGAATATAATTCAGGCCGCTAGTTGAACGGCGCCGTTTAGTTAAAAAGCTATGCAGTTAACTGAATGGCTAATTAAGCTAGTTGGTGGCGACATATCTAACAATTACGATTGTTAAAAGACGATAGTAACAGCGCCAGTGTCATGAACAAGTACACTCACCAGTACAGGCGTGAGGGGCGCGGTGATGGAGCCGACGCGACCGACCATGGAGGAGAAGGCGAGCAGGCGGTGGCGGTACTGCGTCGGGTACAGTTCCGACGTGAACAGGTACAGCGACGTGAACACCACGGAGATGCCGAACTTGCCCAGCAGGTACACGATCAGACGCAGTGTCGTCAGATCTAAAACAAAGATATAAGTTTGTAATCCTTGCATTAGGTACAGCTCTGTGTCCTCTGATCGTAACATATCTAGGTATCTAATCTAATGATCACATTATCATATCTAGATATGTATCCAACACAATTGTTATTCAGCCGATATTTTAATAGGCATTTTATCGCGGGTCAGTCGGTCGGTATGGTTTTCTTTTGAATCGCTAACTTCACTGCTACAAAGGCTCAACAATAATCAGTTTAATTTATTACTTTAAAACGGAGTTATATTTAATATGTGCACTTTTTATTGCTCGTCAGTGAGTAAATCCTTAATACTTTAAATACCTACACATAAGTACTTATTAATATTCGTGTATTGATACTGAATTTAATTAAATTATTAATATTTTGTGCATAACGCCATTTAAAAGATTACACAATCTTTACTATTGAGCACTTACTTTACACGTGAGTGTTAAGGAATTATAATCCTTAATACTCACGTGTGCTTACCTACTTTATCATAATTTAAAGATTACCGATTCAAATAATTGTGGATGATAACATTATAGTAATATCGATCAACAACGATTATGATAGCGCTTTACCGATAGATCCATAGACTAACATGATTATGAATTATTACTGACGTATTTACCGGTTTATTCAGATTAGATAACTTGTACGATAATATTAATTGACACTGGCACCATTGTGTAGTAGATATTCAGGTTTTGAAAAAGTTTATCTACAGGATGAAATTGAAAACTTGCGCCAAATCGAAATAGCAGGTGCTTTAACTGTTACATAATCATTATAAATTATCATTTCCCAAACCTTAATTCTTGAAAAAAATCATGTAATAAAATGATTACTTGATTTTTATATACACGATAGTGCAAACTAAGTTATGATCTTTTTTTTAATTACGATTTTTTTTTTTTTTAATACTAGCGAAGAAGCCAGCGGACGTATCCAGAGACAAAAGAAAAAGGAAGGAGTCAGGCTCACCAAACTCGTCAACCCAGAAAAAAATAAACACTAAAGACATCCAGACACCCCAAACTACCGAGAGAGCTTCAAAAGAAATTATAAAACTCAACATCCTAAACTATGTTGAACGAGGCAGATCAGCATTATAGTCTGACACTCCAAAAAACTTGTGATGACCACCGGCACCCGAAATCAAACCAAAACACAAACCACAACTTTATACACACCAACTACGGGGAAACACACCCCAAGCCGGCTGGTCACCGTGGGGGAAGAAGAACTACCCAACAAATCTAACAAAGACAAAAGAAACAAAACAAGGGAAGCAGAAACGAAATGTCTGTTGTCTATATTTATGTACATTGAACACACGAATCCTGAGAACACCAGAAAGTTTACACGAGCTGGCTGTCGAAAAGATCAAATGGGACATCCTGGGCATAAGCGAGATGCGAACAGTAGGTGAAGGAATAGAAGAGAGAAGTCACTATCTACAAAGGTGAAGCGGCTGGGCACAGAGGAGTAGGCTGTATGATACAGTCAAAATTCAAAAGACAAATTATTGGGTTTGAAGGTATATCGGATCGAATAGCAATAATTCACATGAACGTACCGAAGTATACAAAACATTGGACTATTATTCAAGTTTATTCACCGACAGAACAAGCTACTGGAACAGATATCTATAGATACGTTTTACAATAATCTTACATATTACTGAAAAATACTCTGACAATAATATAGTAGTCATGGGAGATTTTAATGTTCACGTGGGTGCTCGAATACCTGGAGAAGAACATGTAATAGGAAAATTTGGAAGCGGCAAACGAAGCAAAAGTTGTGAAAAACTGGTAGAGTTCCTACTCGAACATAACTTAATGCTGCTAAATGGACGTGGATATCTCAAGATGGAAAGGTTAGAAATGAGATAGACTACATCTTGTCCAACAAAGCAACACTGTTCAGTGACAAAAGAGTAATACAAAACCTGAATTTGAATACTAACCATCGTTTGGTACGATGCTGTCTATCTGAACGAGGGCCACGAAACCCTAGGCCGAAAGAAATTCAAACGAACTACCTACAAATGCTCAGCAACGAGAAGGTCCCAAAAGATTCCATGGAAGATCTGATGGAAATTGTTAATTCTAACAAGAAACTATACGAAAAATAAGCCAGAGTAGAAAGCAAGCTCAAGGAATAGATAAAAACAATAAAGGATAAGAACAAAGAATCCTATCTAAGTCAAGAAACTCTAAAACTAATTGAAGATAGAAGGGATTTAATAGCAAAAAAGAAAAGGAAGGACAACATTAAATATATTTTGAACTTAAGCAAACGCATTCGCGAAAATATGACAAAAGACAGGAAAAAAGGAGAATCAGAACCCTAGAAAAACATAGAGTTGCCCGATAGAGAACCTAGACTGGAAAACACGATAGGAGATATCGGAGAAGTAGGTACCCGAAATATTAAAATCAGAAGTAGAAAATGCTATTAATAGTCCAAAGATGGAAAAATCTCCTGGCCACGATAGAATTCCAAATGAATTGATGCGAGGAACAGTCCACGAATTAAGTCCGATACTAACGAAGGTGTTTAATAAGATACTATTGTCTGGCAAGATCCCAAGCTAATGGACAGAATCACACATTATACTTCTGTATAAGAAAGGATTAAAGGATAATATTGGAAATTACAGACCCACATCTCAAATGTGTATAAGGTTTTTGCGAAAGTGATTCTGGACAGAATATCAAACACTCTTGACGTAAATCAACCGTACCTTTAACGTAACCGTAGATTTTATTCCACAGAATTTTAGCACAATTGACCACATACACACCACTAAACAGCTTATACAAAAATACAACTACAACAAACCTATCTACCTAGCCTTCATAGATTACTCGAAAGCCTTCGACAGCCTCAAACATAAATTCGTATGGCAAAGTCAGCCAGTATGCTTACGTACACGCCATCAAAATGATCTACAGCATCAACAATTGTTTAGAAAACTGGAATGGAATCATCTAGGACTAAACATAAACGGATCTAGACTAAACCATCTAACATTCGCTGATGACCTTGTCATACTGGAGGAGAACCCAAGAATACTGGAATCCATGATACAAACCCTAGCGGACAGAAGCCGAGAAGTGGGTTTGGAAATGAACTCGAGCAAAACAAAAACGATGACAAACTCAGCAGCTGCAGACATAATTATCAACGGACAAAAAATATGTTGAGGAATATGTATACCTGGGTCAGATTATATCTCCGAGCGACCAACTGTTCAAAGAAATTGATAAAAGAATCGCTACTGGGTGGAAAAAAAATTGGGCTTTGAAATTATGAAAAGTAAGGAACTCAGCATAAAGATCAAGAAAAAGACTTTCGATACATGCATTCTTCCTTTGCATCACATATCGCTACGAAACCTGGGCATTGACGAAAAATCAAAGGGACAAACTTGCAAAATGTCAGAGAGCCATGGAAAGGAGTATACTGATGTTAAAGTTAAAAGACAGAGTCAGGAATATTGACATCAGGCGCAAAACTAACAGACATCCTAACACGTATTGACGAACTAAAATGGAGATGGACAGGGCATGGCAGGGCTCCGTTGCAAGCACGAAAAATGGAGCAAGCAGGTCTGGTATCCAAGAGATGGGTTTAGGAGCCGAGGTCGCAAAGTGAGAAGATGGGAAGATGAATTGAAATTGACCCTATGTAGGTCCCCTTTGGCTAAGAGTGGCAACGGATAGGAAACAGTGGAAGGCGTTGAAGGAGGCTTTTATGCCGTAAGGCACACCGAGCTTAGAGACATGCTTTGATTAGTGAAGTAGTACTAAGATAAAGAAAACTGTAACAATTTTGGAATAAAAGGCTTTATTATTATTATCATTAGACACGAATTATCGTCATTCGGAAAAAAAAAATAGTGGCAAAGTTATCAAAACAAATAAGAAAATTAAAGTAGGTATTAATTTTAGCGCGCGCCCGATAAGCAATCCATTCATGGCAGAGTTCACAACTCACACAACATGAAGCAAGTTGGCAATGCGTTGAACTAGCGGTATTTACCTAATGTTGACCGTACCTACGAAAAAACGGGCGCGCGACGACGTTGTATCCCTTTCCTAAATGACGTGCTCGAAAGGAAATCATTCAGGTGTCTAACAATGTGTACCCGAAAAAGAAAAAAAAACCGGCTTTCTTATGGAAAATAACACCCTCAATTTTTATTAGTCTTACAGCGAGAGTGAACAATTAACTCTTCCGCTGTTATTTAGGTTTGAAAATACAAAAAAAAAACAGATTGAAAGTACCAATAATTATATTTTGCCAACAATATTTTAGACTTGAGTTTAAAGACGCGAACAGTAATTGCTTCGCTAGACTTCAGTTGTTTTCAGTTTTCGTTGAATTATATATTTTAATGTTGAGCACCTATTCAATTTCACCTGTATATTAGTTTCAGCTCTAGGTGAGCAACTAGATAGATATAAAGGCATAATCTGTTCTCTTAGGAATTAAAATAAATTAACATGAATTAACTATTTTATTAATAGATAAGACTAGATAAACAAACCTGAGACGTCAGTAATATTTGTATAATAGTAAGACTCGATAAATGCAAAGATTCGTCAATTTTGAGGTTGACCAATAAAAGCGCAGTTTTCGTGATGTTTTGAAAATATGTTTTACATTTCTATGGAAAAACCTGACCAACATCATGGCATAAGATAGTGATAATAACACGAGACTTACCTTCCGGGATGAAAGCGAAGGCGATGTTGCACGCAGCACTGAATAGATACCCGCCAGACAGTGTGGGCTTCCTGCCTACTCTGTCGAGGATGAGCACAGCGGTGTAAAAGCCAGGGATCTCGATGGCGCAGGTCAGGATGTAGTTCAGATGCATGGTGTCAGACAGGCTGGTGGCGTTGATAGACAGCCCGTAATACACAAAGGTGGTGGTGATCCACCAGATGGGAGTGGTACAGACGCGGCGCAGCAACACGCGCGAGCGGAAAATGGCGGTAAAGAGGTTCGGCACATCGGCGTCGTCTACCACCTGGAAATTAAACTACGTGACTGCGTGCTTTGCAAAAATTTAATATTAGTCGCGCAACCTAAATTACGATTGAGCAGTGATGGCTTAGTGGTAACGGCCCGACTTACGACTTGTAGGTCGTAAGACGAAATTAGGCAGGCGCTTTACTTTGTGTAATTTCAACACCACTGTTCGAAAATGGTAAAGGAAATTATTGTGATGAAACCGGCATGTCCTAGAAACAAAAATTCGAAAACATGTGACATCAGCAATCCGAAATAGGCCCGCGTGGTATATTATAGCCCACTTCCTCTCACAGAGAGAAGGTTTGTTTTCCAGCAATAGGGAAGTTATCGGCTGATGATTTTAAACCTAAATAAACTTAGTAGTGACAGTATCGAAATAATATCTATATCTTGATACTAACCTTGACCGGCTCTGGCGGGTTACACAGCGCATTCATGGACTTTTCACTGATCTGCGTCCTGTTCCGCTTGGCCACTCGCTCCAACACTGTCCTGGCTCTGTCGTACTTCTTCTGCGACAGTAGCCACCTCACGCTCTCCGACAGGATCCAGTAGTAGGAAATGACGAGGAAGCATGGGATGTGGATAGCTAAGATCATGTATCTCCAGGGTTCTATGAGCCAGGCCACTCCGCCGAGGATGACCTGACCGACGGCGAACATGGCCGAGCATGTGGCGCTGGTCAACACGCGGTATTTCGGACCCACGAACTCAGTAGCTGGAAAAAAGACATGATTGTAAATTGTAACCTTGGTCGAAGGATTCATAAGTGATAGATGGACGCCAAATATAATCTAAAAGACTTGTTATAGAGTACAAAGATTTACAATAAGTAACATAAATATGTGTACAAATAAAAGAACTGTACTCATAAGAAATAAATATTGTAGCCATACTTAAATACTTACCAAAGATGTAAGATGTACTGAAGGTTCCGGCGCCGAATGTAGTCTGCAGCAGTTGCATGGCCAGGTACATGAAGTAATTGACGGAGAAGGCTCTGATGATGCCAAAAATGGCCAGATTTGTGATGCTTATGACGAGGGTAATACGTCTTCCAAACGTGTCACTGACATAGCCAACAAAAGGCAGTACCAGCAAAGTACCCACGCTGCTAAGAGTACCAGCCAAAGCACGAAGCCAATCTTGACAACCCAGGTCGAACTGAAATTAAATGTGGTTTTAAAGATTTCCCATTTGATACACAGAGAAGCTTCAGTGATTGTACAAACATGTGGATATGTGATACTAACATCATAGACGCAGGAGTTTTCTCTAGCGTAGACGAAGCCTTCACAGTCCTGTTGATTGTTGTTGAAAATTTCAGCCGGGCAAGAGTCCAGGGTTCCGTTGCCGCCGGCCGGCTCGTATCGGGCGCAGGACACGAATCCGTTGGAGTTGTTTGCGGCTGGTATCGCTTGGGTGATCCATGACGGGCTAAATAACTCACTTTTGCTTGTTTCCCCACATTCAGGAATCTGACATCTGTGGATGAAACCAAAATTATACGATCAGCACACGAAAAATTTACGGTATTTTACGTATCGTATTCAAATTATTTTTTACTGTAGGTAGGTACTCTAAATAGAAAGACCTAGAGTCATCATCGCGCAAAATATAATCAAATTAGTTCCGAATATCTAACTAGAAATTGTATAACACACATACTGTTTCAAAATACTGCAGGTGAACAGTTGGGTAAATACAGCTCCCTAATGGGTTAGTGTGTGTGATACTTAATGAAAATAAACAATAATGACTGGCATATTACGGTTTTTTGTTACTGATTGCCATAACACATACCTGTGCGGGACAGCGGCGGCTGAGAAGATGTACTCGCTCATGAATGCTGACATGATAATGGGAATGGACACGAGCAGCAGGTTCAGCATCTGGTAGCGGCCGAATTGCCCCAGCTCGTTTACCAGCACATCGTCCAGATCCAAAGGCTTCTGGAACACGCTGCCCTTGCGGTTGTCAAACGTGCTGCCTTTCCTGCTGCCCGGGCCCTCGGCCTTGCTGTCCCTCCTCTCATCCGCCATGGCTAAATTTATTATATATTTCCACTTCTGACTTCTGTGTCTTCAGTAAGAGCACGCGGCGTCTCGAGCCATGTGCTCCGAAGAAGTGAACCGCTACTAATCGCAGGGAAACAAGAGGAAGTCTTATCAGATAAATGTAGAGGATTTAATATATTAATTTAACGATAAGCTGTTTAGATTTTAGCGATTACATTGTTTATCGTGGATAGACGCGACACTCGCGTGGGGCACGAGGGCATTGTATAAGCGAAACCAACTAATGATCGGTGTAGACTAAGATGAGATGAGAGCTGTAAGGTGACGGATAGTCTTCCGGGTGCACCTAAACTTTATGCCATGGTAAATTCCAGTTCGTAGTAACATTTCTTCTTTGGCCGTTTTTTTGTAGTACCGTAAGTTTAACTCGCACTGTCTTGGTCATGAAAGGAAATTCGAAGAGGCCAAATGGAGTAACGATAGCTGTCTTCGGGACGTCCTCTTACAGAATATACAGGAATTTGATGGTGTGCTTTCACAAGGTCGTATGCTGAAAATTTTAGAACCAGTAAGGCTGTGGGAAAAATCGTTGTTGTGCGGGACGAGGTGTCTATCCGGTACAGCTCGAGCGTTAATCACCACAGGAACGACAAGTTTGGTCCTTTTTCCCACCAGGCGCTTTTGGCAGGTCGTGCTGTGCCAGAATGAACCATGTCCTCGGATTCCTTTTTCAGCTAAAAAGGAATTTCAATTTTTGAGGTGCCAGACAGCGAAGACAATATAAAATGAGCGGCTCATCCGTTGTTTTAATTAAATGTACCGTGTCATGTTAAATTATCCTGGGTAAGCCAGAAGAACGAGTGATTTCCGGGAACTGTGCGAGCACTTGTGCAGAAGCAGAATTCATCGGGGCGACGGCCTTTTTTTTTTGGTTGGGAAATCATCAAATGACGTCTCCCGCTCTGGGCAGAGCTGGAGGGCGTGTCAGACGTTTCCTCCCGCCTTATCCTGAACAGAAACCTCCCGAAACAACCGTGTCCGGTGAGGACCTGCGTCAGGCGGAAGGTGAGGGCGCCGTGCCGCCTCTCCAACCACTTCTCAAAGAGGGGACTTATCACCGCAACTGTGGCGAAATAAATAAACATCGTAATTTGAGAGCAGTTAATAGACATTACGTAGTTATGCCGTTAATGAGGTGCCAGGGAAGCCACATGTGCAGAAGAAATCATTGCCAAACTACCTTCTTCTTCTATCGTCTTCAACGTAGTCTTTAATCTTATAATATGCTTTTTTGATAAGGACACGTTTGATGAAGGTTTTGAACTTTCCATCGCTAGGTTTTGTAACCGGCATTAGCAACTTGTCATAAAAGCGGATGCTGTTTATAAGCAATGACTTACTAGTTTTAGTTAATCTAAATTTATGTATCAAAATTTCATTTTACTATATTATGGAAATCGCTTCTTATTTTGAAAAGTCCTAAGTTTTTGCGAACATACAGAATACTTTCTAAAATGTAAAGAGAAGGCAGAGTTAGTATATCAATTTCTTTGAATTTGTTTCTAAGAGACTCGCGAGGACCCATTTTATAGATTGCGCGGATTGCCCTCTCTTGTAAAATGAAAATTGAATCTACGTCAGCAGGCTGCCGATCCCTACAGCAGAACACTATAAGACATAATACGAGTACTGTGGAAATAAGCAAAGTATAAGCCTAGCTGTGGCTATATCTGTCAACTGCCTTATTTTTCTTACTGCATATGCAGCTGAACTTAATTTACCTGAAGGAGCTCTAATGTGTGCGCCCCATTGTAATTTTGAATCTAAAGTAATTCCCAGAAATACAGTTTCCGTAATAGCATCTAGTTTCTTGCCATCAAGTTTTAAATTTAGATCTACTTGAGGTACATTTGGTAATGAGAACTTAAAACATTTAGTTTTGTTCGCATTAAGTAAAAGATTATTAGCTGCAAACCATTTCGAAAGAACAGCCAGACTACCGTTGACTACATGTCAACGATAGCATGGCTGTTCTTTTCTATCGATAGACACCTGTATCTTTTCTATCTATTTTAAAAATAAGGGAAGTGTCATCAGCGAATAAAATTATAACCGATAGGTTCGCCATCATGTAAGGGAGTTCGTTAATATATGTATATACTAGAAATAGGAAAAGGTCAAGAATTCAGCCTTGAGGAACGCCCATCCTAACTAGAGACCCCGAGAACGTCGCCCCGTTAACGTTTACTTTTTGCTGCCTCTTTGATAGACAGGAAAAAACAAGATCAGCATTATGGTTTAATTTACAGATCAGTGTATTGTGGTCAACCCAGTCAAACGCTTTTGAAAGGTCACAAAAAATGCCAATTGCAGCCTGGGACTTCTCCCAGGATTCCAAAATGTGACTGATGAGTTTTTCTCCCGCGTCTGCCGTCGACCTACCTTTCGTGAAACCAAACTGGCGACCATGCAAAATCCCATTTGAGTTAAAAGGTGACAACATCTGGTTTAGCATGATTTTTTCATAGATTTTGCTCAATGCTGGTAGCACAGACATAGGTATACTCGTAATTATTTATTTATCACAAACACAACTAACATTACAGGGAAAAATTCCTAACGCGTTAGCGTGGTCCTTAATTTAAACTATCCTATTTATAACTATTTTAAATAACATAACACATTTATATTGTTTTTGTGAATTCATTAAGAGAGCAGGTAAATATATCGATGCTTTCAACAGTGTCATTCAGTGCGTGCAAGGCGCACGTCAGTGGCGCTTTGCTGAGTAAGTTGGTTCGTGCGTGAGGCACCGCTAATAACCTTGGCTTCCGGCGCCGCAATACAAAATTGTCAGGCACATTTAGATGTATCTCCTTCAAAACATCGGAATTGTAGGTCTTACCACGTAATAATTTAAATACATATGTGGTTATCGCTAGGTCCCTCCTCGTCTCGAGTTTGTTGTACCCGACCATACCGATAACAAATAAAGTCGGGTACATCAACGGATAGAAGGGATAAACACCGTACAGTTTCATATACAAAAATCTGGTGAATTTGTTTTGTATACGCTCCAGCATGAGACCCTACCCACTCAATTGATGTGCCCTCTAGCTTGTACTCGTGATGATGTGGCGCTCTCATTCTGCTGAAAGTTATGACTGAGCATTTTTTAACGTTAAACTGCAGTTTATTTTTCCTACTCCACTCAGCTACAGAGTCTATATCCTGCTGCAATCGTGCAGAGTCACTTTTATCTTTAATGGCCATGAGTAACTTAAGATCATCCGCGAACAATAGACAAGTGGTAACCCTGACAGCCTCAGGCAGGTCATTTATCATTTATTATGATAAATGACCAGCGGATCCACATTACTGCCCTGGCTTACGCCTGATCTAGTATAATAAGGCTCAGATTTACAACCAGCATACCTATATTCTACGAATTGCCGTCGATCCCTTACATAGTTAGAAAAGAAGTGAAGCAACTTGGGAGTACATCCGATTGCTGCCATCTTTTCCAATAATATGTCATTATCAACCAAATCGAAAGCTTTTTTAAAGTCAAAGTAGGCAGCGTCGACTTGTACTCCAGCATCAACATTTGGAACCACGTACGTCATAAAGTTCAGCAAATTGCTGGCTGTGCTACACGCCGGTTGAAAACCGTGCTGGGCGTCCGATAGTGAACTGGACACTTGGTCTAATATGCACCTTTGTATGGTCGACTCAAAAAATTTTGCTGGAGTTGACAGGATTGCCACCGGCCTATAGCCACTCACGTCTGAGTCCATCCCACCCTTCGGTATTGGGTTCACGCGCGTGATTTTCCAGCTCTCAAGGAAACATGAGAACTCAATGCACAGATTATAAAGGTGTAAGAGTGGCTTCGCTAATACAGCGCGGCAATCCCTAATTACAAAAGCAGGAATTCCGTCCGGCCCAACTGACCGTTTAGGTTTAAGTCGAGTAAGTGCATCCGTTACTTGACTCAATGCTTAGGCGACCTATGTGAACACGCGAGCTATTACCACCGCTTGAGGCTACCGCTGCTTTTACGTCGAGACGCGGCTGCTGACTGTTGTAGACAGAATAAAAATATTGCGCGAACTCTGCAGCACTCAGAATCAGATAAAATGTTGCTGCTTTTAATGATATTTTTACGGTCACCTGTTGCTTTTTTAGACCTCATATAGTCCCAAAAAGATCTGGGATCTTTTTTAAAATGTTGTTGAACCCACTCCTGGTGCTGGTTATGGGCATGCACTATCATCGTCTTTACCGCCGCCCTACACCGAGAAAACATTTCCTAGTCACTGCTTACCCCACTTTCTTTGAACCAACATCGCCTTTTTTCTAATGTTCAAATTCAATTTCAATTTCTTTATTTCAGACCTGGGTCCATAGTGTTAGTAACAACAAAATAACTTAATAACTAGTGTTAGTAATAAGAGATACAAATAAAATTTCAGCTGGTTTGGATTCTTACCCAGTGACGCGGCAGAGGGGAATCCCACCTATCTGAGAACACGCTCAGGAGCGATTAGCCGGTTTATGTACAAATTGAAGAGGCGTGGTGAACTTAACCCCCCTGCCCTCACCCCGCACTCCAGCTCATACACATCCGACTGAGCCTCCGCCCATCTGACACTGTTGCTCTGGTGGTCGTACCAGTAATTAAACAAGGATGTAATTTCATTCGGTAGTGTTGTATCACTCCGCAATTTATCCCATAGCACCTCGTACGACACTAGGTCGAACGCTTTTGACAGGTCCAAAAAACAAGCAAAAACAGGTGTTTTTCGGAATGTATTTGAACAGTTTGCTTGAGGCACAGAATAGCACTTTCCGTGGATAAACCAGATTTAAAGCCAAATTGCCCATCATGGAGTTTAACGTGTTTAGCCAACTGTTGATCAAGCAAACTGTCCAAGACCTTGGCGACTATCGTGGCCAACGAAATAGGCCTGTAATCGGACACGTCAGAAGCGTCCCCTGTCCTGTCCTTAATAATCGGAACTACCTACCACTGTACGCATAAGGTCCTACGGCAAATAACGGTGACTGAGACATAAATTAAAAAGAAGAGCAAGAACCCTATACAGGTGTGGCCCCGCGTACTTCAGGTGCTCGACGCTAAGACCGTCGTGGCCGGACGATTTACCTCTTATCATTTTCTTAATAACAGTAGCAACCTGCTTAGCTGTAAACATTACGACAAGCTTACCAGACCTCGACAACTCCCCCTCATCGAAAACCCGCCGTTCTTTTTGCAAGAGAGACTGCACTCTAAAATGTCTTTGAAAAAGGTTGGCAATATCTTTCGGTTCACTCAGACCCGCCACACTTGCAGGGAGACTCGGCTTGGCCTTTAATTTGTTAGTGGACTTCCAAAACTTAGCAAACTCTTTTTTCGAATGACTTTTTGCCAAAATATCTAAGTAATTTAATATGTTGTTGATTATTTTGAATAAATTTTAATTTACAGGTAGTCTTAAATTTCCTTCGTGTGTCACACATTTTCTGATACATAGTCCCCTGAGTGGGTGCACCACGCAATAGCCAAGTTTGGTAATAAATACGAGCCTCCCCGTGAGCATTGCTTACATGTTTGTTCCAGCCTGTGACATATTTATGTTTCTTGATGCGATCATTGCCAACATATATATACTGGGCACCCTCTTGGAGAGTTGATACTATTGCCAAATACAAATTGTTTATTAATAATGAATGATCTACATTATTACAAATTTTATGAGAACACGTAATGCATTGATCGGGAAAATATATTAATTTTAGTTTATCATTGCAGTATTAATAATAATTATTAATTTGTTCACTGTTTCTTTCACCCCAACGCACTTTATTACTAAGAGAATTCTGAGCTGAAAATTTCTGATTAATTTTAGTTAAATTACATTCAAATAAAACAGGATAATGATCAGACTGGTAAACCCCATATGAGACTGATGCTTTTTTGATTAAGTTTTTGGCTGCGCTTGTTATCAAACAATGATCTAACCAACGTCGCGAGCCGCTCGCTTGACAAAAAAACCTATGTGTATCTTTTGGCAGGAGCTCATAGTCTGCGCATAACCATGTCTGCTCACTACAAACTGAAATAAGTTCATTAAAAAACCGCGAGCCAGGGTTGGCATTAAAATCCCCCAGTATAATTACAAACTCAATACCACTACTTTCAATTATAGCTATAATCTCACTGAGAGTTTGTGTAAAAAGAAGTCAAACTGTTACTCTTACCGTTATCGTAGGGCATATACACTGAAAATATCAACATAGGACGGCTTTCGAATTCAACTTTTATCGCAACTAATCGATCACTGAAACACTTCACTGTTGATATAGATGGAAACACTGATTTTCTCCACAGCAATGCCACTCCACCGTATGGTCTTCCTGTGATCAATTTTGACGGACGTGTCAATGGCTGACTTTCCGTTGTACGCGAAGTTGTCGTCTAGGTTTCCTAGGAATCCTATATCGTGTGGCCAAATCCAAGTCTCTTTGAGTGCAATGATGTCGGCACTCTTGCATAAGTTTCTCACACATTCCACCGACCTGTTCACACCTTTACAGTTAAAAGTAGATAATGTTATTTTACTAGCCAATATTTTTTAGCTGTCTTGTTTGTAGATAGGAGCTGAGTCTTATAGGAATCATTATCCTTTTAAAAAAACACAAATCTTCTGAAGCGTATTCCTTCAGGTCAAAGACTATCATCCAAAAAGGTGTCTAATTTATTTTTGGAAACAAATACCATGAAAGCATTATATGCCCTTTCTGTTTCCATATTTTTCATATTTTCTCCAGCTTTACGGTTACCTGAGTCTTAGTTTTAATATAATCACAAATATCGGCTTCACTAGTGTGTTTATTTCGAAATTCATTCATTCACATTCGAAACAAAAAGCGGGATGATTCTGCTGCTTTAAATTTCCCCATTGGAGCAGACTGAGCCTTGCCTATCCTACCAGTGAATCTGTTCTTTAGCTTTTTATTTTGAACTACTGTCCATTGTCCATCCTGTTCCATTTCTTTCCATTCACCCTTGCTTACTACTTCAGCTATAGTCATTTGTTTACTCGAAAAGTCGTTAACATTCGTAACATTCCTACCCAACAAAGTTGACTTTACTGGAGCCAATGCGATGGAGTCGTGCACAGCCCCGTTTGAGTTACAGAGATAACGATATTGCAAAGAACTGTTTTTGTCCGGCGAGCTGTCTTCTATGCTGTTGCTTTTTTCCACAACGGCGACGCGGGGGAATGATGGCGGTATAGACGGCAGCGGCTCAGTATTTGTTTCACACGGCGGCGCAGGCGGTGATGACTCGGAAACATGTGACATTCCGAACGGTCCGCTGTCCAACAGATACCCTCCTCTGTGCATATTAATATTCGAATTAATTTAAGACACTGGGCTATTTACATACATTCTACCCTTCTTTTGTTTACTTTCTAGGTCTTCTTTCGTCACATATTTTACTTTTATCTGGCTTATTTCTTCACGCAAAAACACTAAGTCCTTTAATAACTTCGTTACGTCGACATGATCAAAACAAACGGGTGGTAATTTCTCTAAGTTGTAGGCTACAAAAACCGATAATTGATCAGGCTCAGCTGTTATTAATACCATTAGCATACCTTCGAGATCCTTTTTTTCTGTTTACTTCTTGATGCAAGCCTAAGTTTTGTTTTCATAGATGAAATCAGTAACATTTTTGCATTGTCAATGTCTTCTTCAGAGAACGCCGATACACAAATTCTTATTAAGCTTTCATTATCCATTACGTTAAGTTTATTCTGAATAAACGCTAACACCTCACATATTACTATATTACAATTTACACACTTGAGCGTATTCACACTGTTCTCGGACATTGTAATAACTTTATTTCGCAGCGACCGTAGATTAAGCAGCGACCGCTCAGGAGTGCGTACGCGCGAGGAGGAATATAATGAATATTTGCACCAGTATACCACTCCGGGTACCTATACCTAGAATTTACACATATTTTCCTTTTCCTTGGAACGCAACTATCAATTGTGTTATTTATGGTGTTATAAAAATATTGAACCGCCGCCTCCGGGTCATGTATGTCATACATCGAACCCCAATCGGTAGATAATAGCATCGAGTATAATAAAGCATAATCGGCTTTGGCAAAACTCCACTGTGGCCACAAGTCATTTGATTTTGTCACTGCATGGTCTGGAGGCGTGTGACCAGTGAATTTATTGTCAGAACGTGCGTACCTACCTTTGGGCACGCTTATCACGAGTGTCGGGTGGTAGGGGTCCACTGGCACAAGCGCATCGGCGTCGTCCGCCGCACTCACGCGCACTTCACCCACACTCAATGAACACAATACTAAATCGAACTGACGGCTATTGCAATTAGGTACGTGATTTGTTTGAATGAATTCACAAAAAGAAAGAAAATATTCGTAGCAATTGATCACATTATTATTACAAGAATGTAAATTAAAATCTCCTATAACAACAACGTCCCTATATTTAACACATAACACATGGGTTCGAGCTACGTAAAGTGACAGTACCTAGTGACATCAATGTCGATAGATGCGCTTTTGAACTGATTTGTGCTACCGTACATACCCGTAATAGATATTTGTTTTTGTGTTGTGTGGTTTATATTCCTCCAAGCAGTTGCGAAAATGATTATATGATTTTGTTTAAAATGATTGAACAGTAACTGTTCAATCATTTTAAACAAAAGCATTCATTTTAAAATTCCATTTTAAAAGCGCATCTATCGACATTGATGTCACTAGGTACTGTCACTTTACGTAGCTCGAACCCATGTGTGGCCACGAGAAACGCGCCTCCTTGCTTTCGTCCGTCCATTCGGTCGCATCGTAAGATTTGATACCTTTGCGGTATAATTTCAGCATCTTCTATTGATTCATTGCAGCCAGTTTCTGTTATTGCAATTAAATCAGCTCCCACAGTTTCTACAATATTATAAAACACATCCAACTTTGTACGCAGAACTCTTGCATTTTGATAAAAAAAAAAACGATATTTCTATTTTCCGTCGTTTGGTCTATTTGTTGATTTCCGAAACCAAATCCATTCGGAAAATTCTGCATTCAAAGGCCATACATCTGGATGACATAATTTGTGGTAAACTCCCTCAGAGATACCAACAATAAAATAAGAGTAGTCTCTCTCTGTTTTATGCTTAATTTTTTCAACTTTAACATTCACTTCAGATCCACACACCTGGTTTACGTGAGTGGTTAAGCTTTCAACAATAGTTTCCGGATGAAGGCGCCAAACGTGAAGATGTTTCTTACGCTTCATTGCTTGAGTTTCCTTAAGACTCGAGCTTTGCCCTCTTTTTACTTCTTTACTTTGAAATTTCCTTTTATTATAACGGACTACATTCCACCCTTCATTACTTTCTGCCTTGCTGTTCATCTCAACCTCTGATGTTGCTAAATGCTGTTCCTTCGCTTGCGATACTTCGCCCATCATTTGTTTTCGCACGGTTTTCATGGCCACACTTGATGTAACAGCTGAGGTACTAGCGGCGGATTTGATACTTATGTCATTTGCGGGTTGTTTACAAATTGCTTCAGAATAGTTCAATGGATCTTTAGGACATTTCACGGTCTCCCCTGATCCTTGTGATATTTTGGAGATATTTATTTGGTGTTCTAAATACTCAATACTCAATACTCAATACTCAAATATTGATTACGCGTACTTAGTTCCTTCATTTGTTTTTCAAGTGCGAAAACTTAATCAACTTTTTGTTCGAGTAGCTTCACGTATAAACGGACGTATAACATCCGACGCACTGGAGTATAACGCAGCGCCACCCCGACTCACTGGGGACATCTTCCCAGACAGTTCCGACTCACCGCGAAGTCGCGAACTATGCGCCACACCGACTCACTGGGAACATCTCCGTAGACAGTTCCGACTCACCATGAACTATGCGGCAACCGGTTCGTCGGAACCGGTTACCGGGCCAGCTGAGGTTCCAGTGAGTCGTCACTGGAACCTCAGCTGGCCCGGCAAGCATCGCAAGATACAAAGACTCAGCCCACTATCGACCTCCGGTATTCGGAGGGGAGTGATGTAGTATCTACAACGCCACATGCGAACAACGCGTCATACTGACGTCAAGCAAATCCTGCATCTCGCAAGCAAAGTTTACCGCGCAATTAGCATAGATACAATTTCCCAACATCAATCAACCAACCAACCAACCATCAATCAATCAACCTTGACAATTCAAAAGTGCCTGTAATTGGTTTAATTGAAATAAATACTTTGAGTTTGAGTTTGAGTTTGAATCGTTGAGCAATTGCCCGCCAGACACAACACTCGTCTGGTCGGAGGATCCTCCCTTTTCTATGGAGGATGAGTGAACTTTAGACCCTGTTCCTCATACCTCTAAAACCTTAACAGAAATCCCCCATAAGTCTTCAGTGATTTTTATGTTAAGACTTTTAAATGCTTTTTTAATTGTGGCAATGGAAATGGGCTTGAATTCGAAGCCTGGAATATCCTTATTAAAGTTTTCTTTATGAAGAAATTCAGCAAATATAGATGATGAGGGGAGAGATTTCGTAACCTCTATTGGGATATTGGTAAAGAATTTTTCTAATGTCTCAGCAACTTGTATCTTATCTGAAATGGTTTCATTATCAATTTTTAAGGTCAACTCATTCTGATCTCGCTGTTTTGTTTTTCCATTTTCTGTCACACAGCTTTTATTTTATTATTAGACATACTAATTTTGTTACTTATTAATTTAGATTTAGCATCAGCGCAGACCCTTTTGAATATTTTAGAATAGTTTCTTACATAATTATGAAGGGCTTGATCATAAGTTAATGATTTCTCGTGATACAAATTATATAAAATATCTCTGCTTTTTATAATGCCAGCAGTGGCCCATTCACAAAATTTTGATTTAGTATTGATACTAACTTTTTTCACAGGACATGCTTTATTGAATTCTTGGCATACATATGGTACATATGCTACATTATTGTAGAAAATAATGTACCATAGCTTATGTTAGGCTCTTGTGATTCAAAACTAGCAGTTGAAACATTGCTAAGAATATTGCAGATTGCTATTAAACAACTTCAATTTATTTTTAGTTAGAGGTGTTAATTGAATGGATTTAACTAATTGTAATTTTTTACCTAAGTCAAATGATACAAGTTGACCAGTATGGTCAGACCTGACGCCACTAATTAAAGACGAATCTTTTATTTTACAATTAGTAAATACATTGTCAATGCATGAAGCTGAGGTTAGTGTTATTCTACTCGCTTCATTAAATTTTCCTTTTTAAATTAAATGATTTAAACAATGAGATTAGCTCACATTTTTCTGGAGAATTAACTAATACATAGATCAATATTTAGGTCACCACCGACAAAACCTAATTTACTATATTTAAAAAGTATACATAGTAGTTCTTCCATTATGTTAAAAAATGATGACTAGTTTGAGGTTGGTGGTCTATAAACACATAAGAAAGTATGGCCTCCAACCTCTGCACATGCTACCTCACATAAAGCGATCAACAGAGCAAGCAGTGATATCCTTTAATTATTTATACCTAAAACTACTATTAGGTGCATAATATCAAAGTACCACCCCTACCGAGGACCTGTTGCACACACTGGCCACTGAAAAATTATTTACATTAAACAACATTCTATCCGGTTTTAACCAGGTTTCACAAAAACATAAGATATCCATATGATATTTATCTATTAACATTTCCACGTCTAGAATTTTGCCAGAGAAGCGATTTATATTTTGGTGATATAGTAAAATAATTTTATTATGTTTCTCTTTTGTCGACTCTAAAAGTTTAAAGAATGAATTACAGTATTATTAGAAGTACTAGATAATACTGTTTCGTCACTTAACCTAGTCTCAGTTAAATAATCCATAACTGCGTGTACATTGTAAGCTAACAAAGTAGCCAATGCATGCTGACTTTTCTTGGGAAGAAACATAATATGTTCCTGAACTAGTACAAAATCCCTAACAAAATTGTTTGTATCATAATACAATAAACGGTCACTATGACGACATGTCAAAACATGCATTAAGTTGTTTAAACTATAAATGTACCTACTACTAGAAATGTAAGTAATCGTTTTCTTTATCAAGCAAATTATTAGAATATGGCAATGCACATAATATTAACTTATGTAGTCTTAACTAATTAAGTAGTCTTTATTTAAAAAAAAAATATTAGCTAATCATACTAGTCACTGCCTATCTATCGGCATAGTTAGCGTATAATAATAGAATAACAAAAAACCGATGCAATTCATTCATTTGTGGTCGTAGCGTCCTTAATGTAAAATAAGGTAAAAATGTGTGAAGTCTTAAAAACACATATCTTAGTTACTACTTAGGATATATTTGATTTTGTATTTTATTCTGAACGGCCATAAGTTCTGCTATAAGCCATTTTAAGGTTATCCATTCATTGCTTACATAACTATTAACATAAAAATATTATATTTATTAATAATCAACCAATATTATTATTTTGCACCACACATACCTACAAGTTATTAGTCAATATTAGTAATTACACATATCATACAATCATAAAATTAAGTTAAATCACATAATAAAACTGGACAAATTTTGATAAAATTAAATGAATTGATACAAAATTGGACAAAATTAGATAAAATTAGATAAAATTAGATAGAATTAGGATAAATTGAAATAGAATTATTAATAACAAGAAACTTTTTTATTTAATTTAGGTATCTACTCCTAGGAGATTGTACTGGGAGTGGCAATGGACTTGTTCAATGTAGAAGATTCATTTTTGCTTGCCGTGATTTTTTTTAAAGAAAACAACATGAAATCATTATGCCGGTTTATTCGCAACTGGTCTTTAATCTATGACTGGTCTTAGTGGACTGTATGTTTAGATAGTTACTAAATACAGGATTAGATAGTTAATAAATATACAGGCTCACAACACACAAACGCTAATCTATTTGGACAGACTCCAGGTATCGAGTAGCAGTGTGCCGAAATTCCAGTTCAGTACTCGCGAAGACATCTGAGGACTCATCATATAACAGAATGTTGTTGATATGGGTGAGGGCTAGGTACAATGGACTGGTCTTAAGGGTTTGAGGTATTTCGAATAGAGGATACCGGCGAGAGCGAATTGTGTGTCTAATGGATAGTGGGATGTTAAAGGAGATGGACTGAAGTAAGGGGGAATTGAAATGGGTAGCACGAATTAGGCGGATGAAATATTTAACCAGACTAGGATTTCTTTTTAATTCTAAACTTTGGTACCCCACCGTACCCAACACAATTGGTGTTGGGTACATTTTATTTTATTTTATTTTTATTTTATTTTATTTTATTTGGGAAACAAACAATCATACACTGAGTGTTACATCTAGATAAACAGTATGCTGTAAGTAAATGTACAATCCACTACGTTTCCACATATTACTAGCTTATAGTAGATACAGTTTTGGTAAACTTAAGTAATAAAAATATAAAACAACAATACAATTTTTCGCTGTCTAATAGGTAGTTAAATAATGAAAAAAGGAAATAATTAAATTAAAGGTTATGAGCAAGGCGCATAACAATCTGTTTTTTAAATTTATGTTTATATAGGGCAAATACATCGACATCATTAAAGTTATTATTGTAAGCTTGAACCAATCTCTGGAGCGGCGCTCTCCTTCCTGCATTTGTACGACAGGGAGTTGTAGCAAACAGTGGATAAGAGCGCGCCTCTCGTCTCACTACTGTTCTAGGTACAATATAGTAAATTTTATGTATCAAATTAGAGCAGTCAAATTTATTGTGTACAAGTCCATGAAGCATCATTCCTTGGAGCAACAAGCGTCTAGAGTGCAGTGTTAACAGTTTAAACTTATTCAATGCGTCCTCATAGGATAAGCGTTCAATGCGACATTTGTACTGCATTGTACTGAGGAACTTACGCTGAACTCGCTCTATTGCATTCTCATATTTTATATAATAGGGATCCCAGATCATACAAGCATATTCAACCTGTGGGCGAACTAAAGAATTAAATAAATACAGATATGTGGTTGGTCGTTTAAAATCCGACGTGGTTCTCACAACAAAATTATACATTTGAAATGCTTTAGAAGTAATTTTAGCTACATGTAGGTTTAAGTGAAGTTTGCAATCAAGAAGAACGCCCAGGTCACAGATATAGGTTTCTTTATCTAGAGTCTTATTACAAAGTGAATAATCATACGTTATTACACTCTTATTTTTAGTAAAATTTATGTATTTGCACTTAGGGATACTTAGTATTAATTTATTTTCATTACAATAATCAGATAATCTATTCAGGTCTTCTTGCAATAGGCTGCTATCAACAGTATTTTTTATTGTTCTAAAAACCTTAAGATCATCAGCGTAAAGTAGGAAGTTACTATTTTGAAAACAGTTACAAATATCGTTAATGTAAAAAATAAACATCAATGGGCCAAGAATAGATCCCTGGGGAACGCCTGAAGTCGCTAGAAATGAGTCTGATTTGTAACCATTGCTCACTACAGATTGATTACGATTGGTGACGTATGAACAGAACCAACGCAGTAAGTTGCCTCTGATGCCGTTAAAGGCTATTTTGTTTAATAAAATTGAATGGTCCACCCTATCAAAGGCCTTTTTAAAATCAGTATAAACAGCGTCGGTCTGATATCCTGCGTCCATATTATTAAACAAATACTCTGTAAAGATCATTAGGTTTGTCACTGTAGACCTATTTTTAACAAAACCGTGTTGCTCGGGTATTATATTGTGCCGCAAAAATGGATAAATGGCCTGATGAACGAGTTTTTCAAATAATTTTGCAAGAGTACTAAGTATCGATATAGGTCTATAGTTTTCTATGTTTTGTCTTGATCCACTTTTGTGTACTGGTATTATATTTGTTTTTTTCCACGCAGACGGAAATGTACCACTTTCAATACATCTGTTAAACAACATGGAAAGAGGCGTACAAATTGTTTCAGCTGTCCTCTTTAGAAAATAGGGCGGTATACCGTCAGGGCCCGGGCCCTTGTTTATATCTAGCGATTTTAGTTGTCTGCAAACTTCATGGACCGTGAAATTCAGAGTACAGAGATAGCTGTTATTGTCATTACTTGAGTCGGAAGCTGGGGACCATCCGGGGTAAAGACTAGAGGGCTCATAAACTGACCGAAAAAAATCTGAAAACAAATTACAAATTTTAACTGGATTGCTAGAAGTTACGTTATCATAGGACATGCAGGTCGGTATACCGGACTTGCCTTGCCGATTAGCGACGTAAACCCAAAAGTGCTTAATGTCTTTGGGAATACCATCCTCGACACTATTTACGTAATTATGAAAACATTTGTCGCATTCCTCTTTAAAACGCTCCCTATACAAGGAAAATACCTCATAATCACTAATATTACGGTACCTTTTCCATTTAGACCAGGCTTTCTTTTTATACTTAAAGATATGAATGAGCGGTTTAGAAAACCAGACCGGGAAGTGCGAGTTTGGCGGTTTCGATAGCGGTATGCGGCTTTTTATTATTCCATATAAGCAGTTGTAAAAAGTGTCAATGCACTTCTCAGTCGAATCGCCCCCCAAAGTGCTCTCCCAGTTTATCTCACCAATGTCTTCGTTAACGACACATGCTGCACATTACATGTACGGGTAATAACCATAAAGTTTTAAATACAGGTAGCGGACAAAAGACTTCTGAACCTTTTCAATGACTAGTGTATACACTCCTTCATGAGGGTTCCAGATTGCGCTGTTAGTCTCTAGCAGACTGCGAATGAAGGAGTTGTACAGTATGGTTATGGCTGGACGATCGCTGAACATTTTGGCCTGACGCAAGACAAAACCTAAGTTTTGCGGGATTTGTTGCAGGTCTGTATTATGTGCTGTTTAAATGTAAGATGTGGATCGAAATGAACACCCAACCCAGGTCGCGATACATACATACTTTACCTCGGTCACCAAATATCCCCGGGTAGTATTCAACCAGGTGAATTGAAGTTATCGGCTGTTTCACGATTTTGGACGCCACGTAATGTTCATGAGATTAGACAGTTCATTGGTTTATGTTAGTTTCGTAAAGTAGCACGGAACTGACGAAGAAAAATGCAATTTGGACTTGGATTGAAACCCAGTCCAAAAGTTTTTGTGAATTAAAGCAAAAACTTTGTAGTAAACCGTTGTTAGCAATTTACGGTCCAAAACTGACCACCGACATTCACACGGACGTTTGCAAGTTAGGAATTGCAGGAACGTTACTACAAAAACAAAACGACGACAGTTTGCGCCCTGTTATATATTTTAGCCGCGTCACTGTCACAGTCGGGAAGAAAGTGTGGACCATAGTTATGAACTGGAAACTTTGGCAGTAGTAGAATCTTTACGTAAGTTTCGGGTTTACATAGTAGGTAAACAAGTGCGGGTAGTGACAGATTGTACCGCCGTTCGCGACATTTTGACAGAACGCGATCTCATTCCGCGTATTGCTCGGTGGTGGTTACTGATTCAGGACTACGACATATCAGTCTATCGATTATAGGCCCGGTGAGCGTACGCAGCACATAGATGCATTAAGTAGAAATCCTGTACAAACATTTAAAGTTGACTGTTTAGATGTAATAGATTGATTTGCTACCGTACAAAACGACGATGAAAAATTAAAACACATAGATTTGCTTAAAGGCGGTTGTAAGGATAGTGATATGATATGAAAGAATTTATCATAAAACCCTGAATGGCAACCGCTTTCCGGGATTAGCTAGGTGGAACATATTACAAAAACACCACGACGATATACTCGTAGGTCATGTAGGTCTAAAGCGATGTACTGAGGCTATTAAGAATATTTTCTGGTTTCCCAAAATGTTATATGCTCCATAAAAAAGTATGCATCAGCAAGTCTGCATTGTGCTTACGGAAAAGGTGAATATGGCAAAAGGGAAGGCAGCCTTCACCCCACACCGAAGCCTAATGAGCCGATGCGAATGGTCCATATTGACCGGCCAGGACCGTTCAGTCATGTATCAATACATGTTCGTGATGACTGAGGCCTTCTGTAAATTTGTGGCATTCAACTTTTGAAAAAGATATTTAGTTTATTAGGGTATCCTGAACGAGTGGTTTCTGATCATGGCAAAACCTTCACGAGCAGGTAGTTTAAAAGATTTGCTACTGTAAAATAATTCAGGCATGTTCTAAACGCTATAGCATGTCCCAGAGCAAACGGTCAGGTCGAGCGCACCAACCGTACCATATTGGCTGGTCCACGGACCACTGAACCCAGTGATGCTTCTCACAATTATATAAAACCGAGTTGCGCCTTTGCATGCCGTTTTTAATTATTGCCTAGAATAGAAAAACAATAAACGAGTAAAGACTACATAAGTAAACAAAAACGCTACTTAGACTAACACCAGAAATGTTCAAGATATAAACAAGAGCAGTACTTGCGTGAACTGGAACGTTGATGACAGTTGACAGCTGACAGTTTACAATTGTCAGAAGTGACAGCTATCGTTCGGGTGTCAAATGTTGTTGCCGGATAGCTTCTTTTCTTTGTCTAAGCCAAAGAGTATAGTAATATGGAAGTCTAAGCCTGATAGCGACAGAGGGCGAACAATGCGCCCGACTCGAATTGGTTCGGATTGGGTCACAGGTACCTGAGTCGACCACTTGAATTTCGAAATATCTAAAAATAGAATGCGCACTCACAAAAAAAAACTCTCTGTATTGATTTGATCATTAAATGTTTGTAGCACTTGAACTTAAAAATAATTTTGGAACACTAAGCACTGGTAAATGACCGAAAAGCGGGAACTGGGCGATGACTAAGATGCGCCGAAGTATCGCAGTCCGCAGGTGTTTTATACTATGAAAAAGTTAAGTACACTATTTAACACATTCATATAACTAATTAAACTAGTAGGGACAAAATAAACTAATGACTTAAATCTAGCTGCGACTTAACAAGGATGCGTTCCTGACTAACTTAAAAATACTTGTAAAAACATAAAATATTGTTATATAAACGCCACGTATTCTAAGGTGCGTTCACAAATGCACACTACGTGCCGCCACACAGTGTTAATACATTTTTTATTTTATGTGTCAACATAATTTAAACCTGTTTCAATGAATGTTATAAGTAATATGGACGCCAAATATCTGCTTAGACAAATACTATGTATTCATTTGTTATCACAAATTATTTGTTTTATTAAAAGTTTAGGGCATTTCATTTCCAGGAAAACGATTAATAAATTCCATTAGAAAATCTTATCGTGTAAGGTTAGTTATAAATAAATAAGAAGCAGTTAGCTTGTACTTTCATGCTGTATTTAGTTAAAAATCCCGGGTACTCTCCAACAGATTAACATGAGAATTATAACACAGCACATCTGTGGTCAATCGGGCACTTTAATTATATCTGAAGAGTTCTGATTGCCCAACATGCAGCAAGAACCTAGGAAGAACGCAGCTCAAGGCATGGAAAGATTAATCTGAACCAAACAGCCTGTGACAAATCGGTCTGGCTGGATGCGTACAAATAACACACGAAACGATGAGACTGTTTAGTTTCTGATCACACCGTCACACAATTGCTGGTGTCTCAGTGTATAAAATACCTCCCCACATACGAGTATCTCCTCACGTAGGCGCCTTTCTTACCTCACCATTTTTACACAGTAAAGTGTGACTTAAGTGCGCGTTCAGGTCACACGTGCTATACAATACATAGTATACGATAACACGTATCGTAATGTACTAGGTATTATCATTTTACTGTTAACACGTTATTTTGAATATCTAGATACAGTAACGCTCGAAACTCCAGTGGCATGCTAAGGACTACATTGCTATGAACTGTGCGAGCACGATACAGCCAGTGCGTGTGTGTGTATGAGTGAAATAATATTATATTTCTGTTGCATTTAGAATACCCGTCATAGTGGCGACCTGTTCTTACCATTGCATTGCTAAAATTCGCACAATTATAAGATGTGGTGGTAGCTGTTTGGGCTAAGCAATGGATTCACGATCTATGAAGTCCGAGTTCGAATCTTAGTTACAATGTGTAGCTGTTTTTTGTTTCTTTGAATCCATAATAATGTTTGTATTTTAAGCAAAAACTTGCTATGTAATATTTATGTTTATTTGTAATTGTTTACGCCTGGCTTAGTTGTGAAGACGTTCAGTGCGTGTCGTATTGCTAATTTAAAGGGCTAGGCGCCCCACACCTATTTCTTAATTTTGCAAACCTACCTTCACTAATTATAATCTCAGTCAAAAGTTTTTCACCATCATCGAAACTTGTACAGCAATGTAAAATACAGTTTATATCCGCAATTAAATAACTACCTCGATGCGGGAATTTCATTGACGACACTTGAAGCTCCAACTTATTAATTTAAATCTTTTCGGTGTTGGAAAGTGGAATAAAAAAGTCGTGCTGAATGATAACAAAAATGTTTATTCGTTTTATTTATTTATAAAATTTGCAAACTTTTATGAGAATTGTAACGTCACATTCCTGCCTAGATAAAAGAAGTTCTCTTGTAAGGTTCATAAGATTTTTGTTGTATACCCACAATAACATAACAAGGACAATTCAAGTATCACAAATATAATTGTTGATACCCACTTATTATAGGTATCGGTATTCAGCAGAGTTTATTGAAAACTAATATATGATTTAGACTTTATGAACAAGTTTTTTATGTAACGTCACAATGAATGTATTGAGGTTATAGTTTAAGTGTTCATCTTCTTGATGAAAAGAAGATTGAAACTAAACCTCAATTTAAGATCATTGAGTAATTACGGATATATCAATTGGTATTACTAAATATTTAGTTACACCGTCTAATTAATAAAACCAAAGCATCTTAATAGGTATTAATATTTTGTATGCCTGTATTGAAAATAATGGTATTTTCAATACAGTCAAGTAGTCGTTTGCGCATGGACCCTACAATATTACCACATATTTCGGTTCCTTTTAAATTTTCCCACACCTCCATGCAAGGGCTTTTAATTGTGGTATACACCTCTCATCCCGTGACCCCACCTTTGCACCATCAAATCCCATATATTTTCTATGGGGTTGAGGTTGGGTGATCGCGCTGGCCATGGAACAACAATTATCTCCGGGTGATAATGAAACCACTCACGCACAGTGCTCGACCGGTGAATAAGACAACTGTCCTGGACAAATGTGTGTCAACTCATCAGCTGGGTAAATGTTGCGCACAGTAGGTAGCACAGAGCACTTTATAATACGGGTAGTAGGTAGCATGACATCGTCCAATACTTCTACATAAGTAGAACTGTTGGCGCGTGGAGGAATACAAGCCAGTTCTCCTGGCCCTGCTGCACTCATCCATCCCCACATATTAAATGTAATTCGACCTGAGTCTGTACTAGGGATTACGTTTTTATCATACCAGCGAGTGTTATCCTTGCGCCATAAATGAAGCCTACCCTTTTGAGTAGATATGAAGGTCTTTTCATCTGAAAATATGCTAGTATTCCTGTCAAAATCTAAATAATCCAGTGCGAAACGTAATCGTTCTTGTTATGTCTTTCTGTGATGTGACGCAAACCTTCAGCGTGGAGGGCATGGCGAACAGTTTGCAATGAGGTGTCGAATAATACCGCAAACTGTCTAGTTGGTGTGAAACCATTTGTTTCATTCTCGCTCACCATATGTCGTCGCTGCGCCTCGCTAATAAGCGACGGCCTTCCACTACGCTGTCGACTAGCAAGGCTACCCTCTTCCTTAAATCTCTTGATCCAGCGACTACATATTCCCCCAAAACAAAAAAAAAAGTGATTTAGGCAGCTATAATAAAATACTAAAGTGACTTTATTTTTATATAATATAATAATATTCATTTAATATAATATTAAAATATTAAAACTCTGTATTTATAAATTCAATAATAAACACTAATTATTTATCTTTTCAAATATAAATAATTAGTGTTTATAATAAAAGTTTAAGTTAAATATAATACTCACATTCAGTCCGGTTTCATCAAATATTTCTGTTCTATTAAGACCATTTTTATGCAGCGCAATAATAGTCGCCCTCGCCTCAATATTAATATTTGCCTGCATTTTGAGAATAAATCCAATACCGCTATCTATTAACCACCATCCATTACACCTCACTAACCAACAACTACAACGAAACGACAACGTTTATTCCGATCAAGTTAACTATTCATAAAACTCATGTCTACCTCACAGAAATCTGAATTCTTTGTTTAGTTTTCTATGATCTACCTTTCTAACTTTACGAAATGTGTGAACAAAGCGAACAAGTTATAGAATATTATATTTCTGTCTCATTACTTCCACTCGAGTACATATTTACAAAAAGTCGAAGTACTGCGTGAGATTTGAACACACGGCTCACTGAATCACGCATCTATCTTCACGCGCTTAACCGCTAGGTCATCTTCACTCATATTCTAACGTTGAAATTATGAACTACAATCACTTGTTGACGACAATGTGTTTATTTTCTTGAAGCTAGAAGGACGTAAGTTATATTAAACGCTAAGCTATTGCTTTGGGAGATTGCCTACGGACTTTTGGTCGACAGTGTTCCTACATATTGAATGTTGGCACGTGAACCTTGATAGCCGAACGTATTTACGTTCGGCTATCAGGGTAGGTAGTATTTACTTAGGTACTTATCTGGTAGCGTACCTGAATACTACTTATTCATATTCAATTATTTCGTACTTAACACTACTGATGCCTCTTAACATCTGGCAAAACTGTTATTATAATTTTACAGCTGTGACCCTTTGCCATCTAGTGAAGTTAACCTAGATTTTCTTTGTGGTTTTTTTTTATGAATTCGAAATCTTCAGTAAAACGCACCAGTGCTGGGCTTCTTTGTCCCGGTCGCACGTATCGCAACCACACCACATTGCAGCAACAACATGTGGGCGTGTAAAGTAGTGGTTACGTGTGAATAGTGTTGCTGCAGCTTCTTGCAGTTGCGTTGTGGTAACTACAAAATGTCGATATGGTTGCGTTGTCGCTAGTAGTTGCGATGTGGTTACGTAGTTGTTGAAGACAGTCAGATCGACTTCGTGTGACAGTGGCGTCGCGTCGGCGCAACGTTGTGTTTGCGATGGTCGGTCGGCCGCTCGTTCGTGGTCTCGCTGGTGGTTGCGTTGTAGCTACAACGTGGCCCAATGTGGTCCGTGTGAGTAAACTATTAATTTTTATACAAATTAGCCCCCGTTCACGTGGTATCGTTGTGGTGTGGCTGTAGTACGTGTGACCTTATGCTAATCTGAAGTTTTTCAGGGGGAAAAATAATTCGTGTGCCCTTAATGTAGGTAACTTTCGTCAGGAATCACAAATTAACACTCGACCTCTGCCGTCTATCCGAGGAGGCTGATGATGCATTCATTTGTTTTCACTTTATTTGATGTGCAATGAAGAGTATTCTACCTGTCTATGAACTTGTCTTTTATCTCTTTGTGCAAATACAGTGTTAGCAATAAATAGGTAGAGGGCATTGGCCACACATGTTATTGATGTATATTTATCATTAAGCATACCTTATACCTTGATAAAGTTGTAGTAGGTAAGTGCAATTAATAGGTAAGTCATCATGATAAGTAAGTATTGTTACCAAAGACTCTGTGGTCCTAGGTTCGATGCAAATTGCTTCATACTGTTTTTGGATTTTAAGTTGTCTGAAAAGCAGACGAGACGCAGTTCTTAAGGCACTGCTACAAGAAATACTGAGATCAACAATCTGTCAGTGTGGTGATTTTTCAGTGAGATCATCATCTATCTCCTTATAGCGGTTATTGCCAACAAGGCGTTTAGAACACCTTACTGGTATATTATTGCTGTGACTATAAACGCATTTTATGTTATAGGCTCACCCTGGGCAGCCCTATCATCTTACTGATTGTCTAATATTGAAAATACAAATAAGTCCTCTTCACCGTATTGGGTGACAGCGAGCTAGACCAATTTTCTTTCCTTTCGTAAATAGAAAATATAAATACCAAGACATGAGTTGCTGTTGTCCTACAACAACAATACCAACATGATTCGAGCCGATACGCGAGGAGCACATCATGGCAGTCTAACTACACGACCAAAAGGCATGTTGCTACGTAAACAGAGCATTTGAACTAAAGTCAATAAAAGTTTTATGTGTTCAGGGTAAGTAAGTAAGTGTCAATTGGCCAAATCTTGAAGACAGCGGTAATCAGCTCCGTTAGGTTAGAAACTGCAACACATTGGTAGTGCGGACTCACCATTACTCACCGCATTGTCGCATCTATCGAGTCACACTTGATGGCAATAGTAATACCGTAATACATTTCTATATCTCGGCAGTGATCTGCTTGCAGATATTTAGTTATTTTAGTTTGCTCAGCTAACTTATTTCACTACGCTGTAAGCATCGATCACTAATAAAGAACTTTAAAGTTCTTTATTAGTGATCGATGGCTGCAAGCTAACTTAGAGTAGCTGGCCATGCGACTTGAGCTCATGAATATTATGGACGGTGTTTTATAACAATATCGGATAAATGGAAATTCTTGATAGCAACAACAGTATGCCACGATCTTAAAAACCGGTTCGATAATATTTGGCATTCTTAGATGAGCCTCAATTCAACTAGTTTGGCTATTCAAGAGGGCTATAAAACAGATGTTACAGATTATTCTTATCATCCGCTATCGGTTTTAGTGTAAATATTGATAGTGCTTCCTTACGATACCAATTCATGGATATTTGGAATTATCAGATGGTGCACGTGCAATCAATTAATTGATTGATAATATTCGAATCTAAAGATGTGACATTGAGGCACGCAAGATGGTCGGAGCAGTAAACAAGTCATGATAGGACACGGTGACCTCGTGTGACACCTGCTGATGTTGGTATCGCAAGCGGTAATAGTGATTAGGAGCAAGAACGTGACGCTATTATGATGCTGATTGTCTTCCTTTTGGCATAGATACCTACTTATGATTGTTCGTTCGTTATTATTAAGTAATACATATCCGATTCGTGAAAATACTTTGAACTTTTTATACAAAATTGTCTGACCAGCTGATTTTTTTGAAAAAATGTGGATTCTGTTCAGGGTTATGAGTAAAATCATCCCGGACCACGGAGCATAGGTATGTAGGTATATTATATCCCATATCCGGATGTTGGCAATCTCCACCAGTAACGCTATAAAGAAATATTGTAGGAATACTGTTAACAGATACTCCTACAGTACCTACGCGGCCGTTATGAATAATATGGCACATCGAGATTAAGGGCTGATTTTACCAAGGTCAGATATCTTTTATCCGTGGAATAAAATTGACGTCTGTCAGTTCCAGTAAGGAAAAACTGTCCAAAATTCAATTCTCAGGATAAGACTTATTCTAGGTATAAAAGTTTGGTGAAATTCGCCCTGAGAAGTGGTGAGGATCGACTTTGTAGAGTGGCGTCTGTCACTCTACTTCTTTATTACAAAGGCACGCCGCCACCGCCAGGGTTGGAAAGATTGTTGTCTTGATTGTTGTGTTGCGGCGCACTTGAAATTGTAATTATTTATTGTTGGGTTTTTATCATATTAATTAATGTACTTCTGTATCTTAATCTGTAATAATCACTCGACAGGTATGTATAGGTAATAAATAATAATATTAGGATAAGTACCGACATCTATTTGATTAAGTACGTAGGTATCTATGTACTTAAATGTTTACCATACGGGCGGGCTGCAAAACTTCATTAATGTACTTTCCAATAAATGAATGCGTCACTGATGGTTGGTTGGTTGGTTGGTTGATGATGGCTGGTTTTGTATGGTGTACAATAAAGAGTATTCTATTCTATTCTATTCTGATAGTATTATTTATTGTATGATTTTATTGAAATTCCTATTCTTTTTTTAAATTAAATTAAAAATAATTTATTTCATAATCAAAACAGGACAACAATGTGATGATTGGAGCCTCCTTTTAAGCAAAGAAAAAGCCTGTATTAGGAGGCTCCGCTCTTTCATAGCTAGATAATTTTGCCCCCTCCCGCTCTGGGACATTATTTTTATTAGTACTCGTTGTGCTCGTTCAACTTCTATACATCTAGTTTTTCAAGCACTACCCCATAAGGGGATGCAGTACACTATTACAGAATGCACAAGTGCCACATAAACTTCATTATGGAGATTTCTATGAGCGCCTACTTTATTATTTGTATTTGTGGGGAGAACATATCGTAATTTTTTAAATATCCATCCTAATTTCCTAACTCTTCCTGCGACATGCTCAAGATGAGCAAACCATGATAGTGTAATTATGACTCCCAAATATTTGGTTTGTGAGACTTTACTAATTGTAGGACACCCACAGTTATTATTCGAAACATTATTACATGAGTGTATTTTGAGGCTAAAAAAGTTTATTTGATTGTGAACGATTCGAGATGCAAACAAATTTCAGGCTCATTACAATTCTTTCAACCTCGTTTGGGTCAGTGTCCAGGAGCACAAAGGAATCTGCTTGCGCAGGAGACGTGCTAGTCCAATTAGCAGGGATTCTATTAGTCCTGTGTTGAATTTGCTGAGCTTTCCCAGTATTCACAAAGTAATCGTTTATGAAGTTGACTGATTCAGTTGGAGATGGTTAATAGCTCCGTGCTTTGGCTGTTTATTTTAATTGAGTAGGTGTTCGATTTTATGTTTTTTCAGAGTAACTTAGTATCTGTAACCGACTTACTGACCAATTCTCTTTCATATATTTTTTTAAGATAGTAATCTTTTTGAGTAGGTACATCAATAAACTGTAGGTAATAAATAACAATGCATTGACATATGATGTACATAGTACCTACATTTTATTGTGTAGTAGATAATAACAGTAGGTAAAGTCAGGGAAACTAATAGCTAAGATTTGCTTAGCTATTAGTTTCCCTGACTACCGATTTAAAGGTCATATCTGACCCGGTTTGCGAAGAGTGGCGAACATTAACCAAAATAGTTTTAAACTAAAGAGAATAATGTGACCTTTCATTGTATATCATTATTTGATAAAAAATCAATGGAGAAAAAGTACTGAGCCGTTTAAAAAAAAAGGTTTCAGAGGATTTATATTTCATCTAAAAAAATTTTCATCATGAAAATTCCGATGCCGTACAGCTCGGAGCACGGATGAGCCACACGATCAGAGGCATGTCTCTTTCACACATTGGACGGGTAGCATAAGTTTCGTTGCGCTCGCGCACCGACTCACCGTCCTCCGCGCAGTCCTTCGTTAGCTATCGTTGCGATCTGTGCGTTTACCTAGTTTCTATTGTTTTATCGACCACATTCACGTGTTTCATGGACTCTGGTTATTTACTTTTCGATTGGATTTTTGTTGATAGGGAAATCGTATATACGATAAATTTTTTTTTCGAGATTCCCGTGACTCACATTAATGGGATTAATGTCATAGTAAATCAGAGCCTGGAGCCATATATCAATACATTCTGCTACATTTTGTTTGTGTCCGCTATGGGTATGGTTTCCATACTAAGATGCCCAATGACCTTTGTTCGTATACTCAAATCGCAGCTGTCATCTTTGACGTTTTTTTCATATTTTAATCGTAAAATTCATCTGAAACTTTCATGAATACTTCTTTTCCCGCGCGTCGAGGGAGGGTTTGTAGTCCATCCGCGGACAAAACACATTCTTTTTCCATCTAGTTTATGCTTATCACTAGTGGTTTATGAAAACAAAGCCGAAGTGTATCAAAGGTAATAAAAATTAAACAGTACGTAGATATTATGTTTGTGAACAACTTTTATTTAACAGGTTGCTTTTCATAATTATGTTTAAAAGTATTATTTCTAATCAAAGATATTAACATTTTTTTGTACTTCGTTGTCTTTATCTAATCTTCAGAGAAAAATGTAATAGACTAAAGGCCTATCCCTGTGTCCGGGGTGGGGTGGGGGAGGAGGTTGGGGGGGGGGGTCTCTTTAGAACGGGGCCCTAATTGCGTAACACACTTTCAATCACAATCAGAATGATTTTGAAAGATATTGCTAATCCATTGCTTCATATGTCCGAAAAATTTGTCTGCTCAACAACGTAAATATCGCAATGAATGTTGTTGAACTGTCAAAATGAAAGCCATTCCTACTGTTAGTGTGTTACGCAATTACCCCGCTGAATTTCTGCCGGATAAGTTAACTAGAACTGATCCGTTGGCGAAGAAACATAAATATCTCTGCATTGTAGACTATTTAAGAGTACCTAATACTTTCTGTGAGAGCACTGACTGTGCACGAATCAATCTAGCTATCCATAAGAACGGGTATTACCGAGACAGTCAGATATTGTGGTTTTTGTTTTTGTAACTATATATGTTTGAATACCAGTTTATTTATACGTAAAATACGTTAAAATACGTTTAAATACGTATTATGTATGTTGAAACTGTTTGTACTTCCCGTCACTTGTCGCTAAAGGTTCACTGGACCACCATCTGTCTGGCATTAATGCTAAAATCATAGATATAAAAGAAAGGAGTTTGTTCTGTTTTTTACACTTCTATGGCTGAAACGAACCTTTTATGGTGCAGCCGTGAAGCACACACTTGTTGTTAAAACATTATTTTTACTTTGTTAATTGTATTTTTGTGTTTCACGAACTGTGTCCAAATAAACGTTATTATTTCTAATAAGTAGGTATATTGCTATTATGTCCTCTTTTACTACTTAAATAATATTTAATTATTGTATTTATTCTTCTATACAAATTATAATACAAACAGAATTTATTTATATACAATCACTAGTCTGTAGTCAGCTTATAATGCGGCTGAAAGCGCAGTTTACGCGCGCACATCTATTATCAAATTATCAAGTTATGTACTAACTTTGTACATACAAGTCAACCGTATGTTAGTGGTACCACATGAATTGCGAAAACCGCCCTTACTGCTGCGAAATAAAGATACTATTACTGTCAAACAGCGTGCGGTCGACTGTACTACATGACTGCACGAAGCAGTCATTGCCCGACTATCAAAGAAACTTAAGCTAACAATAAATAAAGATCAATTAACAATCATTTGCTAACACATAACTTTCTAGTACATACTATCATGTAAAACTAAATTACAAAAATCACGAGCATCGCTTCTAATGTCAATTTTGCTTTCTGACCACGACGGACGTGGCCACACTGGCCACCGCAGTCACAGTCGCAGCGAATGTTCAGGTTCTCGATACGTTTGACGTTAACTCGATTTACCAATGCTGTCAAGCTCACATTCGGCATACTGTACGGCGTGATACAGGTGTTAGGATCGGCACATTCGAATCGGTAGTATTTGTTGAACAACACAGCCGACTCGAAGCAATTACTTCGGCCTTTATCCATAGGTACATGTTCGGAAAGGCTAACTGCGTTCGGAACTACTCTCGCTTTTAACCATGTTCGGGTTGGCTCGGCACAATTCGAGCTAAGCAGAGCGGCTTTTTTCCGAACATATATCTACATATATGTATATTCGATTTAGTGGTCCAGCTTCGCCGAACCGTGCCGACCCACACATGAGCGACAACTGAAAAGTCGGCTACAGCAGATAGTTTTAGTTTCATATTTACGTACATTGTTATAAACTCAGTTGTGTACTACACCCTAATTATGTTATTTCAATACACATTTGTTCATTGCGGATAGGTCATCAAACTTTTAACTAAAAATTGTACCTTATCAATTATCTACTATTTCAGAATCAACTCGTACATTAAACGTACCCAATTATAGTACAAATACTTATATCGAAGGTATGACGAAAATCGTGATGACAAGCAGTTTAGAAGACATGACGTCAATAGTTCATTCATGTATCATAAGATGGTAACATGCTACAGAGCTATGCGTTACGGTTGCAAGAGAGAACCGACAGTTACAGCACCACTCGAGGTCAATCAATTTAGCATGTTGATATTGCAGTTTCATTCTAAAAATCTCACCGTGAAAACTTAGGTGAAGCGACCTTGAAGTAAGCTGTCATTCACCTGAATCTGAGGATTGACACTATTGACAGCTCACTTTACCTAAGTTTTCACGATGAGATTTTTACATAATACATCGGCAGATGAAACTGCAATATCAATATGCTAACTTGATTGACATTCTAAAAGATCCATCAGTATGAACATCTCAACAAACATAGCGTATCCCGTTCTACTCCGCGGCAACTTTTTTATTGTTGATGTTCTCTGCCTGCTCGATGGTGTCAGGCAGACGAACCTTCAGGGTCTCCGGCGTCAGCATCATCAGCAGACCAGCTGTGCCCGCCATTACGCCGAACACCAGGTACGGGAGCGCCTCCATGTACGCCATCTGGGAAAAGATCAGCAAGGTTAAAATAAAAAAAGGATTTTGAAAATCCGTCGACAATTGGCGGAGTATTGGATGAACAAACATACAAAAAAAAAAAACACACAATCATCCGAACATAGTACCTCCTCCTTTTTGTGAAGTCGGTAATAAAAGAGAGCTATCTGATCTACAAGGATCTCTTTGACGTAGAGATGGGAGCGCTGTTGGTAAACATTTGAGATATTGTTTTGTGAAATGTATTTAAAAAAAGCAAGTTAGTGGCTTTTGCGTTAGTTCCGATTTTGGCCACGCACCAAAAAATCTATCACATACAGCTAAAAATATTGGTTTTCGAAAATAAAGTCCTTTTAAGCGCAATGCGTTGTTCCCAATTAGAAGAACATTTGTGAATAAATGAAGTATGCGTATCACAATGTTACTAGAACTGCTTGTTTTTATCCTGGCAAATTTTTTTCCATCTGAACAACTGACTAGTGCTACTGACTACTAACCAGTAGCGGAGTCTGCGGTGCCACCAGCGCGCCTATCCTGCCCATCATGGAGCAGGCACCGAGCAGACTGTGCCGCGCCTCCGTGGGGAACAGCTCTCCCGTGTAGATGTAGATGCTGCTGAACGCCATGCTGATGCACAGCTTGCCCAGCAGATTGAGGGTCGTCTGCAGCCACGCTAACGCTGCAAGCAAGAATATTTAAAATTAATAATCGAGGAAAAATAAGTACACAATGTCCAAACGAAAGTATCTTAACTTTTGATAACACAATTCCATTCTTTAAAAGCCAAGCTTTTTGACTTTCAAAATCTCAATTTAGAAGCATTTTTTGATTAAGTGGGAGCATGGGTGCTCTCGACGGCAAGAAATATGTAAAATTAATAGGCCTGTTAAAATTACAAGCAAACTTACACATCGGCACAAAAGGCATCGCTACGAGTGACAACCCGCAAACGATGAACGCTGTCATGATGGAGCTCTTCCTGCCGAACCTGTCGAGCGTGAGCACGCTGAGGCAGTAGCCGGGAATCTCCACCAGCGACGTCAAGATGTAGTTGACGTAACTATTTCCCACCAGAGACACAGAGTTGATGGACAGTCCGTAGTACACGAACGTTAAAGTTATCCACCAGAACGAGCACACGAGTAGGCGGAACATCATCGTCCTTGACCGTAACACTTGCATTAGAATAGATCTTTTATCCTCCTCTATTGGAGCTTTATCATCCGTTTGGGGAAGCTTCTTTTCTTCAGGTGCTTCAGTCAACAGTTTAATGGTATCCGAAGACAGTTTCTTTCTATTCATCTTTGCAGCTTTAAAGATAATTCTGGCAGCTTCCTTATTTCTTCCTTTACTGAGCAGCCAGCGGACACTCTCTTCTATAAGCCAGTAGTATGTGATGAAAATGACTGAGGGTGCGTAGAGAACGAGGGTGTAGGTTCTCCAGTAAGGGACGACCCAGGATACACCAGCGGTGACCACCTGCCCCAGAGCGTATGTGCTAGAGATCAGGTTACCGCCCAGCACTCGCTTGTCTAAGCCTACCATCTCGAGAGCTGTAAATGAACATGAAGGATTATTAGTAACTGCTCTGTTTTATGAGGCTTAAATATCCCAAAATACGTTTCTGTGTTGCAGCCTACAATATGATCTCATTTATTTTCCAAACAACTCACCCAGAATGAAGGCAGTAGTATAGACTCCGGCTCCCACGAAGGCATCCAGAAACTCGAAGCACAGGTACATGATGTAAGAGTTGGAGAAGGATCGAATGACGCCTATCACCGCTGGGGACACCGCTGTGATCACCAGCGCCGTGCGGCGGCCGTACCTGGGGGAGCATGAGGAATCGTTTATAGCTAATATAGCAGCCAACCTAAGAGCTCCCGGTAAACAATAACATCTACGATGAACTCGTTACAAATATGTGTCCTTTCGAGATAAACCGAACTAGGCAAGGTTAACTTAATGTAATACTCTGGATACGATACCACGACACACATTATTCATTAAAAAATAAATTTATTGGAAACTGATTTCAATATTTTATGCCAAAACTGCCGCTGATGGTTTATCGTGAAATTAGTTATTTTAGTACTAGATACTTACGTGTCTGATATGTAGGCAGTAACGGGCAGTGCCCCGAAGACGCCTGCGACGTGGATGGTGCCCACCAGCGTGCGCTTCCACTCCTCACACGCCAGGTCGAACTGAAACATGCAAACATTATATAATTCAGGCATTTACTGCTACAAGTGAGTGGAACTCCTTGGAGGAGTCTGTTTCTCGGTAGGTATAATTATACTAAGTGTATTCAAGTCGAGAGTGAATAGGTTATTCTATACAAGTCTGCACTATCATGGGCAGCATCATCGCTTTACATACGCAAGACTATTTAATATAAATAGCAATGGAACATATTCCAGTATGAAACTAAATTATGCTTTTGTAGATAGAGTGCAGACTCTATGTAATGATTCGAAAAGGTAAACTATAGCGGCTTTGATCTAGTGTGGGAGTAATATCCAATCGCATCTGGTTTAGAGATATGTAAGTAACCAACCTATCGGTTCGATTAGCGCAATTTTGACGACACGGTTGGCGCAGTGGCTGAGCGATCGACTGCTGCGCTGCGTGTCGCGGGTTCGGTTCCCGCACGGAACAAATATTTGTATTGCCTACAAGTAGTTCTTCCGGGTCTGGCTGTTTGTGTATGTGAGATTAAATGTTTGTAAACGCACCCACGATACAGGAGTAATATTCCTAGTGTGGGGCAACGATGATAAGGTCTCTCATTTTATCTTACAGTACCTCATTCATAGAATCAAGGAGTTTAGTTATTGAACTGTTGGCAGCATACCTACGCACACGCTAAGTGGCTAGTTCCGACTCACTCCGTAGCTATCTTACAAACTACCTTCCTTCTTAGTACGTATCTACTTACTTTCCTTACCTTGCTTCGCATCTTTGGTACTTGAAGCCTATCTACTAATTGCGATCGGCGGCGGCGATCTCTCGCGTCCGACCCTGGTCCAGGCCATGGTACGGAGCGAGAGTGCATGGGAAGCCGTCACCTCCTTCTGCGAAGCAGTAATGCCCGCAAAGAGGAGGCGGAGCGCGTGAGGGAGAGGCAATCTCTACGCCCTCACGCCCCTAGTCGCCGCAGGAGACGCCCTGGACGTCGGGAGTCACCAGCCGACTCCCGGCTACCGTGAGCGCGGGCTTGTGGGCAGCGAGCAATGGGCAGCTCGCCGCCCGGCAAGGACCAGGCCCGAGTCGACGGCGCGTTGTGTTCCACGCGCGCCTCAAAGAGATGTCAGCACAAACTGACGGGGTCCGCTAGGGCCGATGTCTGCCAGGGCCGCGGGTTGTTCGAAAGAGATACCGTGGTCCCTGGCATAGGCAACTGAAGGAACACGGGTGGGTTTTAGTCAGTAAAAGTCTGACACGCCCTCCTGCTCCGCCCAGAGCGGGAGAAGAAATAAAAAACCTTTCTACTAAGAGATCACTTCAAGTAGCAGTATTACTAATTCAAACTCCTGTAAAGGGACACGTGCAGAAGTTATATAACGTATACTAGCCAGCTGTCCACGAAACTGATTCCGATACGTGAGATACGGATGGCCGCATGAATACGTTCAGCCCGACGCTCCTGAAGGGTACTGGCTACATCACCATATCATTATTATGATTAGGCTACTCACCTCGCCAACAATAGTGTCGTGGTTCTCATACACCCAGGAGTTGCAGCTCATGGTCTGGTTGGCGCTAAAGCTGGTGGGGGCGCACTCCTGGGCCATGGGCACCAGGCGCTCGCAGCGACCCCCGTTATCTGGCAGGGCCCAGGTGCCCCAACTGCCAGTGATGAACTCCGGCGGAGATGACTCGCATTCTGGTACTTGACATCTGGAAAATAAAATTTTGAGATAAGTAGTTATAAATTTCCAGGTTTTCATTTTTAAGCTTTCTGAGGTGACAGAGTGACTATCGCAAGAATTTTACCAGCAGCATTCTGACGAAAGTCGTCAATACCTAAATAGATGTGTAATGCGAATGTGTGTAATATGTGTATCTAAAATAATATTCATTATCTTCTTTAATGGTGCGCTAAAACCCTCGTATAGGGTATCATGAAGGACTAGGCCATCTTTTGGCCGACGATGTTAACCATCAGGAACTCTTCACTTAATACATACCTATGGTGTCCTCACAATTATTTGTTTGTTCGAAAACTATAGGCAGGGAAGCATTATTTGTATGCAAAACCGCGAATTTTGTTACCTGCATCGTGTCCTTGCGAACACGTTTAGGCAGAAGGTATTTTTGACATCGTCTCTACAATTTGAACAAGTGGTACCAAAGTATCGTATCTACGTATTAGCTTATTTACCAAGCTTGATTCTTTTGTGAACAATTACATACATTATAAAATAAAGTTTGATTTTACAAGCTTATTTAGGTATGATTTATGATAAGCTGCTACCGGCAACATAAGCACTGTCTGAGCAAATATGTGTTGTTACTATCTTACGCATACACTTTTATACAAACAATATTATTTCCTTTGTTAAAAAAAAAATAACAATCACGAGTTTGTTCATTATACTCCATTTACTCGTACTTAGCAACTAAGTCAACAATATTAATATTGCAGTACCTATCTATTATTTAAAGTAAGCGATTAAACCATGTTTTATTTTGAAATTTATTCACTACAGTTACTCCCACTTATCAACACAAGTCTCCTATGGTACACACAATAGAGACAAAGTATAATTTAGCTAAAATCTGTTTTGTGAAACATAAAGAAATCGCAAATGTGTTTATAGTAAATAAATAAAATAATAATAAATTTATTTCAGACCATAAGTTTGCATGCCTTGTTTCTCCGTACAAAAAAACTCAGTTTTTAGTACAAAACACCGACCGTTTATCCTTCACACAGAGTAATGTGTAATTCGCCAGCGCGAGAGCATAGCAGATGAATTACTTACGGATCGTTTTATGAACAATTGTCCTGGCGAGGAGTACATACGGACGCCGGCTGGCGAGAGAAGGAAACAACACATTAGCGTACAATAGGCCCATTAACTGTTACTGCTACTTACATATATAATACCTTCTTTATTTTGATATCAGGCCACTCCGTCTCACAGAGAGGAGGCGTGTGTCCCAGCAGTTGGAACGGGGTCTACCCTTTATAGCAGAACTTTTTATGTCATAATATTGTTTTGCATAACAGCGGATAGCATAAACTTCATTTCGCAGAAAATCGTTTGGCAGACACTCCATTATCATACATTCAAAACTCATAATTTTGTAAGTCAGAATCATCTTATGAGCTTATCGTCGCAGATGGTTCTAAGGCTCACCACCGCAGCTTCGGCTTGCTGGCCGGCGGAGCCTCAGCAGCGGCGGCGAGCATTAATACCACCTGCTCCTCAGCTCGCGGGCCGCCTCGCCCCTCCGCGCCTACGCGGGCTTAAATTACACTCTAGGGGTAGGGCAGACAAGACTACGTGGAGTCGGTTTTGCAGCGATTCGTTTCTGTCACTAACTTTTGTAGCACAACATATTATTGACTTTTCACGACAATGTTTTAATTTAAGGTTAAAAATGCTATTGTATAGAAATATCAATATGCCTACTAAAATTATTCCAAACGAAATTCTGCCATTTTCATAGTATGCGAAGTGAACGTTATGCTAAACGAAATTATGCGAAATTTTAACTTTGCCAAAGGTTATTATGCCAAATAAAATTCTGCTATCTTAAAACTATGCCATTGTAAATTCGGACATATAAGCATTCGGCCAAACAATAATTATATTAAATCATTTTATGCCTTAAAAATATTTGTTTAAAGAAGACTATGCCAAGTGTGTTCTGCCAAATAAATTTCGGAGCATCAATATTCTGCCAGAGAGAGGGAACCCGTTGGAACGTTATGCTATGCTTTTACATACTGTTATTTACAAGGATGAATTGCGATAATTTACTGTTTATTCTATTAAAAAGAACTAGGTAACCATCATGGGTTCATGATTGATAGCAGTGAGAGGAACAGGCTTAACAGGGGTCACCGTTCAGGATGTTTATAAGGGGTCGAAAATAATAAAGAAGAAAGACTATAGTGATGAAACCGATAGTAAATTAAGGAGTGTCGTGATTTCAATGTTTCATTCTTAACTTTCTGACCCCTAAGTATGTACAGACGCCAGCATATCAAGCTACTACAATCTGTCAAATTTCTTCAATAGATTTTCAACTTTATACCTCCACAATCACACCCTACTGCCGTTCCGTCAACGCCTCTGCCCTCTGTGTCCCAAAACATGCAGTCAAAGTGATCTCTGCGCTGCCACTGACATCGCCGTGGAAATGGCAAAGTTTTGGGCCAACAAGATATAAAGTACAGTCGTACCAGCGACACGAAGAAGAAGAAAGAAAGAAAGAAAGAAAGAAAGAAAATGCATTTATTTGGCACAAACTAAAAGACACACAATACACCAGATACATACATCAAATAAACACACAATAAAATAAAAAATAAAAAAAAAATAAAATAAAAAATTAAATAAAAAGTGTGAAGTCCGATGAAGTATCATAGGACCCAGTACTTAGGTAGTAAAATTATATGCAACAATTATTTCTAACTATACATATCTATCGTTTCACTGTATCATCTCATAGATAGTAATTACTAGTAACGACTTCTCGTAGTAATTACTGTTTTTATGTCGACAAGGAAACTCGTAAAAATCATTGTATCAGTTCTAGGTCACGACAACAAAGGATTGAGCGGCGGGTCTGTTTGCTCCGATGTTTGTACGTAAGTTTTGTGGATAAGTGACCTATTTATATCTGCATCTCTCGTGCCATAAAAACTTGCATATCATAACCGATGGACATGGCCACAGACATGGCCATAGCGGGGCTGACCGCCTAGGATAGCCATATTATGCCTAAGAGTTTTCACTCAGAGTAAGAGCCAATTTCTATGAAAATCTTTCAATTTTAGAAATTTTTAATCAATGGCTGGCTCATTATTTAAAAATTACTTAAATAGAAAGATTTTTATAGAAATTGGTTCTTTCTACTGAAGTAAGCGATAACATCTCCGTTTGTTCTTGAAGTCAGCTAGATAACAGAAAAACATTGGATATTTTAGAGAAATGGCGGATTCTTAGGCTTAATTTCATTCAGAATTCTATTCAGCAGTGAAGCAACTCAGCAAGCCCTGGTACTGCTCTTGGACGTGGTCACAGTAGCTACTTAACCCAAATAAATAGTCCATTTCTCAATGACCAGCGTCAAACCTTTTACAAATGTTCTTGAAACATCCTTATCGACATACTTATCAGCTACTAGCTTCTGCCCGCGACTTCGTCCGCGTGGAATGTTAGCTTCCCCCGCCCCGAGCCGTCACAAGTTCACAACGCGTCGCCTGCCCGCGCTATTACTTCGTTTTCGCTTAGCGTTCTTTCTTCTTTCGGACTTTTTGTCTTTCTGCACGGCTCCGAAGAGTTGTAGCGTGATGTTAAATAGCCCTTCTCAAGAATGGGGCTATCAATCAAATGCAAAAATATTTTTTCATATCAGACTGGTAGCTCCAGAGATTAGCGCGTTCAAACAAGGAAACACATCAGCTTTATTATTATTGTTACCTCAACTTAAGATAGAAACAATCGGAAACCAGAATTACGAAGAGAAGGAACGACGTATTTAAAAGAACTAAAACCAATAGAAATCAATAGAACGACAACCAACCATTTACATCACCCAATGTCAATACCGACATTGATTGTCATCAATCCGCGTAAAGTATGAACACCGCGTGTCATGAATGAAAGTAAAGTTGTATTCGTGAATGTTTTAGCTGCATTTTTCGTTCTAGTAATTTTCTATTATCTCCGAAACTATATGACCAACTGACATACTGTAAAGGGCAAATCTTATCTCTATAGTCCTTGTGATCATAAAATAATTTATTTTGAGAAGGATTCATATTTAAAAATTATATTTTCGTCCAAACGTAAGTAAGCATTTCAAAAAAATACTTCTTTAAAAACATAAAAGTGACATTAAAAGATACAATATAAAAGATAGAAATATGGTGTCGCGGACTTTGTTGTAGAACTATTTAAGGCGGACCAGATTGCCATACATTGTTTTTAGTTATATACAACTGTTAAGGCAGCGCATGCAAATAATTCTGTTTTAAGAGGTATTTCTTTCCGACTAGCTAGACAAAAGTTGTGATAGCTCCGCTAAAATGCTTGATGTAAACATAATTTATAGCACTCACACATAATGTAATTTTCTACCAGTGAAAACATTTTTAGAATTGGATCATTAACTCCGGAGATTACTCCCTGCATACATACAAACAAACAAACAAATTTTACCTCTTTATAATATTAGTATATAATAGTATAGATAACTGAAGTAGCCAAAACAATGTCAATAATATTGACTAATAAACGGATTTTTGTATAAATTTTATCCTTTCTCGTATCTATAGGCTATAATCTATAGATACGACAAAAGATAAAATTCTATTATATATTGCAATACCTACTTATAATCTTAAGTAGATAAGTACAATGTGACTACTTATTAGAGCCAGCTTTGTCATGGTCGGAACTACCAAAGTCAAGTAATTGTGTCACGTCATTGATGGTAAAAATGATTTAAAAGTTCATCAAATTAGAATAGTGTGATGTGATCAATGATCATGCAGTCTGTGTAAATCATTCATTAACACCTTAGCCTTGTTACAGTTTCTCGATACCATAATCGTTCAGTTCAGCTACGATGAAATAATAAGTTTCATATCTACAGGGTCAAATTATATTAGCTAGCGAACACACACGTGATGGTGAATATCTAAACAGAATAAAATAAAAAATAAATTAATTTGTTTTTTTTGTTGTGGGGTCATTCTAAGAAAGCGGAATATTCACAATTGAAACTCAAGACCTAACTTGAAAGTCTTGATATTATCGACACTTAAAAAAAGAATGTCCTGTATTACATGACCTAGAGCAAACGAAGAAGACGAAGAAAAACAGGGAGAAAAAGATATAATCAAACGGTAAGTATGTTGATTTCCTTGTACTAAATATAGAGCAAGGAACCGGTGACCTGGTTGTAAACACAAATCGGCCAGGACAACAATGCGCCAGCAGGAGCGCACAGGATGCACTCGTTAAACATACCTCCAGGCAATGCAAAGCACTGTTTATTAGCAGACAGGAAGGCAAACTAATTCCTTGTGCATTCAATGCCGTCGTTTACATCTGATAGAACTACACCTAGTAGTTTTAAACATTGTTATGTAGAGTCGCGGCAGGCCCAGAGGAAGATGGTGGGATGAACTGGACTGTTTTGACAAAGATTGGTCCTTTACAGCTCTGGACATAAAGAGGTGGAAAAGAATTTGGGAGATATTTGCCCAGCAGTAGGACTACGAGTCCGTATTGTACAATACGGACTAGTATTATAAGTCTACACTTCATAATGCTGCCCTGAAAGAAGGTGCTGTCTTGTATGAGAGATGCTTTAAGTTTAAGACGAAATCTTTTCATGTGAGTTAAATAAAGCATGAGGATATACTGAAGAGCGCCATGAGTAACGATACTTGCTTGCCTAGAACTCAACTGGACAGCCACGCAAGCGCAGGTAACCTTGCTGACAGGTTTATCTTTTCAATGAATTATTATTATCTATATTCGCAAGCGAACCTAGCAGGAGAAAATGAATAGAAAATCTAAGATCATTAAGTATTAAGGTAAGTTATGTAGTTACACGTACATATCTTGCGTAACATTCCTACCTTCATAGCTAACTCGGTTTCAGGGATTTACATTGCCTTATCGAAACCTAGATTTCCTTGTCATTACTTTCCTTAAGCACATTTACATAACGTAAGGACGTCCCGGCCTCCTCTTGCTATAATATACACGTTATTTATTGAGTTTGCTGTCAAAAAATTAAAGTTATGATACATTTCCCAAACACTATGAAAAAGGGGAAGATTACTACGGGTTGACCACAAGCAAAAGTGGAGTTGATTCAATAAGAACCGACCGGTATCTACTTTTGACTTAAATGCTAAAGAAATCTTTGCTCAAAATATTTTTACGATATGTATTGTCTTAGAGAGTCTTCAAATATCTTTAAGTAATCCCCATAATGGCGTCTGTAGATAGCGTAAAACTTACGTGGGTTAAATGTATGTAAAAGTGTTGCGCACGCACGATAACGATTAGAGTACTTAGTACCTATAAGTATCGATAGATGTGTAACATCAAAAATCGCGAAACAGCACCCGAAATGCAATATACAAGGGTATTTAATAACAGCAGACATCAAAATTAATATCCTACATGCATTATATGTACATCGTCAGCCATGTTCCCACTGCTGCGAGTTGGTGAATGTCACATTGTCTACAGCAGCAACTGCAACAGCAGAAAACAGGCATGTCCTAGAATCAAATATTCGGTATTTGATTCTAGGACATGCCTGTTTTCTGCTTTTATTCTCCTTTACCGTTTTTGAAACAGTCATTCATCATTATTGTGCCGAAAGACGTCCACTGATAGACACTTTGCTTTTTAGAACTATAGAAACCACGATATTATTAGTCGGAGCCCCGATAAACTAGGACGTTGTAATATGCCAGTTAGAATAATAAAACATAAGTGTTCCGTGTTGGGGACACTTCAGGTAATAAACTTGTACTCTAAATAGGCCACTTGGCTTACAGGAAAGTCAATTTAATATTATTAACCCACTCTGCCCCATTTCCTTGACCGCTCCGTCAACTTTACACAGTCATGCAAAGATTACGATTTCTACGATAAATTGAGGTAAATTCTTACACAGATTGGTTGATTAATTGATTGGTTTTTAATGGATCGATTATTAAATGTTTGTTGCTAGCTATAAGCCGTTTTAATTCTAAGCTACTCCACGTGTTTCAAGATAAGAACCAACAGCCCCCTACTGTCAAGGTCGGGCTGTTGATTGCGAGCCTTACGTTTGATTCCCGTCCGCAGCCCAATGAAAGTAAAATGAACCCAGGTCAAACATGCAGCCAGGGCCGCGGGTTGTTCGAAAGAGATACCGTGACCCCTGGCACAGGCAACTGAAGGAACTCGGGTGGGTTTTAGTCAGTAAAAGTCTGACACGCCCTCCCGCTCCGCCCAAAGCGGGAGAAACTCATGATTTCCCACGCAAAAAAAAAAGTTTTCAGTACCTAAGACTATAATTATTATACAGTGTTATTTGAATTGACTGCTAAACACCGCGGTCGCGATGGGTATCGCTATATCTAAACACGATAAAATAAAAAGATTTGATGTTTTGTTGTGGGAGGTCAACGACCGCTGTTAGTGTTGTTACTTGAAGAATGAGTTGAGGAAAAATGTGACTTATGTTTTAAAACTGTCATCAAGATAATATTTACATAATATAACCTTACACTTAAAATAATAATTATGTACATGTAGGTACGCAAAAGGCTGGCAGCATTGCTATGTTGTATGGCGATGCTAATTCTTTGGCCAAGAAATAGACCAGCCCTCTGGTCACGTGAAGAGTCGACCAACCGCTTAGCGATATCTCGAAAAACCAAGTGGGCACTCGGACCCCACGGCTCTAGTGTTTCAACCCAAAACGGCTCGAACATATAACTCCCAATCGGGTTGTAATATTTTCGCCGTTTGAGGTTACTTGCACCGGCAGCAGCCACCCCAGCACAGCCCGCCGTGCTAGGAAGATGGGATGGCGCGAGGGTGTCGACAGATGTTGCATCCCACACCAAAGGTCTGCCTAACTTCCAAGGCATTATGGTCATTCCGTCTGGTCTCTTCCCATCGTCGCGTGCCAGGTCGTTGGGTTCGAAAACAGCTGGCACCCCGGCGGTAACAAGAGCACGACGGATAGTGTCATTAATGCTGGCGTGCCGTGCTATCCGGTCTGCGCTCCTACTGCAGGACAGGCCATGGTGTCCGAGGCAGTCAACAGCTTCACCGCACTGACAGCGATGCGGAGCCCCGCAAGGAGCGCCCAAACGCAGACAGGTAGCGAGCTGGAAGGTGTTGTCACCCAGCATAGTGACTATGTTGGGTGACGGGAGTGCTTGAAGCCAGAGCCCGGACTCCCTCTCACCCACAGCCAGCAGGCGGGCACTTAAGCGTTTTTAATAAATATAGTCTCAACGACACAGTTTGTGAAATTTACAAAAAAAACAGATGTTTTAAAATGTTAGTTCAAGTGACTTCAATAACTGCGGTCGGTGACCCCACGACAAGAGAAATCAAATTAATTTAATTTTTGTTTTATCATGTTTAGACATCGGCACCCCTCGCGTCGGCGGAGTTGAGACAATTGTGAACAACTCTGTAGGTAATTATCTAGTGTTTATGAAACGTGGATCAACATTACATAAGAGAGTTAAACAACACCCGCAAAAGTTCATGTAAAACAGCAGTTTATGTGAAGTCCTTAGGCACAACTGAAACGTGCAGGTAAACAAGTAGGTCAATGTGCTGTTATGTGATCTGTTGAAGATCAGCAGGATAGTCACGTGAGAGACGACGTACAACTGACAATTTCTGTTGCTTTGCTTTTTATCTTTTAAGAATATTAAAAGCAGGATAGGTCATACTATGAGTGTGAACGTATATCTATTGCGGAATAAAGTTGAACAAACATAACTGGCAGCATGTGGGTGTACTATACGTAGGTACACCTCTGCCTAAATCTTCGGGGAACAGACGTGATGTTATGTTTAATTCGCTGTACTTAACAGTATTAAAACTAGAGCTGAACAAGCATTTATAATACCTACCTACTCTTTAATGAAAGGGCAGGTACACCATTACCACCAAGAAGTCACACCAATAAAAAAGTAAATAACTGTTATGTCACGTAATTAATCACAAAAATGTTCCTTGGTTACTCCGTGATTAATCGTTTGAGATTATTAAATAATTAAACATAAAACTAATTTTATCGACTCTGAACTTACGCAATCCAGTAGTAACTTAGGTAATCACGTGAAATAACTTCACGTTTGCCCTTAAAACATGCATCCAGTATGAACTGTTGAAGTAACAAAACAGTTAAATCTACAATCGAGTTCTAGATTACCTATAGAGGTCGCAGGCTCGACTTATGGTAGTAAATGAATAAAACATTTCCATTACGTTTATTAAAAATATAAACATACGAGATATAGATATTGAGAACCTCCTCCTTTTCTTGAAAAGAAAAATGATCGTTAAGTTAGGGAAATAAATTAACGTCCAACTTATATTGTCTAGCTAAACTCCGCAAACGCATATCTAAACATGATATGAAGAAAGAAAATTAATTTGATATTTTTTACAGTGAGGTCATCGACCGCAGTTGCTGTAATCACTTGAATTCTTGAAATATCAGTTTAAAAATCAGTTTTTTTTAATGTAATCTTCACAGACGTGATGAGTATGAGTAAACACGATAAAACATAAGAAAACAGTTTTTATCAGCTTCCGCTTCAAGTAACAACACTAACAGCGGTCGTAGATCTCATAAAAAAACATCAAAACGGAGTGTAGCTAAACAATTTAAATTAACCCTGTATATTCAAACTACAAAGTAACTAATTTTTTACAATTGTATGAAATAGCTATACCTACCACGGCTAATTGACGTAAAGTGTCCATTTGCTTAAAATTATTTTCCCACGGTGTACCTACGTCATATTCGTATCAGTTCCCACATCAGACATTTATTTGCCACTCACATTTAGGTATTTGGAAAAGTCCGAAACTCTATCGAAGGAAAACAACGACCCCATGCTATAGGTACAATTAAATAATCTATTTACAATACTGTCGAGGACACAATAGCAGCTACTATTCATCCAACAAACTACTGAATTACATTTTCTTGATAACAAGTGAGGGCACAAAAAGTCACGAGCTTCACAAAAAAGGTTCCGGTCAATTACAGAAGCAATCTCGACACTGGTGATTATCTGCTTCTCTACTCACCGAGTGTGCACCGGCGCAGAACTCGTCCTCGGAAGTGGACCGTGATGATAACAGTACAACCACTCACTGACCCTCGACGGAAGAGGAGGAAACTCTTCCTGAAAAGTAAGATAGGCTTTCCTTGATCCTACTTGCGACTGTAGACTGTGACAGGTCCTTCCCGTCCAAAAGTATCGAGCCAAAGTGCCGAGCCAAAGGTTTCATAACACAACATAACATCACGGCTGTGGAGGTGTACGTAGAGCACACCTACATGTTGCCAGTTGTGTCTAAGTCTCATGTAATAGAGGGCGAGCCTATAATAATAATAACAACTGATGGAGCTACTGAAAGTAACTGAAACTTTCAGTAACGCCATCAGGAAGGAATTTGGTGTGGACAAATGTGCGGTCATGCATGTAAACCGAGGGGAGATTGTGGAATCTGTGGGGACCCAACTCTCGGATTCCACAAACCTTAGAGCCCTCTCCGTATCCGAAACCTATAAGTATTTGGGTATGTCGGAAGCGTTAGGCATCAATGTTACTGACATGAAGCAATCGTTGAAGGAGCGCTTCTTTGGCCGCCTGAAAAAAGTACTTAATAGTCTTCTATCAGGCGGAAACAAGGTGCGTGCCTTCAATAGTTTGGTCGTCAAACCGAATTAGACGCCCTGGATAGGAGGGTGCGGACGCTGTTGACTGCAAATCGAATGCATCACCCACGGTCATCGGTAATGAGGCTGTATATCCCGCGAAAATGTGGAGGTCGAGGCTTTTTAAACGCTAAGACCCTCCACAATCGCGGGATATGCAGTCTCAGGGAATATTTCCTAGAAACCGACGTGGGGATGCATCGAGATGTAGTCGCGGTGGACAAGGGCCTCACCCCGCTCTCCTTGGCTAAAGAGAAATGGCGCAAGCCAGTAGTGCTTGACACCAACGATCGCATGGAAGTATGGCAAAGTAAGGAGCTTCACGGACGCTTTTACCGGGCATTACATGGACCCGATGTAGATCTACTAGCGTCCGTAGCCTGGCTGCGTTTCGGTGACTTCTTTGGAGAAACCGAAGGTTTTGTCTGTGCAATTATGGACGAAGTTATGATGACGAATAATTCATCATCATCATTTCAGCCGATAGACGTCCACTGCTGGACATAGGCCTCCCCCAAGTGTCGCCACATTGACCGGTCCCGTGCGACTCGCATCCAGCGGATTCCCGCAACCTTCACCAGGTCATCGGTCCACCTAGTGGGAGGCCTTCCAACGCAACGTCTTCCGGTTCGCGGTCGCCACTCCAGAACTTTTCGGCCCCATCGGCCATCCGTTCTGCGAGCAATGTGCCCTGCCCACTGCCACTTAAGTTTGGCAATTCTTCGGGCTACGTCGGTAACCTTGGTTCTCTTGCGGATGTCCTCATTTCTGATTCGATCACGCAAGGAAACTCCGAGCATAGCCCTCTCCATTGCCCTTTGAGTGACTTTAAGCCTTCTGATGAGGCCCATTGTGAGCGACCACGTTATAATAATTACCGGAGATTTATTGTGAAAGACGGCACGGTTGACATCTGTCGGGCATGCCACCGGCCGGGAGAATCAATTTATATATTTATTTATTTAATCTTTTTGCACAAAAAAAAGGTACAAAGGCGGATCAATTAGGCATATTATCTCCGGGTGTTCTTGTCTAGCTAACGGAGGGTACTTTCATAGACATAACCTTGTAGCCAGGATAATCCATCAGCAACTTGCTCTGAAATACAGCCTTGTGGAATCTGAGGTGCCGTACTACAGGTATGTGCCCGACCCAGTTCTCGAAAATGGAAATATCACATTGTAGGTACTAAGCCTGATATAGTGGTGGTGGATCGATCAGAGCGGCGCGCAATGATTGTTGACATAACCGTCCCGCATGATGAGAACCTAGTGAAAGCCGAGAAAGATAAACAAATCAAGTATCTTGACTTGGCTCGCGAGGTTGTCGACATGTGGCATGTGGAATCAGCAATCATTGTGCCGATAGTTGTGACAGCCAATGGGTTAATAGCCAAGAGCCTCGACCAACACCTGAGGAGGCTCTAGTTGGGCAGCTGGATCAAGGGCTTGATTCAGAAAGTGGTACTTCTGGACACGGCTCGCATTGTCAGAAAGTTCCTCTCTCTGGAGCCCTGACCGCCGGTAGCTTGGACCCTGTTCCCGATACCGGTGGGCTACTATTTTTTATATTTTTAAATGTTTTTTTATCTTTTTGTTTATAAAAATATTTAAAAATGTATTTTTTAGGCATTTAAATGAGATAAAGGAGATAATAATAAAGGCAGTACTCCTCGATACGGCTCGCATTGTGAGGAGGTTCCTGTCTCTGGAGCCCTAACCACCGGTAGCTTAGACCCTGCTCCCGAAATCGGTGGATCATTATTCTTTTATATTTTTAAATGTTTTTTTTTATCTTTTTGTTTATAAAAATATTTAAAACTATAATTTGTAAGTATTTAAATGAAATAAAGGAGATAATAATATCATTTATTCTCTCTTCACAATAAGTGGTCTTAAAAATAATGCCTATGGCCATCATCCGAGCACCAATCCAGCTCTTGGCTACTACTCAGAAATTCCAGATGGAAAAGCCCATTAATACATTACCAGGACCTCATGCTCACCAGTAGCGCTTGCGACCACTAGGTCAAAGGTATCTTCAGGACAAAAAGACCACCATGACAGTATGATGGTCTTGTCATCGGATTCGCAGTTGCTGGGATCCTGAATTCGAATCCCGGATCGGGAAATTGAAATATAATTTTTCCATTTGTAAATTCTCTGTTACAGCAGGGAAATTCGGAATGTGTGCATTATTACAAAATGGGTGTACGAGTATATCGATAGACAAGTTTGATAAAACTTCGAAAGCGGTAAAACCGCTTGCAGAGCGATTATTGAACATTAGATATAAATGTTGCCTAAGTAAAAAATACAAAGAACCAAATTTAAAACAATTAACAGTTACCAATTAAAGTCGTCATTCTGTTAATATTTAAGTTTCAAAACATGTTTTTTTTTAAATATTTTTTAACCATTTACTCAAATTGTTGACCCTTCCTTGTGTGACGGAGCCGCAGCGCCACCAGAACTAATTAATATTCCTCTAGAGTGCGTCAAACATCGCGACAGTCATCTTGAATAGAGTACGACACAGTAATTAACCTTGTTATCAACACTTCCGCTCTATGGCGTCTTCCTTCCTTCCTAACCGAGAACTTCAAAAGAAGCCCAAACATGTATTGGACATTAAGTAAAGTAAAAAAAGTAAAAAGTTTATTGTTACAAGAAGCATTCACAAGAATTTGGTACAGACAGCATATTTATTTATTTTTACGTAAGTTACTGAAACTGATTCCCAAACTAAGCCAGGGCTTGAATTTTGGGAGTCAGTCCTCAAACGTGGAGTATTAGGTATAAGGAGATCGTGTCAACGGGAATGGCGTGACGTGAATTTATTATTATAGCTTAATATTGTTATGTAGGTACTTGTGCGATAGCACTAGGAAGTGGTGAAGGGCGGGCGTTTTTGGGGGACTGTCTTTTGTAATTTTGACGTTCGAAAAGTGCTGATTCTCAGCCTAATTTGAATAAATGACTTTTGATTTTGATTTTGTGAGTGCGGATGCGAACGCGTATTTAAGTGTGTGTGTGTGTGCGTGTGGTGTGGCCAGCCATCCAGCAACTGTCTACTGTGGAAGGTATTAATTAGAAAATAAACAAATAACTTACCACTTACTTACTAATACTCGTACAGGTGGCCGAGACATCGTCTCGCAAGCTGTAACCATGAATGCAGCACGTGATTTTAGCGCACACCGCGTAGAAATATGTCGTCAATTATCAAAAAAAAAAAAAACTACATACGTGCAAGTGACGGCACGGTTGGCGCAGTGGTTAAGCGATTGACTGCTGCGCTGCGTGTCGCGGGTTCGATTCCCGCACGGAACAAATATTTGTATGACCTACATGTATTTGTTCCGAGTCTGGGTGTTTTTCTATCTATAATATGTATGTATTTACAAAAAAAAAATTGTATATAAGTAGTTTATCAGCCATCTTGTTACCATAACACAAGCATTAGGTTGCTTAGCTTGGGACAAATGGTGCTGTGTGAAATGTCCAGGGATTTATTTATTTTATTTATTTAAATACCTACGCGGTGAAATTGTATGGAACAGCATTTTTTTTTATAACCGACGAAGTTTCAACTCAGGGGCTTTCAGAATCATGTACTGAATCCATGGTACCTAACAGGTTGCGCTTCGAAGTCCTTACCATCCCGGATACTGTAAAAAAATATTTGGACGCTGGCTTTATGGCAATATCAGCAGACAGGAGGACGCTGCAGTCTAATATCATGACGTGATGTCTTGCCCTTACGACACACGTGGTGAAATGGCCTATCTTGTGTCAACTGTCTTGGCAATTTTTATTATTACAGGTTCGTTTATACCTAATAATCCAAGTTGATCCAAGTCCGAATAATCGCCCGCAGCTGATAACTACCTTTCGATGGTTATCATAACATTGTGCGAAATATTGCATGCAAGCGTAAGATAAGTAATTAAACATAATATAGCTTAAACGTTATCCTAATTAAGATCCCTAGATAGTACATAATTTCTAAGTCAATGATAAAAAAATATACATGCAACAATTGCAATGAGCTGTTAAAACAACAGCAGTGCGATTCTGTAACCATCTCACCGTGAAAACTTAGGCGAAGTGAGCGTGGAGTGAGCTGTCATTTCAACTAATGCTAGGGATTGACACTACTGACAGCTCTCATCAAGCTCACTTCACTTGAGTTTTCACGGTGAGATTTTTACAGAATCGACCGGCAGGTGCACCAAATGCTTACCTACTAGTAAAAGGAATAATTAGGAACTACACTAATTTGATTTCTATATAAATTTTAAAAATGTAATCTTACGACATTACATCAATCATTTGTTCATTGGGTTTTCTTGATATTAATTAACTAATGAGATACTTATTAACTTTGGCAATCGCACATATTCTGTATACACATTTTATTTGAGGTTTTTTATTCGCTAGGTACCTTCACTTGATTTACTCACGATATTGGATAATTTCAGGTAATTTTAGATACATGCAATCTGCCCTCGTGCACGGCTTTCACTGCCTACATATATGTACCTATTCGAACAATACGAAGGGAGTAAGCGAGATAAAAGAGATTCTTAGTACTTTCTCCTTCCTCAAGTTACTTCAACCCTTAAATTCATCTGTGTAGCGATACCCTTATAAGTCCTAAAACCTAGATAACGTGAGTCCTACCTGTATGGAACTTCTCCAGCAGCAAAGATGTACTGGCTGTTATAGACAGCACTCATCAGGATCACCACCAGAATGAAGCAGTAGTTCCGGATCTGATAGCGGCCGAACTGGCCCAGTTCTAGGAGGACGGCGTCCAAGTCCACAGCAACCGCCATGGCGGAGGTACACGAGGGTTCACGACTGCTCTCGAGTTCCACGACACTCGTCCGTCACTGCCACCAACCGTGTGGCGCGCGCGCCGGCTATTATCGCGCGTCCGTACCGCGGTGCCCTTACGCAGCCAAACACAGGTATTACAAAGTGTCACTGCACTTACGACTTTGCGACTATCAACTGAACAGACAGCTGTGCTGCTGGGGAGTTTGTTGCGCCACTTCTTCTTCCCAGCGATAGCACTAGGAAGTGGTGAAGGGCGGGCGTTTTTGGGGGACTGTCTTTGGTAATTTTGAAGTTGATTCTCAGCCTAATTTGAATAAATGACTTTTGATTTTGAATAGATTATCGATAAATCGAATGTACCTAATCTCCCGTTGAAACGTCATAGTCAAACGTGAAATAAGTTGAGATTATAAAAATCCTTGGTTCTTATCACAGGTACCTACACTACTCATTAATTTAAATGCGAGTAGACAGATTGAAATAACAATGCTATTTATTGAAGGCATCGAACGGAACTTGGGAATATTATGAAAACTATGACAAAATGTTTAAATCAAAATAGTTGAAAAAAGATAATTAATAACGACCGGACAGACGTCTGCGCAGTAGTAGGTAGGAGCACGTGATTCTCACTGAGAAAAAATTAAAACAAACCTGTCACTTTGATGTCAGCAGACGCAGATATTCAAGGTTACGATTAGTTTGTATTTTATACAAAATGTGGTGTTCCACATATACTCTTGTCGGTTATTGAAAATCGTAGGCTTATTAGTAACTAGCTTCTGTCCGCAACTTCGTTCGCGTAGATATCGTAAAACACCACAATATACTAAAATACCAGCGACATTTCCTGATTGCACGATTTCTTCGTTTTAACTTAGCGTCCTTCCTGGCTTTTCTTCTTTCTGCTCGACTCTTAAGGGCCGTAGCGTGATGTTAACCCTTCTAAAATAATTAAAATGGAGTACTTTAAACGTGTAGTGCATTGTTCTATTTATGTATTGGTGTACCTAGTTTTAAGAGTTTTTTTTTATCATTGTTCCTCTCAACGAAAACACCTGCCATCTAATCTCCTCACCACCCTTGGTTGACTGGTAGAGAATGCCTAAGGCATTAAGTCCGCCTTTGTACCTTTTTGTGCGAAAAGTTTAAATAAATAAATTATTTTATGTATCGACGATAGAAAACAAAAAGGTCGTATCCCGTAAAAAGGTCGTAACTAGACTAAGTATAAGGTAATAATCAGTATTTTTTTCTGCGACGGTTGGTCTGGGTCTCGTTGCTCTACGATGACATGAAATCGAAAAATCAGAGGGTATTACGCTGGAGCTGGGAGGTTACGCTGTTCCTGTTTATATGCACGATATCTGTTATGGCCTTTCTGCAGGTTGTATTTTTTAGACATCATTGCTTACGACATTCTCACGGTTCGTATTTTTCTAAGGACAACGAATAACCTATAAGAAACAACAATTTCGTGGGTGACTAAAATCAAACCAAACCATGTTAAAATAATTTAACAGAACCAATATTTTGTACTTTAGGCAGTTAAGACGAATCATAGGACCCGTCATTTCTGGAACATCCCGGATTTTCCTCGCTTACTCCCCAGGCAAGCTACCTTAGTTGCTACGCAGACTTATTGAAAGGTTGTGTCTGTTTTGCCTCAGCAAAATCGTGTTAATTTATCCAGATCAAGGTATGTTAAGTTTTAATTATCTACTAATAAGTTTCATGATACTTAGGGCTGATTTTTCCAACGCCAGATATTTCTATACGAGGAATAATTTTTGAATTTTTGACAGTTCTTCTATACAAAATCTGTCAGATGTCAATTTTATTCCACGAATAAAAAACATATGTCTATTGAAAAATCAGCCCTTATTCGTAATCGTTCTTATAAAATGTAACTATAAATGTAAATAATGATTAGTGTCTAATTTGATTGATAAAACTACAAACGTAGGTAGGTACGTTACTTAGGAACATTTTACTTAGACCAATTAATCTCTAAGGATGTTGATCTAGCTACTTACTTAAACTTTAATAAGGTAAGTATCTACCTACCAACAGATCTACATGATACGTACCTATCTTGGGAAGCTAGGTAGGTACTTACCACACCAATCAATCGATGTAGTAAATAAATCGAAGTCGATCGTACCGTTAAGCCGAGAATAATTCGATGATAAGTTAATACTATTTACCTATTTCTGAACACCTTCTTAAATTAATAGTTATGGCAATTGGTAGGTAGGCATGATACATAGAACTTTAGATGAACTTAATATAACGTAAGAGGGTACGTGTGTTGAAACCTAATCGACATAATATCAGGGTGGCCGGAGAATCGACGTCCAAAAGTAACCAATCAAGGGTTATCTGAATCATCGCCTGTATGTTCCGCGATTTTTTTCATAATATTCCCCTGACATCATTTTTTTGACATTATTTTTTTTTTGCTGTCTATCGGACGTCTAAGGATGGTTTTTTTTGTGAAATTCATTACAATAACGTCAAATACCATGTCAAAATTATATTATAAGATAAATAGAATAATTAATTGTATTGAATTTTTCTTTTCAAAAGCTTCACTGTTGCTTCATACTATATCTTCGGCATCTACATTCTCCTCCTCAGCTCATATTCACTTTTTTCGTTTATTTTTTTATACTTCTAAGGTAAACAAGTACATGGCCCGCCTGATGGTAAGAGGTTACCGTAACCCATAGTCGTTTACAACACGTAAGTCAGGGTAAGATGATAAAATGAAATGAATGAATGATGAGGGTGCAGGAAGAGGATAAAATCATTTTCTTTATTTTTAAAGCAATTATGACAAGATAATTATAGACTCCTGGGAAGAATATGATTTGGAGTTGGGTACAAATCGAATTCGACCCTGTTCTTAGTTAAGTTTTATACTTAAGTTGTTTGGATAAGTTTTTCAATGTCTACCAACTTAATCTTACCTACCTGTTGAAGTTCGTTTTTAACAAATTATAGTTATTGCCGAGTTATATTAAGATTTGCCACGTGATACTCTCTAAATTTCAATTTTACGTTCAGAAAAGCTTACGTCATTTTATTAAGATCATAGAATCTCTAGAGGTTTACATTACGACCAATTTTCTAGCCATTGTTTGTATTGTGAACATGCAACAGGATATTAACACAAAAAGTATTTACAACCTTTTTGAGGTCAGCCAATTTATTATGTATAATTTTCTGATTTAGTACAAACATCATGTCAAGATACAACATTTTTGAGGTCTGTAATTTCTGTAGACAAAGGTCGTAACTCGAAAAAACCCTATTTCTAACGATAGGAAATTATTGGTTTGTAGACAATTTAATACGGATTTATATTTTATAGCTATGGTTTAAAAATTACGTTCACAGGACATACCGTTAAAAAGATTTCCTATTTTTTTTTCTGTTTTTTTGACTCTGATGTAAAGTTAGGTTTGCCAGAGTTACGACCTTATTGTGTTTTCCGTTGTCGGTATCATCAATAGTTTTTGCAGCACACGCCAGATAATGACTTCAATATCTAAGCAAAGGAGGATATTCAAAGTCTATATATTTTGGGCTAAAAGTCAACACAGCCAAACAAAAACAAAGCTGTATTCCGAAAAAATAAGTTTTCTCTTCACTTTTATTTACCGTCAAGATGAAGGGACCAGCTCTTGGATTTCAGCCTACATAAAAATTACACTATTACTATTAATTACACTATTTATTATGTCCTTTATTTCATTTAAATACCTACAAATTACATTTTTAAATATTTTTATAAACAAAAAGATAAAAAAACATTTAAAAATATAAAAAATAGTAGCCCACCGGTATCGGGAACAGGGTCCAAGCTACCGGCGGTCAGGGCTCCAGAGAGAGGAACCTCCTGACAATGCGAGCCGTGTCCAGAAGTACCGCTTTCTGAATCAAGCCCTTGATCCAGCTGCCCAACGAGAGCCTCCTCAGGTGTTGGTCGAGGCTCTTGGCTGTTAAGCCATTGGCTGTCACGACTATCGGCACAATGATTGCTGAGTCCACATGCCACATGTCGACAACCTCGCGAGCCAAGTCAAGATACTTGATTTGTTTATCTTTCTCGGCTTTCACGAGGTTCTCATCATGCGGGACGGTTATGTCAACAATCATTGCACGCCGCTCTGATCGATCCACCACCACTATATCAGGCTTATTGGCAACAATAGTCCTGTCAGTGATGATGGATCGATCCCAGTACAATGTGATATTTCCATTTTCGAGAACTGGGTCGGGCACATACCTGTAGTACGGCACCTCCGATTCCACAAGGTTGTATTTCAGAGCAAGTTGCTGATGTATTATCCTAGCTACAAGGTTGTGTCTATGCAAGTACTCTCCGTTAGCTAGACGAGAACACCCGGAGATAATATGCCTGATTGATTCCCCCGGCCGGTGGCATGCCCGACAGATGTCAACCGTGCCGTCTTTCACAATAAATCTCCGGTAATTGTTCGTCATCATAACTTCGTTCATAATTGCACAAACAAAACCTTCGGTTTCTCCAAAGAGGTCACCGAACCGCAGCCAGGCTACGGACGCTAGTAAATCTACATCGGGTCCATGTAGGGCCCGGTAAAAGCGGCCGTGAAGCTCTTTACTTTGCCATACTTCCATGCGATCATTGGTGTCAAGCACTACTGGCTTGCGCCAGTTCTCTTTAGCCAAGGAGAGCGGGGTGAGGCCCTTGTCCACCGCGACTACATCTCGATGCATCCCCACGTCGGTTTCTAGGAAATATTATTTATTATTATTGTATACTATTTTCTACCTATGCAATAATTTTAGCTACCTCAATGTAGAGGTACGTAGTTATCCTTGTTCCATACCATACCATACCATACCATAAGGATACGCTGGTCGGAGGCGTTACCTACCTATATACATATATTGTTATAATACCTTAATTCTACTTTAGAAATATTTCATTTGATTGTCCATACTTCCATAGCATGGAATCGTTTAAGAAATATCAACCATAAATGTTGGTCCCGACCATAATGATGATTCAACAATTTGGTCAGACACGTTAATGGATGTTTTTTGTTTTTCGAACTATTCATATTTAGTAGGTACGTATTTTCTACCTTTAGATTATGCAAATGATTTACGTTAAAGTGTATTTTAAAAAAAGTACTAATATTATTTTATATACTTAGAATAGAATAGAATACTCTTTATTGTACACCATACAAATTATAGAACATAAATATATAAGATTTTACAAAGGGCACAATGGGCGATCTTATCGCTAAGAGCGATCTTTTAAAGACAACCTTTGGATAGATTAAAATTAAAGAGAGACAAATATAGTAGGTAGGTAAGTCTGTGGTGTACCATTTACTCGTACATTATACAATCAATATATACATAAAGTATATTTTACTCGTTTAAATAAATATATACATACATGAAACAAAGGCAAAGAAAAAAAAAATAATAATAATAACCTGAATCCTCTAACCACGCTGCAGGAGGATTCAGGTCTAGGCTACCGGCTGAGGAGAGGTGGTCAGGTTATATCGCACCTCCTTTACATGGATGACCTAAAACTCTTTGCTCCCAACAATTTGCAACTGATGGAGCTACTGAAAGTAACTGAAACTTTCAGTAGCGCCATCAGGATGGAATTTGGTGTGGACAAATGTGCGGTCATGCATGTAAAGCGAGGGGAGATTGTGGAATCCGTGGGAACCCAACTCTCGGATTCCACAAACCTTAGAGCCCTCTCCGTATCCGAAACCTATAAGTATTTGGGTATGTCGGAAGCGTTAGGCATCAATGTTACTGACATGAAGCAATCGTTGAAGGAGCGCTTCTTTGGCCGCCTGCAAAAAGTACTTAACAGTCTTCTATCAGGCGGAAACAAGGTGCGTGCCTTCAACAGTTGGGTCATGCCGGTTTTGATGTACTCTTTCGGCATACTCAAATGGACTCAAACCGAACTAGACGCCCTGGATAGGAGGGTGCGGACGCTGTTGACTGCAAATCGAATGCATCACCCACGGTCATCGGTAATGAGGCTGTATATTCCGCGAAAATGTGGAGGTCGCGGCTTTTTAAACGCTAAGACCCTCCACAATCGCGAGATATGCAGTCTCAGGGAATATTTCCTAGAAACCGACGTGGGGATGCATCGAGATGTAGTCGCGGTGGACAGGGCCTCACCCCGCTCTCCTTGGCTAAAGAGAACTGGCGCAAGCCAGTAGTGCTTGACACCAATGATCGCATGGAAGTATGGCAAAGTAAGGAGCTTCACGGACGCTTTTACCGGGCCTTACATGGACCCGATGTAGATCTACTAGCGTCCGTAGCCTGGCTGCGTTTCGGTGACCTCTTTGGAGAAACCGAAGGTTTTGTCTGTGCAATTATGGACGAAGTTATGATGACGAATGATTACCGGAGATTTATTGTGAAAGACGGCACGGTTGACATCTGTCGGGCATGCCACCGGCCGGGAGAATCAATCAGGCATATTATCTCCGGGTGTTCTCGTCTAGCTAACGGAGAGTACTTGCATAGACACAACCTTGTAGCCAGGATAATCCATCAGCAACTTGCTTTGAAATACAGCCTTGTCGAATCTGAGGTGCCGTACTACAGGTATGTGCCCGACCCAGTTCTCGAAAATGGAAATATCACATTGTACTGGGATCGATCCATCATCACTGACAGGACTATTGTTGCCAATAAGCCTGATATAGTGGTGGTGGATCGATCAGAGCGGCGCGCAATGATTGTTGACATAACCGTCCCGCATGATGAGAACCTCGTGAAAGCCGAGAAAGATAAACAAATCAAGTATCTTGACTTGGCTCGCGAGGTTGTCGACATGTGGGATGTGGACTCAGCAATCATTGTGCCGATAGTCGTGACAGCCAATGGCTTAATAGCCAAGAGCCTCGACCAACACCTGAGGAGGCTCTCGTTAGGCAGCTGGATCAAGGGCTTGATTCAGAAAGCGGTACTTCTGGACACGGCTCGCATTGTCAGGAGATTCCTCTCTCTGGAGCCCTGACCGCCGGTAGCTTGGACCCTGTTCCCGATACCGGTGGGCTACTATTTTTTATATTTTTAAATGTTTTTATATCTTTTATATTCTAATATTTAAAAATATAATTTATATGTTTACATTTAAATAAAGGAAATAATAATAATAATACAGGCATAACCAAGTAGCCAGGATTATTCACCAGCAACTTGCTTTGAAATATAAACTTGTCGATTCTGAGGTACCGTATTACAAGTATGCGCCCGACCCAGTAGATTTGTATTTATTTTCCCATAATAAGTCATTTATTTGATTTTTACAACAATAATTTAGTATTCATAACATGATTGGAATATGGCGGGAAAATGTACAAAAAGGGAGGCAAATCTTTTCTAACGGGGATGATGTTGTGAAATAGTGATAAGGACGTTGCTCTGCCTAAATACAGACTTGAGTGTGAATTTATAGTTCGCGTTTAATTGTGTAAACCCTGTTACTGAACAACACTACAGTTATGTTAAACGGAATGTAATTAATTCGCTGTTCTTTTTTCTCCGCACCAGCTTGAAAAAGATGAAAATACTCGTAGCTTGGAGCGGTGTTTCTTTTCATCTTGTAGTATTTTTAATAATTATACAGGTAATACAGGGAAATACTCGTACATTGCCTACATTGATTACCAGAAAGCCCTTAAAAACCAAGGTGTAGAGCAACGGTACCTAGAAGTCATCAGGAGTCTCTACAAAAATAGCAGGTAGAGTAAAATTGGAAACAACAGGCCCGACCTTTCCCAGAGGCGTGAGGCAGGGAGACCCCTTATCTCCAAAACTATTCATAGCAGTACTAGAATCTATCTTTAGGCAGCTAGACTGGAAGAAATACGGTATAAACACAAAAGGCAAATATCTAAACCACCTTCGCTTCGCAGATGATCTAGTAATAGTAGCTGAAACGGGCTCGCAACTTCAACTTCAATATATTATTATGATTGGATCTTTACACAGAGCAAGTGTAAAAGTAGGCCTCGAAATGAACTTGGTGAAAAACCATGGTGATGACAAACAGCACAGAAAAATTTATAACTGCGGGAGGAGAGCCTCTGGAATATACTGATCGGTACATATACCTAGGTAAACAAATAAGTTTTAACAGAAAAAACAACGATAAGGAAATTGAAAGACGAACACACAGCACCTGGAATAAATATTGGAACCTGCGAGAAATATTCAAGAGTACCCTGTGTACATTCAAGTGTACTGCCTCTATCCTTGAAAATCAATATGTTTGACATACCATGTCTGTCATCCATACATTGCCAAACATGAAAGTTTACGAACAACATAGAGGAAAAAATCAGAACTTGTCAACGAGGAATGGAGAGGAGCATGCTTAGTTTTAGGAAAATACAGAAAATAAGACATACAAAAATAAGGAAACTAACAAAGGCTGCAGATGCTCTACAATATGCGAAAAAATTGAAATGGAAGTGGGCCAGCCATATAGCTCGACTCCCAGATCAACGCTGGACCGGACGAGTGACGTCATGGAAGGGCCCGATCGGCAAAAGAGGCAAAGGAAGGCCCGTGAGTAGATGTGAAGATGAAATTATAAACGTCGCCGGTCCACACTGTATAGAAGTAGCCCAGGACCAAGACAATTGGCTAACTTTGGTGGAGGACTTCACCTGTGAAGACGGGGTTCTTGCTAACAATAAGAATAAATGATAAATTTAATAAACTAACACTAGAATAAGCAAATTAGCATAAACTAACAACCAAAAAGTAATTGTAAAGTGCATGCAAGAAATAAAAGGCTTTTTATTTTTATTTATTATTTACAGGGAAATATACAATCGCAGAAGACCCATCACATATTTGATCTACGCATTCTATACATCAACTAAAACAAAATACTTAGCTAAAATGATTTCTGGGAAACGACTTTTACTTTTGGTGTGAGAAATCGCTGGAATAACATATTCCAACTGAATATAACTTTGTTGGCGACTTTCATCATTTTGCCCAAAATAAATGATCTCCTTTTTGATAGCTTGGGCACGGTAATATTATCTATACAGTATTGTAACTCGACCGTATCTTTGAAATAAATGCCTACAGCCGCGCGGTACGTAAACATGCGATAGGCTGCCCGCCTCCAGCATTTTAATTATATTTGCCTAGTTTGTGTTTCCATTTAGTTTTGTGATTGTAAATATACTTTTTTTATATAAACTAATAAAATACTTTGTGAATTAATAGGAAGTGTTCAATAAAAATGCGTGTTGTTTTTTGATTGGTAGATTTAATTTAAAAACCATGTTTAAGTTTGAATAACAAATCGGTCTTTTAAATTTGTGACCGAAAAATATTTGCGCCTCGACTGAGACGTACAGAATGCTTTATTATTAAATTTTAAAGTATAAAAAATCCGCATTCTAATATAAAGCTTAATTAAAAATTGTTTGACGAATTCATGCAACCAAAAACAGCACAATATATCCTACTCGTCATATTAAATATGTACTTGAACTTATTTTTAGTGAAAAAATCGCGCGGTTATTGTAAAAGAACAACACACCGTTCGTTCGTCACTGCGGCACAGTCGCGACTGTCTGCATGTCGAGCGCATGACGAGATCGAGGTGCGTAGGCATAACTCGCGCTTCGTCCGTTTGTATGAAGTTGGAATAATGTATAGATAATATTACCGTGGCTTGGGTTACATTATAGGGAATATCATTTTTGTTTTAATATAATACAGCCCATGTTACTCGCTGATAATGTAGCTTTCTATAGGTGAAAGATTTTTATTTATTTTAATTCGGTTTTGTATTTTTAGAGTTTATATCCATTACTAGCTTTTGCCCGCGATTTCGTCCGCGTGGAACTTTCGGTTCCTCCGACCCGAGCCGTCACAACGCGTCCCCTGCCGCGCCATTACTTTGTTTTCGTTTAGCGCTCTTTCTTCTTTCGGACTTTTTTTCTTTTTGCTCGGCTCTGAAGAGTCGTAGCGTCATGTTAAATAGCCCTTTCAAGAATTGGGCTATCAAAATTTGTTTGATAGCCCAATTCTTAACTCAAAAATATGTTTTCATAATTATAAGACTGGTAGTTCCAGAAATTAGCGCGTTCAAACTAACAAACTCTTCAGCTTTATTATTATTATTATTACCTCAACTTAAGATAGAAACAATCGTAAACCAGAATTACGAAGAGGAAAACGTACGACTAACTAAAACAACCAAAACTAATAGAAATCAATAGAACGACATCCAACCAATTTACATCACCCAATGACAATACCGACATTGTCATCAATCCGCGGAAAGTATGAACACCGCGAGTCAGAAAAATGACGTATTTGTACAACGCCATCTATGGATAAAATGTCAGCACAAAGCCGGTATGAATGAAAGTAAAGTTGTATTCGTGAATGTTTTAGCGACATTTTGCGTTCTAAGTAGTAATTTTCTATTATCTCCGAAACTATATGACCAATTGACATACTGTAAAGGGCAAATCTTATCTCTATAGTCCTTGTGACCATAAAATAATTTATTTTGAGAAGGATTCATATTCAAAAATTATATTTTCTTCCAAACGTAACCATGTCAAAAAATGCTTTTTTAGAGGTATTGGGGAACAGGGTGTAAAGTTCACTCATCCTCCATAGAAAAGGGAGGATCCTCCGACCAGACGGGTGTTGTGTCTGGCGGGCAATTGCCCAACGATTGATGTTGGGAAATTGTATCTATGCTAATTTAGCGGTAAACTCTGCTTGCGAGATGCAGGATTTGCGTGACGTCAGTATGACGCGTTGTTCGCATGTAACGTTGTAGATACCGCTACACTTTTTTAAAACATAAAAGTGATATTAAATGATAAAATTTATAAGATAGAAATATGATGTCGCGGACTTTTTTGTAGAACTATTTAAGGCGGACCAGATTGACACACATTGTTTTTAATTATATACAACTGTTAAGGCAGCGCATGCAAATAATTCTGTTTTAAGAGGCATTTTTTTCCGACTTGCTAGACAAAAGGTGTGATAGCTCCGCTAAAATGCATGATGTAAACATTATTAATTATAGCCTATAGAACTCACACATTATGTAGCTTTCTATCAGTGAAAACATTTTTAGAATTGGATCAGTAACTCCAGAGATGACCCCCTACATACAAACAAATAAATTTTACCTCTTTATAATATTAGTTTACATTGGGAAGCGTTCATTGAGCAGGAGTTACAGGACTCGGGATACTTGACACAAAACAGCAAAAAGTACATAAACAGGAACATAATGCCTGTCCTAAAAACACTGCTAATCTGCGTAGTTTACCAATGAGTATTGAGTAACTGAGTACGTAATGACCTACAACCGATTAGTTATAAGCAGTTCTAGCAGTAGCAATCAAACAAACGGTAATTAGGGAGTAAAATCTTTAATAAATTATACAAAATAAATTTACACCGAACGGTGAAACGAATACGTTCAGAAACTTTGTATTATAAGAAACGCTGCCAATGACTGCACAAACAGTGCTAGGTACTATTCTACTAAACGTGTACATTACTGCTTTCTTTATTAAAATCCATGAACTTGGGCGGAGTCGTCGCTCGACCAGTCAGGCCCAAAGAGGTGGCACGCAGTCTTCCATGCCGATGGACGACGATGCCATGTCTGGGGTAGTTTGGAAAAAGCTTGACTTGGTAGAGGTGTCGTCTTATTAATTCATAACGTGTTTATTTTAACGCGTTGATGCTGTTGGATTGACGATTATGTTGGTGGGCTTTCTTGTGCGAGTCGCCATGTTCATCTGTTCAGCCTGCGCGATAGTGTCGGGCAGCTTCATGTGCAGCGTTTCCGGCGTGAACAGCATGAGTACCCCCGCGAAACCGGACATCATGCCGAACAACACGTACGGCAGCGACTTCATGTACACCATCTGTTTCAGCAACACATTTGATAAAGCAATCATCGTCATCATCAATATTCAGCTGAACGACGCCAGATGCTGAGCATAGGCCTCCCACAAGCAGCACCACAACGATCTGTCCTGAACCTGCTGCGACTTTCGTCAGGTCATTGGTCTATTTCCAATTTCTTTGCAATCACGGCACCACGGCCCCAATTCTGTACAGCAATTATTATTCCCTGCGTAATCTTACCACGTGCAAACCACGTCAATATCGTGTCCTCTAACGGCAAGGAATCGAAATGTCAACCGTACGGACAACATGAATGTTGACCGTTCAAACCACGCCAACTTTCCGTTCATTTCGCGCGGTTTCGTTCATTGTGTGTAGAGAATACGTTAATAGCAGGCAAGTGAAATCGCTGGCAAAAGCTAGCGAAAATTATATGATGAAGGTGTAATAGACCGACCAACCAACAGAGGCGTCAGCGGCGCGGTCATGGAGCCGATGCGCCCCGTCATGGAGCAGAACCCCATCAGTATGTGGCGCGCCTGCGTCGGGAACAGCTCGATGGTGTAGATGTAGATCCCGCAGAAGTTCAGGCTGATCATCATCTTGCCCACCAGCGTCAACGATATGATCACAGATGCTGTAATATGCTGCTCATGTCAAATAATGATGTCTGACCATCAACTTTGGAGATGAAGATCGTGATCGTTAATAATAATATAATACTTTACGTATTATATTAATGATTGTGAATGTGAAGACTATATGGGTCATTGTTAGATTGAATCATAGTCTGCGGTTTGAGTAATTATAATGCGGCCTACGCAAATGTCCTTTCCTTGGTATTGTTAGTGGAATCGTTGAGCGCCTTCAGTTTTGAGTTAAGCTGTATGGTCACTGACTAACGCGTGCACTAACTGGAAAGGTCCACTCAATATGTGCGGTTTCATATGGTCTTCACATATGAAGACCATATAGAACCGTTGATCTGATCAAGATTATGTCTGGAATTTCAAAGAGACTGTGGTCTCTGAATTTTTCGGCCTTTTTTCTCTGAGTAGTAAGATAGGAAACGCCGACCTCATTTAGTTTTTAAAATAGGATTAAAATCAATTTAAACAATACTAACATTACATACAAAAACATAAGGACAAGAACAACACGCCAGCCTAGTCAAATAACTCGCCCCTAACTGTACCCGGCGCAAAAGTGTCCAAAACGCTTGCTGCATTGCCACGTTGGATGGCAATGGCTAACCTTTGCACCAAGAACGAGCCGGAGAGGGAGTCACCCGTTTTGTCACGGAGCTTGTGCCCTATCTCACTAATGAGGTTCCTGGCTTCAGCGCCCCAAGCACCCATGGTCTCCACGGCAATGGGCACAAAATGGTAACGGTCCACCAACAGTGCGTACTTCACCCACGGTCGGTTCGGTGTTTTTAAAATAGGATTGACATATATATAACATAACATAACTTACAGAAATTAGATCTTTTATAATATACGTGCTCGGAAAATACCTTATTATTTTTTTTTAAATGAGGCAAAATGTTTGTCATTACTGTTGTTCAAATTTACAGGTCAGAAAGGTGTATGAAAATCCATTGTTAACGTACTGTGTTTTTTATTTTAATTTAGGACAATCAGTAGCTTACTTAATTAAATATAGTAGAATGCCAAAAGACATTTTTTTTGTATCATCAAGCGCAAAATGATACTGGCCACATACTTTGGCTGATTATTCTTTCAAACCAATACATATCTCTGACAAAAGTGAGTTAATTAATAACTGGAAAATCTAATAAAAACTTTACATTAAAAAATGGCTTTTATTTTCCTCGTGGGTATAGTATAAAGCACTATGTATTACTCGGAAAAGTGCGATTCCCAACTCGTGTGTATCGACATTGAGCCGAGGGCCTTACCTCGGCTCAAACTACACTCTCGTTAGTAATCAGTCACTTTCTCCCCTCATTGAATAATGTAGTATTATCATGTATGTGACCGATCTTGCGACCAGTCATGACAGTGTGCGCTAAGCTTTAAATGTACATACAGAGTATAATAAATTAAAGTTAATTAAGAATATAAAACATGTTACTTTTTTTTTACTAGCCTAAATATAAAAATACACCTAATACTCGTACAATAATAATTGCCACATGACATGGGTATCATATCATGTCATGTGGCAGTCCGGTCCCGCGGATCTCTTCGGCTTAAGTTGTTCAAGCGCACTTTGCACATCCTTCAATTGCAATTCCTGCAGATGAATCTTGTTTCGGGGTAAGTTTAATCGGTGAACAGCGATTTCTGTAATCAAGGTTACTTGAGAGCCTTGAAAAACGAAAAACGCCCGAAGGATGACATAATCTCCTTCTCTGTTCTTGACCTTGAGTTGAAGAGTCGCTAGTGTTCGCTCAGCCGCCGTTGAGGTGGTTGGCTTTAATTGTTGTCCTTTCAGATTATCACCATGAAGAAGAGTATGGTGTTTAAAATTACACGTACCACATCTTTTCGTTGAATTGCATTTTTTTTTCGCCGTGACTGAACAAACAATTTTTACATAAGTTCAATTTACTTGTTGTTTGGTTTCGCGTTGCGATATCCATGCTCAAAAATGTAGAACATTGCCTTAGCGCATGATAATTTTTGCAGAGTGTACATTTCCGCAGCAATGCATGGTAGGTTTTTGTCCACTTTTCTGAGTCTTTAAAGTTGACTTGTTGTTGTTATAATTTTTATGTTGGCGTGGAATAATTTTGTTTCACACAGCTCTGTTTGGTTCGCGATGTTTCCAGCGTTATAAATTACAATTCCAGGAACTCCATAAACTCATCTAAGTCTAGAAGATCTCTTGAATGTTTCATGGTTTTTATGTAGTCACCGTAAGTGACGTCATCCAATTTGGAAGACAGTAAGTACACGATAAGTGGACCCCATACAGAAACATCAATGTCCATGTTCTCAAGGCCATTTAAACACTCTTTCGTTGTATCGTACAGCTTTTTCAAGTTAGTTGAGTTCGGTTTGTCGATTGATGATTGATTGAGAAGTGTGTCCATGTATGATATAAAAAGCAGTCTCTTATTGTCGTAGCGATGCTGAATTATATTCAGGCATGAATCAGTTCAGTTCTCAGCAGTCACAGGTAGGTGTTTAATTAACTTCTCCGCTTCACCTTTAAATTTTGATGTTAGGAACTTCATTTTCTGCGTTTTGTTTAGCGTTGGATTGTTATGGATCATCTCAATAAATCTCTGAAAGAGATCCAATTGCTGAAAGCTCCATTGAACTCCGGTAATTCCACGCGGTGTTGTTTTTTCGTAATGAGATGTTTCAAAGATTTTTCTATTCAAATCTGTCTTTATGTTGTCGTAGAGTTGCTCCCAATGGTCATATTTTGCTTCATAATCCTTGTCGTTTCCTTGCAGTAAATAGCTTAATTCCCAGTGTATTTTATCGATGGATTGCCACTTAATACTTATTATGTTTAGTTAATCTTGAAGTTGCCATTTCTCTTTCATATCATCCAGATTAGTTTTGGAGACTGCTCGCTTCAGGGCGTTGAAGTTACATATTTGATTACGCAATAGCATTGATAAGTGCTGGTTCGTCTCATCTCCGAATTGTTGGTGTATTCCAGCTGTATCATATTGCCGTGTTTCATGTGGTTGTGGCGTTTTTTGTGTTGAGATACCCGAAAATCCAGGTTAGTCTATTAAGTTGTCTCGTATTTTATTCATCGATTGCATTGTTTCATTGAACATGCTTTTTGTGCTTTCGAAAACTTTGTTCTCAAAGTAGTATTGTCGCTCTTAGCCGACTCGTACTTCTTCAAGACCTCATGATTTGACCGAAATTCATCGCAGAGGGATTGTAAAGCTTCGATGCGTTTGTTAAGGTAATATATGGTTTTTATACTCGCAGAATCCTTTTTGTAATCAGTTTGCAGAATCTTGATTTTCTCTCATAGCTGCTTTGTTGCTTCGTTAGAAGCTCCGCAAATTCGAGGTAATCTGCTTTCGACATTGTTACTAGTTAGTGTTTAGTTAGAGGTGTTGTGTACTCACGCAGATTCGGAGTTGAAGTAGCAGTACACTTTATGTCAGCTACGTCGATAGTTAAGTGTAGTTGTAATCGCAGTGGACGTTATCCCCGCTGATTATTTCTTGTTTATTTGTTTTCTAGCAGTAGACGTAATCTCCGCTGGTTTGTAACTGTAGACGTAATCCCTGCTGGTCCGTAGGTTCGACGATTCGACTCCCCTTAGTTCGTTGCTCGAAAGACCAAAGATGTTGGAGTTTCGTGCCGTTGACGATACTCCAGAGTTGTTGTAGGTTGTAAATGATTAACACCAAACCACTAATACCTTTAAATGTTTATTTGTAAATAGAGTTTTTAAGTTATGTTTAGTTATCTGAGCGCACTTATTTATTATTGACACCTTACCGCGTGACGGAGGTGTAGTTACGACTAATTAAAATTATTGAGTTCATTATGCAAAATGTATTTTGCTGTATGAGCATTATTGGCTCGTACATGGCAATTATTAACAAAGGGTCAAACAGCCCTAGGAAACCTCGTCCATTATTATGGTTGGTACTGGGTACACGCCGTCGTGTGCCATAAGGGCCGATTCACACCGTAACGGCAGCGGCCGGCAGCGGCACGGCGAGCACTTTTAGTGTGAAATAATTGAAAACTTTATCTACATAATTAAAAGACCAGTGTCGCTTGAAAAATTCGCGCGGCAACGAGCGTCCGCCCGCGGTCGCTCTTGGCGACACGAACATCATTATGGTGCATTCTGGCGTCGCTCTCGGCCGCTGCCGTGAATCGGCCCTAAAGAACGTGCGCTGACATGCGCATCCTGGGTCTGGACGACTCTGCGACGGTGGAGGAGGCGGTGGCCGCCATCGTTAGTGAGGGCGGGCACCATTCGTCTTGACTTCACGGGGATGCGAGCCATTACGGTGAGCTGCCCCGTGTCGGCGGTCCAAAATATAGCCGGAGAGGGCCGAAGGTCCTGGTGGGCTGGGTTTCCGCGCAGGTGAAACTCCTGGAACCCAGACCTCTGAGGTGCTTCCGCTGCCACGTGGGCAACCACGTGGGAGCTAAATGCACCTTGGAGGTGGACTGCAGCAGTCTCTGCTTCCGCTGCGGTCAGCTCGGTCACAAGGCCGGCTCATGTAATGCCTTGCCGCACGGTTATGTATGTGCGGCAGCTGGCAAGCCGGCCGATCGCCGGGTTGGGAGCAAGGCCTGCGCTCCATCCGCCAAAGTTAGGGGCAGGGGCAAGCCCTCCGCCACCGCCGTTACCGCAGCACACAACTCCCTTGCGGAGCTGAGAGTCGTCGTCGTTGGGCTCCGTTCCCTCCCCGTGCTCATCCTCGGGGACTTAAATGCTAAGAACGTGGCTTGGGGTTCCCGGTATACGGACACACGGGGCAGGACGGTGGGGGACTGGGCTCTGGAGACGGGCCTGGTCGTCTTAAACCAGGGTTCAGTCCCAACATGCGTGCGGATGCGGGGTGAATCAGTGGTGGACATCTCGTTCGCCAGCCCCGCTCTGTCGCCGCATGTCGTCAACTGGCACGTCATGGAGGAGGTGGAGACCTATTCCGACCACCGGTACATCCGGTTCGACGTTTCCGCCCAAACCTCGAGCGCGCCAGTCCGACAGGCCCCGGGTGGTCCGCGGTGGGCGCTGAAGCAGCTGGACCGGGAGCTCCTCCTGGAAACCTCGATCGTGCAGGCCTGGGTGTCACCACTGGACAAGCCTGCTGACATCAACGACGAGGCGGAGTGGTTCCGGGAGGCCATGTCCGAAATATGCGACGTGGCAATGCCCCGGGTCCAGCCCGGACGCACCCGGCGCCAGGCACCGCAGGCTCCGTATCCGCCCTCCGGAAACGAAAGCCAGTTTGGTTTCCGCAGGGGGCGCTCTATGGTGGACGCCATCATGCGCGTGTGAGCCCTCACAACGGGGGATGCCATGGCCCGGGGTGGGGGTGTCTTGGCGGTGTCTCTAGACATCGCCAATGCCTTCAATACCCAAATACCTGGAGTTGCATCAGGGAGGCACTCCGGTGTCACCGGATGCCGGACCTACCTCTGTCGCATTGTCGAGGCCTTTTTGACGGACAGGGCCGTCATCTACCCCGGTCACCGGGGAGAGTGGAACCGGCGAGAGATGTCGTGCGGTGTCCCACAGGGATCGGTCCTGGGGCCGCATCTGTGGGATATCGGGTACGACTGGGTGCTGCGCGCCTCCCTAGCAGCGTCAGCGTGGTTTGCTACTCTGACGACACGCTGGTCCTAGCGCAGGGGAGGTCGCACCAGGCTGCGGCCGAAATAGCGACACGCGGGGTTGCGGCAATCGTTGAGAGGATCCGGCAATTGGGACTCGAGGTGGCCCTGCACAAGTCTGAGGCCATGTGTTTTCATGGTCCTCGGGATACGCCACCGTCGGGTTCCCAAATAACGCTAGGAGGGGTTCACATCGGCGTCGAGTCGACGATGAAGTAGCTGGGACTCGTCCTCGACAGCCGGTGGAACTTCTTAGAGCATTTCCGACGTTTGGCTCCCAGACTGGAGCGAGCCGGGGCTGCCTTGAGGCGGCTCCTGCCCAATCTAGGGGGTCCAAACGCCTCTTGCCGGAGGCTATATGCGGAGGTCGTGCGGTCCATGGCCCTTTACGGGGCACCGGTGTGGGCGCGTTCCTTGAGGCGGCGACCAGTCCGCCAGCTGAACGCGTCCCAAAGGGTCATGGCCGTCCGGCTGATCCGAGGATACCGCACGGTCTCCGCTGAGGCGGCGAGCCTCCTTGCCGGATTGCCATGGGATCTGGAGGCAAAAGCCCTCGCCCACATATGGGAGTGGCGAGAGGAGGCAAAACGCCGGGGCGTAACTCCGCTGCCGCGAGAAATCACGGTACAGCGGACAGAGCTCCGGCGGGGTGGCTGGAGAGGCGCCACGCCGCCCTCACCTTCCGCCTGACGCAGGTCCTCACCGGACACGGTTGTTTCGGGAGGTTCCGTTCCGTGGCGGCGATCGGCGGCGGTGATCTCTCGCGTCGCGTCGGCCCTAGGCCAGGCCATGGTACGGAGCGAGAGTGCATGGGAAGCCGTCACCTCCTTCTGCTAAGCATTAATGCTCGCAAAGGAGAAGGCAGAGCGCGTGAGGGGAGGCAATCTCTGCGCTCTCACGCCCCTAGTCGCCGCAGGAGACGCCCTGGACGTCGGGAGTCACCAGCCGACTCCCGGCCACCGTAGGTGCGGGCTTGCGGGCGGCGAGCAATGGGCAGCTCGCCGCACGGCAGGAACCAGGCCCGAGTCGACGGCGCGTTGTGTTCCACGCGCGCCTCAAAGAGATGTCTGCACGAAGTGACGGAGTCCGCTAGGGCCGATGCCTGCCAGGGCCGCGGGCTGTTCGAAAGAGATACCGTGGTCCCTGGCATAGGCAACTGAAGGAACACGGGTGGGTTTTAGTCAGTAAAAGTCTGAGACCCTCCTGCTCCGCCCAGAGCAGGAGAAGTCATATGATGATTTCCCACCCAGAAAAAAAAAAAGGCGTCATGTGCGCTGGGTTGCTACGTAGCGGGACGTCGTGTGCGCTGGGTTGCTACGTATTTTCTCTGCCTCTTTAAAAACGTGTTATTTTGAATTACTGTTATACTGTCGAGTGACATTTTTAATCGTCCAATCTATGTTATATACTGCCTGGCTTTTGTATTACCTTTTACTTATATACTAAACAGTTACTACTTACGGTTGTCGACAGCAGGTAGTGCGAGGAGCGATATTCCACAGACAAAAAAACTTATCATGATTGAACTCTTCCTTCCAAATCGGTCAAGCGTGACGTAGCAAAGCATAGAGCCGGGTATCTCCACGAGTGCCGTCAGCACAAAAATAAAGTACTTGTTGCCCATCAGTGATACTGCGTTTATAGCCAGTCCGTAGTAGATCATCGTCACTGATATCCACCAGAAAGAAACCACGGCCATCCGGGACAGGATGGTCTTTGACCGCAACACTTGACGACACAAAGAAGGTGGCTTGACCTCTGGTTCTGGAAAACGTCTTTCTCTATTATGAATGACTGTCTTTCTGGGCGGACCTTTAGTTAACATGTTCATTGTATTGGGTAGAAGTGTCACCCTATTGATCTTTGCAATTTTAAGAATTATCCTAACTGCTTCATCCCTCTTTCCTTTGGCTATGAGCCAGCGCACACTCTCTTCTACAAATAAGCAATAGAAAATAAAGAGCAGGGATGGAGTGAAGATGGCAAGCGTGTAGGTCCGCCAGTAGGGTATGGCCCAGGCGGACACGGCGGCCACCACCTGCCCCGACGCGAACGTGCAGTGCATTATGTTGCCGCCGATCACTCTCCTATTCAGGCCTACTATCTCGAGACCTGAAATAAAAATATTGAGAATACAGACCATAAAACTCAAACAATAAAACAAGCATGATCTCTATTTACGGGAAAGGCAAGAAAAGACATTCCTATTTATTTTGACTTGGCTACAATCGACCTCGACTTTTGTCCTAAAAAGCAGATTTAGTTTCGAAATTGAGGCAGATGCAACTAAACAAATCTGTAACTGTATTTGGCATACTTACATAATCTTCCAAGTAAATTTCCAATGCCATTTTTATAAAAAAAAAAACTTAAACAAAGCCTAACTTTAAGACTTATTTTCCGCGGCGGATAGTAATAGGCTAAAGAAAAAGGAGGATTATAATATTATACCTATAATAAATGCGGTGCTGTAAGTGCAATTACCGACGAGCGCTTCGATGAACTCCAGCAGCAAGTACACTAAGTAGTGGTTACAGACGGCTCGCAGCATGCCGAAGATTGCCGGTGCCACAGCCGTGCCGATCAGCGCCAAGCGACGACCGAACCTGGCGCGATGGATTTGACGATTTTTATTTCTGATTTTCCGGAATCTGTGTTCCGATAGCTACCTATAGCTAATCTTACGGGACGAAAACGGGCACCGTCAGTTGAGAGTGGGTCATCTTTTACCTGCCAGGGTTTATATTTAATCTTCATATCTATCTTCTATCTATTGTAATATTTTTAAAGGACAATGCTCATGGATGTATGGAATCCCGTACCATGCTGCATCAAAGTCAAACTTTGTTTTTTTATAGACTACGAGTACACTTATCATAGGTATTAACTCCTACAAAAGTTCTTTTCCTAAACAAAACCCGGGTTTCGGAGATTTTCTGAAAAATCGAAATAATCTACGCCAACAGGTTAAGCTACCCGAAACTGTCAAATTTTCTCTATCAACCTTGAACCTTAACGCTTTAACGATAAAGTTGAAAATCTATTAAAGAAATTTGACAGATTGTAGTAACTTGATGTGCTGGCGTCTGTACTTTATTTTGTTTGACATGTCATAGACGAACGGCCATTATTACTCTAAAAAAAATAATCGTTTAAATAAAAAATCTATTATTTTTTTATTCTAGTTATTTTAAATTAATGCAGAATCGGAAAAGTATATTTTTTTGCATGTTTTTTGAAAGACATGATCATGTCATTTTCAAAATTCAAGGTTATATTAATCATATCATTTGAAACGGAACGGCATGTAAAGGGAATGAAATAATATCAACACTTTTTTACTTTAAATTAAATTCCCTGTTCAAAAATTAAATCCCCGACGCGGAATGCCGTAAAAAATTATGAAATAATTAGTATAATATTTTGATCTTGATGCATGAGACTTTTGGTCGTTGTCTTTTATTATTTTTATCCAGATTATGTAAATGATAAATGATTTTATTTCTGTAAATAGGTTGGTACAAACAGTTTTATACGTCAATCATATTTTTTTAAACTAGAAGAGTTCGGCGTTTTCTATCTGACTACTCTGAGAAGAAAGGCCGCAACAAACTCAGAGGTCAGTCTCTTTTAAAGTCCAAAAATAATCTTGGACAGATCATGTGAAGACCATGTAGATTGGTGTCTGAAATGGTCTTTTGAGAAAAGAACCGCACAGATTGAGTGGACTGTCCAGTCAGTGCACGCATTTGTCAGTAACTGTGCAGCTCAACTCAGAACTTAAGGAGCTCAACGATTTGACGAACAATACATTGAAAGGACATTGGAGTAGGCCGCATAAACTACTCAAACTGCCAGACCATAATTAAAACGGAAACAATGACCCACATAGTCCTCACAGTCACAATAATTTAAATAATATAATACTTCATAAGGAAGGAGGGAAGGGAGGCCTTTGCCCTGCAGTGGGACAACACAGGCTTATAATAATCTATACGTATAATAAATCTGTAGAAGTGAAAATTCTGTACATTGAAAATATCAAAAAAATAAATAAATAGTCTGTCTGTCTGTCTGTCTGTTTGTTCAGGCATCACGCAAAAACTACCGGTTCGATTACGATGAAACTTGGTATAATTATTCTTTAATATCCTGAGCACCACTCTGGGTACTTTTTATCCCGAAAAAGTATATACAATAAAAAACAAACTTAATTTTGCTGTTCGATCCCTAGATCCGATTACTGTACCAAACGCAAATAATAAGTTTGTCGTAGGTTACGTCACCCGCAGTGGAGTTCAATAAGGGGCGCTCGCTGCACACGGCTAAGATACTAATATTTTATCTTAAGATACAATATCGCAAAATCCCTAAAAACGAATATCTTAGTTTTTAGGGATTTTGCTTATTTATTGAGTTTAGATTAGTTATCATCAGAAATAGGTTTATTTAGGTAGGTAGGTATTTTATTTTCTGTTATTGAGTTTATTTTTTTTTAATTAGGTAGGTACTTAGGTTTACTTTTATAAGGCATAGACGTAAATAATAAATAATGATTAAGATCTCATAATTCATTCAGAAATGAATGAATTATGAGATCTTAATCATTATTTTCAAAAACAACTACCTTTTGAAGAGTGAAGTGGGGTCTTAAATAATAACAGATTTGACTAAATGCGTATGAAAATGGAAATATACACGCTTATTACTTATGTAAAAAACATTTTTTTAAATTTTTGTTTGTCTGTTTGTTGCGGCTAATCTTCGAAACGGCTGGCCCGGTTCTGACGGGACTTTCACTGGCAGATAGCTGATGTTATGGAGTAACATAGATTTAATTATTTAAACTTTTTGCATACAAAAAAGGTACAAAGGCTGACTTAATGCCTTAATAGGGTGTATAGGCTACTTTTTGTTTCGGTAGCATGTTCCCGTGGGATAATTTCCGACATCCACGCGGGCGAAGCCGCGGGCAGAAGCTAGTAAATAATACTTTATACGGTAAATGGTCCTCAATTATAGTCTTTACCAGTTTAAAAAGCTTTCTGACACAGTTTCCGCTTTATAAAAGACTTGAGTTTATTAAGACAATGCGGCTAGAAACTTTATTATAAAAACTTATACATTGGCATCTAAACGAGCCACCTATTTTCTTGAGCCTGGTTGTAGGAACAACAAATTTGTGTTTGTTCCTAGTATTTATCTAAAGATATCATTGCATTTTTAAACAGATTAATATTTTTGTGTGCGTACAAAAGGTTTTCATGAATATACCGAGAAGGCACAGTCATTTAATTTCTTTAAATTTGTCTCTCAGGTAGTGTCTGGGACTTAATTTATAAATTGAACGAATTGTCCTTTTTTATAAAATAAATATTATCTGAATATCAGCGGCATTTCCCCACAACAGACTACCGTACGACATCACACTATGAAAATAACTAAAGTATAGGTACTAAACGGGCTGTTTCTAAATCAGTTAAATCTCGAATATACAGGGTTACTGGTAATTCGACGTATATCCGTCAGGGGCTGATAAGGGGGCCAAAATGCAACAAATTGAACCCCCATATGTATGGCCGAAATTCAATAGTTTTCGAGATATTTGAATTTTAAGGGTTTTTCGATATTTACCCAAAATTTGACATTTAATTCCAAATAAAAAAAAACTACATATTTGAATGAGTACCATTAAAAATGATGTTGTAGCTGGCACTTCAATTAAGCTATGGACATAATTAAAACTACTTAATTAAACAAAATAATTAAAATAATGAGCGATATGAGAATAATATCTTACCAATATTTTCATTTTACGCTTCAAAAATGTTGTCTCGTCACAAAAATTTCTATGACATTAATCGTACAAATAACTAAAACAACTTGCCTATTCTGTAAGCTTTCCAAAAAGGTATAAAAGTCAATTTTAAAATACATAATTCGTGGCTTGGCATGTGTTTGAATCGGCGCGGGGAGAGAAAGGGTCATTTGTATTTGTATGAAATAAAATGCATTAAAAAATGTACGTCAAATTTTATTAAAAATTTTACACATCTTGTTCAAAATGAGCCCCTCGATTACGAATGCAGGTTCGAATTCTCTTCCTAACTTCGGTTTTCGTCACTCTTGATGTGAACGTTGTTCTCATCTGTTGCGCCGCATTTATTATTCGCTGTCGAAGTTCTTCGACTGAATTTATTGGGGTCACATAAACTAATTCCTTCATATGACCCCAGACGTAAAAATCAAGTGGTGTGATATCAGGGCTTCGTGCTGGCCACGGAATTGGCCCTCCCCTCCCAATCCATCGGTTTGGATATCTCTCGTCTAGCCACTGTCGGACAGTAATTCGGTAATGTGCTGGGCAACCATCATGTTGAAACATGAGGTTGTTTTTTATTTCTTCGGGAACATCCGCCAACAAATCGTCTAGGTTGTTTCTCAAAAACTCCTCGTAATTTTGGCCGTTCAAATTTTGGGGCAAGAAATGAGGGCCCACCAAATAATTATCAACGACACCCATCCATACGTTCAGGGAAAATTTCATTTGCGACGCAGTTTCTTTTAGTTTTTTTGGATTCCTGCCTGCTTTAGGTGCCCAAAAATGTAAGTTATGGTAATTCGTTATACCATCCCGGTCAAACTTTGACTCGTCAGTCCACAAAATATATCTTAGGAAATGTTCCTGGTCAGCGTCAGCGTTTAACATAAACCGAGAAAATTCGAGTCGCCTGGCAGGATCTCCCTCGTGCAATGTTTGGACAGGTTGATAATGGTATGGGTGTCTACCTGATAGATGAACTACCGACCACACTTTCCACTGGGACATACTGAGCTGTCTTGCAACAATGTTCGTTGAGATATTTGGGTCATCAATAAAACACTGAAGAATGGTGTCCTCTTCGTCAGCCGTGTACCGTCGAGGTCTGCCAGCGTTGAATTGTGCTCTCTGAACACTGCCAGTTTCAGACAATCGTCGGTAGGTGCTCCCGAAAACAGTAACGTGGGGAAGTCGACGATCGGGAAAGCGGCGTTGGTATTCTCGCCGAGCCGCAGCCGCGTTTCCATCGGCAAAACCATAACAAAACATTATGTCTGCGTATTCGTTATTAGAATACGAAGCCATGTTATCCGAAATAATAATGATAACTAAAAGAATAACAAGAGAAACAAGAATTAACAATAATGATCGATAACAATTTAACGCGATGAGAGATTGGTTAATAGCAAGATAACAACACACGTGCTTGCGCGGCGTAGAGTCGAAACTTACTAAAGATTAGGAAGGCGACGCGAGCGCAGCAGGCGCCGTGTAGTCCCCCGCCCGCACACCCCGCCACAAGAACAACAACAAGACTTTTTGCCCGCCAAGACGAAGACCATGCTTGTGCAGACTTTGATTTTCCCTATAATCGACTATGGTGACGTGTGTTACTTTGACTTGAATGCGGTTTTGCTGGATAAGCTCGACAGATTGCTCAATAATGGTATCCGGTTCATATTCAATCTCAGGAAATACGACCATGTGTCGAGCTATAGGTCTGAGCTCAAATGGATGTCCATTCGCCAAAGAAGAGGTTTGCGCGCTTTGACTACGCTTTTCTCCCTTCTCAACTCTCCCACTCCTCCTTCTTATCTCGTATCTCACTTTCAATACCTATGTTCTTCACACGCTAAGAATCTGCGTTCTTCTAACAATCTTCTCTTACTCTGTCCTTCTCATACGTCTGACTTTGTTCATTCTTCTTTTCATATTCAGTCCATTCTTCTTTGGAATGCGCTTCCCCTTGATATCAGGACGGCCACCAGTCGGTATGCATTTAAGCGGAAATTGCAGAGTTACTTTCAAAACAAATAGCGGAGAGTCATCTCAATATCTCTCTTCCTTGATTTTGTATATATATATATATTTATATATATTATAAGTTTGTATTATAGTAATAGTATGTATGTGTATGTATATAACCTATTTATGTATTTGTTTACCTTGTTCTAAGAGTTTTTTTTTTTATTATTGTCCCTCTCAACCAAAGCACCTGCCATCTAATCTCTTCACCACCCTTGGTTGACTGGTAGAGAATGCCTAAGGCATTAAGTCCGCCTTTGTACCTTTTTTTTGTGCAAAAAGATTAAATAAATAAATAAATAAATAAATAAATAAATAAATAAATAAATAAATAAACAAGAATTTCGCCAGTAAAATCGGTTGTTTTATCGAGGATCATAAACTAAAAACACAGATGATTTCTCTCCCCGCGCCGGTTCAAACAAATGCCATGCCACGAATTATGTATTTTAAAATTGACTTTTACACCTTTTTGGAAAGCTTACAGAATAGGCAAGTTGTTTTAGTTATTTGTACGATTAATGTCATAGAAATTTTTGTGACGAGACAACATTTTTGAAGCGTAAAATGAAAATATTGGTAAGATATTATTCTCATATCGCTCATTATTTTAATTATTTTGTTTAATTAAGTAGTTTTAATTATGTCCATAGCTTAATTGAAGTGCCAGCTACAACATCATTTTTAATGGTACCCATTCAAATATGTAGTTTTTTTTTTATTTGGAATTAAATGTCAAATTTTGGGTAAATATCGAAAAACCCTTAAAATTCAAATATCTCGAAAACTATTGAATTTCGGCCATACATATGGGGGGTTCAATTTGTTGCATTTTGGCCCCCTTATCAGCCCCTGACGGATATACGTCGAATTACCAGTAACCCTGTATGTACCTAACGGCGGCGGCGTATGCAGCTGAGTTAAGCTTTTTTAACAATTTATCTATATGGGGGGCCTATTGAAGCTTGGCATCAAAAGTAATACCTAAGAACACTATGGTATCTTCGGGATACATCGTTTCACCCTTTATGAGAACGCTAGTTTTTACTTGTCTAACATGAGGTATCGTAAACTTAATACATTTAGTTGTTTTCTCTATAAGAACTAGGTTATTAACATTAAACCAGTTAACTACTTTATCGAGGGTGCCATTTACATTGTCAGTAACCAGCTACTGACGTTTGAGTTTAAATGAAAAGTGAAGTGTCATCTGCAAACAACACTATCATGATTATCCTTTATGAGGTAAGGCAAGTCATTAATATAAATAAGAAACAAAAGAGGACCAAGAATTGAGCCCTGGGGACTCCCGTTGTTACTACAGATCCGGGTGATCTTTTTCCGTTAACATCAACTCTCTGAATCTTATTACCTAAGTATGAAGTAAGAAGATCTAAAAGAGGCGTTCCGGATTCCATAGTGGTGCAGTTTCCTGATTAACGTTTCATGATAAACGTAATCGGATGCCTTGGGCAAATCTCAAAACATGCCCAAAGCATCGCATTTATCTTCCCATGCATTATAAATATGTCCTAAAAGTTCAACATCAGTAGTCGAATGAACCCTTGTAAAACCGAACTGTTTATTATGTAATAATTTATGTTTGTTAAAAAATCTTTGCATTTGATCTACAACAAGTTTTTCAAAAAATTTGCTAAAGGTAGGTACTTAGCATTGAAATAATGTAATAACTTGAATAACGAGTGCCCATGTATGTAGTTTCTTGCCCGTTCTTCTCCATAGAAATGTTTTGGAACGGGCAACTAGCTTCAACTTTCTGACTAACTGACCGAATCCTTGACAATTCAAAAGTACCTAAAAATGCATTTATTAAAATAAATGCATTGAGTTTATTTATTTATTTACTATTACCACTTACATTTCTTTTTACAGGTGGGAACCCAATAAAACAATGTAGTCACAATTTCCACACACGGAGACGTCACCCAAAAACCAATTAGATACCATCACCAACAATGAAATGTTTTGAAACTGTCCTATTTTGACTGACAGGGTCATACCTCATAATCAACGTATATATACACCGTTCCCAGTGCTGGGACACAGGCCTTCTCTCTGGGAGAGGGAGTGGGCCGTAATCCACGATGCGTTGTAAATAACAAAGCAAATTAAATCTACGCAAAGAAAAAGTTTGATAAACTCACGCATCTGAGATGGTGGCGGTGGCGGGTATCGCCAAGAACACGCCGGCGTTGTGGATGGTGCCCACCAGCGTGCGCTTCCACTCCTGACAAGCCAAGTCGAACTGAAATGTCGACATGTAACTATAGTACTATCCACACTAACTGAACATGGTATAAATATGATGATACCCCAAGGAGCCCACTGCACAAAAGGCACCATAAAAGATTCACTGCGTGTAAGTCTGGTTGACTTGCTTAGGGGAAAGAGATTCCCAAACACAACAAAAAAGATACAATTTTTGTGTGCGCATTTAAATAAATAAATAAATCTTGCCGTGGTAACATTTGCTCAAAGATTTAGTGTTCAGCTGCATCCGGTTAGACTGGAAGCCGACCCTAACTATTGACTTTATCATTAAGTTATTACAGACAAAGCACATTCACCTCTGGAACAATAGTGTTTTGATTCTCGTAGACCCAGGAGTAGCAACGTCTGCTCGTGTTGGAGAAACTGGCTGGATCGCATTTATCGCCAATCGCTACTTGTCGATGGCAGTCGTATCCGGTCGATGGTAATGCAAATTTTCCCCAACCATTCGTCTCAAACTTTTCGGGAGACGACTCGCATTGTGGCACTCTGCATCTAAACAAGAGGGTGGAGAATTAGCAGGAAGCAATTAACAGCAGCACTGCCGGCCGGTGACCATATAGATATGGCTGAACAATTAATATTATAATTGTATATCAAATGTTCGGCTGTGGCAAGTGTTTCCGTGGCACAGTAACTAGACAACCCTATTTTATTTTACAATTACTTAATAAGTATATATTTGTATATACCTAGTCTTGCCATAAATATTGTCACGAAGAAAAATATTTTTTTTTTATTGCAAATAATATTTATTTCTTTTACAGTGTGTTAGCTTAATACATAAATATAAAACAATTTAAAATATAAAAAAGCTTATTCGAAGTGGTCTCCATTGGCTGTAATACAGTCCTTTAAACGTTGAGGCCAGTTCTCAATAGAAGCATGGGAAAATTCTTCACTGCCAATAGTATGGATTGTTTTAGGGACTCCAAATTATCATGGCGTTTAGAGCAAGCCATACTCTCTAAAACTGACCATAAATCATAATCCAGCGGATTAAGATCGGGACTAGACGACGACCAGTCTTCAGCTCTGATGAAGTCCGAAACGTTCACTGCCAACCAAGACTGCGTGGACCGAGCTTTATTACCCGGCGCCGAGTCTTGTTGGAAGGACCATACTTGGTTATTGAACATGGTGTTGTTAAGGGGCTTAACGACCTTCTCAAGACCATTCTTGAGAAGGTAGTTAAGCCCCTTAAATTTCACCTCCTTAGTACATCGTGCAAACCTGCGAGCCAGCATACTGCATCTGGCTGCCAACGCTCTGCGCCCCTATCTAAATCTTGGTCATCCACGAGAAAGTCCGTGACAACATGATCTAGGTATTTAAACTGCGTAACGAACTCCAACGGAGTTCCTCGGTTAATAGATGGAATATTAACAGGTGTATTGTTGCGCACTCTAAAAACAATTACCTTGCTCATTATACCTCAAGGAGGTGGCATTATACCTCAAGCCATGAGCCTCCACGTACCTCTCACAGATGGCCAACAATTTCCTCAGACCACAGATTGATGGACTGAGCAGCACCATATCATCAGCGTAACTTATGTTGTTGATCATAGTTCCATCAACAGAGCATCTGATCTTGGTGCTGCTCAGCTCACCAATCAGCCGATCCATATGACACATTAAAAAGACTCGGTGAAGTCAATCCCCCCTGCCTTACCCCACAATCTAATCCATATGACTCAGATTGAGCATCCGCCCACCTAACATAATTATTCTGATGCTTATACCAATATTTAAATAAATCTATGAATTCAGTAGGTAGTTCAGTGTCATCCGACAGTTTTTGCCACAAAACATCATAATCTACTAAGTCAAAAGCTTTTGACAGGTCAAGAAAACATCCATACACTGGTGTTCTCCTGTCTGTGTAGTACTGCACAGTCTGCTTGAGACACAGGATGGCACTTTCAGTGGACAAGCCGGCTCTAAAGCCAAACTGCGCATCGTGCAATTTAATGTGTTTATTCAACCGCCTCTCAAGCAGACTGTCCAACACCTTGCCAATGACTGATGCTAATGATATAGGTCTATAATTAGATTTGTCGGATAAGTCACCTTTCTTACTTTTAATTATGGAAACTACAACTGTTCTTACCAGATTCTCAGGCAGGTAGGAATGACTCATACAAAAATTAAACATCATGGTAAGCAATCTGGTCAAGTGTACACCGGCGAACCTTAAGTGCTCGACACTCAGACCCTCATGCCCGGGTGACTTAACCCGCTTCATACTTTTTAATGCCATTTTAATTTCCTTATTTGAGAATCTTACATAAAAATCACCTTCACACAAGGTCCGAGTGTCTCGCACAGATGTGTCTGTATTAAGTGGCGCTACCTTAAAGTGATTCATAAACATGGTAGATATGTCAGTACTTTGTGCCAGATCCTCAACATTTGCGGGAAGACTCGGCTGGGGATTCAAACTGTTGGTTTCCTTCCAAAAAGAACTAAATTTTTTCTCATTATGCAGTGATACAATTTTATCCATTTTTATTTGGGTTGCATTGTTTTGACACCATTTCAATTTATTTTTAAATTTCTGCCTCATAATTTTCATATTCTCATAAACCTCTCCACACGTAGGTTTTCCATTATTAATCCACTTTTGAAACCCGAGCCGCGCCTTTGAATGAGCCTCTTTTACATGCTCGTTCCAACCAGTTACATACATTTTCTTTTTCTTCACAAATATGCTATGACTAGAAATAGCAGCCGTTTGCAAAACATAAACAATCTGTTCGTACATATTATTAATTAAAGATCTATGATGATCACTTCTACATATCCTATCACTACATTCAATAAATTGACTAGGAAAATCAATATCACGCAGGGCACTATGACATAGGTCAGCGTAGTGTTGCACCTGGTCAGAGGTTCTATTTCCCCAAATTACTTTATTGAACACTACTTTTTTATAGCTCAGTTTTGGTACTAAAATACTAAGATTTCAAATAATTTGTAAGGGAAAATGGTCAGACCATGAAACATCATTAAGCACATTTACTTTTACAATTGCACTTTTGGTAACACTTGAAACCATACAGTGGTCTAACCATCTAACGCACCCATGCGAGTCACTCAAGTAGGTGTAAGTATCGGAATTTATGCCAAGAAAGGCAATATCTGCACAAATGAAATTAAAATCCAAACAGAACTGTATTAATTCATTACAGAATAACTCACCTGGGTGCGCGTTGAAGTCTCCCAAAACAAAAACATTTGCCACACTATTAAATTCCACAATTGCGTTAATTTCTGTCAAACACTCTGTATATTCACTTAGATTATTCGGGTTACACACTGGCATATATACCGAAAAAATAAGAATATCTCGGTTATCGATTACTACCTTAATCGCGGTTAACCTAACAGTATTACACTGAATCACTGATACACTATCAAAAGCACTGGATCTCCACAGCAACGCGACGCCTCCTTGGGGTCGGCCTCGCCCGGCCGATGGTTCCGTAGCCGCAACACCCGTGGAACCAAAACCGGGAAAAATACTGCTTAAATGGGTTCCTTCTATTTGGCAGAATCTTAAAACTCCGATTTTTATTTGGCATAATCTTATTTAATCGAATATTTTTAAGGCATAAAAATTATTTAGCATAACTTTTGTTTGGCAGAATATTTACGTGTCCGAATTTACAATGGCATACTTTTATCTTGGCAGAATTTTGTTTCGCATAATTACCATTGCCATAATTAATATTATGCATAATTTTGTTTAGCATAACATTTATTTAGAGATACGATTATTTGGTATGGGTGCATATTTGAACATCAAAAATTAAAATAGATGTATCTTCTTGTAAAAATTAGTGTTCAAAACGTCTGCAAAAGTGACATAGAATGTTCTAAATATAGCATGTATTGGTAGCATTTTCAATATTAAATTAAATTTGTGTCATAAAAAGTCAATACGTTGTGCTGCAAAATTTTGTGACAGAAACGAATCGCTGCGAAACCGACTTTACGCAGTCTTGTCTGCCCTACCCCTAGAGTGTAATTTAAACCCGGGTAGGCGCGGAGGGGTAGGGCGGCCCGCGAGCTGAGGAGCAGGTGGTTTGAAGGCCCGCCACCGCGGCTGAGGCTGGCCGGCGAAGCCGGCCAGCAAGCCGAAGCTGCGGTGGTGAGCGTTAAAACCATCTGTGACGATAAGCTCGCGTGGCGCCGCCCAAACCCCGCAGCGCCGGAGCCGTGACAGAAACAATGCTTGCTGCATGTTGCATGCCTGCTTGCATGCTGCATGCCTGCTGCATGTTGCATGCCTGCTTGCATGCTGCATGCATGCTGCATGTTGCATGCCTGCTTGCATGCTACATGCATGCTGCATGCATGCTTTCACAATCAACTGTTTTATTGAGTAAATACATGCAGAATCAACTGTTTTATTGAATAATGATAATTAAATAATAAATAAAACAAATCAGATCAATAAAACAAATCAATAAAAAAAACCTGATCAGAAAGAGGTAGCAATTAACGTTATCGTCGCATGTGTGTGGCGAAAAAAATCAGTTCTGCCTTTTAATGACTATCGATATAAAATGTATGCCAAAAGACGATTCTGACTGTGAATTTTCTGCGATATGATGGTTCTGCTTTTTAATTATTATGGATATAAACATTATGCCTAAAGATGATTCTGACTAACAAAATTATGAGTTTTGAATGTATGACAACTGAGTGTATGCGAAATGATTTTCTGCGAAATGAAGTTTATGCTATCCGTTGTTATGCAAAACAATATTATGACGTAAAAAGTTCTGCTATAAAAGGTAGACCCTGCTTAAATACGCCAAGTCATGCGAGAGAAGCCACGTCTCCTGTATAGCTACGAGTACGACATCCGACGATTCACATAATTCCCTCACATAATCAACCGACCGTTTAATTGATCTACAATTGAAGCTTCTAAGCTTACACTCGCTTTAAAAGTTTATCTTGAGAAGTAATCATTTTTATGCCTTATTATTCACCGGGCCTCGTGTGCTGTTTGTTTTAAACACAAAATAACGTCTAAAGAATACCACCTCAGGCCACATATTATCATTGTCGAATAAATCCATTTTATGTTTTGGTATTGAAATCTTGAATCATAGTCCTTAGAGTTTTTCATTTCTATCCGCTCCGGTGCAACGATAACCTGTGTTTTTTCCTTCACGTAACTAGCAATATCCTCTGAGCTGAATCTTTCGACACATTATAAATTAAAAATGGAATTTTAACATCCACGGCCTATATTTCGTAGTTAAATCAACGTTAGCGGTTCCTTTTCGGTTCTTCCAACAAAACGAGATTGCTTCTTACGAGATTGTACCACTGTCCACTCCCCTTCCTTATCGGGTATATTATGTTTTAAAAATCGCCTATCACTAGTCGTATGTCTAGTTATTGGCGTAATCACAGCATCGGCGTACTCACGAGCATTTATTTGCTGTCTCTGCTCCTCCGTTGACAAAGTATGCGCGGAGGTCGGCTTGCGCCTTTCACTATGCGATGCACTAAGATGTTCGGTGAGCGGGACGATACCATCGTTAATCCCCGTATGTGTAACCGGGCGCGAACTATACTTGTTTGATAAGACATCACAGATGTTTTCTTCCACATTCAAAGATTCCATTTCACACAACGGCTCGCTAACTGATAAATTATTTTCTAAGTTGAGGGTAGACGCACCGCGTCTATTGTAGTTTACATTGGGTTCAAAGGTTAATGAATCACTACTTTTAACGGCTAATTGGACTTGATCGAGTTGTTCCTTTGTTGCGTACACATCTTTAATATGTTTGATCTCCGATTGTAACACAATAATGTCCTTCAATAATCTTGTCACATCTACGTGATCAAATGTCACGGGGGGTAACTTTTGAAGATCTCTCGCAACAAAAATAGATATATCTTCCGGTTCTGTGCTCTTAAATAAGGAAATTATGTCTTCGAGATCCTGACACACTTTATTTTCCTTCCTAGGATGGCGGATGGACGGCTTCCTACGGATTAAGTTGTGGAAGTATCGCGTAAAAAGTACCAAACCAATCTACAAATATTTTGCGTAACTTAAATAACAGTTAGATTATGTTTCATCGCAATTGCTTTTCTAAAGCCCCCAACTTCTTCATCATATTTACCTAGTCATTATGGGTTAGGCCGCACACGATCATACCAAAATGGTCTCTCGACTCTGAAAATCACTTTACTTTTGGCCCTTTTTTGAAATCTGAAAGTTGGGCTGAACTTTCAGATTTCAAAAAATGCCGCACCTACTTAGCTACCGTAGAGGCGGGTTACTTTGACTCTAGGGCATAACTTTGGCCCAAATCGAGAAAATGTTTGAAGTGCCCGCTGTGTCGCGACCACACAACCAAACATCGTAGTTCCTTCGGTAACTAACAGACGGCGATATAAACGCGTACTTGCGGAACTGTTTTACGGATTCGAGTGCACGTCGCTACATGTTCGCGCCATTTGAAGTTTTGACAGTAACACCGGCGTATTTTTCTGCTGCAAACTTTGATGTGTACAGCTAAATTTTGGTAAGTTTTCCAATTGGATTGTTATTTATTTTCGTAGGCATGTCTGTAGGAGTATAGCAATTGTTTTTTAAAGACGATTTACTTATGTTTTGGGACTTAAATTACAGATCTAGAAAATCGGTATACATTGACCGCCTTTTCGGGTAACTTTGGCCCCGCGAGCTAAAGTAACTCTGCGATGTTTATTAGTGGAGAACTTTACATTTTTGATCAATTTGTTACAGAACTAAATACAGAGCGACATTCCTGCCATCCGTGTACAGACTGGCAGTCGTCGATATGTTGATTACACCCAGGCAGATTTAAACAAAATGTCTGGATGCAATCCAATCAAAAGTGCTCACACAAAGAGCGGCTGCAGATTTGATTAACATTCCTCGCAGCACTTTGAAAAACAATTTAACCCGGAAGCACCCTAACAAATCAGGTAAACCTACAAAACATGCATGAAAAGAGGTAAGACGTACTGGCGGTGGCTCGCGATTAAAGATGAACAGCTTTATAGTTGGGAACACATGTAGTGTGTAAGATTGGACTTCCTAAATTTGAAAAAAAGGGTTCTTTCTCTGTTCCAGAAATGAACGAGTGATTGTGTGTGAGTGATTAGATTGTGGTACAGACGCCAGCAGGTCAAGCTACCCGAAACTGTCAAATTTTCCCAACCAACCTTGAACCTTAATGCTATAACGATAAAGTTGAAAATCTATTAAAGAAATTTGACAGATTGTAGTAGCTTGATGTGCTGGCGTCTGTACTTAGAACGTTGATTCTCATACCTACATAAGACTGAAATTATAATTTTATAAAACTGAAAAGTATGATATGTTTGCGAATGTTACCGAATGTATCTAAGATCGTTACGTGATATTTTCTTACTGTAAATCTTTTTCAAATATATAATGTTGATTTTACATCGTGTTTTAATTTATTTCGAACTTTTTTCTTACATTAAACCTCTCCTGGATATTCAATATTACCGCCCTTGGTGGTTTCTTTGGTCACTGATAGCTGCAAGTGCGATTTTTCACCGATAAAGTTCATGGGGTTAAATTAACCCTTTTCTAAGAACAACTTTGGCCCAAACTTTAATTTAAAAAAAAAACATTTTACGCTTATCATATTTCTAAAATACACTACGCATCTTGTTGATTACATCCTTGAGCTTCTTTATAACATATAAGAACACTAACAAGATAACACCAATACAAACTACAGATCAAATTCATAAATTATTTGAAAAAAATAGCTAAAGTAACCCGCCTTTACGGTATCAACTTTTCGCCCTGCATATGCTTGCTCAAAAACCCTCTGGGCTGGGGTACCATCTATCATCTTTTGATAGATGGTACCCCAGCCCAGAGGGTTATAATTAAAGTGTTCAAGTAGAACTTTTCACTACGTCATGTACGTAACAACATCTATTGATGCGATATATTTCTATACTAACGAAAACATGGCAAGTGACAGCTATAAATTATTATCATGTGAATAATAACGTCATAAAAGTAATGATAATGATTATAATTTTATAAAAATCGCTTCCATTCGTGGTTGATTAGTGGTGCTAAAAGAAATTCAAATAAAAAGTGAGGATGATGTAAGATAATAATAATTGTTGCGGTGTTCTGAGTGACAAAGAATGCAATGTAAGATAATTATTGATTTAAGAGGCCTCTTACAGTCCACTAGCGCCGCCAATCGAAAAAATGTCATAACTCGTAAATAGAATCAAAAATACAAAATATGTTCTATTATTACTGTGGAAAATGCAATAACGTAATTGTATAACACCTTATCAACACTTGAAATATAGCTGTTTAGCTAAATCGTGCATTCAAAACATAAACGGCCGTTTTTGTTACAAATGCACGATTTAGCTAAACAGCTATATTTCAAGTGTTGACAATGTGTTATAAAATTACGTTATTGCCTTTTCTACAGTAATAATAGACCACATTTTGTATTTTTGATTCTATTTACGAGTTATGACATTTTTTCGATTGGCGGCGCTAGTGGACTGTAAAAGGCCCCCTTAAGAACGTTTATTGTATGCTGCGCGAGTTAGCCAGTATATTCGATCGATGGCGTTGAGCAAATGTCGTCATTTTCTGAATCGCGGTGTTAAGAATTTCCGCAGAAGAGTGACCCTCATTCGTATATTAAAGTCAACATTTTTTCTAATGGAAACTGAAATTATTGTTACAAAATAGTCGACAAAAAAGTAGTTTCTTAGAGACGTAGATGATATTCTGAACTGATGATGTACTGGATTTCTCTCTAGAGGTCTCATCTCAATCAAGTTCTTCCTCAGTTCTCTTTAACCGAATCTATTAGAATAAAAACTGAAGGAATCTTTGAAGCATCTTTATAACCGACTTCAAAAAGAAAGAATTTCTTAATTCGTCATGGCCTGTGAAAAAGCCCTACTGTCGTGGAACTCATCAATGACGAATGGAATCCTACTGTGACTGGGTTTTAACATGGTATACGAAAAAAGTTGCTGAGTATCAATATAAAGTAGTAGTTACACGAACTTGCGTGAGCTAGGTACCACATATTTTTTTTTGTTTTACAAAAATTATGGAACCGACTGCAAAAATTCAATTTCTTGCCAACGACTGTCCAAACTTTGTAGTGTTTTTTTATGGAAGTCCATTATATTTTTTATGTAACGAGTTTTATTTTAACGGTGGACACATAAATTACTATATTCATTCTATTAGGTTATTCTGTTTTTTTATCGTTTTCGGTAGTCTAAAGAAGTCTAAATCAAAATACAAAGTTTTCTTCATGTCATCTACGTAGTTTTCGAGGGCTGCCGGTGCCGAATATAACCAGACTAAATGGGTTGCTTTTCACACGGGCAACTTTATGTAGGAGCTCTTTCGAGGAGCACACAATCTCTCTAACATCATTGACAGAGAAGCATTTTCTAAGTTTTTAAGATCATGATAATTTAATTTTTTTTTTTGCCTGTTTTTTTGTGATCCTTCTTCACCATGATAACGCATCAGCACGCTGCCAGACGGGCATTTGATTTGTTGAGTACGACAGATGCCCAGATAATGAGCCACGACCAGGCGCCTTTTATTTAATTTGCGCGATTTTTATCTAATCTCAAAAATCAAAGAGATACTTCGTCGTGTTGACATTATGAACGCTAAAGATGCAGGACTGCATTCGAAAGGGCTGTGGTAGAGCACCCCAGGTAGTGCTTCCTACCAGGCAAGATCGGAAGATTCTTCCTTTTCAATGGAGGAGTGTTAATTACACCTTTTCTAAGCGACACATTTTTGTTTTCCGACATCCAGGCGAACGAGGCGCGGGCACAGCTAGTTGCAAAATAAAATAGGCGTCTAGAGTTATCTGATCATGCTTTTATGCTGAAACTCACCTGTATTCGACTTTTCCAGCATTAAATATATACTGGCAGTTGTTCACACTGCTGAATAAGATGGCGACTCCCAAGTAGAAGTACACGATTTTCTGATAGCGGCCGAAGTCGCCCAACTCGGGCAATATGGCGTCTAGATCTAACGGGGCCTGGGTCTCCTGAAGCTTGGAACGATGTTGGATGGGCATTCCTACCGGCACACCTTGGCCCAGCACTGCACGCACCTGAGTGCGTATTGACCAGTCGGGTCGAGGAAATACATTAACATTATAATTACACAAGCAGGGACACAAACAACGGTTATATCGAAATTGCAATGTTGACCTCAACTTCAACTCCTCATTAATCGCTTTTGTAGGACTCCAATCTATGCAATAATAATTATTTTTGATTTTTGTAGCCACTTGAAGTTTGATATTCTGTCAAACGTGACGAGTACGACCACTGACAGCCGAATATAGCAATGAAGGTTTTAGACACTGTTCTATACAACAGTAATGTTTATTGGATTTCATTATTTTTAAATGAATTGCATGTATGTGTTGTTGTTTCTTTGATTAGAGAGATTGGTAGACAAAGTTTCTCCCGTGAAAACTACCAATTATCTACTGTGTTTATAAACAGGGATTAACGTGATGATATCCAACATATTCCGATAATTTATGTACCTACTTGTAGGTACTTCAATCCTGTGAAGTGGAAAGTAGTGTAGTACTAATTGGAATTAAATAACGAGAAATAACTAAATAATTTAGTTATAATGTATGTACGAACCAATAATAATATTTTTTTATTTTTTTTTATTAATTTGAACTAGTGTTCCTAGTAATTTATTACAATCTAGCCTAACAGACTAATAAGCAATTTAACTCTAACTTAATATTTTACGAGATAGATTATAACTAAGAATAATGTCAATTTGCACTTTTACACAGTTTCGTAGCACTTTCTTAGGGTCTGGTAATTGATAAAACACTTTGTTCATGTGTTACATGTATAGCACCATTAGCATCGCACTATTATTCATTCACTATATAAATACTACACTAATTCAAATGGTTTAGTTCTCTTTAGCCTACGCACTAAGTCCGTGTTGTCTAGCAGCTGAATTGCCTCGACATTGACATGTCGGTGAAGTCTGTGTTCGTGGGCTTCAGCAAATTTTTGAATGATGGTGGTGACGGATTCCATTTTAAGGTCACGGTGGAGGTCGTCATTTCTAATGTACCATGGAGCATTTGCAGCATCCCTGAGTACTTTATTTTGGAATTGTTGGATTATTTTAACGTTACTTCGTTTAGTACAGCCCCAAAGTTGGATGCCATACGTCCAAATTGGCATAAGAATATGCTTGTATATTATGATTTTATTATGTATTGATAGGCAGGATTTCCTTCCGAGTAACCAATACATAGTTTTATAACGTATGTCGAGTTCCTGTCTTTTCTTTTTGACGTGAGATTTCCAACGCAGTTTGGCGTCAAGAGTTATGCCAAGGTATTTGGCTGTGTTAGCATAAGGTACTTGCATGCCATTTATATAGATTGGGTGGTAATCGCAGTGTTTGTTAGTGAAGTCAATATGGATTGATTTTGATTCATTCAGTTTGATTTTCCACTTTTTTGTCCAGTCATAAACTTTGTTCTCAGCTAGTTGAACTTTTTCTACTGCTTCTTTGTGGCTTGATCCGGTAGCCATAATAGCAGTGTCATCTGCAAAGGTAGCAATGGTGTTGTTTTCCAGCTCTGGGATATCACATGTGTATAGCAAGTAGAGGAATGGTCCTAACACAGTTCCTTGTGGTACCCCAGCTTTTATAGTTTTTAGCTCAGAATATGCATCCTCTTGCCTTATTCTAAACATTCTGTTACTTATATATGATTCTAAAATGTCTGCAAATTCTGGAGGTAGCATGCGTCTGAGTTTAAATACCAGACCCTCATGCCAAACTTTATCAAAAGCTTGCGCGACGTCTAGGAATACGGTGGCGCAGACTTGCTTGTTTTCGAGTGTTCTTTCAATAATGTTAGTTATTCTGTGTACCTGGTCTATCGTAGAGTGTTTTTCTCTGAAGCCAAATTGATGGTTTGGTATTAGCTTATTTTCTTCTATTATTGGTTTTAACCGTTTTAATAACAGTTTCTCGAATAGTTTTGATAATACTGGCAACAGGGAAATGGGTCTATATGATGATGCTTCATGGGGTGGTTTCCCAGGCTTCGCTATCATAATGACTTCAGCAACCTTCCATGACTCAGGCACATGATTTAGCATAAATGCAGCATTAATAAGTCTGGTCAGCTTTACTATGACTTTGCGCGGGAGATGTTTTAGTATTTCTCCTGTTATGAGATTGTAACCCGGAGATTTCTTCGAGCTTATGTTGTGTTGAATTTCTCTCAGAACTTCTTTAGGAGTTACAAGTCGAATTCTTTCACTTTGTGATAACTTTTCACTCTCAATTATTTCTATGGAGCTCTTGTTGGGCCGAAAAGTGTTTTCTAAGTGTTGGGCAAACCTAAACGCTTTTTGTTCATTGCTTATGGCCCATTTTCCGTCGCTGTTTTTGGTGGGTGGAATTGGCATAATTGGCCTTTTAAGATTTCTTGTAGCTTTCCAAAGAGAGAAATCCGTTGATTGGTCGTTGGTAAGCTGCACAAGGTGAGTATTCAGACAGTCATCCTCAAATTGTAGAATTTTCCTTTTTAGTCGTTTTGTTAGGTTATTTAATAATTTTTTATCCCGCGGGCATCTTGTTTGCTGCCACCGCTTTCTTTGCTTTCTTTTATCAGATAGTAAACTCACAATTTCCTTGGGATAGATATGTCCCTTATATTTACGTTTTAATTGTGGCGTGTTGTTCCATGCACATTGTTGGATATAAACAACGTATTTGTTTACTTCCGAGTCCAGTTGTTTTATCCTCGCGCGCCTGTATGAGTGGCGCGCGGAGGCACTACGCCGGGGGAAAAGTCCGCTCCCGCGGCAAATTGCTGCGGAGCGGACGGACCTCCGGCTCGATCTCATGGCGACATGGAAAGAGCGACTGTCGCAACCCAGCGCAGGGCACGCCGCGATAGCGGCGATAAGACCCCTCTTTGAGGAGTGGCTAGAGAGGCGCCACGGCGCCCTCACCTACCGCCTGACGCAGGTCCTCACCGGACACGGAAGTTTCGGGAGGTTCCTGCACATCATCAGGCGGGAGGAAACGCCCGGGTGTCACCATTGCCAGGATCGCCCAGAGGACACGGTGGAGCACACGGTGGAGGTCTGCCCCGCTTTTGCGGAGCACCGCCGTGTCCTCGTAGAGGCGATCGGCAGCGGCGGCGGCCTCTCGCGCCCAGCCCTGGTGCAAGCCATGGTCCGGAGCGAGAGGGAGAGGGAGGCAGTCGCCTCCTTCTGCGAAGCAGTCATGCTAGCGAAGGAGGTGGCGGGACTGATGAGGGAGAGAGCCTCCCGTCCCAGCCGCCGCGGGAGACGCCCCGGGCGTCGGGAGACGAGTGAAGACTACCGGCCACCGTAGGTGCGGGCCTGCGGGTGGAGAGCAATGGGTAGCTCACCGCCCGATCAGGACCAGGCCCGTGCCGGACGGCGCGTAAGTGTTTCACGCGCGCCTCAAAGAGATGTCAGCATAATCAGAGGGGCCCCTTAGGGCCGAAGCCTGCCGGGTCGGCGGGATTGTCCGAAAGGGCCCCGCTGCCCCGGAACATAAAGGGCGAAGGAAGGAACATGGGTGGGTTTTAGTCAGTAAGAGTCTGACACTCCCTTCCGCTCCACCCAGAGCGGGAGGGGTCATTTGAAGATTTCCCATCCGGAAAAAAAAAAAAAAAATCTGTAGATTTACCAGGCTTAGATGAATAATAATAATAATAACGTATTTACCGACGGTCTATAAAGTTCTTACATCCATTTTGAGAGCTAAAATTAACAAACATATATGCACCAACTCCATTATGTCTGCCTCTCAAAACGGATGTAAGAGTGGGTCCCGCGGTACTAAGGAGCTACTCCTCATTGATATGGCCATTAGCCAACAGGTTCGTCGTTCCCGAAAGGATCAGCTGTCGACATGTTGAATAGATAATAAGAAGGCCTATGACTCGGTGCCACATACATGGCTCATGAGGGTGCTGCATTTGTATAAAGTAGATGCAACTCTGGTGTCCTGCCTTTTCGCAGAAAATTGTTTGCCAGATTATCATTTGCCAACCAACGTTTCGCCGATGTTTCACTTTGACAACTAACGATTAGCAAATTTTTGTTTGACAACGTTTCATTTGGTAGAATTATTGTTAAGCCGATTATTATAATGACACAAAACGTTTGGGACATTTATCATTTGTCAAACATTTCACTAGGCCACACAACTATTAGACGAATGACGTTTTGTCAGTGTAACAGTTCCAGATGCTGTTGAAATATACGTATATTTCAGATTCCTCCAGAAAACTGAGTGCTAACAAACACTGAAACCCTGGTCTGAACTTGCTTAAAACAAATAAGTTTTTTTTAATAAGTATGCAACAGAAGTCTAAGGTTACGATAGGTTAGGTTAGGTTCGAGTATGACAAACAACGCACGAGCCGAGCGAGCGAAGCGAGCGTGCCGCGGCAGCGGCCGGCGATGTGCCAGAAGCGAATCGCTTTTGTAAAAAGAAACAGTTAGGTTAGGTTAGGTTAGAGTATGACAAACAACGCACAAGCCGAGCGAGCGAAGCGAGCGTGCCGCGGCAGCGGCCGGCGATGTGCCAGAAGCGAATCGCTTTTGTAAAAGGAAACAGTTAAGTTAGGTTAGGTCACATTAAAGATAAAGTAAAAAAAATAATTAATAACAATAACTACCTGTGTATAATTTGTCCCAAATGAAAATGGCATCCTTGTAAATAAATTTCTTCAAAATTTGATCGAAGACTCAGTATTGCAGCTTTTTCGAAATCTAACACATATACTTTTGGTGCAAGGTTAATACCGTGTTCTTGACCCAACTAGATTTGGTAAACAATAAACAACTAAATGAATATTACGCAAACTAAAACATTCTGCTACTTAAAAGTTGGCATTTTAAAAAGTGTCATTATGAAAAGCAGACCAAACGTACAGTTGGTAACTGTGAGGTTGGGAAATAAAACAAAATTATATGATAAGTTGGCAAATGATTATTCGGCGAAATAAAATTCTGCGAAACGTTGGTTGGCAAGTGAAAATCTGGCAAACAATTTTCGGCGAAAAGGCAGAGAACCTGCAACTCTGCGTACCTTCCTGATGTCGTGTATGGGGCAATGGAGGACGGTCCTTCGCTATCCAGGAAGTCGAAATATTCACAGGAATAGCGGAACGAGCGAGGCATATTTCAGGGCGATAGTTTGAGTCCGCTTTGGTTCTGCTTAGCCTTGAATCCTCTAAGCACACTGCTGGAGGATTTAGGTCTTGGCTACCTGCTGAGGAGAGGTGGTCAGGTTATATCGCACCCCCTACATGGATGACCTAAAACTCTTTGCTCCCAAAAAGTTGCAACTGATGGAGCTACTGAAAGTAACTGAAACGTTCAGTAGCGCCATCAGGATGGAATTTGATGTGGACAAATGTGCGGTCATGCATATAAAGCGAGGGGAGATTGTGGAATCCGTGGGAACCCAACTCTCGGATTCCACAAACCTTAGGCTCTAAGGTTTGTAGGTTCTCCGCATCCGAAACCTATAAGTATTTGGGTATGGAAGCGTTAGGCATCAATGTTACTGACATGAAGCAATCGTTGAAGGAGCGCTTCTTTGGCCACCTGAAAAAAGTACTTAATAGTCTTCTATCAGGCAGAAACAAGGTGCGTGCCTTCAACAGTTGGGTCATGCCGGTTTTGATGTACTCTTTCGGCATAATCAAACGGACTCAAACCGAACTAGACGCCCTGGATAGGAGGGTCCGGACGCTGCTGACTGCAAATCGAATGCATCACCCACGGTCATCGGTAATGAGGCTGTATATCCCGCGAAAGTGTGGAGGTCGAGGCTTTTTAAACGCTAGGACCCTCCACAATCGCGAGATATTCAGTCTCAGGGAATATTTCCTAGAAACCGACGTGGTATCGAGATGTAGTCGCGGTGGACAAGGGCCTCACCCCGCTCTACTTGGCTAAAGAGGACTGGCGCAAGCCAGTAGTGGTTGACACCAATGATCGCATGGAAGTATGGCAGAGTAAGGACCTTCACGGACGCTTTTACCGGGCCCTACATGGACCCAATGTAGATCTACTAGCATCCGTAGCCTGGCTGCGTTTCGGTGACCTCTTTGGAGAAACCGAAGGTTTTGTCTATGTAATTATGGACGAAGTTATGATGACGAACAATTACTGGAGATTTATTGTGAAAGACGGCACGGTTGACTTCTGTCGGGCATGCCACCGGCCGGGAGAATCAATTAGGCATATTATCTCCGGGTGTTCTCGTCTAGCTAACGGAGGGTACTTTCATAGACACAACCTTGTAGCCAGGATAATCCATCAGCAACTTGCTCTGAAATACAGCCTTGTGGAATCTGAGGTGCCGTACTACAGGTATGTGCCCGACCCAATACTCGAAAATGGTAATATCACATTGTAGGTACTGGGGTCGATCCATCATCACTGACAGGACTATTGTTGCTATTGGCAACAATAGTCCTGTCAGTGATCCTGATATGCAACCACTACAAGACCCGCTTGCACCACCAATGTAAATACGTTTAGCGCTAAACATTTAAAAACGTCATCTTGTGTCCGTCATTTTCAAACGATTAACAGAAACGGAAGGTTGTTTTAAATTAGTTTATCGCAAAAAAAAATAGTGATTAGTAGTGCAAGCGGGCCTTAGTGTATTTGATTGCCTCGTTAGTCTAATGGGGCTGCAGATTACGAGGTCCCAGCGCCAAGTCCTGGGTCGGGCTAAAAAAGTTCGAGTTTTTTCTTTCTCTGAATTCTCAGTAGCATCCACTTACTTCTACTCCATACAATTGATAACAATCTCTCGTGTTCGAGGAAGACTGATTTCCCAAAATATGTATTTCAGTAGGTCGAAGTATGTATAGGTATCACTCAAGGATCCTATCGAAATATTTCCCTCATCATCATCTGCCTAGCCTTTTCCCAACTATGTTGGCGTCGCCTTCCAGATATTTACCTCATAATCTTTTATAATTTAAACTTTTGAGGACAAAGCTCAATTGCTTAATTTTTTGACGAAAAGGTGACGAAACAATATTTACTGGAGTAATACCTTCCTTACCTTCCTACCAGTTGTACCAGTAATACCTTCCTTACCTTCCTACCAGTTGTACCAGTAATACCTTCCTTACCTTCCTACCAGTTGTACCAGTAATGCCTTCCTTACCTTCCTACCAGTTGTACCAGTAATACCTTCCTTACCTTCCTACCCGTTGTACCAGTAATACCTTCCTTGCCTTCCTACCAGTTGTACCAGTAATACCTTCCTTACCTTCCTACCAGTTGAGGTAAAATAACTGTGACCTTATTCTCTCAATATCAACCGCATCGTTTGCCCGATGCTAAAACAAAATTATAGATAAGAAGGCCAATTCTCGTAATTTAAAACGTTCAAAATCTAGTCGCAGTCTCATATCAGCGACAAACAAATGTCAAAAACTTGTCAAAATGTAGGGAAATTAGAGGTAATATTAAGAACGTTCACAGTCTGATCTCAGTCTCAATTGAGACTGAGATCAGACTGTGTGTGAATTACGAGAATTGCCCTTCTGGTATCCACCCTACAGATAGGTATGATGCACAAGTTAAATGTTTCTATAACTTACCTGAGAGGTCATTTAACATATCCGAAAAAAAAATAAACAAAAAAAAACCGCCATTTAAAATGAGAGTTGCCCAATATGAGATGACATAGTAGATTCTGATCAACAACAGCGTTGAGTCCACAGGGTAGGTGGTACAATTGAGTCACAATATTAATCTTAATGCTTATTCAGATAAAAGCCGTTCTGCCCTGGGCTCAGTTAGCCCAAGTACACACGGGAGATTTTTTTTTTACGCAAACTTTATTTCCCAGCTCTGCTTAGCGCCGACAGTTGAAAATCCAACAGTGTGTTTGTCGATGCGCCTGGCGTGCTCTCTGAGATTCTGAACGCTCGGCTCAACACCGAGAACTAAAAATCCAGAACGCAATATATTCCCGCTGCGATGTTTTTACGTCCGTGCCAACGTGAGGTTAGTAAAGTCTCTTGTATGAAGACAATGCGTTTTATATCACGGTAAACCTTTAGTTTTAGGTAGAGATTACCAAAGAGATGCGAATATTCCCGATCAGTTACACCTTATCGTCCACACTGTTGACGATAGGGAAAAAAGTTCCGGAATGAAAGAAGGGCCGAAGTCCAAAAAGGCCGCGGGAGACGCCCCGGGCGTCGGGAGTCGAGAGACGACTACCGGCCACCGTAGGCGCGGGCCTGCGGGCGGAGAGCAATGGGTAGCTCACCGCCCGATCAGGACCAGGCCCGTGCCGGACGGCGCGTAAGTGTTCCACGCGCGCCTCAAAGAGATGTCAGCATCAGCAACGAGGGGCCCCTCAGGGTCGAAGCCTGCCGGGGCAGCGGGATTGTCCGAAAGGGTTACCGCTACCCCGGAACATAAAGGTCGAAGGAAGGAACATGGGTGGGTTTTAGTCAGTAAGAGTCTGACACTCCCTTCCGCTCCACCCAGAGCGGGAGGGGTCATTTGATGATTTCCCATCCCAAAAAAAAAAAAAAAAGTCCAAAAAGGCGGGTAGGACAGACTGAATGCGGCTGCTGGAACTAGACGTTGTGGTGCAACTAGAGACAGGACTATGTGCAGCAAGTAGCCTGAAGCATAGCTAATTTTCAAATAGTGAGTAGAACCTTTTGAAACAATCGTTATTTTGCTTGTACCGGCGTGGGCGCAGGGTGAATCAACGTATTAAAGCCACGAGGTCTACTCAAACACCAACATTACTCGTGGCTTTAATAAATAAAATAAAACCAATAATTATGTAACATAATAATTATTATTTTTTAATATCCTTAAACGTTTTATATACAGTCAACATCGAATGCCAAGAACAACATCTACAACGTAGTAAAGTACACAAGAGCACAACAGGTTTATAAACGTATTTATATATTATATGTATAGATAAAATTATATACATCTACAGTAATATCCTCACAAACGATATACTTGCATGACTGCATTATATGTGACGTCGGGCTGCTGACGCTGTCGTCCTACACCGTAGGTATGAGCCTTTAGTGAGTTGCTAAATGTGATTTTCATTTGTCATTTTAGTTATAAGTGCTGCCTCATGTAGCAGTTACTTTACGATAGTATTGATAAGTTGATTCAACGACTACATCTACACATGCCTATATTTCAAACATCTATGTGCACGTCTATGTCAACACTATTTACTTTCGACGAACACAATGTCAGCAGTCGACGTCCCTGAGTAGTAACAAGTGATCGATACATTCAATAGAAAACGTCTGAAATTCAATACAATATAGTTTTATTGAACTATGACGACCGACAATAAATATTACATTGGTCTTTAGATTACAGGATTATTATACAATATTCATATGATTACGGCTACACCTTGCCGCGCGCGCCGACAGAGACAGACGATTGATGCCGTCTCTGTCGCTCGCGGCGGCTGGATAGTAAAAGCTATCGAACACTTAACATTTCAAAATGTTTTGTCTCTTTCCTTTGTAAGGATTAATGAACACTAGGAAGGGATAGAATTATACAACACTGACACGATACTATCACTTTTCAAAGATGGCGTGATTTGGAAGCTTTCGCCCTACACGAGCCGAGAGCACACGACTCTAGGCCCTTCAAATAAACTCTTGTAAACTACAAACGAGCAAAACACATTTTACAATAATTATTTTATTACAGTACATAATGTAATTTTAAAACAGTTTCTTCTCATTTGTATGTAACAGGTGCTGAGTTATTGCATTGTGGGAAAATATACATGTTTACTTACAATATAATAGAGTGCTACGTTTCAACAAATTGCATTAAATTAGATTTATTGTAGTACAGTCGGCTACAGAAGGGTTGATCGTTTCGAACACTTCGGATAAAACAGAGGTGAGAAAAAAAATTAAACCCTTGTACACACTTGTGTAGCTGACTGTACAGAGTGAGCACAACCAAAGTGACGCGAAACACCGTTACGTATTGCTCGTTACTATGAGAACCAATGTTTTAATAAACAACACTGACACAAATAATAGACGTGGCGGTAGGAAAATAAAACTATATTGGCTCCATAACCATTCAGAGGAAAATTATGTACTTTTCCTCTTGTAAGGGCCAGTTGCTTGATTGTTTTCACATGACATGGCTATTTTATTGTTAGTGTTGGCAATCAATATACATGAGTCTATTATAGGGATATTATACCGATGGGACACCATCTTACAAAAATATATGATTTAAATATTCACAATATGGTAACTTATAACAGATAGACAGACATTGGCACTTCCAATGTTCACTATTTCGGGCACACTTTACAATTATTAAACACTTGACACGATGCTACACAAATTATTGCCTGTTTTCAGTCACAAGACCGAGACGACCGAGTTACGACAACATTTAATTAAGTAAATATGTTTTTGAATTCACAAAGAATGTCTATAAAATTCACAATGGATTGTACATGAAATTCACAAAGAAATACCAATGACTTAAGCCTAGTTTTTTAAGTATGAATCTATAGGTGGCAGAATATGGAACACAATTGAATAGTAACATATTTTTCAAGAATTAATACTACGCCGAAACATGCGAGTTTCTACTCGGAAAACCAAACTATAATTAATTTTTAAGTCGTCTTAATCATATTTAGAAATAAACTCTGATAGTTCAAATTATTTATCGAACAATTTAGGTAAATTCGGTGCGAAAAGTGTTCATCGTTCAAGTCAACGATATAATGTATGCACTTAAGTCCGGATAACTGCAAATTACATATACTTTTAAGTGCTAATAGTTAAATGGCCGTTCCATGGCTTCAGTCAATGATCTGTTGTTTCCTCGGTTGAGATTACCTTGTTCGTAAATAGTAATTACTAGAACCCGTGAAATTAAAACAAGCTACTAGTACGGTAATCAGTCAACCATGAGATACAATGTACCATACATTTAAAAAACACTACTTTTCATTGTGTATGAGTGTACTAACCTCGTTGTGTCATTTTCTTGGCGATTAAATAATTCGGCCAGATTGATATCGATGTGGTATACAAATATTTGAATTTAGACAAAACTAAAAACGAAGGACCCGTCTTTTCAAACTTAACTTTACAAACAACTTGTCGCACCGATTACTTTCTAAGTTAATCTAAATACGTACACCCACACCTGAAAGTCTACCGAGGTACTACCACCACCTCATATTCACCATGCTACCACCATTCTCTCACCATACTACCGCCGTTCTAACACCAAATCTCTCTTCATTCCACCACCAGCCTGTCTGGGTCAACTTTTCTCTCAACAAGTCGTCACCCGCGCCATTTAGCAATTAAACTATAGAGCCTTTAAATTATACATAGTGTAAATGGTACAGGCTCCAAATTTGTATTTATTACTGTTTTAATAAGATTTGGATGTAACTGAAATGAAATTTAGGAAAAAAAACTAAAAGATGGCTTCAGATCAGAGGTTCTCAAATATGTTTGTAGTTATTTTTTGTTTTAACAGCTGTTTTTCTGAATAGGATATATTTCTTATTATTGATTACCAAAACATTGTTTTTGCGATATTACAATTCTATAGGATGCGACATGCGAGGTTGGCGTTATCAATAAACGTGAATCGTATTATAATTTAAAAAAAAAATCCGCAATCGCATTTATAGTGTAACATCGTGCAGTAAACTAAATTGATTTTTATCTAGATGTTTACACGACTATCATTATAATAGTGTCAATACAATAATTTTGTAAAATGATGAATTGTGTGAATTTACGATGTGTTCTGGAAAGTTTATGCACCGTTTACACTATGTACAGACGCGTGTAAGGGCGACATGTGGCAAGACTAGCAACAATTAAATAAATCTAACTGCTTACTAACGTAATACAATATAATATAGTTTGATACTGATATGCGCGTTGTAGCTTACATACTCAAATATGGCGATGAACGTCTTAGCTAATGAGGTTGGCAATGTTAGCGATGAGGCTTACAGTCGCGTTGCCAGTTAGTGACGGTCTTTAAGTATGTTGCCAGACAATGGGCAACAGTTGCCGAACTTTTGTTGTAATATACACACTAAGGAAAATGGCGGCTTTTGTGAGTAAAAGTCTCTTAAAGTTTCGCGTTATCTGGCAACAGTTGCGCCAAGTTGCGGGCGATTCATATTGCAAAAAAAAAATGTCACTTTCTGATTACGTAACTGTAAGGTTCTTATGAACATAAAGGATATTAAAACTACATAAATATTTCCATAATTGGTCTTAATTTATAATAAATAATTAAATTGCCTAAACCATAATTATAAGACAGCGATAAAATATAATGTTCCAAAGTATTAACAATATTTTAGCTATGATAATTACAAGATACTCTTTCCGATAAAGTAAATATAATACACGTATGGAAAACAAAAATAATAATAAAAAGAATATTCCCGAAAAACTATATACAAATATCATACACGCAAGTCACAATCAAAATGTTTGAAACCACTGGACGGGACTCGAAACTACTTAGAGCATTTAAACATCACGGACCATCATGAGGGCAGATTTCTGTGATATGTGAATTGAAAAGAGAAAATACGCAACTATTTAATTTAAATACTAATTTTGCATTAACACATTAAATTCCACGAAATAAATTTGCTTACCTACGCCATAGGTACTGCAGGATAGAAATTAAAGCCTCATTTACACGGTGCGATTTAATTGCCTGTGGCATACCATACATTGCTGCAGCAACAATAAAAGTTGCAACGTGTAAACAGTGTTTAGACTTGCATCGTATAAATGGGGCTTATTCGGAAATAACTTTCGTATAATATTATGTTTACATGCTCTAAGCAAAAATGCATCGACGACAATATAAAGTAGCACGAATACACGAACGATATAAAAGTACTTATATTAATTAATAATATTAATAACACACAAACTGACGCGAGACGAGACTATGTAACAAACGAGCTATTGTCTCACTTATATTACTCCTTCGCTGTACGATCACTTTGTTGAGGAAATCAACTACAACCCATTTATTTCATGTTCATTGACATTGGTTTACCGGAAAATTTAAATACTATGTTTGTATGGAAATAGAGCAGTTTCAATGACTATTATTTACAATAATTATTTTTGGATATTTATATTTTAAAGTTTATGAACAAATCTGTCTACTTATATATTTTTATATTGTTTTTTTCTTTTCGTAAATAATGTATCTTTCACAGTAATCAGGAACTTATGGCGAAAATGTAAGTTTTATGTACAATCTCCGATGGCAAAGGAAACGTTAGAATATGAATGTTTTATTTTATTTTAATGATATACAAGCGTCCCCTCGCCAGTTATCGTTACCTATTGAAGGAAAGAAACTGTTAATGGTTTACTTTACATTGTGACTATTCAACAATACAACTGTATTACAAGTATATTCAATTAGATTGTAAACCGTACCATAAGTTGTACTACAATAAAAGTTGCATCGCCTGAACAATGTTTAGACGATGCAAGTAATTTGTTGCTTCAAATGTATTGTATGCCACAGACAAGAAAACGCAAACCTATTTACAGCGTATTTTCTTTCTTAAATCCAGGTGCTCACTAGCTAGTGAGCACCTGGATTTTCACAGTTCCGTTTACAGCTCGCGACTCAGTTCCCGGCTTAAAAAAGCTGTGTGCGATTCACTTTTCACCACCGCAGGCTGCGGTTCTGCTTTGCACATCTGTATAATCAAGTCACAATGTACAATACACCATATGCCTACATCAATTCCGAGGCTCGTATCTAAATACAGTAGTCAGTCGTAACTTCGTAAGGATAGTAGCTACTAGAACAGATAGAGCGCTATATAAGTACACACTTCGCCGGCTATATGCTTTCTAAAACGTTTGTAGCTACATTATGCCTAATATATTCGTATTTATTGTTTATCTCTACATTGTCCGAGTTACTTGATTGTGTCCTAATCGAGATTGATTTTTGTTCGTCAATGTCATAGTAATTTAATTTGACAAGTTTGTTAGATTGCTGTTATTTTTTAAGTTGGAATGTTTTTTACGTTCCACATTAGATATTCGGATACTCGTCCGGTATTCTGGATCACAGCAGGTCGCATGCACAGACGTTGCTCTACCGTTGCGCTCAGACTGGCCGTGCATATATTGCACTACCGTGTGCATATACTGTGCTACCATTGCGCATACATTTTGCTAAGTTTGCGCTAATTTCGCACATGTTTTGTGCTATGCATGTGCTAACATCATATCATTCATTTTCGTTTCCTGCTTGTAATTTACGCTTACATTTCGATTGATACCGATTCGTTGTGACAACACAAAAGGTTTCATTTTCTACTCTAACAAGTTAGGTATTACAGATAGTAAATTATTTCATTATAAGTATTTATGCATCTATAAGTACTCCACGGCAGTTTTATGACTATTAATGTAATTTGCTATAATTGATCTAGATTTTTTAATGTTCTTAGGCAAACGAGACAGCTGTAGTTAGGGAGCTGTGTCGTTAACGTAAGACTGTTTTACTATTTTTATATTAATTAGGTAGTTTCGGAACATTCACAATGATTCATGAATATATTTGCTTATTTAAATGAGGAACATACGAATCACGGATGAGATTTTTAGTAATTTGAATAATTAGGTAACCGACTTCTTGAATATTATTGACAGATTTTAGGACGAGCATATATTTATTCGTAGATTTAAAACGTAGTAGTTATCAGAGGAGTATTTTGAGATGATTCAACATAATTATTATTTATGATATCTAATTGAAGAATGATAATTGCCATTCTATTTAGTCTTTTTCGCCCGACTGCAGTGAAGCCCAAAAGTAGAGTAATGTTTTTATGACGTTCGGTAGTATACGATTTGTTTAGGTTAGGGTGGGTTTTATTGTCAACCTGTTAAGGGTAGGTTAGAATACAATTAAGGTCTCAATTTCGATAGGTTAAAAATCTGAATCCTCAAACTAAATTTTTTGATGTTCTTAAAAGTATTTCTGTCGTTACAATATACGTTAAGGTGTTAAAGAAAGTTCTGATAGCGACATAGAACGGAGTTTGAGATTTTTTTTATACCTATTAAACATATTTTTTTTATTATAGGATATAATCTGTTCCTTTATAAAGGAGGGAGTATAATTATGGGCTTCAGTTGCTAGATGTAGGCTGTCATTTCGCACATCACAGCGCGGGCTCGTGCGGGTGCAGCGCCAGCGCGGCGGCGCACATCACAGCGCGGGCTCGTGCGGGTGCAGCGCCAGCGCGGCGGCGGCGCACATCACAGCGCGGGCTCGTGCGGGTGCAGCGCCAGCGCGGCGGCGGCGCACATCACAGCGCGGGCTCGTGCGGGTGCAGCGCCAGCGCGGCGGCGCACATCACAGCGCGGGCTCGTGCGGGTGCAGCGCCAGCGCGGCGGCGGCGCACATCACAGCGCGGGCTCGTGCGGGTGCAGCGCCAGCGCGGCGGCGGCGCACATCACAGCGCGGGCTCGTGCGGGTGCAGCGCCAGCGCGGCGGCGGCGCACATCACAGCGCGGGCTCGTGCGGGTGCAGCGCCAGCGCGGCGGCGGCGCACATCACAGCGCGGGCTCGTGCGGGTGCAGCGCCAGCGCGGCGGCGCACATCACAGCGCGGGCTCGTGCGGGTGCAGCGCCAGCGCGGCGGCGGCGCACATCACAGCGCGGGCTCGTGCGGGTGCAGCGCCAGCGCGGCGGCGGCGCACATCACAGCGCGGGCTCGTGCGGGTGCAGCGCCAGCGCGGCGGCGCACATCACAGCGCGGGCTCGTGCGGGTGCAGCGCCAGCGCGGCGGCGGCGCACATCACAGCGCGGGCTCGTGCGGGTGCAGCGCCAGCGCGGCGGCGGCGCACATCACAGCGCGGGCTCGTGCGGGTGCAGCGCCAGCGCGGCGGCGCACATCACAGCGCGGGCTCGTGCGGGTGCAGCGCCAGCGCGGCGGCGCACATCACAGCGCGGGCTCGTGCGGGTGCAGCGCCAGCGCGGCGGCGGCGCACATCACAGCGCGGGCTCGTGCGGGTGCAGCGCCAGCGCGGCGGCGGCGCACATCACAGCGCGGGCTCGTGCGGGTGCAGCGCCAGCGCGGCGGCGCACATCACAGCGCGGGCTCGTGCGGGTGCAGCGCCAGCGCGGCGGCGGCGCACATCACAGCGCGGGCTCGTGCGGGTGCAGCGCCAGCGCGGCGGCGGCGCACATCACAGCGCGGGCTCGTGCGGGTGCAGCGCCAGCGCGGCGGCGCACATCACAGCGCGGGCTCGTGCGGGTGCAGCGCCAGCGCGGCGGCGGCGGCGTCGGCGGCGGCGAGCGGCTCGGCCGCGGCGCACAGCACCAGCGCCAGCCGCCGCCACGTGTCGGCGCGCGCCGGCTCCAGCGCCGCCGCCTCGCGCAGGGACTTCTCGGCCAGCCCCAGCCAGCCCAGGTTGTAGTACGCGGCGCCTGAGAATGTGATATTACCAGTACCGTCGCAATTGAAAACATTGTAAAAACCAATCGTTCTTAAAGAATAACCATGGAATTGGTTTCTTGCCCACGATTCTCCACAGGAAACGACCGATCGAAACCGTGCCGAACGAAAGTGTCATCATAGATATACGTATAATAAAATTAACCAAAATGTCAGCAAGTAACTAATACTGGGTCTACTCTTTATAGCAGAATTTTTTTAATCATAATATTATTTTGCATAAAATACAATTTTCTTTATTCAAGTAACACTCACCAAAATTGTTAGTAAAACTTACGACTATGTTAGTAAGCACAGACAACAACAGCGCATGGCATAAACTTCATTTCCCAGAAAATCGTTTGGCAAACACTCATTTATCATACAAAACTCATAATTTTGTAAGTCAGAATCATCTTTAGGCATAAATTTCATATACATAATAATTAAAAAGTAGAACCATCATATCGCTGAAAGTTCGCAGTCAAAATCGTCTTTTGGCATACATTTCATATCGATAGTCATTAAAAGGCAGAACTATTATATCTAAGAAAGTTGACAGTTAGAATCATCTGTTGGCATATATTTTATAATGTTGTAGTACGTAAGTGCCTACAAATGTTGTAATTTTAAAGGTGTGAGCCTGGACATCTGTCATACAAGTCCCGAACCCAGTATAGACTCCAGCTCTCACAAAGGATAAACTTTATAATTTAACTCGATCCTACCAATCAAAACTGTACCTTTTTGAGAGAAATAAATTACTATTATTATTTCCTTTATTTTATTTACATACTTACAAATTATATTTTTATAAACAAAAACATTAAAAAATATAAAAAATAGTAGCCCACCGGTATCGGGAACAGGGTCCAAGCTACCGGCGGTCAGGGCTCCAGAGAGAGGAACCTCCTGACAATGCGAGCCGTGTCCAGAAGTACCGCTTTCTGAATCAAGCCCTTGATCCAGCTGCCCAACAAGAGCCTCCTTAGGTGTTGGTCGAGGCTCTTGGCTATTAAGCCATTGGCTGTCACGACTATCGGCACAATGATCGCTGAGTCCACATCCCACATGTCGACAACCTCGCGAGCCAAGTCAAGATACTTGATTTGTTTATCTTTCTCGGCTTTCACGTGGTTCTCATCATGCGGGACGGTTATGTCAACAATCATTGCGCGCCGCACTGATCGATCCACCACCACTATATCAGGCTTATTGGCAACAATAGTCCTATCAGTGATGATGGATCGATCCCAGTACAACATATATTTCCATTTTCGAGAACTGGGTCGGGCACATACCTGTAGTACGGCACCTCAGATTCCACAAGCCTGTATTTCAGAGCAAGTTGCTGATAAATTATCCTGGCTACAAGGTTATGTCTATGCAAATACTCTCCGTTAGCTAGACGAGAACACCCGGAGATAATATGCCTGATTGATTCTCCCGGCCGGTGGCATGCCCGACAGATGTCAACCGTGCCGTCTTTCACAATAAATCTCCGGTAATTGTTCGTCATCATAACTTCGTCCATAATTGCACAGACAAAACCTTCGGTTCCTCCAAAGAGGTCACCGAAACGCAGCCAGGCTACGGACGCTAGTAGATCTAGATCGGGTCCATGTAGGGCCCGGTAAAAGCGTCCGTGAAGCTCCTTACTTTGCCATACTTCCATGCGATCATTGGTGTCAAGCACTACTGGCTTGCGCCAGTTCTCTTTAGCCAAGGAGAGCGGAGTGAGGCCCTTGTCCACCGTGACTACATCACTATTATTATTCTTATTACTTTCGGGAGTGTTCTTTTTCTCAGCTGTTAGGCTGGTTTAAGCTACATTTACGGGCCAAAGCCAAGTAAATACAGCGTGTGGTGTGTATTTAAGGTGAGGGATTTAAGGTGAGGGTGTGGTTTCTTCCTCTAACTGCATGAACTTCCCAACTATTCTGCAGGTGTATAAGATGGCAGCTTTTTGTAGGTTAATATAGACGGATTCTTCTAAATCTATTAATTTCAGGCTACGGAGAAGATGGTTGGGTATAACGCCTGTCGTGGAGAGAACTATAGGGATAACGAATACTTTTTCTTCTCCAAATCCTTGTGATTTCTTCTTTGAGGTCAGCATATTTACTAATTTTTTCAGCGATTGTTTTCTGTATTAGGAACTGCAATGTCTATAAGATAAGTGATTCTTTTTATTTTATCCTGTAGGGTTATGTCTGGTCTATTGAAGTGGATAGTCCTATCTGTAAGTATGGCGCGATCTTAGTACATTTTGTGTGTATCATTTTCTAGGATAGTTTGTGGTGTGTACCTACTTGTAATAAGGAGTGTTAGGGTTTTGTATGTCTGCTACTGTGTTTGAGTGCTAGTTTTTGATGAATTATGTTTGCAACCTGGTTGTGTCTGTGAGTGTAGTCTGTCTGTGTGAGGGTTATGCATGCTCCAGTTATGTGTTGTATTGTTTCTGGTTGAATGTGGCATCTGCGGTATTTATCGTTTGTAGTGGTAGGGTCTTTAATGATAAATTTTCTGTTATTATTATTATTTTAACGTCTTTGACATTTCTGGGGACCCTGGGAGTCCCGGACCTTTTAGACGCCCGTTAGACTTTTTAAGAAAATACGGCTCCAACAGACGATTATCCACTATGCAAGTTCACCCAAGGACAATCCCCGATTGGTGTAGGACTATTGCAGAATATGAAAACAAAGATATTGGATTATTGGTTTGGGTGGCTAAAGTGGACTGGTAACCGAGAACTATGGAAGAAATATGGCCCCTACCTGATCAATGTTTTATAAATACACGGATAAAATGGCAGGGGGTGACTTGCACACTCAATAATGGGCCCCCAGAAACTGTTGCTAGCACATAGTGTCGTAGCAACAAGGAGGCAACATGTCCTGAGGTGCTTATGAGGAGTGGAGAGGTATTCCACGGCTTTCAGAACAATCCCAGAGCCCGGAAGATGGTCAAGATCCCTACGAGCACTTACTGGAATACTTCCTTCCACCGAGCACGTTTGCTCTTGCGAATCTCCACTCAAGCCGGCCAGTAAAGGCAAGAATGAGGCGGGAGCTCTGTTCCTCGTCAGTGTTCACTTCAGCCGGCCAATAAAGGCAAGCCAGAGGTGAGGAACGATACTACTACCGGGAGAAGGGTCCGTGGGGTCGCTACTGCCCAACATCTCGCCACATTCTTGCCTGCGAGACCTGTTCCTGTAAAGTAAACTCTACCAACACAAGCCTAGCGTTCGGAGCGCGCAAGCCCCACCACGACGTCAACGTAGAGATACGGCGGTGGGGTTATTATTATAATGTCGTTTATTTATTTAGTTGTCTTATTTTAATACATTTATAAATATTAGTATAAAAAAAAACATTTAAAAATATAAAAAAATAGTGCTCCACCGATGTCGGGAGCGGGTTCCTTCTATTTGGCAGAATCTTGATACTCCGATTTTTATTTGGCATAACTCACATGGCATAATCTTATTTAATCGAATATTTTTAAGGCATGAAAATTATTTAGCATAACTTTTGTTTGGCAGAATATTTACGTGTCCGAATTTACAATGGCATACTTTTATCTTGGCAGAATTTTGTTTCGCATAATTACCATTGCCATAATTAATATTATGCATAATTTTGTTTAGCATAACATTTATTTAGAGATACGATTATTTGGTATGGGTGCATATTTGAACATCAAAAATTAAAATAGATGTATCTTCTTGTAAAAATGAGTGTTCAAAACATCAAAAACTTATAATATATGGAATAAAACTGATAATTTAAATAAAGTAAATTTATGCTGTCGAATGGTTAGATAACCTACGTGCAATGTATTTAAAATCGAATGGTCTGCAAAAGTGACATAGAATGTTCTAAATATAGCATGTATTGGTAGCATTTTCAATATTAAATTAAATTTGTGTCATAAAAAGTCAATACGTTGTGCTGCAAAATTTTGTGACAGAAACGAATCGCTGAGAAACCGACTTTACGCAGTCTTGTCTGCCCTACCCCTAGAGTGTAATTTAAACCCGCGTAGGCGCGGAGGGGTAGGGCGGCCCGCGAGCTGAGGAGCAGGTGGTGAGCGTTAAAACCATCTGTGACGATAAGCTCGCGTGGCGCCGCCCAAACCCCGCAGCGCCGGAGCCGTGACAGAAACAATGCTTGCTGCATGTTGCATGCCTGCTTGCATCCTGCATGCCTGCTGCATGTTGCATGCCTGCTTGCATGCTGCATGCATGCTGCATGTTGCATGCCTGCTTGCATGCTACATGCATGCTGCATGCATGCTTTCACAATCAACTGTTTTATTGAGTAAATACATGCAGAATCAACTGTTTTATTGAATAATGATAATTAAATAATAAATAAAACAAAATATATAGACAATTTAGGTCAAACTAATCTTAAATTAGCTTCAATTGCCTTCAAAAATCCAGTTTCAGTGTAATCCGACTGACGAAACTAAAAATAAATGATTTCATTAACGCCTGATCAGAAAGAGGTAGCAATTAACGTTATCGTCGCATGTGTGTGGCGAAAAAAATCAGTTCTGCCTTTTAATGACTATCGATATAAAATGTATGCCAAAAGACGATTCTGACTGTGAATTTTCTGCGATATGATGGTTCTGCTTTTTAATTATTATGGATATAAACATTATGCCTAAAGATGATTCTGACTAACTAAATTATGAGTTTTGAATGTATGACAACTGAGTGTATGCGAAATGATTTTCTGCGAAATGAAGTTTATGCTATCCGTTGTTATGCAAAACAATATTATGACGTAAAAAGTTCTGCTATAAAAGGTAGACCCGTCGGGAGCAGGGTCCAAGCTACCGGTGGTTAGGGCTCCAGAGACAGGAACCTCCTCACAATGCGACTCGTATCGAGGAGTACTGCCTTTTGAATCAGGCCCTTGATCCAACCGCCTAACGAGAGCCTCGATAGATGTTGATCGAGGCTTTCGGCCATCAGGCCATTGGCCGATACGACAATCGGCACAATGACAGCCGAGCTCACATTCCACATGTGAACAACCTCGTGTGCTAAGTCGAGATATTTAATTTGTTTCTCTTTCTCAGCTTTCACGTGGTTCCCGTCATGTGGAATGGTAACATCGACAATCATGGTAACATCAAATCATCATCATCGTTAAGACAACTTCGTCCATAATAGCTCAGACGAAACCTTCAGTTTCCCCAAAAAGGTCCCCAAAACGTAGCCAGGATACGGACGCTAAGAAGTCTACACCGGGCTCATGAAGAGCCCGATAGAAGCGCCCGTGAAGCTCCTTGCTTTGCCATACCTCCTTGCGGTCATCGGTAGTAAGTATTACAGGTTTGCGCCAGTTCTCTTTAGCCATGGAGAGCGGGGTGAGTCCCTTGTCCACTGCAACCACATCACGGTGCATACCCACTTCGGCTTTTAAAAAATATTCTCTGAGATTGCACACCTCTCGGTTGTGGAGGGTCTACGCGTTTAAAAAGCCTCGACCCCCGCATTTCCGCGGGATGTACAATCTCATCACTGATGATCGTGGGTGATGCATCCGGTTTGCGGTCAGTAGTGTATGGGCCCTTCTATCCAGGGCATCGAGTTCGGTTTAAGTCCATTTAAGTATGCCGAAAGAGTACATCAAGACCGGCATGACCCAACTATTGATTATGCCTGGTAACTGGTAATTATGCCAAATAAAATTCTGCTAACTTAAAAGTATGCCATTGTAAATTCGGACATATAAACATTCGGCCAAACAATAATTATATTAAATAATTTTTATGCCTTAAAAATATTCGTTTAAAGAAGATTATGCCAAGTGTGTTATGCCAAATAAATTTCGGAGCATCAAGTTTCTGCCGGATACAGGGAGCCCACTAATACCCACTACCAGAAGCAACACAACAGATTCTTAATTACTTTGCGAATACTACACTACAAATGAACAATAATCGTTTATTGTCCAGCAGTGGGACAGTACAACGTAAACAAAAAGACAAGTTTATTTATTTATTGCAAAATGGACCACCTCTTGACACCGATCTCGCCTGGTGGAAAGCGACAGATAAGGTCTACAAAGGATCGAGCGCCCAGAAGATGCCTGCTCACTGTTGCTTAGAAAGCTGATGGATTTAACATGGAAGGAAACACAGACGCTGGCTTATTTATAAAAGATTCTACATTTGTAAATCACATCCAAAAGATTACACAAATGTGAAGCTTACCTAACTGCACCATACTGTCGAGATGCGTGGGGTGTATGGCGAGCGCGTTCTGGAAGCACTGGCGCGCCTCGTCCCACTCCGCGCTGGCCGCGTGCACCAGGCCGCGCTGTGCGTACAACATTATCTTTACAATACACATTCAATTAAGCACAATCACGCGCGCACATCCATGGCAACAACCTGTTATTCACAGCGACTTTATTTCATAGTAGTAAGGGCGGGCGGTTGTCAGAACAAATACTAAGCGGAATGTCAATTTGCAAGTTTAATCCAAGATGAAAACGCATATTGTGCTTTAAACTCTTGGTTTGGCGAAGGCTACGAACAAGTATTGAATTCCTTACCGTATATAACACAAGATGGCTGAAGGGCGTGAACGTGGCCGCTTCTGACACGCAGCCAGCCGCCGCACTCACTCGCCCTAACCTGGAACACAGATGAGATTATTGTTTAACAAATAACTAAGTACTCAATCTAAGTTCTTCTGTACTCCGAACGAACCCCCGACAAAATACAAATTAGATGGGGCAAAGTCAAAGCCATCATCGAATTTGAAAGTGAAAAAGGGATAGTGCTACACGTCGTAGACGTCTATCTCTGTCATCCATTCCGCTTGCTGCCCCTGTTTCATTTCATTTTTAACTTACGAGTTTATGATTGGGTGTGGTCAACTGACATTTTATTAGGTGGTTTGACTATTACTTTACTGGTCAGGTAAACAATTAGGTACACCGAGGCTATCTCGCCACACCTGAGACACAGCTGCGCTAACAGCAACCAGGCGTGCGCGCGATGGTCGGCCAGCGGCGCGCGCGCACGCGGCGCGGACAGCGACGACGCGCCTTCCGACAGCGCGCGCTCCAGGCGGAACACGCCCGCCGACTCCGCGCGGATCGACGCTGGGACAGACAAAATATCTTTTTAATATTATATTAACATAAAAAATTATGTTCGTAAACCAGTTTCATTGCACATTTCGGTACTTGAAGTAGTACTCGGTTAGTATTAAAATAGGGAAAATAAGCAAATAATTGTACAGATATCCATACCGCCGTCCCGATTGCTCTGCGTGTCGTCGTGCTGCGAGTCGGACATGGCGTCCAGTTCCGCGTACCCGTTGTGTTCCGGTTCCAGTTCCGATTCGGTACTGTTCACTAGTGATAGTAATTCCTTCCCTGTCGCTAACGCTTCCTGTAAGTAATAAAATCAATTATTGAAGTAGATAAATTATGTGTCAGGTGTGTCACACACGCGCGGCCCGGCGCACGCGCACGATTAGTAACGTTTGAGCTACTGACCTCGGGACTCTCCCACGTGAGCTGCAAGGTAGCCAGCGCAGCGAGCGGCCAGTCGGCGTGCGGGTAGTGGTGGCGCGCCAGGCGCGCGGCCTGCAGCGCGCGCGCGCCGCGCGGCCCGGCGCACGCGCACGATTAGTAACGTTTGAGCTACTGACCTCGGGACTCTCCCACGTGAGCTGCAAGGTAGCCAGCGCAGCGAGCGGCCAGTCGGCGTGCGGGTAGTGGTGGCGCGCCAGGCGCGCGGCCTGCAGCGCGCGCGCGCCGCGCGGCCCGGCGCACGCGCACGATTAGTAACGTTTGAGCTACTGACCTCGGGACTCTCCCACGTGAGCTGCAAGGTAGCCAGCGCAGCGAGCGGCCAGTCGGCGTGCGGGTAGTGGTGGCGCGCCAGGCGCGCGGCCTGCAGCGCGCGCGCGCCGCGCGGCCCGGCGCACGCGCACGATTAGTAACGTTTGAGCTACTGACCTCGGGACTCTCCCACGTGAGCTGCAAGGTAGCCAGCGCAGCGAGCGGCCAGTCGGCGTGCGGGTAGTGGTGGCGCGCCAGGCGCGCGGCCTGCAGCGCGCGCGCGCCGCGCGGCCCGGCGCACGCGCACGATTAGTAACGTTTGAGCTACTGACCTCGGGACTCTCCCACGTGAGCTGCAAGGTAGCCAGCGCAGCGAGCGGCCAGTCGGCGTGCGGGTAGTGGTGGCGCGCCAGGCGCGCGGCCTGCAGCGCGCGCGCGCCGCGCGGCCCGGCGCACGCGCACGATTAGTAACGTTTGAGCTACTGACCTCGGGACTCTCCCACGTGAGCTGCAAGGTAGCCAGCGCAGCGAGCGGCCAGTCGGCGTGCGGGTAGTGGTGGCGCGCCAGGCGCGCGGCCTGCAGCGCGCGCGCGCCGCGCGGCCCGGCGCACGCGCACGATTAGTAACGTTTGAGCTACTGACCTCGGGACTCTCCCACGTGAGCTGCAAGGTAGCCAGCGCAGCGAGCGGCCAGTCGGCGTGCGGGTAGTGGTGGCGCGCCAGGCGCGCGGCCTGCAGCGCGCGCGCGCCGCGCGGCCCGGCGCACGCGCACGATTAGTAACGTTTGAGCTACTGACCTCGGGACTCTCCCACGTGAGCTGCAAGGTAGCCAGCGCAGCGAGCGGCCAGTCGGCGTGCGGGTAGTGGTGGCGCGCCAGGCGCGCGGCCTGCAGCGCGCGCGCGCCGCGCGGCCCGGCGCACGCGCACGATTAGTAACGTTTGAGCTACTGACCTCGGGACTCTCCCACGTGAGCTGCAAGGTAGCCAGCGCAGCGAGCGGCCAGTCGGCGTGCGGGTAGTGGTGGCGCGCCAGGCGCGCGGCCTGCAGCGCGCGCGCGCCGCGCGGCCCGGCGCACGCGCACGATTAGTAACGTTTGAGCTACTGACCTCGGGACTCTCCCACGTGAGCTGCAAGGTAGCCAGCGCAGCGAGCGGCCAGTCGGCGTGCGGGTAGTGGTGGCGCGCCAGGCGCGCGGCCTGCAGCGCGCGCGCGCCGCGCGGCCCGGCGCACGCGCACGATTAGTAACGTTTGAGCTACTGACCTCGGGACTCTCCCACGTGAGCTGCAAGGTAGCCAGCGCAGCGAGCGGCCAGTCGGCGTGCGGGTAGTGGTGGCGCGCCAGGCGCGCGGCCTGCAGCGCGCGCGCGCCGCGCGGCCCGGCGCACGCGCACGATTAGTAACGTTTGAGCTACTGACCTCGGGACTCTCCCACGTGAGCTGCAAGGTAGCCAGCGCAGCGAGCGGCCAGTCGGCGTGCGGGTAGTGGTGGCGCGCCAGGCGCGCGGCCTGCAGCGCGCGCGCGCCGCGCGGCCCGGCGCACGCGCACGATTAGTAACGTTTGAGCTACTGACCTCGGGACTCTCCCACGTGAGCTGCAAGGTAGCCAGCGCAGCGAGCGGCCAGTCGGCGTGCGGGTAGTGGTGGCGCGCCAGGCGCGCGGCCTGCAGCGCGCGCGCGCCGCGCGGCCCGGCGCACGCGCACGATTAGTAACGTTTGAGCTACTGACCTCGGGACTCTCCCACGTGAGCTGCAAGGTAGCCAGCGCAGCGAGCGGCCAGTCGGCGTGCGGGTAGTGGTGGCGCGCCAGGCGCGCGGCCTGCAGCGCGCGCGCGCCGCGCGGCCCGGCGCACGCGCACGATTAGTAACGTTTGAGCTACTGACCTCGGGACTCTCCCACGTGAGCTGCAAGGTAGCCAGCGCAGCGAGCGGCCAGTCGGCGTGCGGGTAGTGGTGGCGCGCCAGGCGCGCGGCCTGCAGCGCGCGCGCGCCGCGCGGCCCGGCGCACGCGCACGATTAGTAACGTTTGAGCTACTGACCTCGGGACTCTCCCACGTGAGCTGCAAGGTAGCCAGCGCAGCGAGCGGCCAGTCGGCGTGCGGGTAGTGGTGGCGCGCCAGGCGCGCGGCCTGCAGCGCGCGCGCGCCGCGCGGCCCGGCGCACGCGCACGATTAGTAACGTTTGAGCTACTGACCTCGGGACTCTCCCACGTGAGCTGCAAGGTAGCCAGCGCAGCGAGCGGCCAGTCGGCGTGCGGGTAGTGGTGGCGCGCCAGGCGCGCGGCCTGCAGCGCGCGCGCGCCGCGCGGCCCGGCGCACGCGCACGATTAGTAACGTTTGAGCTACTGACCTCGGGACTCTCCCACGTGAGCTGCAAGGTAGCCAGCGCAGCGAGCGGCCAGTCGGCGTGCGGGTAGTGGTGGCGCGCCAGGCGCGCGGCCTGCAGCGCGCGCGCGCCGCGCGGCCCGGCGCACGCGCACGATTAGTAACGTTTGAGCTACTGACCTCGGGACTCTCCCACGTGAGCTGCAAGGTAGCCAGCGCAGCGAGCGGCCAGTCGGCGTGCGGGTAGTGGTGGCGCGCCAGGCGCGCGGCCTGCAGCGCGCGCGCGCCGCGCGGCCCGGCGCACGCGCACGATTAGTAACGTTTGAGCTACTGACCTCGGGACTCTCCCACGTGAGCTGCAAGGTAGCCAGCGCAGCGAGCGGCCAGTCGGCATGCGGGTAGTGGTGGCGCGCCAGGCGCGCGGCCTGCAGCGCGCGCGCGCCGCGCGGCCCGGCGCACGCGCACGATTAGTAACGTTTGAGCTACTGACCTCGGGACTCTCCCACGTGAGCTGCAAGGTAGCCAGCGCAGCGAGCGGCCAGTCGGCATGCGGGTAGTGGTGGCGCGCCAGGCGCGCGGCCTGCAGCGCGCGCGCGCCGCGCGGCCCGGCGCACGCGCACGATTAGTAACGTTTGAGCTACTGACCTCGGGACTCTCCCACGTGAGCTGCAAGGTAGCCAGCGCAGCGAGCGGCCAGTCGGCATGCGGGTAGTGGTGGCGCGCCAGGCGCGCGGCCTGCAGCGCGCGCGCGCCGCGCGGCCCGGCGCACGCGCACGACCACAGCGCCGCCGCCAGCCGCAGGCCGCCGCCGCACTCGGCGCGCGCCGCCAAGCACGCGCGCGTGGCGTCCTACGGGGACCGGGAGTCACAATGAGAACAAATGCAGGGTGTAAAAATACGTCTCCGCGATCTGTACATCAACCTAATTAACTTTCCCTGATTGTTACTTGTTGGGCGACAAATTTTATTTTTGGTGTGAAATATTCGCTGCTTACGGTAGTGCAAAATGTAACACACACAAACCATTATACCTAGACTTGCCATAAATATTGTCACGAAGAAAAAAAAATTTTTTTATTGCTAATAATATTTATTACTTTTACAGTGTGTTAGTTTAATACATAAATATAAAACAATTTAAAATACAAAAAGCTTATTCGAAGTGGTCTCCATTAGCTGCAATAGTCCTTTAAACGTTGAGGCCAGTTATCAATACAGGATGTAAGGGTGAACAGTGGCAACTTTCAAAGGACGGATAGATAACCTTAAATAAAAAAATATTACAAAAGTTTTAAATGTATAAGTCGCAATTTTTTTTGCGAAATTTACAGTTTTCTAATTCCGAAATTTTACGCGAAGTGACCGCACACTACGATAACGCACGAAGCGGCCGGGGTGTCCCCCGGGCCGCCGCGCGCGCGCCGCCACGATCGCGTACGCGGCGCACGCACACATGTACACGCCATTCGATAATTTCCATTCACCACTGTACAAAAAATCGCCCTTATTACGTAGGGGCTGGCGGTACCGACACTTTTTTTACGATGTTGTCGAAACAATGAGATGCACAATGGAAGCACAGGTGCGGTGCGCCACACTCGAAGTAAATTGTATGGGCGCGCATACCTACGCATCGGCCACATTGAATGAATTTGTAATTTCTGTGGTGCAGTTTCCCTTCATACTTTTCCTGGCTTAGGACAGGCAAAAACACCTAATTCATCATCACCATTCAATTTTTAAGAAAAATGAAGATAAAAACACATTCATCACCATTCAATTTTTAAGAAAAATGAAGATAAACACACGTACATCGCTAGGTGGCGCTGTACGTGTGTTTTCATCTTGTATTTTGCTCCCAGTATATTTAAATTTAAAAATAGTTTAAGTGCATATTCCGACTGAAAATCGTTTCTACAGTTCAAAGATACGATTAATCTGTTTCTACGTTGTGCTTCCGTGAATAAAAACATCGTAACTAGTGACTTACATTCTGAACTCAGTGACATAAATATCGGCTCTCATAGGCCACATAGTGCTACCAAACCAGTGTAAATTCGGTTCCCTGGAAGTTACTCTCTGTGATCTATGCGCATCTCGAGGAATACAAGTCAATTAACAACTTTGTGCAAAAAATACCCCATTCAAATTTGCAAGTCACCCCGGCTGCAACATATATTTAGAATAGCGCCATCTATACTTTCGTCGTGTAACTTTTTTGACACACGACTGACTTAAATATCTCTGTTGGATCCGTGATCGATCAAACTTGCCATCATACTAAAACTTAATAACAAGTGGCGCCACTGGTATCGTAAACAATATCTTCCCTTCTTAAAGGTTTTAATAAAACACTTAACGAAAATGAATAAAAGCTGTAGTCATTGCAATGGAACCGTGGGGCCACTGGCATTGGCACTAAAATACCATTCTTGTGCTGATATGTACCACTGTGAGTGCCTTAACATAACTGAACAACAATTCTCGGGCTATACTCGCGATCAAAAAGCCACGTGGGAATGTCACCACTGCAGTAACATCACGCAGCGGAGCCGCCACGAATCGGCCTCACTTAATTGCCCTACTCACCCCGAGAATTGTGAAGACGCGATAAACATGTCCTGCGATAACTTGGAACAGCAGCTATGGTCACCAAACTCGTCATTAAGCTCTACATCAACGATTGTCGCTGGCGCAGCGTCCAACTCGACTGACAGCGGCACCCTTGGTATAATAACACAGGAACTAAATAAAACACTCACAGGTTGGCGTACTGACATGGACCACGCCATGGCCAAATTCACAGCTGATATCAAGACCTCGCTGCGTGGCTGGCGTGAAGAAATGGAAATCAGCATGACGAAATTCAATGACAGTATCCAGTGTAGCATAACTGAAATGAAGCAGGAAATGAACTCCCTCCGTAGCGCACATCAAAGCTTAAATGAACGAGTTAGTACGGTGGCTCTTGATGTTTCCGAATTAAAATCGTCCGTGCAGTTTCAGGCAGCTGAGCATAAAGACCTTCAAGAACGTGTTGAGATCATTTCCCGTCACAGCTCTGACCACTCCCAAAGCTTAATTAGAAACCTTGAGCTTAAAATTGATTCCTTGGAGCAGCAGGCTAGAAACTGCAATATTGAAATCTGCAATGTCCCTGAAAGGCGTGGTGAAGACTTAATTCACATGATGGAACAACTGGGCACTGCCATCAAGTTTCCAATACAACGGAAAGATATCATCTCGATCCATCGAGTACAACACGCACAGCAAACCAGTAATAGACCCAAGAACATAATTGTTAAATTCTGTACAAGAATTACACGTGATAACGTCCTGAGCGCATACCGTCTGGCCAAGGAACTCAAGTCCGATCAAATCGGCATTTCAGGGTCATCAATTAGAATATACCTAAATGAACATCTTACCCTGAAAACAAAACAGTTGTTTCGGGATTGCAAGGAAGCCGCTAAACAGCACGATTTCAAGTATGTTTGGGTTAAAAACTCAACAATACTTGTACGCGAACGTGATGGCTTGGCTTCGTTTGCAGTTCGCACACTGGAAGATGTCCGAAAAATTAAAAGCGGTGACAAAATCCCATCGGTCAGTATTTGAAACCCCGCTTAGTAACTGTTACGATAGGTTATACTATATGATCATATTTGGTACACCAAATCTCACACATTTTGTTCACAATATTATTATTATTTTCATTTTCATGTTTGTATTTGTTAACTTATGTTTTTTGTACTCGTTAAGAGTTGGATTTCATAATTCTAACTTGCTTGCTCTGCAAGTCTTTAGTTTTGAGAGGCTATTACTCGTTAAAATGTTTCCAAGTTCCTTATATTTTTTAAGTTTCGTCTGTTTACTCTTAAAACATTTTATCTCAGTGCAATTGTTACTTATTGTACTCAAAACTGTAACAAAAACACTTTCAAAACCGTACAATTATTATTGTAAAACTGTGTTACTAGCTTTATCTTGCATGAGCTTGTCTTGCTGTTTCTTTGGTTTAAATTCATTTGTTTGTATCCTAAAATCAGTCTTATCAGTGGTTTTGCTTGGCGTCTGTTCTCTTGGCATCCTTCCATTAAACACACAATGTTTGTACATTTGGATATTCTACCTTTGCCAGTGCTTGACAAACACTTAACCATATATTATCAAAACTGTAGGGGTATCCGTACAAAACTGCATGCTTTATATATGAATATTCTCACCAGAACATATGATATTATCATACTGACAGAAACATGGTTAGTGCCGGAAATCAATAATAATGAATTCATTGACCAGCGTTACGTTGTGTACAGGTGTGATCGAGATCGGGCTAGCACTGATAAACTGGAAGGTGGCGGTGTTCTAGTGGCTGTACTGAAAATCCTCCGATCATTTGAAATAGGCTTAAACACTTCCACTAGCGTTACCCCACTGCATAACTACATAGAACAAATTGCTGTTGAAATACCTAGTGGTAAAAAACTAAAGCGTCACGTCGTGGCTGCTGCGTACATACCTCCTAAAACTCCCCCACCTGTATATGAAAAACATTTCGAATTACTTTATGAGGTTTTGTGTAATCCTAGTGTCGATTGCTTCTGTGTAGCCGGTGATTATAATATCCCAGAAGCGACGTGGGACATGTCTGCTACCCTAAATACCCCGATAAGCTCACCCTTGTGCTCTGGTTCAACTGCGTCTTGTGATTATCTTAATAATTTTATATCCCTTCTAAGTGCCTCTCAGTATAACAGCACACTTAACTCCAAAGGCAAAATATTAGATCTATTAATATCCAACTTACCCTGTCGTGTGCAAAAAGAGTCATCTCCCTTGCTACCGGCTGACGTTTATCACCCCCCATTTGTTTGTGACATACATATAAAAATTAAAAATCCCCCCCTGGACAGGAATTCTATACAAAAATACAATTTCTACAAAGCCGACTACGAAAAAATAAATGACAGGATACAGAGAACCGACTGGCCGGAACTTCTTACACACGGTAAATCTGAAAATGCTTTAACATTGTTCTATGACAAACTAGACCAGATTATCAAGCTACACACTCCTCTAACTTGTTCGAGATCATCCAAATACCCGGTCTGGTTCTCGCGTCCTTTGATAAACATACTTAAAAAGAAACAGAGGGCCTGGATCAAGTGGAAGAGGTATGGAAACATATCGGATTACGAAGTATTCAAAACACTTAGAGCCAATTTTGGGGAAATGTGCGGTAAATGCTTTTCTAAGTACATAGACACAGTAGAGGATAGCCTGCACACAAATGTCAAACACTTCTGGACATATGTCTCAAACCGAAAAGACAAACCGTGCATCCCAGCAAAAGTTCACTACAAAGACACTCAATCCAGTGAACCAGAAGTCATCTGCGATATGTTCTCGAATTTCTTCCACTCCGTTTATGAACCTGCGTCGCCACTCCTGTCACAATGGCAACCACCCGCGGAAACTTCCTCAAGTTGTGATATTATATCTACCTTACGCTTTGACGAAAACAAGATCATAAAAGAACTCAAGTCTCTGGATCCTGCCAAAGGTCCAGGACCTGACGGCATACCTGCTTATTTTCTACGCTACACTGCTACTAACATCTGCAAACCGTTAGCCATAATTTATAATAAGTGCGTCACTGAGGGAGTATTTCCAAAAGAGTGGAAGCGCGCAAACATCACACCTGTGCACAAGGGTGGGTCGAAGGGTAATGTGGAGAATTACCGTCCAATCTCGATCCTCTCCACCTTGTCAAAGGTTTTTGAGAGACTCGTCCATAATGAGATATATCCATTCTTACATAATGTCATTATACAACAGCAACACGGCTTCGTTAAACAGCGGTCTACTACCACAAATCTCCTGTCTTTCTCCAGCTTCTTATTTGATAGTTTTGACAAGGGCCTGCAAGTAGACGCTGTTTATACAGATTTTTGCAAGGCCTTTGACAGGGTGGACCATGAGTTGCTGCTTAATAAAATTGCCTTTAACGGAATTCGTGGCAATTTGTTACGATGGTTTGCTTCGTATATTTCGAACCGCTGTCAAAGGGTAGTAATAAATGGTTACAGGTCAAGTATTTATGAAGTCACATCTGGTGTCCCACAAGGCTCCATTCTTGGTCCGCTCTTATTTAACATATTTATTAACGATATAGGTGACTGTTTCCGCAATACTGAATTTCTATTATACGCCGATGACTTGAAGATCTACAAGTCCACCAAAACTGTCGATGATTGCATTTTACTCCAACAAGATCTTGATAGACTTACAGACTACTGCCACAGTAACAAATTAAAACTAAGTTTACCGAAGTGCAGCTATCTCACGTTCACTAAAAATAAGCATATTATTAAGTTCGCCTACTCCCTTTGTCATGTGCCACTATCCCAACTGAATTTAATTCGTGATCTTGGCGTTATACTTGACTCTAAACTGTGCCTAGACTCACACATTAACAAAATTGTCAGCAAAGCTTTCCAGCTATTTGGTTTTATTATGCGGTCCACCCTTGACTTTAAGCGAACCACGTCATATTTATGTTTATATAAAGCGCTTGTTCGTTCACAGCTAGAATATGCAGTGTCAGTATGGAATCCTTTCTACAAAAAATATTCTGAAATGGTTGAAAATGTACAGTACAAATTCTTGCGTGCTATGCACTACAGATGCCACAAATCCTACTTATCATACTCTCAATTACTCAGCAAGTACAAGCTCCTCCCCCTTAGTTCTAGAAGGAATTACCTTGAAGCCACTGTGCTATATAAAATTGTCAGAAACAAGTTTAACTGTACAAATCTGAACAGTATGATTTGCTATGCTGTACCTCGAACCATTCACAAGCGGCGGGTACGCGCAGGTACTCTTTTCGCTTTGAACACTTGCCGAACTAACTCAGGCCTGCGCGCACCTCTCCGCCGTATGGTTGACACGTACAACAGTACCTTTGTGAACGTAGATATTTTCAATTGCACAATAAGTAAATTTAAAAGCCTCATTCGCCATTCCCTATTAGATACCACAACAAGTGCTCCTTAATATATTAATTTTGTATAATTTTGTTATCGTTTTACTGTAATTTTGAACAAATTATTCTTATTTTTTTTTTTTATACATTTCTCATATTTATATTTTTTTTTCCTTATCATTTAACTTTTAATTGAATATTTGCCACACGTACTGCTATTAATGTTCCTAGCGATTAGCTCTTTTTTTTTAAACTTCTATGCCTATTTGTGGACAGCGTTGTGGGTTACTTATAACCAAATTGCTCAGAACTTAAACTAGTTGTAAGTCCTTATAATGTAACTGTTTGCCGTTCCTCTCAATAAAAAATAAAAATAAAATAAAATAAAAATAAGATAAAAACTGCGAATTAGCGAACTTTACTACATCTTAATTTCTAAGTTAGGTATTTTTGGCGTATTTAAAAAGAGAATCACGTTATTTACAAGTAATTTAGTTAGGTTGTCCCTTTCAACACTGCACTGATTTTGATTTAAATTTTAAATAATGATTAAATACCTACTTACTAAGAAAATCAATAATAACTTACATAAGTCTTAAAATCTGTTCAAAATGTGAACCGTTTACGGCTAAACATGTCTCCGCACGTCTTCTTAAGTTATTTTGCACTCGATTAAGTACAACACTCTCACTCTTTACGTCATTGAAAGCACTTTTAATGCGTCTTTTCAATTCGCGTCTGGTATTAAACTCCGTGGCATACACACGGCGTTTTAAATCGCCCCACAAAAAATAGTCAAGGGGAGTGAGGTCAGGCGAGCGAGGAGGCCAGGCGACAGGTCCTCCGCGACCAATCCATCGCCCGGGGAACTCCGCGTCTAGCATGGCTCTGACCTGACGCTGAAAGTGCGCTGGAGCGCCGTCATGTTGGTAGTAGAGGTTTCTCAGGTATCGAAGGGGCACATTTTCTAGCATTCTGCCAATCATTCGCCGTAAAATGGTCATGTACGACTGACCATTTAAGCTGCTTTCGATGAAAAGAGGCCCAAGAATAGGGATTATTCTACCATACCCGCCCACACATTCACAGAAAAGCGATGCTGAAAGTGTCCCTGACGCGTTAGGTGCTCATTGCGCTGGCTCCAGTAGTGTTCGTTGTGAACATTGTAAATTCCAGATCTTGTAAATGTTGCTTCATCTGTGAACAAGATGGATATGTTGTCCAAGTTATGGAGAAGCCACTGACAGAACGCTATCCGTGGTTGATGGTCGTTTTCATACAACTCTTGGACGGGTTGGTAATGGTATGGGTGTTGGCCATCGCGATGCAGAATTTTCCAAACAGTCCAATGGGATACATTAAACCGCCGGGCCGCTCTTCTGGTGCTTTCTTCTGGATTGTTTTCGAAAAAATTTAAAATGTCTTCTTGAACATTCACCGGAATCTGTTGATTACCATGACCTTGTGCGTGACTTGGTACGGTGAATTGACCATGAGTGCGCAGTCTCTGAGTAGCCGCTAAAATTGTTCCCGATGTGGTACCCGTTGCCCCGGGTACAATTTCTGGTACAGATCCTGAGTAGCAAGTAAACTATCACCGGCTATCGCATAGAGTCTAACCATTTCGGTAAGTTGTTCGTTCGAGAACGCGGCCATTGTCGGTAACTAATATCGCGTCGATACACGTTTCTACGTGATGCGCGAGAGTAGTCTGTACGCAAACGGCACACGTACACTCTCTAGCGCGACTGAGCGCAGACTGACGAGTCTGACGATGCGCGCGCGCCGCCAGCGCGGCGCCGGTAATGCGGGGCAGAGGCCTAACAGTAATGTGACTATGATTTTTTATTTTTCGGGATATTAGAAAAAAACTTTAGAAAAAAATAGGGTCATATTTTTTCAACGGTTTTAGAATCTACTCATGATACTTATACACCTCCTTAAATATTGCCACTGTTCACACTAACAGCCTGTAGAAGCACGCACTGTTTCCATGGAAAAATTCTTCACTGCCAATCGTATGTATTGTTTCAGGGACTCCAAATTATCATGGCGTTTAGAGCAAGCCGTACTCTCTAAAACTGACCATAAATCATAATCCAACGGATTAAGAACGGGACTAGACGACGGCCAGTCTTCAGCTCTGATGAAGTCCGAAACGTTCACTTCCAACCAAGACTGCGTGGACCGAACTTTATGACCCGGCGCCGAGTCTTGTTGGAAGGACCATACTTGGTTATTGAACATGGTGTTGTTAAGGGGCTTAACTACCTTCTCAAGAATGGTATCTTGATACACTTGTGCCGATGTTTTGATACCTTTTTCACAAAAATATGGCTCAGTCACTCCTTCAAAGCTAACACCCCACCAAACCATCACTGAAGTCGGATAATGCCCACGTTGCACTCTGTCGACTAATTGGGAAGCTTCCTTAGAGCGTTGAGCGTCGCGTGAGCATAAATACGGTCATTTTGTTTGTTAAAATGTTGCTCAATTGTAAAGATTTTCTCATCCGTAAACATTTTTTTTCTGTGACCTCCCTTTACGTACCGCTTCAGTAGTTGTTTCGCTTTTACCACCCTATTCTTTCTTTAAATTATCAGTTAAAAAATGATCAGTGCGTCTCTTATAGGCTGCAAGTCCTAAGTCATCTTTTAAAATACGCGACATGGTTCTGGGTGCTATCTTCATCTCCCGAGATAAAATCTTTTGCTTTCGGACAGGATTTCTTCGAATTCTTTCCCTTACTGCTTTGACCACCTTTTTCGTACGAACACTACGTGGACGGCCAGATCTTTTTCTGTCACAGAGGAGCTCTCATTGTACCTATTAATAGCCCGGTACACAAACATTTGACTAATACCAAGCGTAAAATTGCATTTGGCTCCATACCACATTATACATGAATATATTGGCATGTTCATATGACGTCATCATACTGACGGAAACGTGGCTGATTCCCAGCATCCAGGATAGCGAATTTATTGACGATCGCTACGTGGTCTTCAGACGCGATCGTGATCGTTCTGCAACGAATAAAGGTGACGGAGGGGGAGTTTTAATAGCTGTTCTTAGGGATTTACGCCCTAGCAAGTTACCGTTACAATTCGTCTCTACAGAAGTTGAGCAAATTATCGTCCAGCTACCTGCTTCCCAACATAATAAACGCCACATCATCAGTGCCTCGTACATACCACCTCGTACGAGTGAAGACTCATACACACATTACCTAGACATGCTACAAAGTTTGGTTAACGATCCTGCCACCGACTCTTACTTTATTACTGGTGATTTTAACCTACCTGACGTCGACTGGATTAACCAAGGGAATCACGCAATCACACAAGCTACGAACTCAATCGGACGAATGTTATTGAATTTCATTAATATAATTGATGGATCTCAGTTTAATATTACGAAGAATTAATTAGGCCGAATACTAGATCTGTTTATCTCAAATGTCAGCTGTCAATCTATACCATGTAATGCTTTACTTGACCCCGATAGTCATCATCCGGTATTTTCTGTCTTGACTTGTCTGAATTCTCAGTATACTCCATTAAAATACCACGCGGTCCGTAGACATAACTTCTATAAAGCTAATTACGAGAGCATAAATTGTGAACTGGGTAACATCAAATGGGATTTGGTGCTTTCTCATCTTGATTCTGATCAAGCTGTCAACATTTTCTACGAGACTTTGTATTGTATTATTAAGTCAAATGTACCGTTGACAAAAACGAGAAAGTCTGGTTTCCCTACCTGGTTTACACCCTCTCTTATACGAGTCTTCAAAGCAAAGGAGCGTGCTTGGATAAAGTGGAAGAAGTACAACAATCAGTCGGACTATCTGAGATTCTCTAACTATCGTAAACTTTTCCACAGAGACTCATTGCAATGCTTTAGGAATTACATAAAATCGGTTGAAGATAGCATTCCTAAGAATATAAAGCATTTCTGGTCTTATGTCTCTTCTAAAAAAGGAAAAGCTAATTACCCGGCCATTATGAATCTCGGTAATGTTTCTAAAGATGATCCCATAGACATTAGTAATTTATTTTCTTCCTTCTTTTCTTCCGTCTATGAACCTTCTACTTTGGATCCTATCAAGTGGCAACCATCTAATAACTATTCAAATAATTCCCCTTGCATATCCGACATCTATCTATCCACAGAAGTTGTACGCACGACACTCAAGTCTTTAGATTCCTCTAAGGGGGCGGGACCTGACGGTTTACCACCCAGCTTCTTTATAAGGACTTGTGAAAGCTTGTGTGCCCCTTTACATATACTTTTTAATAAATGTTTGCATGAGGGCTTTTTCCCCGCAATTTGGAAGCGTGCATTCATAACTCCTGTTTATAAGTCTGGCGACAAGAACAATGTCGAGAATTACCGCCCCATCTCAATCCTTTCTACATTGTCTAAAGTTTTTGAGAGTCTTGTACACGGTGCCATATATCCCCACATTCATCAGCTTATTTTACCCGAACAACATGGTTTTGTCAAACGACGCTCGACCACGACTAATTTACTAGCATTTACAAACTATTTATTTGAAAACATGGACCATAGAACTCAAGTGGATGCTGTGTATACCGACTTTCAGAAGGCTTTTGATAAGGTGGATCATGTATTGCTTCTGGAAAAAATTGCTTATAACGGGATACGTGGTAATTTGCTTAGATGGTTTGTCTCATATATTCATAATCGGACGCAAAAAGTTGTGATTAATGGTTACGAGTCAGACCCGGTTGTGGTCAAGTCTGGTGTCCCACAGGGATCCATTCTGGGCCCTCTCCTTTTTGTCATATTTATTAATGATATTAGTAATTGTTTTTTAAACTCTAACTTCTTAATGTACGCAGATGATATTAAAATCTATAGAACCTGTAAAAATATTCAAGATTGCAAACTCCTACAAGACGACCTCGACAGGCTTCATGCATATTGTGCAAAAAACAAACTTTTTTTAAGTCTTCCCAAATGTCATACCATCTCATTCACCAAAAATAGGAATAAAATTACATTCAATTATTGTATTAATAACACACGGTTAGATAATGTCATATCGGTTCGTGACTTGGGTGTCATACTAGATTCACGTTTACACTTCGACACACACGTCGATAATGTAGTAAACAAAGCATTTCGGATGTACGGTTTCGTAATGAGATCATCGAGTGACTTTGTGCGGCCCTCTACGTTCTTATTGTTATACAAAACATTGATACGGTCCCAATTGGAGTACGCTGTCCAGATTTGGAACCCTTTCTATGATAAATACAGCTTTCAAATAGAAATGGTACAGAAAAAGTTCCTGCGATCCTTGAACTATAAATGCCGTCACTCGAAGGTTGGTTATGTTCAGTTACTTGATCGTTACGGCATTCTGAGTTTGAAGTCCAGGCGATTTCTTCTGGGCGTAATGACACTGCATGGCTTATGTAACAATAGTTTTGACTGTCCTCACTTAGTGATTAAACTACGCTACATAGTGCCTAGAACTGTTATCCAACGGGGTGCGCGTGTGCCTCGACTGTTCCATACAGATATGTGCAAAACCAACGCCGGGAAACGTGCACCCCTTCGTCGCCTTGTAGAGACATACAACAATTATTTCATAGAATTGGACATATTCACACTTTCAAGCCAACTGTTTAAGAAAAGGGCTATAGATATACTGTCTAAAATGGAGTATTGTTAAAGGAAGCTATTTAAATTTAATTATGTTTTGACCACACAGGCACACACATATTTGTTTTTGTATACGTTTTGTCTTTTACTTCTTATTATTATTTTTTTATTAATATGTGGACAATGTTGTGGGTTACATGTTTATAATCTTAAGATAAGTATTTATTGTATAACTTGCATGTAACTGTTTTTTGTCCCTAATGAATAAATAAATAAATAAATACCAACTTTGTGTAATGCAATCACAGCGATTCGGTTCTCTTCATCACCCCACTCCATTTTAATATCGCAAAATATTGAACAATGTATTGGCGCCAAAATTAGAAAACTCAATGAACAATCGTATAAAAATGACAGATTCCAAATTCAAATGTAATATCTTTCTTATTTTTAATTGTAACAGTATTTATAGCCAGACTGTGTACTTAAAGGTACATGCAACGGTACGGTGCACGTACATGGTTTAAAAATATTTTTATTGCAATTAGTTAGCCAGTAGGCTCACGTATTTGTACTTATAGTTTTTTGGTCCTTCGTAACTATTGCAAGTACCATACAGTACGATACATCGGTCGATAAGTCGTCGCGCGGGATCTGTGTCGTGTCGTGTCATCCCGTGTCACGTGTGTTGCCGAGGATTGATCGACGGAGTAGGATAAGTTGCAAACTCGTTATTCGGAGTGCTAGATCAACATTTTGCAGAACAATATGAACAGGATATCAATACAATTCAACATAATGAAAACCACCTGCTCCAACTGCTTAAAAACCAGACATGTATTCTGGAAACCGAGAACAACATTGTACAGCGTAACGAAGTGACAACGGTGAAGCAGTTCACTTTAATCAACGATCACCTCACGTCCCTAGAAAACAAGACGCTCAAAGATAAACTTGAGAGTTCAAATGCATTCTATATCATAACATCGGCCATAGCTGCAGAAAGAATGGTCCAGAACTTACACTGACAAATATGTAACAAGGACATATGGATGTACAGATGTACATCACCAACCCAAATGCGAAGCGAACTAGATAGAGTAGCTCGACTACTACCTCGCGATTCTACACTTCCTGAAGTTCGTAATGACGTAAGAGACATCTACAGGCTGTTCAGAATACATGCACGCATAACACAGCACTACCTGTTGATGGAAATAAAAGTACCGATCTTGAGTGATACCCTATATTAACTTAACAGACTTATCAGCATTCCTCAACGTATTGACATTAATCGGGTAATGTACATTATTCCCAACTCTGCATTAATAGCATTTAACGCCAACCCACGGAATAGAAAAAACAGTGGAAGTGCCACGCAGCTATCGCGCGTGTGTCACAATTATGCGGAGCTCCGCAACACCGGCTCAGTCGGGATTAGCTACTTGCTGTGATATGACGTCTCGAACGTAACGAAAAATATTACAAATATGCCTTATTGTCCAATTTTTACATGCAAAAACGATAGCAGGACAAAAATGTATCTTGCGGAGGTGTATTGTATCACCGGTTATTATAAAACTATGATATATTTCAATATAATTGTTTTTTATTGACAAAACCATATTTATTACTTTGTTGAGAACTAAAAACTACCTTATGTCCATTGTTCAAAGTCTAAATCAACTTGCTAGCTGTCTTGAATATCATCGTATACATTCTAGAAACTTCGACGCTACTCGATTAGGGATGGGACACATTCAAATAGTTCGGTATCGATAAAATAATAAAATGTGTATTTATATAGTGAAACTTACACGTTACCATGATATATTATACTCGTTGTCGTTCTTCTCGATTAATTGAAATAAATGGTTGGAGTTTGAGTACTTATATTCTGACAAATAAACCAATCATTCATTTATAGCTGGACGTAGGCCTCAAAAGTAACTAATACTAATAAAGAATGTAAATATTTCAGTTTTCCCTAAGATCCTTTTACCAAGGAGAAATGGATAGAAGCTACGGGAAGACAGAACTGGATGCCGTCAAAATCTAGTACATAGAATCTGTTCAGAGCATTTTTATGAAAACAATTTACAAACTTCAAAAAAAGGCTACATATTTTTTAAAAAGATAACGCAATTCCGACAATTATTAAACAAATACGTTTCATTTCAAGGACAATAAATAGTTTAAATTCACTATTTATCGTTTCATTTAACCATTTTACCTTTTATTCTAATCGGACTTTGGTCCGTTACATAAGATAAAAGATTTTAATTATTACATTGTACAAACATCGACATTAAATTATCGATATATTGTCCTCATCCCTAGCTGAGTAGAAAAATAGATAACAAGTGCATACGAATATGACATCTATTCCAATGACGTTAGGGTGCTAAATATAGTAAATTGGTTACAGCGCCCTCTAGCGTTGAGTAGCTGAACTCGTGGATTGCTCGAATTTGATTGTTACATGGAAAAATAGACTTCATTGATTTTGACATGTAAAATAAAAACAACACTCAGGAGTTTTAATAAGATTTAATTTTGAACAACAACAAATAAATTTTTCGTCAACGTTGCATTTATAATTAGTAGCCAATTATATCATCGTTTTCTGTGTATTGAAATGTTCATTTTAATTTGCAAGTGTATGAGTTTGGCGACACTGGTTCCCGTACTAAGGAAGTCTAAGGGCACTTCCACTGTTTTTTCTATTCCGTGCGCCAACCAATACTCATTTATACCCCTAGAACAATATGACATTCATGAATGTCAAAAATTGCACGAACAAACTCTACTGTGCAAACTAAATCATCCTATGTACAACACCGGCGATCGTCACAAATCTATTTGCGATGTACAGCTGATTCGAGACAACGAAGAACACAGCGTTTATTGTCATACGGAAATAAAAGTATGCGCCGACAAAATGGGTAAAATTACACAAACAAAACACCTGGTTTTATTATTGTTGTGATACGTGCGAAGTACAATTAACGTGCGGCACTCAAATGACATGGGAGACGTTACGTCACACGGGTCTGATAACGCTGAAACAAGGATGCAACTTGCAAGGCGACTCATTCACATTGCACGCATTTATGGAACATACAAGTGACATTTTAGTCAACGAACCATATGCGATGATCATGCCCACGATCTCTCCAATCAACAACATTATCAATACCTCGATTCGTAACTCATCTTTGCATATTGAAACGCACGAAGAAATGTTCAAGAAGATTGACACACAAATACGCTCTATAAAAGAACAGTCTAAGCTAGACACCTTATCCTCTCAAGACGTTCATCACTACATTGCAATCTATGTGGTTGTTACGATTAGCATTGCACTGTTTGTAACATCGGTGTACTTTTGGCGAAAGATGGCAACCCAAAGACAGGGGGAGGGTCCGCAAGACGCGAGGAGCAGAAGCAGACGAGAAGATCATGACATCGAGGACAGGAACAGCAAGATCGACAAACGGGACTCAAAAGTGAAGAAAGTGTCGTGTGTTAACCCTACCTCAAGTGAAGTGAAATTTGACACTGAAAAACATAGTGATGTGTGCTAATTGATTATTATGGGACATTCTATTTATAGACTTTAGGTTACATTTTACATAATAGTCGTAGATCAATTATATTTACATTAGTCCTGCATTTTTACATTGTTTTTTATATTTTTATTTTATTATTTCTTACATATTATGGAATTGTTTTATTTAGTTATTCTCTTTCTTTGTTGTGGCAATATGTACGGTGCACGTACATGGGTTTTAAAATATTTTTATTGCAATTAGTGAGCCAGTAGGCTCACGTATTTATTTGCACTTTAGACGCAACCTACATTTGGCGGTGCATTGACACTGACATATTGCATTATTCTATGCATTTTATGTATCTTACATTTTAGTGTTCAATTACACGTGGTTTGACTCGGACAACTTGCATTTTTATTTAGATTCATCCCGTTGAGCATTCACTGACATTTTATGCATTTAAGTTTAATTTGACATTCTGCGTTACATTAACATTTTACATTTGCATTGACAATACTTATGTTAGGGGTACACCCTACACAACGATACAAGGGTCGTTTGTAGGGTGCACCCCTAACACAAGTACCCTCTCCCCAGTATTGTCGGATAGCCGTCCTATTGAACTACGAAGAAGGTCACCCGTCCACGAATCAACCGCGGCAAGGGTAGCTTAACCTGATAGATCGACCCGTGAGGCTGTTATTACTTAGCCACGAACCCCTCCGAGAAGAACTTCTAACACAAAAGATATAAAAGAAACATATTGTTACCATAGCCTCATTCAACATGCCCAGGTGCATGTACTGCAGCGCCAGGTAGTAGAACGCGAGGTGGTCGTTGTCGTCTAGTTCCACTGAGCGCAATAACAGTTTTAAAGATGTCTCGTTTGCGTTCTCCTTATCGACACGGGCATTCGTTTTCTGTAATAGAGAGAAAACAATATTATGGCACTGTAATAATATAGTGTAAAACGACATATTCCCGTTTTATGAAAATCAAGGTCAAGATCACAATAACAGTGAAGCCACATGATGCGTTGTGTCTGCGACGTGTACACAGCGCCGAGGGGCGCGCGGCGGTGGTCACATGACGCGTTGTGTCTGCGACGTGTACACAGCGCCGCGGGGCGCGCTGCAGTGGACACATGATGCGTTGTGTCTGCGACGTGTACACAGCGCCGAGGGGCGCGCGGCGGTGGTCACATGACGCGTTGTGTCTGCGACGTGTACACAGCGCCGCGGGGCGCGCTGCAGTGGACACATGATGCGTTGTGTCTGCGACGTGTACACAGCGCCGAGGGGCGCGCGGCGGTGGTCACATGACGCGTTGTGTCTGCGACGTGTACACAGCGCCGCGGGGCGCGCTGCAGTGGACACATGATGCGTTGTGTCTGCGACGTGTACACAGCGCCGAGGGGCGCGCGGCGGTGGTCACATGACGCGTTGTGTCTGCGACGTGTACACAGCGCCGCGGGGCGCGCTGCAGTGGACACATGATGCGTTGTGTCTGCGACGTGTACACAGCGCCGAGGGGCGCGCGGCGGTGGTCACATGACGCGCTGTGTCTGCGACGTGTACACAGCGCCGCGGGGCGCGCTGCGGTGGACACATGATGCGTTGTGTCTGCGACGTGTACACAGCGCCGAGGGGCGCGCGGCGGTGGTCACATGACGCGTTGAATCTGCGACGTGTACACAGCGCCGCGGGGCGCGCTGCGGTGGACACATGATGCGTTGTGTCTGCGACGTGTACACAGCGCCGCGGGGCGCGCTGCGATGGACACATGATGCGTTGTGTCTGCGACGTGTACACAGCGCCGAGGGGCGCGCGGCGGTGGTCACATGACGCGTTGTGTCTGCGACGTGTACACAGCGCCGCGGGGCGCGCTGCAGTGGACACATGATGCGTTGTGTCTGCGACGTGTACACAGCGCCGAGGGGCGCGCGGCGGTGGTCACATGACGCGTTGTGTCTGCGACGTGTACACAGCGCCGCGGGGCGCGCTGCGGTGGACACATGATGCGTTGTGTCTGCGACGTGTACACAGCGCCGCGGGGCGCGCTGCGGTCGTGTTAAAGCTACACGACACTTTTGACCTGCAGTTATAAAGAAATAAGGCGGTACTGACAGACCTGTGCCTTCATCTGGTATCCGATGCCGGTGTACAGACAGCAGCGCGCGAGCGTGAGTCCCTCTCGGCCATCCTCTATCGACAGCGCCTCCTCCGCCATCTCGATGCCTTCCTCTATCTGCACAGAACATTATGCACGTTATTTTCACTTAAACAAATAATAACAAACGAACAATAAGTATCAATTTCCTGATGTGTAAATTAAGTTGCTTTCAAAATAACTAGTACTATTGAAAAAGCCATAACAGTAGTACTTAATACGTTGACTGCCAGACAACAGACACAATAGAAAATCTATTGTCGCCGGTCATCCGTGACCGCGATAGCAGTCAATGCCTTAAGGTTGCAATGGAATTTAAAATTTATACGGCAGCATTAAAGATACTTTTGAAAATCACATAAATCGGAAACTACATTGTTAATGCAATGTAGTCGCCATAACAAAGCTACGGCGTGCGAATGCTTTCCATATGCTGCTTCAAGGACAGCGGACGAGACGCAACTGTTAGTAGATATTGAACGACTGCCGTGAAGTGCGCACACATTTTAGAACTTGATTTACATTTCCTCTTGTTTACTTCTGTGAGGAAATCAATGAATAACTCCGCACGCAGCCAGCGCGCTGCGCTACGTACCCAGCCCATCCGGTAGCAGGTGCCGGCGGCCACGAGGCGCAGCGGCGCGTCCCGCGGCGCCAGGCCGGCCGCGCGCCGCGCCACGCCCGCCGCGCGCACGCCCGCGCTCCACGCGCTGCTGCCTGCAACAACGGATTATTTTAGGGCTCTTTGTTCTAAATAAAAAGAACAAGAATACATGTACTTATTTATAATAATAACCCCTCCGCCGTATCTCTACGTTGACGTCGTGGTGGAGCTTTCACGCTCTAAACTCTAGGTCTGTGACGGAAGAGTTTACTTTGCCGGATCAGGTCTAGGGTGAGGAGCCAGACCAAGAGAGATACAGAAACTCGCAGAGCAGCATGTGGCGTGCTGTTGGGCAGTAGCGACCCCACGGACCCTATCTCCGGGAGAAGTCTTGTTCCTCACCTCTGGCTTGCCTTTGTTGGCCGGCTGGAGTGAACACTGTGGAGGAACAGAGCTCTCACCTCTTTCTTGCCTTTATTGGCCGGCTTGAGTGGAGATTCGCAAGAGCAAACGTGCTTTGGGGGAAGAAAGTGTTCCAGTAAGATGCTAATAGGGATCTTGACCGTACTTCCGGGATTGTCCTGATAGCCGTGGAATACCGCTCCACTCCTCACAAGCAGCTCAAGACATGTTGCCCCCTTGTTGCTACGTCACTATGTGCTAGCGACCGTTTACGGGGGCCTATTATTGAGTGTGCAAGTCACCCCCTGCCATTTTATCTGTGTTATTTATATAAGACATTGATCAGGCAGGGGACATAGTTCTTTAATAGTTTATGGTAAGCAATCCACTATAGCCACCCAAACTCATAACCAATATATTTTGTTTCCATCTTTTGAAATATTCCTGCACCAAGCGGGGGTTGTCCTTGGGTGTGCATACAGGGATAATCATCGGTTGGTGCCACCCCATCATTTAAAATTATCTAAAGGGCATCTGCGAGTTGGCTTCGGCCCCTAGTACGCCTTTCAAAAGTTTGGGACTCCAGGGTCCCGAGATATGTCAAAGACAATAATAATACCCGAAAAAGCTTAAATTCAAACCTGTGTTTCAGGCCATCACTTTAAATTTCAATTAAATTTGGGAATTACATTTTTTTTTTTTTTTTAATAAAACTGGTATAAAAATAATTATTTAACAACTCTGCGAGAAAGCACAATAGTTCATTAATATCTAATACTAAGCCTATGTAAACATACAAATGTAAATACTTACAAGGGAATAAATTTAATCATGACCAAATTTCAAGTTTTTTTTTTTTTTCTGTGTCTGTGTAATTGACTATCGCTAAGTATTCTGATAACATTGTACTACATTTTTTATAGCTTACACTATAGAAGCTTAGTAACTTGTTGAGTCTATTATACAGAAAAGGTCCTAACAACACATAAAATCGATTAGCAAACGCATGTTTAGTTTGAGGCTTTATGCAAACCAAGTCCTTCCTTCTAGCCGCCGCGGGAGACGCCCCGGGCGTCGGGAGTCGAGCGACGACTACCGGCCACCGTAGGCGCGGGCCTGCGGGCGGAGAGCAATGGGTAGCTCACCGCCCGATCAGGACCAGGCCCGTGCCGGACGGCGCGTAAGTGTTCCACGCGCGCCTCAAAGAGATGTCAGCATAACGAGGGGCCCCTCAGGGCCGAAGCCTGCCGGGGCAGCGGGATTGTCCGAAAGGGTTACCGCTACCCCGGAACATAAAGGGCGAAGGAAGGAACATGGGTGGGTTTTAGTCAGTAAGAGTCTGACACTCCCTTCCGCTCCACCCAGAGCGGGAGGGGTCATTTGATGACTTCCCATCCCGAAAAAAAAAAAAAAGTCCTTCCTTCTCTTGTCGAAAGGTACTGGGTCAAAAGGAAGCGACACTGCACTTCCCTTTGACCCAGTACCTTGCTGGTGTAGTACTATGCTTAGAATAAATAATTGCCTTACTGTTAGTACATCACATGCTATGTAGAGTTGGTGCGTAGGAAATCTAAAAGGGCGAAAGGTTTAGAATACTACCTGTAGAATTGCTGTTTGAGCGCACTCTAGAGGGACAGGGGTAAAATTGTTTTTGCAGCACCTCCCCCAGGAAGTTATGCAGTAGGTAAGTATGGATTGACACAAAGCTAAATAAATCTGTTTAATTAATTTATAATCGGCTATGCTCCGTAAGTTCTTAAAACATATATGAATTTGCGCAGTTTACAGGGTAAATCGATATGTTTACGGAAATTTAGATTGGAATCAATTGTGACACCTAGGAATTTCAAATGGTCAGCTTTAGCTAAAGTGGGGTAAGAACATGCAGTGTCAGCGGAAGCGTACGTGCTACAATTGAGCCCGCACAGGCCCACCCATGCTGCGGCCGTACGTACCGGGCGGCACGTGCGCGGGTGGCGGGTACGTACCGGGCGGCACGTGCGCGGGCGGCGCGGGCGGCGCGGCGCGCGCGGGCGCGGCCGCCGCCGTGGCGAGCGCGCGCTGGCGCCAGATGTGCGCGCAGCCGAACGAGAACTTCATCGCGCGCTCCAGCGACTGGGGACAGGACACACGGCTCGAGTGGGACATTGAAATACAGAACAGAGGAATCTTGTTGAGTAATCATTTACATATACGAAGTTTTTTAAAACAAATTCTAGATTCATTTCAGGTGATAGAAATATTATACAGTATGTAACAAAAACCCCGTTGTTCCAAGTAGGGACGTTTTCAGATTCAAGTTAATTAAAAAAATATTCAAGAAAAAAAAAGCAAAATAAATATTTTAAAATTAATCAAAACAAAATTACAAGTCATTTACTCAAATTAGGCTGAGAATCAGCACTTTTTGAACGTCAAAATTACAAAACACAGTCCCCCAAAAACGCTCGCCTGTCACCACTTCCTAGTACTATCACTGGGAAGCTGATTTGTAAGTTCAGATGTTAAAAACATTTTGTAACAATGTATCGAATTTAAAAACCATCCGATTATGGACAATGTTTGACCACCACTTGTTTTTTTTTTTTTTATTATAACTTCATTTATTAGCCTGTAGGTATATATATATACGCTTCTACAAGGAACAACAGGGTTTTCGTTACATACTGTATAGCAAAAAAATAGTTATATTGTGTAAATTGATTCCAAAGTTGTATACTGTCGGAGCATAGCCCGCACCGACTGACCTCCAGCACCAGACACAGCTGCCCCCAGCGCGTGGCCGCCAGCGCCAGCAGGTCCACCACACACACCGCGTTGCGCAGCGCGTGCGCCCGCGCCGCTTCGAACTCGCCGCTCTGCGACAGCACGGCGTCTCGCACTGCCATCGCTTCGCCGACCAGTAGTAGTAATACTACCTCTTCGTACTCATTTCGAGGTACGAACTGAAAAATAAAGAGTAATTTTAAATTGATTCAATTTGACTCACTTCTGCTGTTTAGGTTTTTTTCTTGCCATATAATGAAATGAACCTCAAAAGAAATTGAGACAGCATTAAAAAAAATGACTCTTTACTCATTTTTATAGACAAGTCGCACTTGACCAAATAACTAATATTTAATGCCAAAAAAGTTTTCATGGACAAAGAGCTTACAATTCCAAATCTAACTTCCCCATACAGTCCCAGGTGAAAAAAACTGTATAGCGAAATGTGTGCTGTGCAAACATCGCATGTATCGCATATAACGCATCAGGAAAAAAAATGACCTTTAGTTCTCTTTTTTTTTTCTGGTCGGAAATCATCAAATGTCCCCCCTCCCGCTCTGGGTGGAGCGGAAGGGAGTGTCAGACTCTTACTGATTAAAACCCACCCATGTTCCTTCCTTCGCCCTTTTGTTCCGGGGTAGCGGTAACCCTTTCGGACAATCCCGCTGTTTAGTTATCTCTTTGAAATAATAAATGTTTCCATGTATGTAAGTACTTCTGTCTTATCTAAGTTATGCTGTTTCTTTATTCATAAAAAAATACAACTGTCTTATACCTAAATCTATGCCCCACAAAACCTTTTTCACGATTTATCTATAGCAAAGGACCATACAAAATAAAGTTAAGCTTATAACATGGTGCAGGTACTCAAATGCAAGCTAACACTGTTACTGTAATCCTACCTGATTGATGGCCGCATACTTCTTCGGCTTCCAGGGCCCGTCGGTGACGTGTTCTTCTCTTCGCCGCGACAGCGTACCCTGTGGCGGCGCTACCGCCAGCTTCTCGGGGGCTTTGTACACCTAGAAAAAAAAAGAATCTAGTATAACAAAATTGTATAACCGTGTAGTCAAGCTGCACAGCTACAACTTCACGATATCCTTGAGCAAGTGCTACAGTTAAGGTGTATTCAAATTTATGTTTGCAATTGGTGTCATTTTAAGTTAACAACAAACAACTAACAACTTAACAACTTATCAACTTTATTTCAAAGGCAATTAAGTTGATTTCAGAGTGACTACCACTATTAAAAAAGTTTTTTTTTTGAAGTTGTAGTGTATCCTGAACTTTATTGTGTAGGTATTCAAGTTATGTTAGGTACGCACGGGCGTGTTTTTCCCGTAGTGATTTGTTTTCGCGCAGTGTATTTTCAACTCACTGCTTAGCGCCGAAAATTGAAAATCCATGATGAAACAGTGTGTTTTATTGACCGGCTGGGACCCGCTTCGTTGTATTCTCAACACTCGGCTCAACACCGAGAGTTGAAAATACAATGCGCGATAAAATTCCGCGGCGATATTTTTACTTCCGGCGGACGTGGGCTTACTGCTACAGCTATTTATGCCGCCAAACAGTATTTTAGCATTTTCTATATTTAGAGAGTCCAGAAGACCAAATATCGGCGGCGTTCGCATATAAAACCTCAAACTTCCAAACTAGAAAAAAAATCATTGCCTTTTACTCTTAGTTTTGTTTATGATGTGGTATGGTGAGACAGTAATACATCTCCAATCTTATTCCCATCTAAGAATGCTGCACACAATCCCTTCGAAATGTTTCCATTGCTTGTTCTTACCTGTCCGGTAACACCCCTCATCAGCACCTCAGCTAGTTGTCGTGTGAGCGTCAGTCGCAGCGCCTGCGTCGATATCGACTCCACTGCGTTCAGCATCTCTCGATACCTACACAACATATATAAACATAACATCACGCATGTAAATAAATAAATAAATAAATGTATTCCCGGAGGGTTGTCAGAGTTATGTTTAAATCTCATGACGTGATAGGGACCAAGCCTATCGCCATCAACCGGACACAAATCTCATGACGTGATAGGGACCAAGCCTATCGCCATCAACCGGACACAAATCTCATGACGTGATAGGGACCAAGCCTATCGCCATCAACCGGACACAAATCTCATGACGTGATAGGGACCAAGCCTATCGCCATCAACCGGACACAAATCTCATGACGTGATAGGGACCAAGCCTATCGCCATCAACCGGACACAAGTCTCATGACGTGATAGGGACCAAGCCTATCGCCATCAACCGGACACAAATCTCATGACGTGATAGGGACCAAGCCTATCGCCATCAACCGGACACAAATCTCATGACGTGATAGGGACCAAGCCTATCGCCATCAACCGGACACAAATCTCATGACGTGATAGGGACCAAGCCTATCGCCATCAACCGGACACAAATCTCATGACGTGATAGGGACCAAGCCTATCGCCATCAACCGGACACAAATCTCAAGACGTGATAGGGACCAAGCCTATCGCCATCAACCGGACACAAATCTCATGACGTGATAGGGACCAAGCCTATCGCCATCAACCGGACACAAATCTCATGACGTGATAGGGACCAAGCCTATCGCCATCAACCGGACACAAATCTCATGACGTGATAGGGACCAAGCCTATCGCCATCAACCGGACACAAATCTCATGACGTGATAGGGACCAAGCCTATCGCCATCAACCGGACACAAATCTCATGACGTGATAGGGACCAAGCCTATCGCCATCAACCGGACACAAATCCAGACTCCGGGCTGCTACTGAGAAATTCCAGATAGAAAAACCCAATGACACTTTTCCCGACCTAGGAATCGAACCCAAAACCTTATGCTCAGCAGTAGCGCTTGCGAGTTGCGACCACTGGAAAAATGAGTCAAGCAAGTCACACAATAATATAATGCTATGAGAACGGATTCGAGTATGTTGTGACTTGCTGGCCACATGATATACCATAGTTTTGTGAAACTCTTTCCCCTCATAGCCACTGAGAAATTATATATTGTTTAAAAATCTCTAGACATGATATGACCAATTTTCGTAATTAAAAACGTTGAAAATCTAGTCGCAATCTCATCTCAGCGACAATGAATGTTAAAAACTTGTGTCGCATCGTGAGATAAAAACACTGTGTATATTATTAAATTAACTTAATAAAACAATTACTTAATTATCCTATCCTACGTCCTATCCTACTATCCTACGTCCTACTATATTATATTATAAATGCGAAAGCTTGTGTGGATGGATGGATGGATGGATGGATGAATGCATGGATGGATGGATGGATGGATGGATGGATGGATGGATGGATGGATGGATGGATGGATGGATGGATGGATGGATGGATGGATGGATGGATGGATGGATGGATGGATGGATAGATGGATGGATGGATGGATGGATGCATGGATGCATGGATGGATGGATGAATGGATGGATGGATGGATGTTTGTTACTCTTTCACGAAAAAACTACTGAACGGATTAGGATAAAATTTGGAACACAGATAATTTATAACCAGGATTAACACATAGGATTTTTATCCCGATGTTCCCACGGGATCGAAACGTATGCGGGTGGTACCGCGGGGCGCAGCTAGTGGTAATATAAAAATTTAATCCGGCAAAAAATTACTAGTAGCGACGCGATACACGCATTATTTGGGTAGTACTACTGTCGTAACATAGTAACAGATGTCACACAAGGGTAATTGGATTTCTCGCAATCTGTCCGCCGTAAGCCGGTTAGCGACGACCGCAGTAGTAACAACCTATATTAAGTTCACGCTCGTTACGACTAAACATTATAGTAGTTACATATCACCATGACACAGGACAAAATATTGTTAAATCAGAGAAATTAATTGTCAAGCAAATTGACTACCTACTTCATTGTCGGTATATTCAAATCACAATAACACGGAAATTGGCGTAAGGTGGCTATTTTCTTAACAATTAACTTCCCTGGCTGTAAAATGGGCGTAAACATGGCACATGAAGTGTTAGAAAAGGTTTGGCTGTGCCATCTCTGTCCCTAATAACGCTCAGAGAGAATAGTCGTGCACATCTAATCGTAACACACTAGCAGCACTTTGCCACAATCGCGTTTAGCGCTAAACCTATTTAAAAAAATCTTTTCTCTGTTGTCTTCAAACGATTCAGAAACATAACGATGTTTACGTACAGGTACGTGTAGCGCTAAACTGAACGAGAAATTCTTTGTCATCATCATCATCTAACTAGCCTATTCTCAACTATAGACACCTTCCAGTCTAGTTGTATGCAGCTGAATACGAATACGAGTATTTTACATGGAGCCAGAAATGAAAACAATAACAAAGCAGCTAATAATATACTGCTAATGCTTTGTTATTGTTTTTATATTTGTTATTGTTTAATAATTACTTACCTGTCTATAGCATTCTGCAGCCTGCCTGCTCGTATGTGTAGTATGGGCACTCGTTGTAGCGCAGTCTCGAGCGTGGGGCCGGCGCGGGCGTGCGCGCCGTTGCGTTGGAGGTACAGGAGAGTTAGGTCTGATGATAGCTCGAAACTACGGATCTGGACGAAGATGAATGACGAACAAATCAGTTTGGATGTGTGAACTGTGTTCAAAATGATCTCTTGTTATTGTTAGAGAGATCAAGTTTATTTATTTATTAAACACTGTATTGTACATAAAACAAACAGGACAAACATATAATTCCCATTTTAATAACATAAGTTAAAGTCATCCACCACCCGCGGGGGAGAGAAAATGGGACAACTACGTCCTCCAGCCGGCCAGTAACAAGCTATTACCGTTACACCGTTGTTATTGAGAGGGCCATGTTCAGCAGTTGTTGTGAAGCACAAGTCACAAATGCGCTTCATCAGGCTTCATGTGACTCTTATATCAATGTAATAAGGTTTAAATACAAATAATTGTCGCGCGTTCGTTAAATGCAACACCAGTAGACCAACAACTCTTTAGATTTCTTATTCGCACATAGCTACTCATAAGTGCCTGAATTCTCTTTGCCTCTTCATAATTATCTTTCAACTCAGAATACATTAAGTTGGTACTCTAATACTAAAATCTCACCATTTCAGATTCCCTCTCGGCTTGTTTGAACCGGCTGGTGGAGCCAGGGACAGTGTTCTGTTCTAAACACAGACCCTTGATGGCGTACGACTCGGCCACGATGCGGAGGCTTCGGCTGTGGAACAAACATAAGAGTAGAGATAATATCTTCAGTTACAGGGTTATAATTATGTCATAAGATCAATCTGCCTAGCCTTTTCCCAACTACGTTGGGGCAGCTCCCAGTCTAACCGAATGCAGCCGAATACCAGTATTTTACATGGAGCGATTGCGTATCTGACCTCCACAACCCAGTTACTGGATAACAAGATACCCCTTGATAAGACTGGTTGTCAGATTTTCGAGTTTGTGATGAAACGTAACGACATCTATAATTTATGGTTATATGTCATAATATGATATCTATAATTCATTGCACTAAGAGCAGTGGTGGGCCAGTGGTATCGGCCCCGACTTACGATCTGCAGGTCGTGAGTTCGGACCCAGACAGGCACTTTACTTTGTGTATTTAATTTAATCACAACTGCTCTCAAAACGCTGAAGGAAAATATTGTGAGGAAACCAGCATGTCCTAGAAGCAAAAAAAAAATCAAAGACATGTGACATCTACTAACCCGCACTGGAATATGGTCTACTCCCTCTCCAAAAGAGGAGGCCTGTATCCCAGTAGTGGGAAAATTATATGCTGATCATTCTAATTCATGGTATTTAGAACAAAATTAAGAACAGTTCTTCTTTGTGGACCAAGAAGGATAAACGAACTGTAATTTCGAACTGAGAAAACCATTGTAGTCTAGATTACGATTTTAGGTATTTGATACCCAATTCTGTCCCGCACAGCACATGCTCGTTAAATATAAGATAGGCTACTTCAGAATAGCATGATTAAAATGGTCCTAACTATTTTGATTAACAAATTGTCTTCCAATGTATCTGGAATGTGTGAGTCACACACTGACGGACACATTACTTTGATAGTGGTCACCAAAATTATCGTCAATATTATCAAGCACATTATGTTCTCTGCTCATATGCAGTCGGTAAACAAAATCGTTATCACCAAAAATGTCGAGGATAAAGCCCCGACATAATGTCAAAAGCATGACACACAAGCTGCGCGCGCGGCGCTCGCTGATTCTGCTGTTTGTGCGCCTGTGTACCATGACATGACATGACAAGATAAAATAGAAAGGACAACCCTATTTTAGAAACTTCTTTATTTAAAGACCCCTCCCCTTCTTCTGTATGGGTATTACAGAAACTATGGATAAATCTAATATGCACAAATCGGTGGATCTAAGCAAGTTTTTTTTTTTGTATTGGCTCGCGTTTGTTCGATTCGGGGGTACAAGGTACGTCATGAACGAACCCACGACACAATACAGAACGCCAAACAATGCAAGACAAGCAAATAAATATAATAACAGTTGTTTAGTTAAGATATGCGCGTGCGTTTATTGCCACCTTTATGGATCCACATCTATCAAAAGATTGTTTAGCGTTCGTCATGCGCGATCGTTTGATCGCACGCTGACGTCACGATAACACGTGTGAGCTGCACATGATAACAGATACACTACACAGTTCCTGAAATATGTGATTTGTTTAGACTAAAGGGTTTATATCTGAACTATGTGTCTAGTTATAGATAAGATACACATAACATCACGCCTTGTTTCCCCGAAGGGTTAGGCAGAGGTATCCTTTAGTACACACACATATCGCTAGTTATGTTTAAGTATCATGTAATAGGGCTGGGCTGCTACTGAGAAATTCCAGATAAAAAAACCCAATAACACTGCCAACCTGAGAATCGAACCCCTCATACTCAGCAGTATTTATTTATTTGCATAAAACATGGTATACAAAGGTGTTACATGAGTTAAGGATGAGATCATACATGTAAAGCATGCAAAATGGTTAACACAACTTATGTTCAAAGTATTCCTCAATGCTATAAAAGTTATTATCATTTTAGTCATTTAAGTTTACATGGTAATTTGTTATAAATACGTACAGCCATAGCTACACAGCTTTTACTACATTTTGTTAATCGAGGGATTTCATCTAAAACAAGTATGAATTTCTCACGCCGATTCCTAGAGCTTACATCTGCTGAGCATACATACATGTCTTATATAGATATAGTGAGGGTAGTGGTAGCAGACCGAGTTTTTTAAATATTGGTCGACAACATAGATATAGGATAGAAGGAGATATGCCCTGTAGTTGAAAATGTATCAGAACTCCATGTCGTTACGACGATCCCAGTACCGCGCCACACTACACATGTAGTTTAGGCAATAGATATAAAGTCGCGCACAAAATTGCAATTCATAAATCAGAACGTACTACACGATCAATTATAAACCTTAACTCATTAAACATAGCGTGCATTTACCATGCACCGTACAACTTACACAAAAACATCTGTGGCTATCGTTGTGCTGTGCAAAAGCCATTTATTTTACATATACGCTAGTGATTGACTAAATCGGAAAGTTATCGATTGTCCCATTGATTATTGTACTAAAAAAAAAAGAAAGAAGAAAGAGACATGTTGCGCCGACCCCAAATAAATTGAGATAAGGGCAGGAGAATGATGATTATTGTACTAAAAAAAATTTGGGGTGCTGAAAATAAAATAAATGAAAAACGATATTAGAAAATATTATATTATAAATAGCAAAAAAAAAAATAGTAAATATTTGTTTTTAACATTATATTAGGTACATCTTCTCAAGGGTCTTCCAACCGGATTTAAACGTCATCTTTTTAGGTCTTCCAACTGGGTTAAAACAGTTGACAAATTGTAAAATTAACTATGTATTCGTTGGGTAATCGACATTGTTGTCGATAGCCTACGTTAGTGGATCTGCACAGCCACATCACTAACTGGCCGCAACCAGCAGCGGCCGTACCATGCAATGCACCGCATAAATAAAGTACTTTTTTCGTTTTGTGATTTTTACATTGCTTGTATAATCACTTGGTGACATACTTAGGCAGTAGTTAAGAAGCAATATATTTACTGCGAAAATAGTAAAGTCGTTGCGATATTTGAAAACAAAATTAACGTAGTAAAAGCAAGAAATATTTTACAATTTGTTGTTTTTCATGATTTTAAAGACAAATCTAGTAACATAGGTACTTACATTTATGTATGATTCCATGATTTACAAAGTTTTGGCTTCGGTCTTTACAAGAAACCACCATTCGGCATTCTTATATTTTTTCACGATCACGGTCGAAAGCGCACACCTGTTTTTTTTACATTTCTATGGTCGACAAGATACGTCCGGTGGAATGCCCTGAATAGCTCGAACATATTTCTTTTGAGCGATAAATGCTCTGTTATGGTCGGTGCTATTTCTCCATACAATTAGTCCATATCGCAGCGAGGACTCCATATATGCACGATAGAACATAACAGCTGTTTTAATGTTAGTAACATTTTTAATCCGTCTAAGAGCGTATACGAATTGATTTGTTGATTTTATTACATACACTATCGATTTGAGCTTTCCAGTCTAGATGTTCGTCTATGATCGTTCCCAGAAACTTAGTTTGTGCTACTTGTTGAAGTTTTGATATACTTACCTACTCATTGAATTTTTTTTTTAAATTGTACATACTTATATTGAATTATTAAGGTTAATAGATAAATTATTATTATTAAGCCAATTTATAAAATGTTCTATTGTATTATTAATATGTTTATTGATTTACATTTTTTATCGGTAGAAACAATTATCGAAATGTCATCAGCAAACAGAAAGCATTTATGATTAGTCACGTTAACAATATCATTCACATAAAGGAGTAACAAAATCGCGCCCAATATACTGCCCTAAGGAACGCCACATTTGGTATTTTTTAATTCAGAGCGGTATGAAATCATATCCTTATTGGCATTGATATTACTGATAGTAACACACTGCTGTCTGCCGGATATGTACGATATATTTTGACATTTTTTTGTCGCCGAGATGACACTGCGACTAGATTTTGAACGTTTTAAATTACGAGAATTGGCCTTCTGGTCGAATGCCTTAGATAAATCAAAAAATAAGCCGGTCGTTAGTTCGATTATTGTTAATATTACTCAGTACTACTTTCAAGAGTGATAAGATAGATAAAGTTTCTCTTTCTTTATAATATGAAATTGCTCTTTCTTTATAATATGAAATTTCTCTGTAGCGCTTGCGATCACTAGACCAATGAGGCAGTAGATAATATGAGTGGTATAATGCCTATAGTATGTCAGACAAAGACAGATTGTTAACTAAGTCTTTACTCATGGTCTATGTCCCTATGAGGTCATGCATTATGCAAATGACGTGATTAATAGTATGTGCACTATTGTATGATATTATTTGCAAGCTAAGCTTACCATTCTAGAATATTATTTCATTCCAGCTGGTAAAATATATGATTTTCCCTTTATTTAATATTTAAAGATCAAGTCACATATTGCTTTCAGAACATTAAATTTAATTAAGGCATATTTTTCCTATTTGATTTATATAACTTTACATTGTTACTACCTGTTATATTCGAAAATATCATAATAATGCTTTGAATTATGCTATTTTGGTATGAGAGCATTGTTCCATACACTTACAAAAGTAATTAGCATCAATATCATTAACACAGTGTGACTCATAGAATCTATTCATCCGTTAATAGCCAGAGTGGGTGGCACAAGATTCTGCAATCCCTTTAATTACTTGATAATTTGGCATGTAATACAATGGAGCAATGCAGCTATTAATGGAAATAGTGCATTTGTTTCATTATGGGTGTATTTAAAGTGCATGATTGCGCACCATTCAATTGTAGTCAATTACAAAGATCCAAGATAAGGGAGCAGAGGACACACATCACACTGTGTGTAATAAGATTGCAAATAACGATCTATTGTCTAAAGGTGTTATTAAATAACAAAGCAATGCCAATTAAGGGTTGATGTTACATTGATTAACATAATCTTATTAAACATTTGTTCAGTTTAACCCTTTATTTAACTTTGGTTTATTTTATTACAACTGTTATTAGTTGTTTTTTTATTTTCAAATTGATCTTCATTTAACTTTTTGTTTTTATAATAAATTGATTTAAGTTTAGTGTACCTATAATAATATTAATAAAAATATACTCACACAGGTAACTCTTTTTCTGTTAACGTATTCAGCTCGGCTAGTTTATAATGTTTCAACGCATCATCGTATGCTCCACATGCATAGTTCAACTTCCCAAGAAGAAGATGTGCATCTAGCGCTACACCAGCCCTTTTGCCCGCTTCATCGGTGGCTAAGGTGAGGTAGCCACGGGCATCTGAGAGCTCCCGTTGTGCTCTCTCGATGTTCTCCTTGCTGGGTGGCCATTCCTCAAGGTGTGCCTCAAGCTTGCCCTCTCCGATGAGGAAGTGGGCAAGACTTTCTGTTGATACAATTCATTTTATGAGTGATGAAACTGTGAGGCCCAGTAGAAATGCATGGAAATTTTTTGTGTTATGGAACTGGTTTTACATACTTGTCAAAAGTACTTACTAACTGCATGCTTGCACAAACTTGCATGATAGAACAGTTTGGTTTTGGTTAGTTCTTGTACGGCATAAATGTAAACCAATACCTTTTTCACCATTCAGAAGACTGGTACTATGTCACAAGATTGGGAGAATTCTAATTCGTCTTATAAAATTATACTGAGAAAGTACTGTTGAATGTTTCAATCTGAATAACAATGGGTTTGACTAGTAGCTTAATTATTAACTTAAATTGGAAGCATTATTGAAATAGCTTCTAAAACTCATGTTAAATATAAATATAATTAATGACAGTGATTGTTTCGACCTCAGCTACTTTTTATAGCACAAAACCATAAAAACCTAATGGTTTTGTAACTGACATTAAAGGAAACATGCATAAATAATTATCATAATAAACCAATAGTTGTACACAGTTCATGTACTGGTGTTTATATATATAACGGGAAATCAGCAAGCAGGCATTATGTTTTAAACATTTACTGATAAGTAATAATACAATTTAATATTTTTAAGCTCTCATGATAACAACTGTACTTCAATGACCTAACTGAGGATGTCTCGTGGTGATATAAGTGTTTAGAGAATACGTAATGTGTGTCACTGACCATGCTGCGGAGACCTGGCCTTCAACTGCTGAGCCAAGTCCACTGCCTTCCTCCAATTGGACTCCTCACGGCTCTTCTCAATCTCTGTCTCGTAGCCCCGCACAGCATTCTTACTCCTCGATGTCATTTTAACACGGGAATAATTTTACTCGTTTGTCACACCATCGAATTGATTGAACACCTCACTCATACATTGCAAAATCTTTTGGAAATTGCATTAGTTCCCCAGGATCACCAGCGAATTGAAGGCCAAACTTGACAGATGACAACAGAAATGTACTCTGTGCAACATAGTTCGCGGAGTTCATTCTGCCATCAAAGTCTTATTCTGCAATCGATTTTTAGTATATTTTAATATAAATTACACTTCATGGACTAAATTAACAGATAAAAGATATTTATAAAATAAAGTAATTTGTGTAATATAGTATATTTTTTATTATTCATTCAACAATAAATTTATTTTTTTGTTTGACTACTACCGCCAGTGTCCGTAAGATGTAGTTTAGTTCCATGTTTACAAAGTAAGTTTCATATATTACTTTCTAACCTTATTTTTATTTTTTTGCAATGCAATGAATAAATTTTCCTTTTTTTGTTAGAATTGACTTTAACTTATTGAGATGTTGAAGTGTTTTATAACAAAATTATAAACACAATTTCATTGAAGCTTCTGGTCAGGGTCAACAGATGGCTTTAGTAGTAATCTCTGAAGTTACTGTAGGCTTTCTATTTGTAGGAATCAGTAGTCAATTTAATAAATTGCCAAACTATGAAGAAGGGCTATTTATTTACATCCAACTAGAATGTTGCTAGACCTTTTTTTGCACTTAACACAAAGCCGCGGCCCAGTGCCCACAACCTGCTTACCCGCTATTGTGTACCTATTTACGCATCGTAGCATCTTGACTAAGTTGAGTCAAGTAAACTAAAACTAGGAGTTTGAATGAGGGTGTTATACCATCATAATGCCTTTATAGGATGATGTGCGGTCATGCGTTGGCCGCACCTTGTAATGCGCGCGAATGTACGGACGCCAGCACGTCAAGTTACTATAATCTGTCAAATTTCTTTAATAGATTTTCAACTTTATCGCTAAAGCATTAAGGTTCAAGGTTGATTGGGAAAATTTGACAGTTTCGGGTAGCTTGACCTGCTGGCGTCTGTACATAATTAAGTACCATCTCACGACCTTCGAACTCATGGTAGTAGGAAGTAGGAACCGTGGGGTTTTAGTCGCTATTAGTCTGACATAAATCCCCATTTTCCACAGACGAAGCATCAGCACAACACTTGTTTTTTTTTAAAATTAATTTTACAATTGAGGTTTACCTACTTTATATTCACAGATTTCGTCGATGATTTTACAATTTAATCATCATCATCATCATTTCAGCCGAAAGATGTCCACAGCTGGACATAGGCCCTCCAAGCACCGTCACTTCGACCGGTTACAATTTATTTAATAATGATATAATCAAACAATAAAATCGTTGGAAAAAGTGGTGAGATATAAGTTGAATCCTTCTAAATAAAAATGAATGTGTTACTACCTAATTTCCTTTAGTGAGTGATTGAACCGGATTTGTTTTCACTTTCATCAGATAGCTAGGATTTTGGAACAGACGGTAAGTAGGTACATACCTACCAACATTCTTTAGAGCATTGTAGGTATTGTCAAGAGTGAGCCTTTTATTCGTACATTTGCTAGCTACGCCATAATGGTCGCAAACTAGATCACTATCTGCTGCAGATATAAAACTGGTGGTTTGCCAAACTCGCTATACCGAATGTGTGCTGAATAATAAGTCCACATGAATCTTTCGATGCTGTAATACCTATCGATCGCTGATGAATCTAACTAGTTCAGTGGGCTATAGTTATGGGCTATGATGAACTATGGCGGTTAACTTCCGATGCACATAAAGTACCCAATCATGATTTTTGAAATCGGTAAGTAATCTATTATTTTTTACTAAAGCCAGCTCTAGCTGAACTCCTGACTAGGCTCTTGCCAAATTATTGTATTGTTACGAGCTTCGGGGTTGGTGACAATTAAAACTGCCGATATAAATTACCAAAAATTACACTTTAATTAAACAACACTAATAACAACTCAAACAGACTAAGTATAAAATACAATTGCACTTAAGTCGCACTTGAAGATCGCTTTCGATGTATTCGCTTGTATCGCTTATCCAACTCTGCCCTATCGTCGAGAGATTGCGTTTTATTTATTGCCGCAGATAGTTCTAGAACCTTCTATTGTAGAAACATCCAGAATGTTCGAGTACATACCGGCCCTGACTGAACAAATGTCGATAGTTCTAGAAAGTTCTAGCATCGAAAATTCTAGAAGGAGCTTGACTCTATTAGTTCTGCTAATCGATACTAGATGGCACTAGTGGTAGGCATTAATTGTGGCGCGCAACACTGCCCCCTCCTAATACATGCTCGTCCCGAGCATTATCGGCTCCATAATAACGCGCCAGTCGATCCACATTGACGATCTTAGGAGTACCTTTTGCACCTTTCTGTATCCGGTAGGTTACGTCATTGATCTTTGTCACATTGTGACAAAGATCAATGACGTAATCTACCGAGTCGCCGACATCCAGACGAAGAAGGGTATCATAACACGTGCCTACAATAACGTATGCCCTCTTCCGCTCTCTTCAACATCATCTTGAAGACTTCTCTTCAACGCGGGGAATATATTCCTGACGTCACATCGGGCCACATACCACACCGCGATCGCGAGCTTCCCCATTCCTGCCACTCATTCGCCGACATCTTGAGCGTGCGCACACAATCGGTCGTCTCCATATATTTTTTTGTAATCAGCATCCTAAAATACAGTCATTGTAATATCGTAGTAGTTTTATTATCAAGTCAAGACTACCAGCAGCACACCTGGAGCTTGACATTCAACACAAAGGTTTAGCACATGTACCTCTGAGATGTCGGTGGCTCTGACCAAAGTTCGTGCAACTTTCCATGGAAGGTCATCTTTCCACGAGTACACAACGATGAGTTTGCCCAGGATTCCGAGGAAGACTAACCGGCACAATTGTTTCCGATCTCGGCGGAAGAACAATCTTTTTAAGGCTGTAAACGTTCCCTGGTAACGCCTCTTCCACGAAAAGTTCCTCTTGTCCACATTTCAAAACACCTTGCTTGACGTCAATCTCGCCACAATTCTTCCTCATAAACTCAAGGCCTAGGATGCAATCGTCCATTATATCAGCCACGATGACATTATGCAGGTAGATTCTATGCCTAGCTTCAACTCCATCTTCTTCTCTCCATGGACGGGTATGCGCTGACCGGTGGCTGTTACCAAATTAATGCGTTCTCGGTTGTATGCGGAGTCCCCAAGGAACCGTCTTACGAGTTGGGAACTGACAACCGTGCGAGAGGCTCCAGTGTCTATGGTCAGCTTACACGGCGTTCCGTTGGCCTCGCCGTTGATGATTAGGCTGTTCCCGTCTTGGTTTTGTGTGGTCGAAACCCTTGGGGCTCCTTGAACAGCAGCCAGCACCCGCCCCGCAGTCCTGGCTATTACTCGTTTCCCTGCTGCTGGTGCTGGGCAGTGCTGTTAGCTGCACTGCCCTCTGGATATCGGCCGTCTTCTCTTACTGCAGTTCGCTTAGGGCAACTGGATCCAAGGTGGTCCTTTCGCCACAGCCGTAGCACCTAGGGCTGTATCCTTAATTGCGGTCGCGAACTGTAGCTGCTGCAACCTCCCTGACGCGATGGGAATGATATTATCTTTTTATCTTTTTCTTATCTTTTAAAAAAAACGTTGCCTCACACTAGGAATTTCTCCTGTATCGTGGGTGCGTTTACAAACATTTAAACTCACATACACAAACAGCCAGACCCGGAACAACGACTTGTAGGTCATACAAATATTTGTTCCGTGTGGGAATCGAACCCGCGACACGCAGCGCAGCAGTCAATCGCTTAACCACTGCGCCAACCGTGCCGTCAAATGCCGATGATCCGGCCGCACAGCTTCCACCTCCAGTGCATGGACCAGGGCGTCCTTAAGCGTCCCGTGGTGCCCGAGCCTCACAGCAGCTCTAACTTCAAGGTCGCGGATGCCGTTGTGACTGCCTGTCACTTGTTCCTATTTAAAAACAAAATGTTTTATTTTAAATTCTTATTTTAACATTGTTCCACGATATGGGCCCCCTTGGAAGCGCAATAAATCTCAATTTTATGGCCTGACAGCTTGGCAAGTCACCCTAATAAATAATAAAATATCCTATTTCTTTAAAATAGTAAAACAATATTGAAACTCTTAGAAACCCATTTCATTTATACTTTATGGGAAACAGACCGGCAATTATGGCGAGTCATCAGTAAAAACCCTAAATGGGTAGATTAAGGAAGTGTGAAGTGACGATTAACAATAACCACTTCGGCGTATAGCAAGGCAATCGTAAGGAATTCTGCAACCGACTGACGCTGCGGTACGCTTGCGCAAGTTTCGTATTGTCTTAGTATAGGGTGAGTAGGCCGTTATGAGGGGTTATTACTACTGTACGCGTCCAGTACTTCTGGAAACTTGACTCGCTCAATGGTAGAGGCACTTCGCAGTCCTTTACCTTAGGTTTGAGTAAGACATGCTTGAGTGTAGGGAGCGTGTCCCGCTGGAACCGCAGCAGGTCCTCTCTAGGCCTATGCACGTTAGGACTGGTGGTACACGCACGACGTAACAGCTGTTGTAAAGCGGCCCTACGTCTCTGGGGGGGTCCCTCGATTATTGTAAGAACATTCAGTAACGTAACTCAAAACAATGTATTCCCCAACGCAAGCGTTACGTGTCAAATTGCCCCTTTTGTATTCCTCTCATCTCTTGTAACTTTCATAATTAAAAGAAAAGTAGATTTTCCTTTCCTTAATCACCTTATCTATGAATTCCCAACCCTATTTTATATTGCAATTGTATTCTTATATCCCCTCCTTGCTCCCCAGCTTTCTAAGTCGGGACAAGGCAAAACACTTCTTGGGAATTCATCACAATCGGTGGAAGGGTGTCCAGTCTGGAGCCGAGCCCTACAGAACAGTACGGAGGCGGGGTACTGTTCTCCCCCGCAAGGGGGACCGACCCCTTTTCCTGTAATTTCCACATAATTAGGAAAAACGAAAATTTTATCAGCCTAGGGTAATTTAGGAACAGTCACACCGTCGATGAATCCCTGCACCAGGTTCCCATCAATTAGCGCAGGTACGGACTGGTAAGCTTTACGCACCAGCTTCTCCACTTCATGGGCTCACTGCTACAGGTTTTCGTTACTGCGTTGTGCACGATCTTTGAGCTGCGCACGAAACACGTGTTCCAGGTTAGCGTCGCCATGCCGAGCCTCTGATGCCTCAAGGAGCTGCTCGTAAGTCACTTCCTTACCGAGAGCTTCCAGAACAGTTAAGGCCTGGTCGCGCAAGCCCAGGGTGAGGGCAGTTATGGCCTGACTTTTATTCCAACCGTTCGCCTTTATGACAGCCTCAAACTGGATTTTGTAGGCCGACCAGGAAGAAGTTCCGTCGAACGGTGGCACTTTGAATCCACGTAGCGAAGGTGTTGTAGCTACGGGAGCTGTGATTCCATCCCCAAGTTTAAGGTAATCCAGCGTTCTTTTTTATGTCAGCCATCACGGTTTTCTTCACGTCCGCCATTACGTTGTCAACCCGATTATTCACTTGGTCGATTCGGATTTCAGCTTCCGACAGGCAGTTGTCATATTGAGCAACCTTATCCTTCACCTCCTTCATGTCTTTCCCGGTAGCGTCAAGGTAGCATGAAGGTCCTTCATAAGGAGCATCTGCTCTTCCTATCGGCGAGCCTGTTCCTCCTGTCGGCGGGCCTGTTCCTCCTTGTCCCGCTGAAGCTGTTCTTCCAACTGACGAACCTGTTCCTCCTGTCGGCGAGCCTGTTCCTCCTGTCGGCGGGCCTATTCCTCCTTGTCCCGCTGGAGCTGTTCTTCCAACCGACGAGCCTGTTCCTCCTGTCGGTGGGCCTGCTCCTGCAGCATCATCATCAGGGCAGCAAAGTCTAGTGATGCTGATGCTGGAGCTGCTGCGGACGGGTCGGCATCCGTGGTTGATAGCTGGCCCTCCGAACTCTGCGGCATAGCTCCACCAAAACGTCTCTGGTCCGTCTCCTGTTGGCGTTGACTCCGGGTACGAATACCCTCCGTGTCGTCTATAGGTAAAATCTGCATGATTTTAATCCCACTTCTGACACCAATTGTTACGAGCTTCGGGGTTCATGACAATTATAACTGCCGATATAAATCACCAAAAATTACACTTTAATTAAACAACACTAATAACAACTCAAACACACTAATTACGAAACACACATTTGTACTTAAGTCGCACTTGAAGATCGCTTTCGATGTACTCGCTTGTATCGCTTATCCAACTCTGTCCTGTCGTCGAGAGATCGCGTCTTATATAGTGCCGCAGATAGTTCTAGAACCATCTATTGTAGAAACATCTAGAATGTTCGAGTACATGCCGCCCCCGACTGACCAGATATCGATAGTTCTAGAAAGTTCTAGCATCGAAATTTCTAGAAGGATCTTGACTCTATTAGTTCTGCTACTCGATACTAGATGGCGCTAGTGGTAAGCATTAATTGTGGCGCGCAACAGTATCATAATCTGCTATAGGTATAGATAGATAGTCTAAAAATATTTTAGAGATCCATGATCCATGTTCGTACCGGTAACGAATGCCAAACTAACGCTACGGAACTACTATGCTACAGTGTTCAGGTCTAGGATATTTTTGTTTTGTACCTACCTAGGGATTAATTATGTTGTGTAGGTAGCTTGGTAAATAATAACTAGATGCTTACTGACCATCGCCAATAGGTAATTAATTCAGTAGGAAGTAGGCCACACTTTTAATTTGGTTAATGTTACAAAGCAACGGTGATAAATTCAGAGGTAGAATATAGGGAATTGGACCTTTTATCTTCCACATATTGACATTACCACGTCGTAAACTTATGTACAATTATATCTACCGTTTATGTACGGTCTCCAAAGGAGATAAGTAACCGGGGTCGTCGGATATAGTTGAAGATTAGTAAGAAACCGATGGATGTTTTCGAATGAAATTTAATTAAATTAATAGGAAACAAACAGTTCATTTATCAAATTAAATATCATTCGAAAACATCCATTGGGTTCTTACTAAACTTCAACTATACTATATCCGACGACCTGGTTACTGATCTCTTTTGGTGACGGTACATTCAAGAAAGTTATTATTGTATATTAGATCTCCACGATTGTTTACCAAACATCTAAGTGTACATAGATGGCCAAGGCTCCCCAAGTCAATAAAAAGGATGTCTTAATCAAGACTGAAGAGACATTGATCGATAGTTGACCTACGTCAGCTGCGGTGGCGGGTGAAGGTTAGCCTCAAATAGTCGAACTAACACGAAGACGAACTATCAACTACGGTTATAGGTAATTACCTACCTATCTAGGATACCTAGATAGTAGGTATCCTAGGTAGGTAGGTAATAGTATAGTAGTGTAGCGTATTGTGATGTGGCAGGTATCTAAATATAGAGTTTCTGTCTGTACCTACCTACTTATAACTTCGTCAATTACCAAAGCTCTAAGCACTACTATACAGCTACTATACAGCACAAAACATTTAAGGATCATTACCATGCTCCATACATACATGGTGAAATAGATGTCTTTGCTGGTTCTGAAGCCCCAGATTATATTTTTCTATCTTTTTTTATATTAAATTTTTCTTTCCCAAAACTTTTACATTATCTACCTATGGAAAAGTTCACATTTTTATTATTCATAGTTTTATTTATTTATTGGTTTAATAGTAAGTGTTTTAGAAACATAAAATATGCATGCTAGATTCGCATCTCGTAGATGTCAATCAGAAATATTGTGTGAAAATTAATACTTAGGTATAAAAAACTGGCTCTTTTATCTTTCTTAACCTGCAGTGCAGGTGCTACTCAGCGCAATTACCACCCCACGATGATGTTGCCAACCAATTTTTTTTTAGATAATCTGTCAAAACTCCTTTGTCGACTGAGGATGCTGTTGTCCATTCACTCAACACACAAAAACATGAAGAGTCCTGTTAAGTCAAGGGATGAGAGGATTCTTGTCGATCTTGAAGTTAAATAGGTAGGTAGGTACTGCTACTTACATGCGAAAAGGTCTTTTCTAGGGCTTGTCGCAAGAAAGAGCTTAGTACAGACGCCAGCACATCAAGCTACTACAATCTGTCAACTTTCTTTAATAGATTTTCAAGTTTATCGTTAAAGCATTAAGGTTCAAGGTTGATTGGGAAAATTTGACAGTTTCGGGTAGCTTGACCTCCTGGCGTCTGTACCTAAGTAATACTATCTCCTGATGAAAGATCCTGACCCGCGGTAAATGAAAAAAATCGTTTGATTAAGTCGTCCAGGGTTAGCATCTACTTTTACCCCTAAAGGTGGAATAGTTCAGGAGTGAATTAACCTATTTCTAAGGTACTTTAAAGTCGAGGGATTTAAAAAGGAAATGCAATCAATTTTGTATATTAAAATAAATAAATAAAAATAAATAAATAAATCCCTGGACATTTCACACAGCACCATATTGGTAGATAAGTACGTTGCAATTTTTCATTTAGGTAATTTTCTACAATCTTTGTTCCATCTAATATTGTATCAGCATGTAGCCACAAAACATAATACAAGTTGGGTACTTACGTAATTGTTACACATTGATAAAGTATTATGGGACACAAATTGTGGTTAATAAAATGAATTCTTGTCAATTCACATCTTTTTGTATCTGGCTGTACCTATTTGTTGGTGCGATGAAACGACGAACAATTTTTGTAGTTTTGTTCATGCAACAAGCTATTAAGAACAATTTGGCGTGGCTAATAGCAAATAGAACGAGCCTAGAATACTAAGGAACCCCACACGCGGGCTCAGTTAGCGGAATATAAAAACGTTACGGCCGTTTGATTGACATTTATAACATAACTGCTTCCGAAGCCTGGGCGCGTCCGTAAGGGTTACCATGTCGCCGGGCAATGGAGGACGGGCTTCTAAATAAAAATAAATTAACTCTTATGTTTGCTGATTGTGCAGGAACTAGCAGATTGAGTAGTAGGTACGTTGTTTGTATTTGCTACTGACAAGAGTAGGTATATGGGAAGATCGCCCTGACCCCTGCGGTTGTCACAATGTGCAGAGGAGCATCGGGGTCTAAAGTAGGTCACACCGGTGCTGTTTTTGTCATTTCAAGCCACCAACCATTTCACAGCAACCCACAACGGGCTGTAATTCTCTTTGGGATCTCAAATGAACTTTTTTTTAAGTTATCAGAAAAGGCAGCTTTAGGGTCTGAATTAAATAATAATAATAATCGGTGCATCCAAGTGGTTAGAACTGAACCATAACTACTTACCCAGACTGAAAGAATCACTTCATCAATGAACAGAGAAAATAAGTAGGAATTATAGTTCTGTTTTAATACTCCTACGTGTCCTCGATTGGTATTGGTACAGATCATTTCTAATGACCTGAGTACAGCGCAGTCTACAAAAAGGTGTAATGAATTCATCAGTCTATATTTATTCTTAAGTTATATTTACATTTCTATAAACTTTGCTGTCATGCAAATTACATAACCATGTTATTTTCAGAACATTATAGAAAATAATAACACCAGTCCGGGCGGTGTCAGAACGTTTGGGCGCAGGGCGGAGGCGCAGGGCGGAGGCGCAGGGGCGCAGGCGGTGGGCGGCGGCAGCGGCGACATCGCGGGCCGCGGATTAGCACCGGGTGACACTGCGCCCAGGCAAGGACACAACCTTAGCTTAACACCTGGACCGGGTTGCCTTGGTTTGTAGCGATTTGCAGATGTTTTTACACAAACATAACCGGTCAGCACACCCTTTATTCTCTCGATAATACCCCTCTTGTTTATACTCGTTAGGTGATGATGAGCGTCTGCTTAACCATATATTTTTGACGTTTAAACCTCTTATCTTTAAGCAACGTTATCCTACTAGCGACCCGCCCCTGTTCGCGCGGTTTTTTATTTGATAAAACCTTAAGGTTTCTTATGTATAGAGATTTAAGATAGATACTAATTTAAATGTCTTTGAATAAATTAGGTATGTAAGTTTAATATTAATGAAACATTCCAGCATTAAACAGTAAAAGTTTGTACGTAACTTTATTAAAGAAATGATGCTTTTAATATTTTGTATTTAGTTATGTTATTTATACATAGATAGGTATATATCTGGCTTAGTTTACTTGTGCAATATGTAGCTTACGAAATTACTTTTTATTGTTTTCTTTTTTGTCCATGTGGTGTTTACCTTTAAGTAATCGTTGCACTGTGTAGAGTTTAAACGCATGTTTTATCTTTGTTTGTAAATTAGTGTAAACAATTGTTGGTAGACCTAATAAAATAAAATAAAATAAAATAAAAATTCCGGATCATAACTTCTGTAAATAATGGTGAAAATCATATCAACATAAGTTGCATAGACACGAAAATAGACTTTAATATGTATGCATAGATAGGCATAGATTAGCAAAAATACTTATACCTAAGAACCCTCGTTTTACCGGCTGATGGAGCATGTCTGTGATTGCCTGAGCCGTGCCAATTGGTTCCAAGCTCTTCAGCCACAGCGCACCTTGACATTACACTAGCGTGCTCATAACTTTCAATTTAAATTATTTTCAATTTCAATGGGCTGCTCGTGAAGTGATACAGTTTTAGCGATGTTGTTGAACAGTGGCATTAATTAAGTTCTCTTTATGTCCACGAGTACCTACTACGAACATAAAGAGGTATGACGAACTTATACTACAAGGGTGGCTACTACGGTACTTACCACCAGTATAATTTCATTTGTAGTGCAATACAGTGATGACGTGCCCTTTATCTTTCCTGATACCTTTCATAAAAAGAGATACTTACGTCCTCAATGCATGTAATAGTGTTTTCAAATCAAAGTTTCCCCTACTTTCTGGGGCTATAATCGCCCTCGGCTTTCTAGCCCGACGTGGAAGATTTTAGAGCCTATATTCTTATAGGCTCTAAAATCTTCCACGTCTTAATATTTTTCCCTATTTCTATTCAGATATTCCCCAATATAGTAACAAATACGAAAATTCCCTGCTATTCATAGGTAGGTACCTGCGCCGCAGCCTCCATTTTCCCGAGATAAAGTAGCTACCTGCGAGTTACTTTACGGCGAGAGGTCTCAAAGGGACCATTGACTCCGTAATATCTAAGCCAGCACTACTTTACGCCGAAAGGGGCTACATAACAGAGTTTTGTACCGACAGAGTTTGCCAAACAGTTTTAAGTAGGGGTTAAAATCTTAGGCGTGTCTGCATTAAGTAATAGCTTCTGGACTTAGCCTAGACTGAACATTCATGACGTAGCTTGTGGTGTATTTTACGAGAAATGCGGTAACCTCGTTATCACTGTTGTTTTCTTTGAGACCGGACAACCACAAACTTCATAAAGGTTTACCAAGAGTTTTCGCACAAATATAAATTTCCCATCAATACAAAGCAGTTTACAGTGAATTTCGCACAAACTACTTTGATCCGGTAACAAGCCATTGCAACATGTACCCTCTATGCAGGCTGTGGGGCGGTGGAGGGGGCACATGAATGACGCACCTGTGCAGGCGGCACGGCGCAGTGCGGGTCAATGTCGGGCCACATCCCCTCCACCGCGCGGCACGGGGGTGGGGGGTGTAAAGGACAGCGTTATCCCCCCCCCCCCCCCTCCCCGCGGTAAAATTGGTTTACCTTTATAGGCATCAGCGAGTGCGATGGGATCTAAATGTTCCGTTTTCAATTTGCTTCGGCGTGTGTCTGATGAGGGTCAGGGGTGATACGTCATACCTTTGTGTTTCGTTTTATGTGTTCATGTTTTATGAGCTCATGCTTTACTGATGGGTGGATAGGGTAGATTAGTTCCTTTGTCTCAATGTTTTAATCGTTGCTGTGGAGGGTGGTTTTGATACGGTTCTATATAAAGTTAGTCCACCTTGGAAAAATACTGCAGAAGACGGAAGTTGTTGGTAAGTCCTAATGACAGACAGTAGATATTAATGGCCGACTTGGGATTGTCAGACGACCGCTTTTAGAGAGTCCTAAGACCTATAGATAAGATAATACACAAATGGGAACACTCTAAAAGCACTGCTTTCCGGAAGAATCATTATGCTCATTATTGATCAGGATTCTTTAACAATAGCTTATAGAAAGAACAACAGCCACGCAGCCGGTGATTGTCGCGGCGTGTCACGGCTAGTCACGGCGCAGTAAACGTCGCGACGGAAGGAAACACTTTATTAATGGCCCCGAGCGCCCGCGCGCGCGACGCGTGTCAACACCGCTGGAGTGTTCGTTTGCTGTTATGCGCTCTATAATACGGTTTATTTAGTAGATTATCTTAATAGTATTACAACTTTTTTCCACTTTGGCGACTTTTTAGGAAGCCAAAATAGTAGGTATGCTAATCCTAAACTCAGCCTCTCCGTCATCTACCTACTGAATATGACGATGCCATCTACTTACGTAGATATACCCTTTTCAATGTTGCCTGTAGTACAATGGTACATTAAGTTCTTTTAATAAATACATATATATTTGTTGCCTGTTCCTGTTATTGTAAAAACGAACCTGATATTGAAAAGCCCGTTAGAAACATTACCAGGGTTTCTATGTAATTATCTCTTACAAAAACCGATCAAATAAAAACGAACAGCTACCGCCATCACGAATTAAATAAAAAAATCCTCTGAATTTTTGGTTCCAACTCTGATGAGAACCTTTTTGTGGCACTTTCCTCGTAAGAGCCCTTACCTAAGGACGCCAGTCTTCCAATAATTCACATTCCAGTAATGTCTCCATACATTCATCTCAATTTGGACGAGATCCGATTGAAATGGTTACAATCTTCTTCGCTGAGGAAATAAATATCAATGAAAAAGTTCCGAATAAAAAAAATCGTTTTCCATACGCGAATAAGTTAATAAGTAAAAGTACTGAATGTTTTTATAGATTATTGAGTGTTTTATTAATAGGGTCATTTATATTTAGTTAGGTGTGTATTTTCGGAAAGGTTATTATTGGTCTTTTCCTTATGTGCCTTTATTTGTGTATCTATTTTAGTGTATTGCATACATAATATTTGCACCAACGACAGTCCCATTTTATGTCCAGGAAAATTACTGTCAATTCTAAGGTTGCCTGGAAGAGATCGCAGTAATGGAATAAGGCCGCCCTGTATTTTTTATGCTATGTATTTTTGTGGTGTACAATAAAGTACTTATATATAAATAAATAAATTTATTTAATTTTATTTAATTTAATTTATTTAAGAACATGGAGGACTTACAGCTAATAAACACAGACAAAAAGGAAACAATAGTCACCAGAGAGCCAATTACAAATCCTCACGTATAGACTTAGGATAAGTACTAATTTTTATGTGAGCACAATAAGAACAAAATAAAAAATAAATGCATCGTCTCAATTAAAAATAACAGAAACAATACTTATGACACTGCTACTTGAAAAATTTGAGGCTTAGGCACCTTCTGGCCGAATTCACACTAGTTTTGAATGGATCAAAATCATATTCCTTGCATATATCATTGAAACTACTGCTTGCGCGCACAATATAACTATTCTGCCTGTAATTCGAAGATGAATGAGGTACACGTATGGGTGGATTAAAACGAAGTGCTTTACTAGGCACATTAAAATAAAATTTTGACAGTAATTCAGGGACATCAATATTGTTATTTAGGATTTTCAGCAAGAATAAACAGTCTGCAATTTTACGTCGATCTACCAGTGGTAGCAGGTGATACTTCTTACAGAGTCGAAGATAACAGGTTGACTGATATGGAATCTTTTGATGATAGCAAAGATATTTTATGAACCGTCTTTGGATGTTTTCAATGCGGTCAATATATTTATGATAACGTGGATTCCATATCTGAGACGCATACTCTAGCTGACTCCTTACAAAAGTGCAATATAGTATTTTTAATGTTTTAGCATCAGTAAAACACTTAGAAAGACGTATTATGAACCCAAGCAATTTAGAGGCTTTTTTAACAATTGCATCAATGTGTGTGTCAAAAACTAACTTACTGTCTTGATGGACGCCCAAGTCACGAATAGTGTTGCACCTTCGCAAGATCTGGCCCGCCAAGGTATAAGAAGTGGCTAGGACTACACGTTTTCTAGTGTACGTGATCACTGAACACTTGGACGGGTTGAGATATAAATAAATACTTTTACGGCTATCATCAGGATTATAACCTAGGGGCAATTCTCGTAATTTTAAGAACGTTCACAGTCTGATCTCAGTCACAATCTGTCAAAAATACCTCTAATTTCCCTACATTTTGACAAGTATTTGACATTTTGTTTGTTGCAGAGATGAGACTGCGACTAGATTTTGAACGTTTTAAATGACCGGACTATTTATTATCTTGAGAAGAAATAAACAAAATACGCAGTATTTTAGGTAATTTATAGACTATCAAAAGAGGATGTACCTAAGTAAAGTTTGCTTAGGTACTATACTACCCTTCCAAGCATATTTTTTTTTTATTTAAGAGTGTTTATTCATAGGCATATTTTTTGTTAGAATACCTCCATAATTACCTCTACCAAACTGCTAAGTAGTTTATTGGCAGATGTACCTCCCTTATTTATACTTATTTACTAATTACACTTTTTCACTTAAGAACATAAAATAAAGGTTGATGACAAAAAAAAAACACGATATCCTCACCTCACAAACGTAGCCCTCACTCTACAACGCGTTTCCCACCTTCCAACATTCGGCTAGTGTTCGCCGCTGACGTATCGATCGGCGAGGATGCTGCCCTTGGCCGGTGCAGCTGCAGCTAACTACGCAGTTATCGCTCCATCGCTAACATCCCAGAAATTAGGGAGAGTTTATTGAATACATAATTGGATTATTGGTTCAGATTTTTTAGGAAATGCGGTGTTATATATCTTATCGGGAAAGAGTCAACAGAAATCTTATTAATTTTCAGTGGTTATTTGCTTAGAAAATAATGTGGATCTTATGTATAAATAACTAAATAAAAAATGATTAGGCTTTATAATGGTAAAAATCATGTATTAACAATAAATGAGCCAAAGGAGTATGTAAGGATCGAACAAGCAGTGCGATTCTGTAACCAACTCACCGTGAAAACTTAGGTGAAGTCAGCGTGGAGTGAGCTGTCATTCCAACTAATGCTAAGGGATTGACACTATTGACAGCTCACTCTAAGCTCACTTCACCTAACTTTTCACTGTGAGATTTTTACAGAATCGATCGGCAGGTGGCGTTCTATAGTTTCCGCCTATGGAAAAGGGCGTGAGTTTATGTATGTATGCATGTGTAAGATGACTGTTGAGTTTGACAAGAGCTGCTATGTATGATAATCGTGGTGATTATGGCAATTCCTGTTGAGGCTCATGTTCAACTATTATAGACGTTTACAAACAGACATGATGAAAATAAAGGGATTATGTCAAGTAGATGGCTGGAAACATTTTCCTTATCCGTTAATCGCAAAAAAGCGTAAATCGACATGAAATAAAGAGATAAGCATGTCTGTTGGTCCCTAACATTTTCATCCTATTAGGAGATGGAAACTCAACTGGCACTCCTTTTTAAGAGAGCCATTTGAGTTTCCGAATAATTTCGCCAAGGATGGTAGTAATTGTGTTAAGGCACCGCATACCCTCGACGTAACGTAGATTTATGACTGGAGCCTGTAGCGGCAGCCGTAGCAACAGGCGAGTGGCTGTGAAATGTCTGTGTGAATGTGTTACTTCAACTTAAGGTCTGGAATACTGTCGGTAAAATATTAACATAAGTAATCGAATTCTAAGTATTTTATAGTAAGTGCGTTAGTACTTATACTTATTATTATAAGCGCACTATTATTATTTAATGCGACTATTCCAATGCGTTGATGCTGATCACTAGCCCAGGATCCGCAGAAATAGTTCTTGTGCCTACTTCTGCAGGAATACTTACTTACGTTACCTATTGGTATGCCTTTGTTATCTTTTACAGAGTTTGAAGACCTTTTGTGAACTCCAACTCCCGAGCTAGACTGAGTTGTTTCTTGGTCTGGATTTGTACTCTTGCAAATAACAGCTTTCACAGTTAATCATGTTAATTCGAACTGTAGATGACTGAATTATTGAGAAAATTAAACGTGTTATACAGACTGTAACGGAAAGGGTATATACATACCAAGGACACGGCTTCTTTGGACGACATCAAACGATATTGGAAGGGTATTTTAATCCTATCTCTACATGTTCGGAAGTTACGAGATTTTTTAATACATTGATACCAGAAACCAAACTTTTAAAATTGAAATAAGCACATCACTAGCACTAAGTCAGCTGATCGGTGTCATCGAACTATTTGTAAGTAAAAATAAACCTCTTACTCCTGGTAATTCTGAATAAAAGGTTCCGCATGTTTATTTTTTGTTTACAAAATATTATTACTGACTTTTCCTAAACTTTGATTATGTTTGTGAACTAGCTACAATTCAATTAATTATATTAAATTAGTATCAAAATTTAACGAAATAATATTTAGATACCTGCTTGCATTGTCACGTATCATTTACACACTTGTTGGATTTTTCCTTAGTTGCCCTTTTGTAGAAGATTACTTTTTAGATAATTATTATCTACATAGTAATCTTCCACCCACCTTACCATCGTACCTACAACACAGTAAATACCTAATTCAAAAACAATATTCCTGTAAATTTCCTAACGTTATTCTTAACCTTTTGTTTTGGTGGCCATAAGGATGAACGATGTTTTGCTTTAAATCGATGTTTTATTCGATTCACAGATCGAATCCGGTGCTCTTGAATCGATCTTCTAAATATTCATTCAAAAATCGTAAACAAAAAAATTTTAAACCCCATTTAACACACCTTTGTTTTGTTTACAGTTGCCACTCAGGTAGGTACGTCTAAACTTTTAATAAATAATAATTGATAACCTTTCCGGCGTAATTCTACGACTTTCATTCAGATGGTACAGATGTAGTCGGTTAAAATCACTAAAATATGAACTTCAACTATTGTGTGCCCTTATCATAATATTTTTTACACATACGATCCAGGAGTTGTTTCGAAAAATCGTCAGCTCGTATCATTGAATTGATCATAAAAATCGAATCCTTACGTGCATCCAGGAATTAAGTGCTTGAATAAACATTATTATTGGCCATTAGAACTTAGAATAGAAAAAGGATTTAGTAGTAACAATTTATGTCCAACTGAACCCAAAACTTTATTTCAATTCACCTCTTCGCAACTTATTCTTCTCCTAGTACAAATAAAATCACAGTGGGTTCCGTTCATAATTTTTAAAAGAAGGTCACTTTTTTAAATAATTATGATGAAAACTATTAACAAGTTAATAGTTTTTTGAAGTGAAAACTTCTTTAGCGGCGTTGAACACTTTTTTTGTAATGGGTAAAAAATGTTAAACTCGCGTCAGGACACGTGACCTGATCGAAAATTCGTAAGACGGTAAGTTTTTTAATTACAAAATAATAGCACGCACGCATAATTTTTGTCTGTAGGACTAACCGAAAGAATTATTGGAAGTTCACAGTCTGTCGGTGCAGTTTGAGTGGTACATGGGTTTTATTGGTTTGAGCACGTCTAGTCCTTTAGTCTAATTCAAACGAAGTCAATAAAAAATGTCGCAAAACTACATCTAACTGTGGAAAAAAATTAATAAAGTACTAGGACCGCAAGAGTAACAGGAATTGTTATTGCCGAATTGAAAATTGTGTCGTACAGAACCCTAATTACGTCGTTACACACACAACGAAGCATCATAATGTGTGTAAACAAAATAGGTACCAGGATAGCAGGGAATAGGAGTTTTATTGTTATTGTTTTGCTCGTCAGTCGACTCCTGACCCGCTTCTAGTGCGCTTGTTTCTATCCCTGTGATACGCGCATCAGTTCAGTGCGGCTACACCTAATTGACTTTTTTGTTGTGTTTGCAAAGTGTCGTTAAGTAATAGCGAATATTACGAAATGTTGATATGTGTCGGAGCAGAAGATGGTAATCATCTCAGTGGGTTGGGCGTGGTAGTAGAAGCGTGGCTTGACCTCCGCGATCCCCAGACCTAACCCCGTTAGACTTTTTTTTGTGGGTGTTTAAAAACGTAGGTAGTGCAGTGCAGTGGTCGTGGTGCAGTTAGGTCCATTGTGGACCTAATGAAAGTGCGGATTGAGGCCGCCATAACGACATTAACACCAGACATGCAACGCAATGTTTAGGTGTCCTTGAATAAGCGAGCGGTTTTGGTACTTACGTGTGTACACCAAACCCCATCTTTAAAAATGTAAGTCAATTTACTAAATTAAGCAAAGCTTTAAGATTTTACTGTTTACTCGGTAATAAGTAATAATAAGGGATGAAACTAGTTAACCTACCTAAACTTTGTTTCGATTTTTTACGTAAGTTTTGTTATCTCAGTTTTTACGTGCAATTTCTGGCTTGATATTAACGAGTAAACTGTAAATCGATAATTACGCATTAACTTTTACATCACGGTAAAGTAGGTATGTATGGTTTACTGCGCGCGCGCGCGATGTCGTCACGGCCGGCGCCGACAAAGAACTCCGCCGCCGCTTGCAGTAGGCTAATAAGATAAGACGCGCAGAATTCGCGCCCTTTGGCGGCGCCGGCGGCATATTTTATTTCGGCAGTTTAGGCCGACAAAGAATGCGGTAGACGATAGATACTAGGCGCTCAGAATTACGGAAGAGATTTTTCGTAATATTGGCCATTAACGTGGAAGTCATTGACCTACGTAGTGCGGTGATACGTTTGTTATGATTTGAATTTAAGAAACCCAAGATACCGAAAATTTGGTATCAATTTTTAGAGTATTTTATTTTGAGTTGAAACCCTTCCAATATCGTTTGTTATCATCCAAAGAAGCCGTGCCCTTGGTATGTATACACCCTTTCCGTTACACGCTGTATAATCGACAAGGGACGGCGAGTTCTAATTGTTTTTTTTTTTAATAGAATGGAGTTACAAGGCATGATCTTAGGTATATAAAACCAGATACTAAAACTATGTAGTATATCAGTAATGCGTAGCGTAGGTATATAACATTGACCGGGCCGGCCTGCCCGGGACCCCGCGACCCTCGTCCTTGGTACCCGGTGCCCGTTGCCTGCAGCAATACGCAATACTCACCTATTCATACGTCGGTAGATGTAGATAGCCTTATTTCGTAGGTTTACTCGTCTATTGTATAACTTCAAGCCGTAAATTCTAGATTTACAGTCTTCTTCTATATACTCAGAGTGTGTTTTATGTACATAATGAAAGAAAAATTATTTTAACGCCTATTTTAGATTCTAGTTTAAATCGTAATGTAATCTTTTCTACTTATGGCATATGTAGTAGACTAAGCTTCATAATTTTATATAGTTTAGTTGTATTAAAATAAAAGCCATAATTTTATCAACAAATGTAGTGTAGGGTTAACAGATAGCTGGGAAGATTGGATCCAGAAACATGAGATTGGATTATCGTAGCTCATCTCCGTTGTCCAGCAGTGGAAGAAGAGGAGTAAACATACGCAACTCAAAATAAGTGGATACTAAAAAGCGTAGACGTAAGGTAAGCGATTAGAAGAGCCTCCACAAGAGAACATACTTAAGTCAAGCCGGCATTCAGCCCGCAGCCCCAGCCAACCTTGTCGACGCGCTAATCTCTCACGACGCTATTCTCGCGCGTCGATACGAGACGACATTAATTCATAACCCTTGACTGTACATTACACAGGTATGAATGAGCTGAAGTATCGCTGTAATATTGAGCCGGGCGGCCGGGCGGGACGCGGGCGCGCGGGGCAGGCCCCCCCGTCCCGCCCCGCGCGGGAGACCCGCCCTTGACCCATAATTGCAGCGCAGTAATTTGTATTTACGGATAATTTCTCTTGCAGACACACCCGTAAACAACGAACGCTGAAAATTCAGTTTTTGTTCAATAATTACCTAAATCGGTAGGTTTCTACTTACTGCCTCATACCTTCTTGATAAATAACCGCTCAGTCTCCAGATCTGCAACTTCTTTCCATTCTCGGGATGCAAACATCTTGCTGAGGACTCTAAATAATGCGATCCACGTATGACTCTACCAGTTTACGTCCAACAGGCACATTCAGTAGTGATTAATTTGTGATCTACCCTGCTAACAACTGTACTAGCCAATATTGGCGTCAGAATCTTGTGCCACGACGAGAGATAAATACCTGATAAAGCTGTCCGCAGCAAGAGGCATTACCTAACCATATGCCGGAAAAACATTGTCGAGGGAGTGGTTCTGTGATCGTGAGTGTGAGGTGTTACGAAGTAAAGTGTAATAGAAGTAATGCTGTATTGAGCGGGGCTGTGACCGGGACGAGATGCGGTAGCCGCGACCTTGACCTGCATCTGCTACACAGCGTCATTACAGGTGCTTCCGATCAGAAACATATTCGTTTAAATCAGGCAGAAATATTATTCTTGCAGGTAGCCTACGCACCATCAACTTATGTATTTTTGCTACCTAAGTATAAAAGTTGTACCCTATCTTAGATCCTAGGCTGATCCTACTAAAATAATTTATTAACTTGGAATTCTTCATCAGTGCTTTTATTTTTATGTAGGTATAGGATAACAAAACGCAACTTGACTTTTTCTCTCCTCAAGTTAAGATGTCCAATAAGAAAGTGTGATAAGAAACTCTTTTATCTAAACTTTTAGTGAAATGTGTCTTCGATTATTACAGCTGTAAACTGTAGCATACAAGGAGACAGGTACAGTTCTGCAGCTGCGTCCAGGCCGAGATGCGGGTGGACCGTCCTTGGCCTCCTGCAGTGCTGACGTATACAGAAGCAACTGGTGACCTCCCCGTGCCACCAATCAATTGAATATTACAGAGAGACTTAAATACTGGCCGGGGAATTTAAGTAAAACAGAGAGTTTATTTATTTATCAGCATGGTACAGTTACAGCTAAAAAAAAAAACAAACAATAAAAGGAAACAATAGTCGACAGAAAGCCAATTACAAGTCTGCGTTTAAAAAAAATATACTTGACAATCATGATGATTAATAATTGGCCTTTTTTTGACACGACCTTATTATTAACTGTTAGTCAACCTAAATAATGTCCCAATTCCCAAAAGTGTGCACAGATCTCCCCCATAGATTTCCATATCTCTTTTTCTGTTAAAAACGACGCCAAGTCATTGCGCCAGTATTTCTCAGTCTGAGAAATATAGCGCAATGACGTTGATATTAATCAACATAAACTTAACGGCGCAAACTTAATAGCTTTTACCACAAGTGGTCACCGAATTCAGCAGCTTCAATATCATCAGGATTGTGCCGGAGTATAGCAGTTCGTTGGACGTGGTACGACAGCAGCCCCCTATCATCAACAAAAAGTATAATACGATATAAAGGAAGTCATCATCTTCTGTCATCAGAAGACAGCCGCTGCGCAACCATCAATGCGACGCTCTGCTATATTAGAGTGACAGTAATCAACCAGCCAGTGTTACTCTTATCCCACCTCCTCAGTGGTTTCTAGTTGCTTCGTAACAAAACTAGGCGGCGCCACTTGCTGCGCCGTGCAACTTTTTAATATTATAACCTGAATAATCTCCTAAATGTGTACATCAAATGGGTGGGGGTGCGCTTGCAACCGGTACGACTAAGGTATTAATTTAAGAGGATAGGTAACATCTTTCCTTTGCGCTAATAAAAATGTTCTGTGGAATGTTTAGTACGGGACATTTACGATCTTTTATTAAGATGAACGTTAAGAAAATGTAGAGAACTATCTGTAATAGAGCTCTTAATAGAAACCTCCAGAAATAAATCGAGCTCGCGTCTCAATAGAGATTGAATTAAATGAGTGTTATTTTGGTTTAAAACTAAAACATTTCACACACCTGTCCTTGGATCGCATCAGGTCATCAGCGTTGACTTCCGGATAAATGAAGAAGACGAATAAATTAAAGGTTCATCTGCAAGATTACCTTACATCTTAATGGCGATAGAGTTTTCGTGTGTGGATAGAATCGGTCCACATAATCTGCCGTCATAAAAGCTAATAGTCTTCATAACTGTCTCAAAGTGTACACGTGTCAGTTTGAGCGCGTTCAGAAAGTTCAGGAAACCCGCAGCGAGGTACTGCGGACAAAATCATGATAGTAACATGTATTATATGTAAGGTTATGTAGTATTATGTAACTACGGCTCCTCCCCGCGGTGTGAAGTGGCTTTGCTAACTTTAATGCATTGCGAAGGGAAAAGCTCGACGAAATTTTATAAAGTCACGAGATTTTTTTCTGTTTTTTGGGCGGTATCTGGCAGTGTTTTTTGTGTCTCGTGTGTACACGCAAAAGGATGTAGTAATTTATATATTACCTGAGTATTTGAGCTGATTGAATGTATCGTTAAGATTAACGATTAACGACTTATCAAAGCTTAGCTAATGTACGGCTTAAGTAGCTATAGATAAAAATAGCAGCTTTCTCTCAAACAAAAAATGGAATCTTATAAATCAAATAATTTATCCATTACCTGAACATTTTTCGTAGCAACTTATTACATACGTAATAATCAGAATTCGTTATTATATTTGAAGCCGAGCCTACTGCCAGGCGCCCGGGGCGCCGGGGGCGCCCTGGCGGGTGCGGACGGTCGACGGGTTGCTTTTGTTTCAGCTTATTTACAAAAACTTTGCTTGCCAACTCCGGCTCTTTATGAAGCTTAGTACAAAGAGGTGTTTGTTGTACGAGTTATTGTGTTTTATTTGAGGTACTTTACTGCAGGGCATATTTATTTTGAAGGTTAAGTGTGTGTGTTAAGATAGTGCTCTTAGCTGAATTACGAGGAGAATAAAATATTTATTGAATGAAAAGGAAACATTGATTCTTAATGCCTAATTTGTACCTGTAACTAATTTGCAGGTCCTGAAGACTGCCCGTCCTTACCTGCAAACCCAAGGTTGCATTCACAAAAACGGTTTGTAAAAGAGATATTCTTGAAAACCTATTGCTTTCTTCCCTAGCTTATCTATTCCACGTAGGTATATAGCATGTGACAAAAGTGTATGGTGTTAAAAGATGACGCCATTTTCCGCCGAACGAGCGAACAAAGTGACGATTTGCACGTAAATGGGGCCTTCGACTCCAAGTTATGCGTCAAGGGACTGCTTCAAAGGCCTTTTTGTCGCGAAAAAATGCTTATAGATCCATCTGGGATAGATAGAATGACGCTTTTGTATTTTAAGATGTGAATTCAACCTTTTCTTAATCCGACACATGATATTATCACGCATTAATGTCGCTTCTGTTACCATCTCACCATTTTCTCTTTTAAAATCGTCCTGAATGGACATCCCAATTCTTACTGCTGCTGGGCGAACCCTACCCATTTTGAGATAACTGCATGATGAACCACACAGAAACCTTTATTAGTCTAATCTTGGTCTAAAAATTGTGCTCTCTATAAGTACCTATCGTGTGCATCATAGATATATTTTTTATAAATATTTCACTGTAATAATCCATATCTATGTAATAATATAAAATTCAAAGTCCTGACTGACTGACTGACTGATACATCAACGCACAGCCTAAACCGCTGGTCCTAGAGACATGAAATTTGGAGCGTGTGTTGTTCGTGAAATGGGTCGATTTCGTTTGTATGAAAAATCTTATTCCTTGAGTTATTAGACTTGAAACTTGGTACGAATACTTATCTAAGTACCTATATTATGAAGTTTCCCATTTTTTGTTTTTCTAGACTACCCCGGGGGTTTCAAAGTTTGTATGGAAGAATTTTAGCGCGCGTCCGATTGACTCGAAATTCAGTATTATTACTTTTGACAGAAAATCTATACTTATAATAAATCTGTAGAAGTGAAAATTCTGTACATTGAAAATATCAAAAAAATAAATGGCAGGGGGTGTTACTAGACCGACACCGAACCCAAAAATGTGATTAAATTTTTTTTTGTCTGTCTGTCTGTCTGTCTGTTTGTTCAGGCATCACGCAAAAACTACCGATTCACGCAAAAATACCGTTCGATTACGATGAAACTTGGTATAATTATTCTTTAATATCCTGGGCACTACGCTGGCTACTTTTTATCCCGGAAAAGTAGGTATATACAGTAAAAAACAAACTTAATTTTGCGGTTCGATCCCTAGACCCGATTACTGTTCCAACCGCAAATAATAAGTTTTGTCGTAGGTTAGGTCATCCGCAGTGGAGTTCACTAAGGGGCGCTGCACACGGCTAAGATACTACTTATAATATTTTATCTTAAAGCCGTTATTACACTATGCTAAATATCGGGCCCGATATTTAGTCGTTCCTAAATTCAGGATAGTTTAATCGCATTAAACAAACTATCCTGAATTTAGGGACGACTAATAGTGTAATAGTTATGCTGTAAATGTAGTGCTGAAGGTTGAATTTGGCTTGCACCGTTCGCAGCACACCCGTGGCGCGCGGCTGCCACGGATCGCTACCGTATATAAGGACGGAGTCTGAGCGCGCGCATCATACATTTTTTGTACTTTGATTTGTTTGCGTTCGTTCTTATTAGCATTCTATAAATTGTATGTTTTAACTGCTACTTGCAATTCTAAACCGTGCTTTTCAGTGCGACCTTTTTATTCCTTTTAGTTTTTACTAAGTACAGTTTAAGGTAGAGTTATTTAGGTTTATTTTTATAAGTCGTAGGTATAGATTTAATTTTAAAGTATAGGTAGTATATTTGATAGTGTACGTAGTGACTGTAGGTTATTTTATAATACTGTTAGGTAGGATTAGTCATTCGTATAGATATTAGTTTTTAGGGATTTTGCTTATTTAGTGAGTTTAGATTAGTTATCACCAGAAATAGGTTTATTTAGGTAGGTAGGTATTTTATTTTCTGTTATTGAGTTTTTTTTTTTTGTAAGTAGGTACTTAGGTTTACTTTTATAAGGCGTAGACCGTATAGATTTTAATTTCAAGTATATAGGGGCCCGCGCCGGGACAGAAGTATTAATACCGGTATGCTCGATAGATAACGTTCTACACAAATAGCACTTTACACAAAAAACTCATTGATAAGTTTCGTCATCCACGCGAACGAAGTCGCGGGCACAGCTAGTAGTTAATAATAAGTATATAGGGCTTTCGAAAATTTAACCCTGACGAGGCAAAAAGGGGTAATTCGATTTTGAAGGGGAGGATTTTAGTGCGTGGCTTGATTAACTCATAAAAATGGTATAAATCAATTAGAACTTGAAACTTGGCCCAAATGCCTATCTAAATTATTCATTAATTCTCAAAAACTACCCTTTGTAGGGGTAGTAAATAATAAAGTTTATACCTCCAAGTTTTTTTTAAATTACTCCTCAAGAATGGTTCAGGGGTGTCAAAATTTCTATGGAAATATTTTAACAAGTGATCGATGTCGAATTAACTTAAAACAAAAGATAAAGAATCATGTATTTTAGGGTTTTTCAATCAACCCCTGGCGGGGTGGAAAGGGTTAATAAAGTTTAACGGGAAAAAAATTACTGCGAAAATGGGTATAAATAACGTTTTAGTCAAATAATTGAAATGTACCAAACGACCTTTAAAAACAAGCCCTATCGAGGTGAAAAGGGAGGACATAGTTTACATGAACAATCTTATTCTTTTAAGTTATAAGGTTATCTAAATAAATTATAAGATCTTAATCATTATTTTCAAAAACTACCTTTTGAAGGGTGGGTCTTAAAAAATTAAGAGAAAGTCCGAAATCCACGCGGACGAAGGGTCGTTCTGCCTAGCCTTTTCCCAAATATGTTGGGGTCGGCTTCCAGTTCAACCGGATGCTAATTCTTAAATAGTTATCGTACCATCTATACAAATAAATAACATTGTAGTGTCTGTTTATAATATCAAAATAAAAGATTTTATTAAATGCGTATGAAAATACAGGATGTCCCAGAACTCAACGTCAAGCCGAAACGGGGTGTCAGCGGGATCGTCCGAAAGGGTTACCGCTATCCCGGAACATAAAGGGCACACTCCCTTCCGCTCCACCCAGAGCGGGAGGGGTCATTTGATGATTTCCCATCCGGAAAAAAAAACTCATAATCCAATATCTTTGTTTTCATATCCTGCAATAGTCCTACACCAACCGGGGATTGTCCTTGGGTGCACTTGCATAGTGCAAACAGGGATAATCGTCTGTTGGAGCCGTATTTCCTTAAAAACGTCTAACGGGCCTCTGCGAGTTGGCTTCGGCCCCTCGTACGCCTTTCGGGGTCCGGGACCCCAGGGTCCCGAGAAATGTCAAAGACGTAAAAATAATAATAATAACAGGAAATTTATCATTAAAGACCCTACCACTACAAACGATAAATACCGCAGATGCCACATTCAACCAGAAACAATATAACACATAACTGGAGCATGCATAACCCTCACACAGACAGACTACACTCACAGACACAACCAGCTTGCAAACATAATTCATCAAAAACTAGCACTCAAACACAGTAGCAGACATACAAAACCCTAACACTCCTTATTACAAGTACACACCACAAACTATCCTAGAAAATGATACACACAAAATGTACTACGATCGCGCCATACTTACAGATAGGACTATCCACTTTGATAACCCTACAGGATAAAATAAAAAGAATCACTTATTTTATAGACATTGCAGTTCCTAATACAGAAAACAATCGCTGAAAAAATAAGTAAATATGCTGACCTAAAAGAAGAAGTCACAAGGATCTGGAGACAAGAACAAGTATTCGTTATCCCTATAGTTCTCTCCACGACAGGCGTTATACCCAACCATCTTCTCCGTAGCCTGAAATTAATAGATTTAGAAGAATCCGAAAAAAAAAAGCCGAAACGGGGCGACAGGATTGATTGTAAACATCATGAGAAAAATGAGAAAAAGATCTATCCCATGCAGTTTGAAAATTATGGGCATTTAAGAAAAATCTAAAAATTTGGTCAATCTGTAACCATTTTTCGGTTATTGTGGTTAATTTTTATTATTTTTGTTCATTTCAACTTTGGAACCGTAACCCTAAATAATATTTCTAAAAATCACAGTCAAAAATAATGACACAATTGCCCCAAGTTTCCTAGAATTAAGACTTTGTTAACATATGAATTTAAAATTTTCAAAATTTATTGACTTTGAAAGGCCCTCCGTTAAAATGTGCTCTTTTCTCCTTCCACCCCTCTTTATCTCAAGAAACGTTTTCAGTTTTTTTGCAACTCCCACATGAAATTTTTAAGGTCATCACATAACTTAAAGCTCAAAATGCCTATGCATTCCACATTCCACAACTTTCCTTGATAAATCCTTTACTGTCCAGCCCGTGTCCAGGAAAATCACTGTCCATTCTAAGGTTACCTGGAAGAGATCACAGTAATGCGATAAGGCCGCCCATTGTATATGTTCTAACGTTTAATGTATTTTTTTATGCTTTATATTTTTGTGGTGTACAATAAAGTATATATAAATAAATAAACACGCTACCGAGACAAAAAGTAGCCGATAAAGCCAATTATGGCATTAAGTCCGCCTTTGTAGGTACCTTTTTTGTGCGCGATTAGTTTAAATAATTAAATATTATGTTACTCCACAACATCGGCTATCTGCCAGTGAAAGTCCCGTCAAAACCGGTCCAGCCATTTCGAAGATTAGCCCGAAAAGACAGACAAAAATTTAAAAAAAAATATTATATAAGTGGGTAGCGTATATACAGGCTGTCCCAGAACTCAACGTCAAGCCGAAACGGGGCAACAGGATTGATTGTAAACATCATGAGAAAAATCAGAAAAAAATCTATCCCATGCAGTTTGAAAATTGTGGGCATTTAAGAAAAACCTAAAAATTTTGTCAATCTGTAACCATTTTTCGGTTATTGTGGTTAATTTTTATTATTTTTGTTCATTTCAACTTTGGAACCGTAACCCTAAATATTATTTCTAAGAATCACAGTCAAAAATAATGACACAATTGCCCCAAGTTTCCTAGAATTAAGACTTTGTTAAACTATGAATTTAAAATTTTCAAAATTTGTCGACTTTGAAAGGCCCTCCGTTAGAAAAAATGTACAAGAGTGCCTTGGCAAGTGCCATTAAAAGTTGGCGCATTTAATCAGGATTGTAAAATGGTACAATACTTGTTAGTTTCATACTAAAAAAACGAGTAAAAAAATAAAAACCTCAAGCAACCCGATTTTTGCTAACCCATTTTACTCAGTTAAAATGTTTTTTATTCGTACAAGCCCTTGGTAGGTTCTTAATTTTACAGCAAAACGATGAGAGAGATGGATAGTGGACATGTTTACCATGAGTGAGAGAGACAGATACCGGCTGGACCGGTTTTGACAGGACTTTCACTGGCAGATAGCCGATGTTGTGGAGTAACATATATTTAATTATTTAAACTTGGACTTGATCGAAAAAAGAACAAAGGAAGAAATGGGGACAGTAGAATACAGAACAATAGATAGAGAAGTCAAAAGAAGTATTAGGAAAGACTTGAGAAATATTAATACATATTTAGTAAAAACAGCTTTAGAAAAACACTCATCTTTAAGGGTTTTGAAACATGGAGTGACGAAGGGAAAATTTTGGATCAATAGCTTAAAAGACAATGACGGAATAAAACACCATAGTAGAGATAAAATCATGGAAATAGCGACCAAATTCTATACATCTTTATATTCAGATTATTCACCACCCACGATCAGCACAGAATACAGTCTTCCAGATTCCATCCCCTCAATAAGCGGTTATGAAGTGCACAGAGCACTTAGAACTATGCGCTACAACAGAAGTCCTGGAGAAGATGGAATCACTACCGAAGCATTGAAAATTGGCTCTAACACATTGCTGCCCCACCTTACCAACCTATTTAACAAAATATTAACATCTGGAAATGTACCTAAGTCAATGTGCCATTCAAACATAGTCCTTCTGCACAAAAAAGGTGAAAAAAGTGATATCGGCAATTACCGCCCAATAAGTCTAACATCTCATATTTATAAGGCTTTTATTAAAGTAATACACAATCGTATAGACGGGAAGCTGAATCAACATCAGCTATCAGAACAAGCCGGATTTCGCCCAAGTTTCTCAACAACCGATCAACTTCAAACAGTAAACCAGATCCTAGAAAAATACACCGAATTCAATAAACCATTATATCTAGCCTTCGTAGATTATTTTATTTATTTATTTTATTTTATTTTATTGTCTTTAGGTGGCTTACAGCTATCAAATACAGAAGTAGTAGTGAGGTAATAGGTGATCCAGAGGACACGGTGGAGCACACGGTGGAGGTCTGCCCCGTTTGGGCGGAGCACTGCCGTGTCCTCGTAGAGGCGATCGGCAGCAGCGGCGGCATCTCGCGCCCGGCCCTGGTGCAAGCCATGGTCCAGGGCGAGAGGGAGTGGGAGGCAGACGCGTCCTTCTGCGAAGCAGTCATGTTAGCGAAGGAGGTGGCGGGACGGATGAGGGAGAGAGCCTCCTGTCCCAGCCGCCGCGGGAAACGATCCGGGCGTCGGGAGCCGCGTGACGACTCCCGGCCACCGTAGGCGCGGGCCTGCGGGCGGAGAGCAATGGGTAGCTCACCGCCCGATCAGGACCAGGCCCATGCCGGACGGCGCGTAAGTGTTCCACGCGCGCCTCAAAGAGATGTCAGCATAACGAGGGGCCCCTCAGGGCCGAAGCCTGCCGGGTCAGCGGGATTGTCCGAAAGGGTTACCGCTACCCCGGAACGTAAAGGGCGAAGGAAGGAACATGGGTGGGTTTTAGTCAGTAAGAGTCTGACACTCCCTTCCGCTCCACCCAGAGCGGGAGGGGTCATTTGATGATTTCCCATCCGGAAAAAAAAAAGGTAATAGGTGATTATACGAAGGCCTTTGATAGTATTAAATATTCCGAAATATTCACATCCCTAGAACTCCAAGAACTTGAAAAACCATACATTGACCTCTTAAAAACCATTTACAACAATAGCACCGCAAACATAAAACTAAATTCTGCTGGACCTTCATTTCAAATTCAAAAAGCGTTTAAACAAGGTGACCCGCTCTCTCCCAATTTGTTTACGAGCACACTTGAGGAGATATTTAAATCACTAGAAGCCTCATGGAAGACCAAAGGCATTGACGTCGGCAAGAAGAGGCTGACAAACCTCCGATTTGGCAACGATATCGTCCTTTTTGCCCCCACAGCTCTAGAACTCCAGACCATGCCCCAAGACCTGAGCACGGCCAGCTTCAGGGTGGGACTTGCGATGAATCGGTCTAAAACCCAAGTACTGACCAACAGCACTAAGCGCAGGGTCGGGGTAGATGGGCAGGAAATAATTTATGTCGATGAGTATATCTACTTGGGACAGTTAGTTTCTTTCGAAAACAGGCAGGAGAGGGAAATCGATCGCCGAATTCAGAACGCCTGGAAAAGCTACTGGTCCATGAAGACGCTAATGAAGGGTGATCTGCCGATCTCCCTGAAGCGCAAACTCATCGACGTGTGTATCCTGCTCGTCCTAACCTACGGTGCTCAGACCTGGTCGCTCACCGAGTCAGAAAAGTTCCGCCTTGGAGTTTTCCAAAGAGCGATGGATCACAACATTCTGGGTGTCAAAAGACAGGACAACATTCGGAACACCATGCTGCGTTCCAAAACAGGCATAATGGATGTAGGAATGAAGGCTGCCAGGCTCAAATGGGATTGGGCAGGTCGTATGCACGATTACCGCTGGGCAAAGGTCTCCACACAAAGGGTGCCTGAAGATGGACGGCGCCGCCGGCCCAGAAAGAGATGGCGAGACGACCTGGACGCGTACCACGAGGGCTGGTTCGATGTAGCGCGGGAAAAGAGTTCCGGGAAGGATTTGGGCGAGGCCTTTGCCCAGCAGTGGGACAGTATAGGTTAATAAATTTTAAAAAAAATAAAAAATTCTATTACAACTACCCACGAGCGAAAAAACCGTGTTCCCGTGGGATAATTTCCGGCATCCACGGGGACGAAGTCGCGGGCTGGAGCTAGTTCTTACAATAATTTAGTAAAGTGTATATATACTTTAGCCCGTAACCGTGGTTAAAAAAGCGCAAATAAACAAAGTTTATTTCACGATCAGAAAGCGCGCTCTAACACCTAATAACATAAAAAGAAAATCCCACAATAAAATTAACACGCTATAAAAGCCTGTCAGAAAACAATGTACTACATTAATAAAAGGAGGAGCCTCTAAACAAGAATTTATTCGCCATAAAGCGTGAATATGGCGCGCTCATTACCGCTAATTAATTTATATTGGCGCCGCAGCGCGCATGCGTCAGACACAGCGTCGTTTATGGCGCTGGTGTAAGGGCGTGAGTGATATGATCACTTTCTTAATGAGGTATTGACTGCCGGTGATGTTGAACTTGTCTACCCTAAGCCTTATTAATGTTTTATCTTTCCAACTTATGTTGATAAAGTTGATTATAAAAGAAACACTATAATTTTTACATCGGACTTCACACTTTTTATTTAATCTTTTATTTTTTTATTTTATTGTGTGTTTTATCTGATGTTGTATTGTGTCTTTTAGTATGTATCAAATAAATGCATTTTCTTTCTTTCTTCTTTCTTTAGGTAGATTCAATATTTTCTCCCAAGTCACAGGTATAAACCTAGTTTTGGAGCCAAGGGACTTGTTTGTGATACCATTCCTGTATGCATGCTATAATGTTTACCGTTTTTTATAATGAAGAATAAAAAAATGGATGTCTAAAAATGAGGAATAAGTTATTTACATAATTTTACATAGTTATGTACTTTAACAACACATTGGCATAAAACGATACATGAAGATTTATCACAAAATCATCTTTAAAAATATTTTATACACAAGCCACAACGTTCCATCGCAGCTGGCTGCTACCGCATGTCACCGCACCTTACCGCATCTCACCGCACGGTGTCCTATTTTGTATTTTAGCGTATCCGCAAAACCACGCATTCACGCGGTTCAACCGCGAGTCATCTCGAGAATAAACGGACAGGCACCAACTACAGTGATACCTATTAAATATTAAGGACATTGTGAAATGTTTAGTGGAAATATACATATTTGATAAAACTTGGTTATACGTAAGTCTGCATTTACTAGACAGGGCTTGTATCTGCTAATATCTTAGACCAGGTTAAATGGACCAAAGCTAATATTAACAAACTGTGAATATCAATCCGTCTACTAAGCCTGACAATTATGACATTTTTTTTTGAACAATTAATTGTAGTAGTTATTTGAAAAACCTTTTATAACAGCTGAAATATGGGGGATTCATAAAATAGCTCTGTTTGTTACCTTTTCGCGTCTTAACGGATGAACATATAGAATATTGGATACTTTTATCCCGATAGTACGTTCCCGTTGGACAGTAGGTATCTGACTGCCACGTGGGCAAAGCCGCGGGCAAAAGAGTTATTAGTGAGTTACAGTCTATTCGCGCCGAAGCGCTGCAGAACCAACGCAGGAGAACGAGCTCCTTTACGTCGACTTTACGTTATAGTGATAATTTTGCTGATATTGACATATTTGCATTGTCACCCGCACAGTTTAAAAATAGTATTTATGAAATCCTTTTAAATAGGTAGGTACTGCATAGTTTTAGTTGTTATATTCAAACATCTAGTTTGTCACACGTTATCTCACCAAACCTAATTAATCTATGATAGGCAATAATTGTTTGCTATGTTTTCTTGGATTTTGCTCAAACTATTCTTACAGTTGTATTAATTTGTGGGTAACGATGCTGGTTGCGTGATTACTTAAGTGTTTATAAAATATCTGTACCTAAATATTAAGCATTGCGCAATTGTTTGTTATCCTGAAGAAATAAAACAAAATAAAAATAAAATTATTAATAAAAATCCTGTCCGTTTACCGCACGGTATCGCACTGCTCCGCGGCGGGCTCCGCGGCGCGCGCTGCTCGCGGCCTCCGCCGAATTTACAACCTCCATTTTATTACCTTTGCTTTGTCGAGTTTTTAAAATTCATCAACTTTGAATAATGAACGGAAAAAACGAAAAGTAAAATGAGCTGCTGTTTTGTACGATTGTTGTGGAAGCTATTAGGATGAAATGTGGCCGCCATTTTGTTCAGGTAACATTGTTATGCTAATTTATATGACCGGCTTCCGTCCTCGTATATTAGCACTTTTCTTTTATGGCCCTGTAAACAATAATGTTAGAAACTATTGTAGCATTAAATCCATTAGCTTTTAGTGTCTAAGTGCGGTGTCTAGTAAGGTATCATAATAATATACATTCAAAATGGTTTACGCGAACGTCTTGATACTTAATTGAACAAACCTATACCGCCACTGCTGTTTGATCAAATACACTGTTCATTAGGAAGTGGCGAAGGGCGGGCATTTTGGGGGACTGTCTTTAGTGCCCATTCTCAGCCTAATTTGACTTAATAACTTTTGATTTTGATTAAATTGTCCCTACAATCCACCGCATAATTTATTTATTTATTAAGCTTTATTCAGCATAAAAGGTACAATGCAAAGGCATTGGTACAAAAATTGGCAAATTAATTCTTATCGTAACAGAGTTGACATATTTTTGTAAAATTCTACTTACGACAGCCTGTATTATATGTATATAAAAAGTTACTCAACGGGTAGACTGAGGAAACCGTCTCTAATTACTTACTGAAAGCTTCAGACAATAATTAGACGCTACTTACGTCAAGTACGAGCGGCATTCAGTCATGTCGTCACTATACTGACGTGTCGGGACGGGAAGCAGAGTCGTGATTGAAGCCTTCGATACCTCGGGTATTAATATGGAGGCTTTTATATGTGGTGTGGATATTATTCAGTTTGAATAGTGGATTTATAACTTATAATATTATGTACACGCTTTGGCTTCATTTGTTGACCATGAAGAGCGGACTGATGGATGTTTTCTACACGATATTTTTTGCATTCAAACACAGTATCTGATTCTATTTGTAAGGAAAAAAGAAATCCCGTCATAAAATTAATTAAATGGCTGGCAGAAAGTTTAATAAAATAACCCTCCGCAAAACGGTATGAAAAAAAGCAAAATGTTAACATAAATTCAGGCATTCACGTCAAACGCTACGAAAATCTCTCTGTAACTCCGCAGCCGGCCAGAATTCAATAAGAAATAATATGATGAAAAGATGATTAAACACTTTTCGCTCGCAACAACAATACAAATACACTAATTACATTGAAAGCTTCGTGAAAGGGCAGGAAGTACCGAGTCATGAAGTTAATTTAATTACCGAAGCAATTACCTGTCTTTGTACCAAATATACAGTTATAGCCAGTTATTTGTGAGCAAATTGCTTTATAACTATGAGCAATTATTTTTAACTAGGGAAAAGCCGCCCTGGCTTTTACAGTTAAATATAGGTGAGGTCCTACATAGGTACCAAAATATAAATGTCTAATAACAGTTATATTTTGGTACCTATGTAGGACGATTTTGTTGACTACGCCCGGATTCTTCATGACTTACCTAGGTACATCGATTGTCTTCTTTCTTGGTTAATATTAAATATTGCGGAGTTTTAGTTTAGAAGCATTAGCAGAAACCTATTTGAATAGTGATGATTGGTCAAAAGAACCAATGGAATTGTAAAGATATTACAAAACATAGAATGTTCTTTTTCTTGGACGCAATCGATAATAAAATGAAAGTACGTGTGAGGGTATGTGTGTGTGTGTGTGGGATACTTAGTTACTAGTGCCAATTTTGGGGCAACAATTAAAAAAATATATATGTTATGTGTTACTCTGCCATCGACCCACTAAGGAGTACCAATTTACTTACTAGAGCAAATAACAGCCAGGTGTTGTAATTCTGTGAGAGAGTCAACAGTTGGTAGTAACGCAACGATCAATAGTTCACTGCAGTGAAGATATTGTTTCAAGTCTCTTTACACTGGTCACAACTTACAACGTAGTTCTATCCTTTAGACAAAGCACAGCAATTTTCTCTATCCCCAGAGAAAATTCATTGTACAGGCTAGCTAGACTAGCTTTGATTAGACGCCCAATGGAATAATGATAAGATGGGAAGAATTTAATTTCACAGCGAATGTTACTGTAGAGTACATCATTTGACATTCTTTCATGTCTCAGCCTTTGTCAATATTAAATAAGATTTTCCGACGGCGGCACAAATAGTTAGCGACTAAATTAAATAACTAATCTTTGATTTCAGAAAGCTTCAAATTATTGAAATTCTGTTTGTTGTTTGAAAATTTGGTTCAGGTAGAATATTACTTTCTAACGTTTACCTGTTATGACACGATAACGGGATAAAATATTAGCATTTTACTGTGATCATAAGTCATAACCGATTAGGATCGTTATCAAGCAGTTCCGAATTACTGGCTGGTAATTGCGTAACACACTATCAGTAGGAATTGGTTTTATTTTGAAAGTTCAGCAACATTCATTGCGTTGTTTACGATTTAGGAAAAACAAATCGACCGAGGATGCTGTTTTACCATTATCGAAAAAGATTTCGATACCCAATCGCCAAACTCTATAGTGACACAACTGCTCTAACCGTGAGACAGCTCTTTGTACAGCAAACAGTAATTAGAAAAGAAAACACACAACACTAACTTATGACCCTTTAATTTATAAACGCAAACGTCGGTCGGATATTGTCTGCCCCCTATCAGACACAGAACGACAATGGCTAAACGGCATTACAAAGTTATTAGCTGTTTCCTGTACAATAAAATTAACAAAATTCTAAAACTGTACCCCCTTAAGAAAGATGGAGTCAAAAAGAAAATTAAAATCGTGGCTACTAAAGTTAAGTTACACAGCTACTGAGGACCTCCTTAACCAGCACTAATACAATTTTAAGGAAACAATCGCTAACTTCAACCCTAATAAAGTATTAATAAGTATAATTGATTAAAATAAAATATAAACGCGACCTCTACCTTAAATAATAGCCGAATTGAATTAATCATCATCTGTCACAACTTAACACAAACACTCTCATAACAGCACACCCTCACCTGCACTACACACTTACTCTCTCACACATAGTACATACACACCGACACACCCTTGCACGTCGTGAATGTGGCACGTTCTTTCTTTTTGTACTTTAGTACCTAATTTTATATGGATTCCCTATATACAGGCATGCCTAAATTGAGAATCCAGTAACTCAATAATGTTTTTTTACTACGGACGTTTGAAGTAATGTTTCTAGTAAGGTGATGGAGCGGCCCTAGTGTCTGTAACACAGATTAATTCCTAGCACGGAACTGGTTTTCCTCCACTATCCACTATGATATTCCTATCCGTCGCTCATGATGTAGTATTTAAGTTACTGTACTCAAAGTTGGTTGTTTGAAAATAAAGATATTTTTTTTAAATATAAAAATTAGCTGAAAAAAAAACATTTAAAAAATATAAAAAAATAGTGATCCACCGATGTCAGGAGCAGGGTCCAAGCTACCGGTGGTTAGGGCTCCAGAGACAGGAACCTCCTCACAATGTGAGCCGTATCGAGGAGTACTGCCTTTTGAATCAGGCCCTTGATCCAACCACCTAAGGAGAGCCTCGATAGATGTTGATCGAGGCTTTCGGCCATCAGGCCATTGGCCGACACGACAATCGGCACAATGACAGCCGAGCTCACATTCCACATGTCAACAACCTCGTGTGCTAAGTCGAGATATTTAATTTGTTTCTCTTTCACAGCTTTCACGAGGTTCCCGTCATGTGGAATGGTAACATCGACAATCATTGTGCGGCGCGCTAATCGATTTATCACCACTATATCAGGTTTATTTGCGACAACTATATCAGGCTTATTGGCGACAAAGATTATTATTATTATTACGTTGTTGAGCAGACACATTTTTCGAAAATGTGAAGCAATGGATTAGCAATTTCCTTCAAAATGATTCAGATTGATAGTGTGTTACGCAATTAGGATGCTGGCGTATTTGGCTCCACTAACAGTAGTATCAAAGTAATAACTGTTGTTTCAAGAAAGAAATATCCAGTGTCATGCATCAGGTGTGTACATAGAGAGAAATATACATGCAGGCTGTGTGTAACAACAAGTGCAATAACTGTAGTGCGCCATTCGCGGAGCATTAGCCAGCGCGTGTTTCATCATTATACTGGTCGTTAGCTGGCTCTGCAGTGTGCGGGGCTAGTTGAAGCGGGTGCTGTATATAACACAGCTAATTATATGAGTGACATCATCGTTATCGCAGGCGGAAGATGACCACTATTGGGCGATGGCTTCTCTAGGCATCGGCACAATGACGCTGCTGGCATACAGCGGATTCCCTTGAAGAGGTTTTTGAAACAAAGTAGATACGTAACTAAGGGGCTCGTGGCTAAGTAATAAAAGCCGCACGGGGCGATTGATCAGGTTAAACTAGTCTGCCGCGGTCGATCCGTGGATGGGTGACCATCTTCACATACCCAGACCCCTCTGTGCCTCGGAAAGTACGTTAAGTTATTGGTCCCGGCTGTCATTCGTGGATCTTTGACCGTCGTTACGGTTTGTCAGAAGCCCGAAAGTCACCAGTCAGCCCGACAACCAGTCTTACCAAGAGGTGTCGCAGTAACTGGATTGTGGAGATCAGATAGGCAGTCGTTCCACGTAGCATACTGGTATTCAGCTGCATCCGGTTAGACTAAAAGCCGACCCCAAAAATAGTTGGGAAACGGCTAGGCAGATAAGATGAGAAAATCTTAGGGAATCCCCGTTCTTTATTTCATTTAGATCATACTTAGGTATCTACAGAACAGCAGAATGACATTCTATGCTACTATGTAAGCACTTCAAGTTAAAAAGACATGAACGCTGTGGCTAGGCAACCTCGCCATTGCAAAAACTTTCCCTTTCTTCGTTTAGTCGATCATCCTTCTCCAGTTGTTCCAGATGCTTCTCCGTTATCACAAGACGCCCACAGCGCGGCCACGCCCGATGCGCACGGGTCACGCTTTGACCCACATCGCTACACATTTTAGAGAGTGGCTCCATTATTTAGCCGCAATGTTTCGCCGCCCATTCATACTGCGTGACTCTGAATTAATATCACTCTGTACAGTATTAGATGAAATACTATTGAAGAAATTCTGCGAAGCTTTAAGGAAATAAGTAATTTACAAAGTTTTCAGCGCAACATTTCAAGCCTGTAATACACATCAGCACTCGTTGTTTAATTACGTAAAGTGTTCGTAATCATGAATGTATTTTCATAATAACAAGGTGACCAGCGGTCATGCCACGTGTCACAATAGCTACGAATAAACTCTACTATTTTTATTGCTCCCTACTTTTTTTTAGTACTCGATCAATACGAAGTACTTTGTAGATATATATACAGTACATTACGAAGATGCAATCATACCTTGAATCATACGTTGTTTTAATGACAACGACAAGACCTCACCATATAAATAAAAACCAGCTCGGTCCTCACCATGAATCCGACACAATTAATCATACAATCCCATTCAAGTTCATCCATTGAATTGTATTACGTACACACGCGTGCAAACAGCAGCGGCCCACCCTTTACAATGAACAAAGGGAAGTAACAAAGAGATTTAATAATACGGCATGGAGGGCAGCAATAATTAGTTTACTCGGTGGCCTGCTCGCTCGGCACACAGTGTACGTCGACTTTGTACATCGAGTGACACGTCTGACTGTAGGATAGGTACTAATTTTGAAACCGAGTTTAGGTGAAAAAAAAACAATAATAGTAGTTCTCACGTCTTTTAAAGTTGATAAGAATCTACTTTTTTATATTAAATTACATTCATAGTTCCATTAAAGTTCAGTCGGCTCTCAGTCTATATCTTCAATATACAAAATTAAAATTATTTTGAGCGCAAGCTAAAATGACTTCTAATAGAATGCTTGCTAAGTCCTGGTTGTAATAATGTAGCGCACGGAACGGCAACGCCGTTCGTCAACTACTCCGAAGCAAAAATTTTATGTTTTTGGCGCGAAAACTGTTTTTGTTTATAACGTGGAAACTACAAGGCCTAGAGATTCGAAAATTTTGCTGCCTATGCCAGCTATTATGCCTTAACTTTTGAGCTATAATACATAATCATATCTTCTTTCGTTTGGAAGTTATGAATGAGCAGCTGGGGTGACATTACTCCAGCTTACACACACGTTTTTGATCGTAGTTTCAACACTTTTTAAGTATTATCGTTCAGTTTCTTCCTTCCGTGTGCAGCTATTATGCCTTATTTTTCTGACTAAAACCAAAACCCAAATCCAAAACCATAACCTCACTGGTTTGCCTGAGGAAGCTGGGGTGATGTCACTCCAGCTAACACACACTAAACGACTCATATTAACGAAGTTTTTGTGGCAGCTAAATTAACACTGGGAACTTTGATTGCAGCTATTAAGCCTTAAATATTGGCATAGGTAGAATTATTCAATCACGTATGAGGAAGCTGGAGTTATACACACAGTTTAGGTTGAGAGCCTCTGCTCTATTGACGCATTTCCTTGTTGATTCAGGGATAGTGAACATTGTGAGTGATAGTCAAAGTGTCATCAGGGGTATTATGTGGAAATTCATTGATTATACCTTCGTGGCTTACACGTGGCTCCTGAAAAAGCTAGTCATGCTTATAAACTACGGGAAATAAGCAGTTTTATGTATAATGTTTCGGTACTCCGAAATTCTAACAGTAGGTATAACATTGGACATAACTAATTAATAGAGTGAACACGGAGATTACTCATCAGCAGCACGTGACTGATTGCATAATGATGAATCGCAGTTATTTGCGAGCACCGATCACGGCGCCCAATTATATCACCTGTAATATTGATATGTGACTTTACACAGACTACAGCAACTGCAGGGCAATTTTGTTATTATTTTTAGTGACTCCATTTACAAGATATACCTATTTCCAATGGGATGGCAATCCAAAACGACCGGGGAGACATCACGTGCAGGCCCAACGGCAAAAGAGAGAGAAAAGGAACAGAGACTGCACCTGTGTGTGCACCATAGTGCACCCACAGGTGCACTCTCTGTACTGTACGCAGGAGATATTATAATATCTCCTGCGTACAGTAGGGGGTCATTAATCTACTATCACCTTAAGGACCATATTGCTGTGAACGCGCGGTAAAGACGTAGGTACGCTACGTCTGTGTGCATAAGTGATGTATCAACACAGAACGCTCACCTCAGAATTCGCACACTGGCTGGCGTAGAACGAAACAAAAAACATACCGTCGCTTTTGCACACAGGCTACGTAATTACGTACGACCTTGGTTGGTTCATACTATTGCTAAAATTGAAATCGTTACATCAAGTACCGATAGCAGCTGGTAGTCTTACGTATTGGATTACTGAACGTGTTACATTTTGTATATATATTGTAACTAGATGTTCAACAATGATATTTAATCTTTGTTACTTATTAGGTAATAAGGGTTAATATAAACAACAGGATTCAATTCAAAATAACATTATATTTATATTTGTAGTATATAACTACTGACTATCGTAGTAGTGTATATGTTACAGTTAAAACCCGTTTTTAGATAGAACGCGTTTTCCCTAGTTAGAACTAGTTATTTCTAAATGCCTTTGTTAAAACTAGAAATGTGCCGCGGCAGCGGCCGGCGATGTGCCAGAAGCGAATCGCTTTTGGAAAAGGAAACAGTTAGGTTAGGTTAGGTTAGAGTATGACCCCCCCTAGTGGGTTCCCGCATTGTCGAGGCGGGGGGGCTCAGTAGCCGTGGCTTGGACAACCACGGTGAAGCTAAGAGGAACCCGAGGAGGGGCCGCTCGTCAGGGCTTTGCCTGTAAGCCGACGACGTAGCGGCCAAAAAGTAGGTTGCGGTGCCGTTTGGGCGACATCACAACTGAGGCGGGCCGTGATGTGGTATGGGAGGCATCACGGCTGAGGGTTGGAGGCCGCGGCGGGGGAGGAGTGCCGGTATTGCGGTGCGCCGCTCTCCCTACCTTCCGCGGCCTTGACGGGGTCGCCACCGTCTGATGGCGGACGCGGTGGGGCCGCAGGGGAAGAGGAGTGTTGGTATTACGTTGGCCGCTCTCCCTATCCTCTGCGGCCGAAAATTGGCAGGCGGCGGGGCCAATGATCTGACCCGTCGCAGGGGGACCAAGGGTGCCCAGACACGGGGTCGTCTGGCGCCCATGTGTTGGTTTGGTCCTTGGGGTGGTCACGGCGTGCCATGTGTGCTGGTGCGCCGGTGATGGGGAGTAATCCCCAGAGGAGGGTCCGGTGGCGGACGGCCGCGGCGGGTTCACGGATGAGTGCTAAGGCGTGCCCGTGTTCCCGCCGTAAGCGGCAGAGGAGGACACCGTGGAGTTTTAGTGGGTTAGAGTCCCACATAACTGCACTATCTTCCCGTGGTAGCGCAGTATGCATGAGCATTTCTCCACGTTAAAAAAAAAAAAAAAAAAAAAAAAAAAAGGTTAGAGTATGACAAACAACGCACGAGCCGAGCGAGCGAAGCGAGCGTGCCGCGGCAGCGGCCGGCGATGTGCCAGAAGCGAATCGCCGGGAATGAACGAGCGCACAGCGCGTGGATGGCGCTCGGAAAGGGATTCTCCCGCACTTGTAGAAACTTGTCGAATCAGGCGATGTCTCGCGATCAATGAGAATAAGGTACGATCAATTTTGTGAACAGTTTTAACTGACTCACTTCGGAAAAACGCGTGTTGTCTAGTAAGAACTAGTTTTAACTGATATTCCATTTCAAGTATTAGTTAATTCTAGTTTTAACAAAGGCATTTAGTAAAAACTAGTTCTAACTAGGGAAAACGCGTTCTATCTAAAAACTGGTTTTAACTGTAACATATATAACACAACATTACATTACTATATACCAACCATAATTAATAAACAAGTTATTATGACCCGTATTTTAAATATACCAATCATCATAATAAAATTACATTATTCATAAATATAATATAAATATACAATATACATCATCATCAACAATAGATCAACAATAATTAATCAGCATCATACCTTAGATATTAACGTCTTGAAAGTCGAAGAGCAACTGAACTGCTCCAGTGTGGCTTCGCTCTTTTATACCCGTTAGCAAACAAGTATGATTCACAAGTGACAGTTGAGTCAAATCAGTATTTGAATAAGTTTGTTATTAAATCATTTAGTAAATTCATTAATTAATTTTAACATTTGTGTATAAGATACTAAAAAGATAATAATTACATTTATAGGTATATCAAGTACCTATATATTTTTAAATATTAGACACCTAATAATTACATTAATATATCAAACGCATAGGGCTGGGTTCCGGTCTCGAGTTGGGATTTTTATTTTTCTTTTCCAACAATAATCTTTATCAGTTTTGTTGTTATTCGTTTTTTATATATTAATAAACGAGAATAATAATATAATAATTATTTTATTATTATATTGTTATTGTAATACGGGGTTAAAAATAAAAATGTTTTATAAGTGATTTCAAAATGTTTATTCGTTATAATTTTATAAACTAGAAATAAATAAACTTCTAGTCAAAACAGTTTATTTTCTCATAAAGAACAATTTATTGAAGTAAAGCAGGTAATCAGTGAGCTGCGACCCTTAAACTTAAAATATTGTATCTTAATAATATAATAATATTGTGCTTTCAATTTCTAATGTGTGTGGGTACTCTAAGAAATCACAACTAGCAAATCTACCCACGTAAATAAAAAAAGTGCGAACTTCTTGTCACAATACAATTAAAATACTCAGTAGTACTACTTTTTGTTTACTGCCAGTGCGTTTGTTTTAACTTTAGTTGCCTATCTCAAACGTCAAAGTTAACAAATCGTATTTATTAGGACTTATTTCGGTTATAGCTTAAGTATTCATTTTAATTATGAAAATAATATTGAAACTAAACCTCAAAATAATCCTTATTACGGATATGACACAACATTATTTTAATATTACTAAAATAAATTTGTATTTTATAACTTAATACTTTGTATAACCCCCATTATTACCAATGCTATCAAGTAAACGCTGGCGCATGGATCCAACAATATTGAAACATATATTTGTTCCTCTTAAATGTTCCCATATTTCCATGCATTGCAACTTCAACTGCTCATCAAATCTTTCATTCCGTGCTTCCCATCGCTGTATCGCAAAATGTAAACGTTCTTTTTTATGTTTTTCAATCAAATATGGGCGAAACGAAAACAAGCTCAAAAAGCTGGTTTTCGTTTGCACGGCGAACGGTTCGTAAAGACGTGTCCAATAATTCAGCCAAATATCTCGTTGACCAAACCACTCGTCTCATATTCACTGACTCCACTTTGCTTTCGACTGGCAAGGCTACCCTTTTCCTTATATCTTTTGACCCTCCGACTCACAGTAGGTATTTCTCTAAAACAAAAAAAGAGTACTGTTAGGCTACTAGCAAAATACGAATATTACCAATTTGAAACAAAATCATTTGAAAATAGAAATATATTAACGTTTATATAATATTGTATTATCATACCAACTTAATGTTATATTTTATATTGATGATGATTATTCTTTTTTTCTTCTATTTAGGCTTTATGATATATATAAAACGTTTAAACAAATAACTAAAAGGATCAGCAGTTATACTTTAATTAGAAAAAATATCAATAAAATAAGTAAATCATAATACTCACACTCAGTCCGGTTTCATCACATATCTGTGATATAATATTAAGTCCACTTTTACGCAGCGTGATAATATCTGCTTTCATCTCAATATTTAAATTTCCTTGGATTTCTAAATGAACTACAACACCGCTAATAGTTTAAACACATGACACTAACCCAAAATAACAACCAACTAAGAACCACAACGTTCCACTTAGTCGCGGTGAATGAGTCGTAAGTTATCTGCATCTGTGTACCTTATATGTAATTTATTTATTTGGATTTCTGTGGATATAATCATAAAGTTTTACGAATTATATGAACAAGACGAACAAGATTCGGAACTATATTCAATAGCGTGATTATTCGAGTAAGTAATTATAAACACATTTTAAAAAATTGTCACTGCGCGTGAGATTCGAACTCACGGCTCGCTACGCATGAACGTGCTTACCGAGGTATGATAACCGCTAGGCTATCATGCCATCTATCCTAATGGTTGAATTTATGAAATACAATCAGTTGCAAATGAATTGGAGAGTGTGGAGTATAGATATTACGCATTAGAAGAAGGTCGTAAGTTAAACAGAAGTGTCAATATATTGCTTCGTGACAATGTCGCTCCACTTCTGACCCTTACTGTACATGGCTAATCTCCGTGGAGATTGGCCACCGTGACCGAAATCGGTCGGGTGGATATTATTTATTATACCTTTTCAATAGTAGTGTCGTTTGGTAGTGAGGTGGGGAATAAACTAAATTGCTTTAATTAATATAACTTAACAATAACATTTGTCGTGTAGCGACAAGAACTAGGTTTAAATTAAAGAAAGGGAGGTTGAAGTTAATTACAGATTTATTAATAAGATATATAAAAGATGGAGATGGACTGGTCAGTGGCGTGTAGTGTGTAGGTGAGGAAGGATGAAGATGGGTGATTGGTGGGTTGAGGAGGCTGAAGAGGTAGACGCGACGCGAGGCAGGTGTCGGCGACAGGTGCAGGTGCGGGCGTGGTGAGGTGCTGGTGCGTGTGCGGCACGGAGGATACCCGTAAGGGACCCACGCGACAGTAGTAGGTCGCAGCACGGCCGCACGACACAGCAGGCGCGCAGGCACGGTAGGGGCCCACGCGACAGTAGTAGGTCGCAGCACGGCCGCACGGGAGGGCAGGCACGGCGGCGCGAGCGAACAGGCACGGCGGCGTGAGAGAGCAGGCACGGCGGCGCGAGCGAACAGGCACGGCAGCACGTGGTCAGTCCGCCGGGAGAGACGGCCCTCGGTTGAGAGCAGGCCAGTAGATTCAGGAGGGTGTTCCGGCGAGGCACGCCAGCGGTCCGACTGGTACGGAGGACGGAGGACGAAGGTGTAGCGCTAGTACGTCAGGTACCGGAGTCAGAGAGGGACACGCCAAGAGTTCCCTGGCTAGGTGACTCCGGAGTACCAGCACTACTTTGAGGGTTCCTTTTAGAGGCGAAACTCGAACTCCAACTCGAACTCGAACTCGAACTGGAACTGTCACCGCGTTGCTTGGATTCCACAGGTAAACTCGTAGAAACGCAACTTGAAGAAATAAATATGAATTTGAAATATGGTGGCCAGTACCTATTGATTTGCGAAAGTCTGAATATATTTTCAGCTAAAAGTTACAGGCTGATAAGAATTTATAAGCAAACTTGTCATGGCGACGTATTAGACGTCGTTGACAGGACTGTCATAATAATAAAATATATTAATAAAATACAATTAAATATATAGTTATTTCGTATTAAAAGCGTATTAAAAGTATAGTGTTTATAGGAAAAATGATATCAATGAATGTGGGCGAAATTTCCAGCCCTTGGATGTTACTAAATCGTCATAGTGTTATGTTAAAGTTTGATGACTAAACGTGACCTGGTGTCGTGAGGAATAGCCAGATCAGCACCTAACGGTGACGGAATGCTTGTCTGACCTGGAGGAATGAATGTAGATAACTGTGAGTATGTACATTACGTTACACATTAACTGTATTTAATTTTTATTTCTGACTGTTCGTTTGGCAGTCGACATCAAGGTTTTTTTTTTTTTTTTTTTTTTTTTTTTTTTTTCTTTCTCTTTATATCTGCGATCGGCTTTCTAGCCATAATCAGATGGGGTCTTCGTGTGAGATTATTTTTGTGGTGTTCCATTGAACATGCACAATATGTGGTAGACTAGACTAACTTTAACTTTTCACTGTCTCTGGTCCAAGTTCAGGATTTGCCATCTCTTTAGGCGCATTATATCCCCTTGTGTGTCTAGAAGGTTCTTAGCTAAAACATTACTGTGCTTCTTCAGTCTCTGTTTATATGTTTTGCATTTTTCGCATAGTTCTTCTTTTACTGTTGGTATTTTTAAGTGCTCGTGTATTTCTGTGTTTCTGACAAACCAGGGTGCGCTTGAGATTGTTCTTAGGGCTAGGTTTTGGAATCTTTGTAAGATTTCGATATTGGAAGGACATCAAGGTAAAACAAAAAACGATGAATGCACGACGGAGAGGTAATGAAAACGAGAGAACTCAAAACTCGACGAAACAGAAATCGGAATAGAGGGAATGATTTAAATATTTGATTATTGATAGCCAAATACGAATTGGTAAATATAGATTTGCAGCTGGATGAGAGTTGCCGAGAATTGAAGATAACATAATCAAATATTAATTTATATTCACAACGTACATCTTCTTTTATAACCCGTCTACTATTCCGTTGTTCGCCGTCTACAACCGCGTCGCATGTCACTCGTCCATAAGCTCCTCATAGTTTAGTGCACGTTTACGTGATCCTATCGTACGTTGATGACATATGTAAATTCCGCAGTTTATGGCGCCGTAGTGCGCTTGCAGAGCAGGAAGTGAACAGCAACTGATGACGTCAAGTTAATTCTAATGTTTATAGAACACGAATGAATGGACTTGTGTTTTGTGTTGTTTTAAACTGTTCCATAATTTTCAAATATAACGACTTTGGAATATAAAACATTTTATAGAACAATGTTTCTAGAATAGCTCTAAACACTTTACGATACTGAGTTAGTTTACCGAAACATTTTATCGTGGGTACGTACTGTTCTGTACGTTTTATTATACGCAGAACAAAATAACTATAATTTATGATTCAACGCAAGTATTCAACAACAATATTGCACATGTTTGTTTGTCGGTGGCACCCTTTCCTCGTCGTTGGAACCTTATGCAGGTGGTACCTACCTATACCGAAAGGTCGAGGTGGTACGGATGTCAGTGACTTCAGGCCAATTGCGGTACTGAGCGCACCAGCCAAGGTATTCGAGATGACTGTTCACAATTGCCTTTATGCACAGATAGGCCCACATTTGTCTGATACGCAGCACGGCTTCCGTCCTGGGCGCGGTACAATGGGGAACTTGCTTCACCTGATGACACAGTTGGTACCAGCTGTTGACGCTGGGCTTCAGGTTGACGTAGCCTATCGGGACTTTAAGAAGGCATTGAACACAGTCGACCACGACATACTCTTGTCAAGGCTGGCGGGTATGGGCTGCACATTTCATACTGTAAAGTTCTTCGCCAGTTATCTTCGAGATAGACGTCAGTATGTGGACTGTGGCTGACACTTTTCGGAGCCCTACTACACCAGATCGGGCATCAGTCAAGGTAGTAATTTGGGACCCTTATTATTTATTGTTATGGTAAATGGTTTACCAAAGGTAGTCAGCTCAATATGCATGCTATTTGCTGACGACCTTAAGTTGTCTGCAGTCATAAAAGACCCTGCGGATCGTAACATGCTGCAGCACGACTTGGATAAGGTCACTGAATGAAGTCACTGCAATAAGCTATACTTTAATGTATCAAAGTGCTCGGTGCTTTCATTCACACGCACACTAATCCCATAACACCACCAGTACAGCATGGACGGGGAGCCGCTGCAGCGTGTCATGAAGGTTAAGGACTTAGGCATTCATTTCACCAGTGATCTACAGTTACGCAAACACGTGGTACACGTTTGTAAAAAGGGGTACAGGAATCTGGGATTCGTGCTGCGTCAGGCAAATTATTTCACAAACATCAGTGCATCGAGGGCTTTGTATGACGCTATTGCGAGGAATATAATGCGGCCGTCTGGAGTTCTAGTGAAATAAAAAACAAAAATATGCTCGAATGGATACAGAACAAATTCGTAATGCTGCTACTACAAACTAGAAAATAAGCGTGAAGTGACACTGGCAAAGTATATTTTCAAAGTTTTAAGAGGTAGTATACAAAACTCAGGTATACTATCAGAAATAGGCTACTGGTGGTGCCAAGTGCGCGCCCTAACTTACTGGGGCGCGCACCGGTGACTCGTGGGCTGCGCACTCTCAACACGGTGGCAGATGCTATAGACATATTCAATTGTACACTGGGTGAGTTCACAAGGGCCACATACTGTATATTTTAAGTTACTTTGTCGCATTAGATTAAATATCTGTAATGTCAAAGGAAACGTGATAAATAAATAAATACAAATTGTATATCAGACCAACCGATTCAATTTATCAGTGCTAAGTTACCATTTACCAGGTCATTATCCTTTCTCAGTGAATCTCCCTCTCATTGGGACCCCCTGGGACCCTGAGACGCCCCCGGTTGCCAGTAAGCGGTCTATTGTGACCCCCGCTGCTACGCAATCACTGTAGCCTCGTAGCTCGTAGCGCTACGGCGTAGTACGAGATTGTTTAATTCGTGTAAGTTATGATTGAGTTATTCTGATTTGTATTTTATGGTAGTAGCGTAGATTGAAACAATAATTAGTTTAGGTTTTATAAAAAGGTTCATAAACCTCAAAAACTATTATTTCTTTACATAAAACAAGAATATCCAAAGAGAGAAAAAAAGGATTCTTATGGTCGACCATCTTACACGTGTTTCCAATTTTGTTGAGAGCACTTAATATTGTCTCTGAAATACTCTTAATGTCCATGAAATAACTAGGATAGTTTTTAAATTTAGCTATAATCATGACCTTACCATAAACAGTAACCTTGCATATGCGCAATTTAATTAACAAAAAATCATCATCATCATCTGCCTAGCCTTTTATCGACTATATTTGGGTTCAGTTTAATTTAATTTAATTAACAAATAATAATACATATATCATTTTAATTTCAAAACATAGAAACGTGATCATAATAAAACAATATACCCTTAAAGTAAACATAGTAGTAAAAACATTCGCTTAATTAAAATAATAAGATAGACACGGGGTTCCTCCCCCGGGGAACAATGTGTTATAATAATGTGTAGCGCGTGCTACGAGCTACGACGCTACGGCGCTACGGCGTAGGCACCACGTACGTATACCGTCAGCCATATTTCAACTTTATTGGTGAATTGAGAGTAAGGTAAGCAAATAGTTTTGTGGTAGGTAAGTAAAATTTATGGTAATATGGGAGAGTACTGGCATAGTTTGAACATTTATTGTGAAAGGTACGATAGTACACAAGATATAATTGAAATATGAGTATACTCGTAGCATAATGAGTACAATAAATAATTATTTTTCCTGGAGGTTTTCACGGTGTGAACCATTATTTATATGCAAAAACAAAACGATACTCCATAAAATGTTTTTAAAACAGTAAGAATACATTAGGTGTTGTGATCTAGACTAACCACGATTGAAAAATAGTAAGAACTGATTTATGTCTACAATATCTACAAGACATTGGAATGGCATAAAACAATAGGTGCTGAACTATTTACTTTAAAAATGGACGCAGAAGTCATAAGTAATTTATTTCATAACAATATAGGTACAAAGTGTTGAAAAATTTAAAAATAACTATAGATATACAATTTCAATTAAAATAAAATTCATTAAATACATTTAGAAAAGTCAATAAAACAATAACGGTCGATTAAGAATTCAAGTAAAATTGATCATAAATAATAAACGTCACAGTAATAAAATCAATCATAAGTTACAATGTCATATGTTATCTAGGAATTCATTGACACTCGTACTGTAATAGCCTTTCCCCATTATATAGGTCCTCAATTTGTTTTAAATAAGTTAACACTGTATGTGGTTTTAAATTATATAGGCAACTTGTTGTATAAAAATACAGTACAACGTTAGTGGCCCTATTACTACAGGATGTTCACAGGTCGCTCACGATTGAAGCGCGTTATGTTAATGTTATCGTAATCAACGCATTGACGATGTTATTACACGTAATAGGTGTTTAGATAGGCGGGCTGTGTAAGTACGAGTTGTAGACATATGGTCATTTGATTGTATGTAATTGTAGCATCTGTGTTCTGTCTGCGACCGCTGTAATTTTCATGGTGTACATACTAAAGAGTATTCTATCTATCTTTTCTTTTTATTGTACTTAATTGTACTATTCGGAACGGTACATAATAATAAATACCTATTATTTAACTTGCTGAAAAAGGATTTCAAGTACGAGTAGGTAAGCGTATATATAAAAAGTCTTTTGATACAAATACCGCTGCCATCGATGCCTGGCGTTAGACTGAGTTAGCCAGAACGCCTTTTGTTAGTAGAGTACTCGGCCTTCTGCCCATCAAAATAGATTTCACCTTGAGAGTAGAACGTAACGAACATTAAAATATTTACTTTGATATATGACGATTTTTTAAATAAAACGATTTTCACTGCATAAGTCTCATCTAAGACCGGTCACCTTCCACAGATTCTCGAACCACATACAAAACTACCACGTTTTCACACACAATCGATTTGCTAAAAGCATGCCAGAGTCGTACAAAGCTGGTCACACATTGACCACGTACCGTATATACTTGTATAAAGTGCGCCAGGAGAGCGGAGGTATACTTCCTGGAGTTGTCGGCCATTGGGATGCATACCGATTGGATATTTGAGGACAATGGACTTGGTACAGAACATGGCTTTCCTCGTATGTGAGTGATTCTAATAATTAACCAACAATTAGTGAATTCCCTACAGGAAGATGTAAAGAAAAGATAGGGAGTAGATAGATAATGTTGTACATATCGTACAAGATGGAGAAAATTGAGGCTTGATGAACACAAGCAAAAATAAGAGTACCTACTTCTGTACTGTTTGTCGGATATGTAATGTTCATACAAATCTGGTCGTAAACGAAGAGCCGATTTAACTTACAGCATATATTTTTCTTATAAGAAAATTACATGTGGTGTCTGTGGTGGTGACTGTTTCTAGTACATATTAATCTGAAGTTCAAAGGTGACACACAAACCTAGCTATTACTTAATATCTCAGTTTCAAACCCTTTGTTCATTCACCAACAGAGCACGTCACAGCCACACTTTAGTCACAGTAATCCGAGAGAAGTGTCGGACACTTGTGTCAGACACTTGTATCACACACGCATACTGATTGCGACTTTACGCCCGTCGGAGAGTGACGTCATGAAATGTCTTACTCCTAGCTAGGAGGTGGTAAACCGAAATATTCCGTTTATGTTTAGAAGTGAGCCAGAATGTGCGGTTGTTAAAGCCAAAGACCCTCCCTTAAATTATTTCATGAATCTCGAGAGCTGACTAAAGGTTTATGTTAAAAAATTAACAGGGCATCTTCGTGTGTGCTAATAGCGACATATTACGACACCCAATTTATATGACAAACGTGAGGATTATGGTCAATTCCGTCAACGATAAGACAAGATAAGATCATCATCTGCCTAGCCTTTTCCCAACTATTTTGGGGTCGGCTTCCAGTCTAACCGGAAGCAGCTGAATACCAGTATTTAGTATTAGTAAGACAAGATAAGATATGACCATTTATTTGACCAAAACTTAAGTATATACACATGGCATGCAAGATGTTACATTAAATTATATGTTTTGCCTTAATTGACCGTAATCATCAGTATCGTCGTGTCGTCGTCATTATCATCGCATTTTGGAAGCCCGTTTGTAATCAGAGTATTCTTACAATTTATTTACGCATTAAAACTTATTGTTATTCGATTCACCACTTGTATAATGTATTGTACCCCGGTACAGTATCAAATATATTTAACTTAAGTATTCGCACGTCTAGCCTACCCGCATTACAAGGTCAGTGCACAGCGTGTGGCATAACATCTTGATTAAAAATATAGCGAGGAAGACATCGTGATATATACCATGCGTGTGTTCGGAGCGTGGTCAAGATGGCGTCATAGAACGGGCGAGTTTATTGTGCGGGCATGGTTTGTGAATGAAGTAGGGTGGATAAAGTTGTACGAAGTGTAGGGGTTTTTCGGAATAAATGAATTTAGGGTACATACATGGATAAAACCATATTTCCAAAATCTGAAACTTACGAATAATTGTAAAGCTACTGAATAAAGATATTATTAAAACTGTATACATACTTCATTATTGTCCAGTGTCACGGAAAAAGCAATAGACGTTATGTAAACAAATCTGTACCCGCTTTACAATTTATTGCTGTTGTGCTTCGTATAATTCATACCTCGGAACAAAGAAATTAATTTTATATTATGGTCAGTGGTTCGTTCGTGACCTTTTTCTGAAGTAATAAATAAACTTTGCAATTGTACGTATAAAGTGCTCTTAGAAGCGAACACCCACACCGCGCACCGTAGCGTCGTGTGACTCGCAGCATTAAACACTAATGCAGTGAAAATATAAATAACCCGAGAATGCATGCGTCACCGCACTGCAGAGAAGAAAGTTGCGGCACAAGTATAAATCAAATAGAATAAAGAACAAAGGCCGCGAAATCACGACTTTTAACCGTTTAGGGATAAGTAGAGATGGACGCATACTGACCGCGTGATGATTATTATTATCAATGCAGTCAATCGTATTCAGCAGCAATGTATCTTTCTTCTTGGCGCGTCAAATGCAAACTATTAAGTCAGCCCGGAAGTTATATAGCTTCGAGTTTAGCATTATCAGTTACGTTCCTGTAGGGTGTGGCTATCAGGGCACGCAGGTCATTACGTCAAATGCCCCATATGATCCCATCTCACTACCTCATTGATATACATTGCCGATCGTCTGTTATTCAATAGGGAAGAATGGACGCTTCTCGAAGCAATTCGTTTTTCGAAGACAAAAGAAGATCTTGAGGCATTCCCTAAAAGGATGTGTGTTATCAACTTTAGAGCAACCCTTCCCGAGGCGTGTCTCGTAAATAAACCGTAGTACGCCATTGAGGCGCGCATAACCTGGCGCCCATAACCGGGCTCCTTTACCCGGGCGCGTATACCCGGCCGCGTATACCCGGCCTCGTATCTCGCATCTCGGGCTTATTCCCGCCAAATCACGGGAATCACGCCCCGGGCTCCACCTAAAAGGTTTATGACTTTGATTATGAAAAAGACAAGGTTTGAATTAAATGTGCTTCATGTGCCGCGTGTATTACAAGTGACGATGGCGGGCGCATGCAGGGCATTCAGCCCTGCCGAAAATCTTGCTGACAGGCTAATCTTAGACAACGGCAAAAGAGACAGAAAATACCAAGTACCTATTTATGGTTTTTGGGGCTTTCCCTATGGTCCAAATGTGTCGTTAAGCATACGCAAATATCAAAACACCTCGCGTTACTTGTCTCATTCCTACTCTCTGGTGAACTCATCGCAAGTATGCTCGAGATGAAATAGGCGCGTGTTACACGGAGCGATGTCGTCGGAGCCGCGGCGAAGGCTTCAATTTACACGTGCTGAGCGTAAGCCGTGACCTTTGTGACCGCAGTTTTATTAAATATGAACGCAGTTCGACACAGGAATCGGCGACTGTATGTATTAAAATGTGAACTGTCTTAGACATTCAGTAAATGTACTAGAAATTACCCTGAAAATACGTACTCCACAAGGATAAGATTAAGGGTCAATTAGTATAACACTAGAGTACAACTTGATGACTTGTGGCGGCTTGTAGACTGACTTTACTAGGGTTACTTTACTGCATATAATCCATCCAACCATCCTAAAAAACTATACTAAAACCAAACCCATGCCTCAAAGCGCAGAAGCGTATCTGAGCTGTACAATACTGAAAAAGTCTCCTATTATCGTCGAGCTCCGTGACATCACGTCGCACCGAACTCCGTGAAATTGCTCGCGCCGGATAATCACGGTGATTACCCGCAGCCTCCCCGTGACGACGGCACTGTGTTAGCACATGCATATTGTGATTATGTTCCCTAATTATTATAACTTCATTATCATATTGT